>CM034150.1:162575512-163775512 GCA_019776745.2 Taxus chinensis
GTAATATTTAACAAGAATCGTAGGGTTGGACATAATATCTCCTGCACATATAAACACCATCGATACTCATGGTTGATAGGTGAGCATGAATAATGTTTAATAATATTTCGAGAAGATTGATAGGGGCCGTGTTTAGTTCCTCACTATGTTCAAATGGTGCTTAAGATAAAGGGCCCCCCCCCCTAAAACACAAATTGGGTGAGGCTCAGGCCCTCTTAACCAAGGGTTCCACAAAAGAACAATGGATCCAACCAGTTTCCGTATCAAGACTAACAACATGGAAAAAGTGTTGACATTATAATGCTCGGGTTCTTCATCCAACCAACCCTATGTGAGGGAAAGATTAAAAAAAATAGGTAATAGTAGAAACTTCCAATTTGTTATGCTAACAAGAATGTAGATTTGAACCAAACAGTGAGGGAATTTTTGAGTTGACACAATATCTTTGGAAGAACAATGATAGGCCTCACCTAGAACTTGTTCAAAATGGATTCACAGACAAATGACGAATCAATCCTACAAAACCACTTGAGATGTGATTGAGAAATGGAATTAAAATAGGAGAATTTTTTTGTGATGCTTCACAGAAAAATGGTAGGAAGAGAGGGAACAACCATGACCTAAAGACAACACACCTTAGTGAATGTCATTGACCACATAATAGACAAATTCTAATATACATTCACCTTAAGACTATTTTTCTCAGTGATTCCTATATTAGAATGGGAATGTGCTCATGTCCTAAACATTATAAGCAGGATGCTAGTGGAGAGATAAAATTTGATTACTCTATATTTATTTAAGAATGGGCAGTCACCCATTCTCTCATACAAACAAACAAACATTTTTATAAGTTATCTTGAATAGAATGTAAATTTTCTAATACGTAAAAAACAATAAATTGATACGCATTGAATGGGAATATGCTCAATCAATTATAATATGAGAAATAGATGAAAGCTATTGTCATTTTAATCCCTTATTTGGTAATCATATCTAACTCTACAATAAATGATGCCTTTCGAGAGATAAAATATACTTTTTTCTTGTTTAAGAATGGGTAGTTTCCCTTTTTCTCATAGAAACAAACAAACATTTTTTCATTTTTTTTACTGAATACAATTATATCATTTTGTTAAAATAACCCTAGAAGATCTAGTTTCCTAACTCATCCAAGTTCTCCACTACATACCCGTGAGGGGATCAAGGTTTAAGTAGTTCTATTATTTTGTTTCAGGAATGGGAACCTTGGCTCCTCAAAGTGTTTGTACTACATTCCCTTAGGCAGATGCCCATTCTCGTATTATGTAGTTCTATTAATTTGTTTAGAAATGGTAGATGCCCATTCCCGACCCATTCTCATATAGGAGTAATATGAGAATATGCATTATCTCAGTCTCTAGACATTTTAAGATAATGTTTTGGATAGAGTTTTGGCAAGTTTATGTTGGACTATTTAGAAATATGGGAATTTGTCCATATTCAAAAAAAAAAAAAAACATTTATTATTGGGTCGTCCTGAATTTTTCATGGAAGGAGGACCATTGCAATGTAAGGAGGACCAACAATAGAGGAATCCGGCAAGGGGACCCAATTTCCCCTCTATTATTCATTATAATGGCTGACAGTTTAAGCAGATCTATTTCCAAAGCTATTTGCATTGGCATGATAAAAGGCTTTCCTCCAACTTTTGGCAATCAGATCTCCTCCCACCAATAGTTTGCTGATGACACTCTGCTTCTTCTGATGGCCTCAATAATTGAGGAAAAGGATATCAAAACTATCCTTAGGTTCTATGAGGAAGCCTCGGGGCAAAAATTTAATTTTGACAAAAGCTCTATATATTTCTTCAATACTCCTATGGAAAAGGCAAAGAAAGATTGCTAATATTCTAGGATGCACTATTAATTCTCTTCCTGGTACTTACTTAGGTTTACCTTAAGTACTGGCAAGATTTCTAATGAGGTATGGAATGATCTTATTAAGAGATTTAAAAAAATTGGTTGGCTAGAAGGAGCTATACTTTCGAGTGCAGGCAAGTGCTTATTGATAAAAAGCATGCTCCAAAACCTTCCTATTTACATCATGTAAATGTTCAGCATACCAGCAATAGTGACGAACAGTATTGAAAAAATTCAAAGACACTTTTATGGCATGGTACTGAGGATAGGTTCAGGTATCATCTTGTGGCTTGGGGGATTAGGCATCAAAGATATCAAACATATGAGTGCTGCCCTTATTGCAAAGTTAGGTTGGAGACTTATAAAAGAGCACAAGCCTTGGACAGAGTTGGTTAAGATCAAATACCTTTCAAACCAAAGCAAGATTTCCTTCATTTATGATCAGTCTCTTCCAAATGGTTCTATTTTCTGGAACAACCTTCTTCATAGCAGGCACATCCTTTCTCAGGGGTGTAGCTGGAAGCTTGGGGATGGGAAAAACATTAACTTCTGGACTGATAAATGGACTGATTCTAACTGGATTTCTTCTTATGGTCACATTAAAAACATCTTAATTACAAAGTATGGACACAAAATACAAGGATACATTGACGTGGATGAAAACAAAAGAAAATGGAAACAACTAAAAGTGGAGAATGATAATGTATAGGTTGATGTTTCATCTTTACAGAATCATATTTCTCTAATCCATATTAGTAACCAAAATCTTAAGGATGAACTCATCTGGAAAGATTCTTTTGTTGGGGAATACTCCGTTAAATTAGGATATAATTTCTTTCTTGTCTCTATTGAAAGTGAAATTAAGTGGCACAAGTTATGGATGTCTGAGTTAACCCCTAGAGTGAACTTCTTCTGGTGGCTCATCATTAAAGGCAAGATCCTGACTAATGAAAACCTCATCAAGAAGGGATTCATCATGCCGAATAGATGTTACATGTTTCAGAAAGAGGAAGAAGACATAAAAAATTTATTTCTTCATTGTGAGTATGCTTCCAAAATTTAGCATCTTATTTTTGCAAAATTTAATCAGAGATGGATTTTTCCCCTTACCTGTCTTTAGGCCTGGGAACAATGGGACTCTCCGTATAAGCATTGTGTGGTGAATAGATTGTGGCAACTTGTTTTACCTCACACTGTGTGACGAGTTTGGAAGGCTCGTAATGATGGTATTTTTAGAAACACTAGAAAGGCATGTAACAAAGTCTACAAGGAAATTATCATTGTTGTGCAGGATAATATTGCTAGATTTAAACCTCCTAAAAATAGACTTTACACTGAGAAAGAAGAATACATTTTGACTGATTGGAATATTGACACTGCCTCCAAAAAGAATAACAATGGTATGGATAGAACCATCGTTCGATGGATTAAGCCTCCCAATGATTGGCACAAGTTAAATTTTGATGGGGCCTCAAAAGGAAATCCGAGAGACTCTTGAGGTGGAGTCATCAGAGATCAAAGAGGTTGTTTTATTGCTACTTTTTCTGGGAAAATGGGTAGGAAAACTAACCATTACTCTGAAGCTTTGGCGGCTCTATGGGGAATAAGGCTTGCCAGAGATTGTAATATTCTGAACATTATAATTGAGGGTGATTCTCTGAATATCATCAATCTCTTAAACAAAAAGCAACACCCTAGCTAGTCAATTAGAGATTTCATTAGTGAAGCTATTGATATATGCAAGAGTTTTGAAAATGTTAAAATCACTCACACCTATCGGGAAGGAAATAAGGTCACAGATGGTTTGGAAAACCTTGGTGTTACTAATACTTTTCAAACTTGGCTAAGGGGGGACATTCTTCCCACTCAAGTCAATAAAGACATAATCAATAATCTACATGGTCGAGAAAATCATCACTAACGGCTATAATATGGATGCTAATTTGAAGATCCTCAAGTATAGAATGATGACATCATATAAGATTTGTATGATTGATGGGATTTGTGTGAGCTGGACTGTCATCATTTCTTGGCATAGAAAGAAAGCCAAGGAGCGGGACACTAATTACAAGTATGGTCTATTAATTACATCTTATTTCATGGAAGGGAAAGATTCAAAAACAAAGTTCAGTCTGCCCTGTATAGTGCTAACATTTTTACTATTGAGAACAGAAACTGTGGAAAAAATGGGGGGTCCACCATGCAAAACAGAACCCACCCACAATCCAGCATGGAAAGAGGATGCTATGCTTTGGAACTACCTTCAAATTGGGGGTCTGTCAAATTTGATAGAAAGGATTCAAGGTTTTGATCAAGATATTTCTATTAGATTTTCCTAGGGATGGAAGAATCAAGTTGTCAAATATAGAAACATGGAGGTTGAGATCACATAGGAGCTCATCGCCCAGATCACAGGACTCAGTCTTGATGGCACCAAATTCTTCAATAAGAAGGTAGACAGGGAGGTGGAGGCTAAGAAATTCCTGGACGATGGGGAGAATCTTGAGTTGGCATCAAGGTGGCTTCGATTCCTGAGCCTTTTACTGAGCTAGCCAGGATGGTTGTTAGGTATGTAACTCTTGAAGGAAGATTTGTGACTATACCTCAAAAACAATTGATATTTCTTAACCACTTTTGTAGAAATATAACCATTAGCTTCCCTCACTACTTGATAAAATCACTAGAGAAATCAGTTAGGGAAGTTCAGAGCCATTCTAGGGTTGTCCCTCTACATCAAGGGCTAATCTTGCTAATCCATCGCCACTTTTCAAACTGTCCCCACATGAATCCTGCTCCACCCGCTTCCTCCATACCTCTCCCTACTCACACCACCTTCATTCCCCCCTGCTGGAAAGGAAGATTGAAACTGCTGCTTCTAGCAAGAAAAGAAAGGGCATGAAAACTAAAATCTCTACTTCTCAACGGGTTCTCAGAAGTCACAAAGACCTAGAGCTTGCTGAGAACCTCCTACATATCATCCAACCGATGGAGGAACCTAAGGAGGAGGATTTTATGGTCAGAGTGGACACGATGGAAAAGGAAATACAAGAACTCAAAGGGGTTATGAAAAATATGGAAAAAGCTAAGGGAAAAGGAATACTACAAAGTGATGATGAGGAGGGGGTTATTGCTGAAGTATTCAAGAAGTTACAGTCTTTGGATGGCTGAATGGGAAATTCAAAAAGTCACAATGACTGCATACTATCTTCTCTTAAAAGTATTTATAATTTCATTGAACAACATGTTCATAGTGTTTGCAGTTTAAGTGGGATTAATGAAGACATTTGGGGCCCTAAAGAGAAAAGGGATATAGCAATTGCTCAGGCGGATCTAAAAGACTCTTCTCAGGCCACAGCCATTGCCTTCTTCATGTCGCTATAGGATATCAAAACCAAGATTGACAGGGCTATCAAGTAACGGGGTGCTATGTTGTTGTTTGCTGGCTGCGAAGTTTCTGATAACTGGTAATTCTGGAGCTGTTTTTTGGCGGAGATATTATATGATGGATATATTTTGTTTGCTTTTTTATCTCTTATGCTACTTTTTGGATCATTGTACATCTTGATCCTTTCTTCTAATTTGTTGTTTTATCTGGCTGATGAGCCCTCTTAGGTTGGTTGTTTTTCCCTTCTCTGGGTTGTTTTTCTCACTTATGATATCTGGCTTTTGAGCCCTTTTGTATATAGGGTATAGTCCCTTCAAAACTATTTTCCCTTAATAAAAAAAAATGTAAGGAGGACCATATTATAAGAATAATTATAGTGTAAAAACATTCTGAAAGGCTTTAAAGAGTTAATAGTTGTATCATATTGGTTGGACTATCATTGGTGGAGCCTAGTGCTGAATTGCATACCCTTAAAGGGGGATCAAGCCTCTACCTCTAACTATTTTTTATTCTATCACTTTTGGGATCTCTCTCTTTTTATGAATAATATGAAGAAAAATTTATTTAGAAACATCAACAAATATTTCCATCTCTTCTCAGTGTGAAGAGTAACATTTAGTTTTTCTTCCATAACAAAATGGGGGATGACACAATTCAACTTCATGTCATGTCGATTCGTGTATACAAATTCCCATATATAGTTCACCTTATACATATTTTTCTCAGTGATTCCTATGTTAGAGTGGTCATATGCTCATTTGGTAAACATTCTAATACAAGAAATGTTGAAATATAATGTCCTATGATAATTCTAAACATTCTAATACTTGCAATATTGAACTTAGTATGTTTAGTAATTTTATATTACTCTTAGCTTGTCCACAATGCAAGATGCTAGTGGAGAGATAATATTTACTTACTTTGTTTTATTTAAGAATGGGAAGTTTCTCATTCTCTCATACAAATGAAAAATATTTTTTTTCAACTTCCAATTTGTTACGGATAACCAGAAGTAAATTCGACACAAAAATCAAGGTAATTTATTAGTTGACCCGATCTCTTTAGGAGTGACAGAGACAGGCGTTACCCATAATATGTTCAATGGATTCACAGAAAGATGGAAAAATCAATAATGAAAACCTTCTTGAGATGTGATCGAGAAATGAAATTGAAGAATCTCATTTCTTTTCTATCACTTTGCAGAAAAATGATACAAAGGAGAGGGAACTGCCATGATGACAAAAACAACAGGTAGAGGGGTATACATAAAAATCAAACCACACGAGCCAAGGCTGAAAGTAATAACTCGTCACTCAAGTGGTTATCAATTTTATTAAATAATTGGACACATCCCTTCCCAATTTTCAAAAATCGTACATGAAGGATCTTCTAAATATAGAGCCGAGAGATAAAACTATTTGCCATCTACGATCCTAAGGACAACCCTACATTAGCCAATGTCATCGATAATTTAATATATGTCAACCCAAGAGAATTTAATGTATGTCAACCCAAAGTCATTACACATTTTATTAAAGTCAACAAAGTATTATACATGATGGGGTATAATTACTTCTAGTTTTTCACAAGTTAATATTAAATTTCCATGTATTTATGTTTACTAAAACATATCTATGATAATGTTTGAAATTTTTTTTTTTGCAATGACATAGTGAGATCATCATTCAATTATATTGTTTAAAATTTTACTTTGTTTTAGAATGGGCAGATGCCCATTGACATATAGGAATCATATAGATAAAATTTAATTTTTCCTAGAATGTGAAATTCCACTTAATCATATAAGAAAATAATATCATATTTATTTTTATTTTGAATGGGAACTTCCCCTTAATCAAAACCTTCATAGGTATTGAAATGATAATGTTTAATCTTATATCGAATGAAAACTTCCCAATCCTATAAAATAAGATAAAATTTAATTTGTTTTAAAAAACCAAGTTTGCCATTCTCACAGCCTTGCCCAATCTTATAAAATAAGATAAAATCTAATTGTTTTAAAAAATGCAAGTTTCCCATTCTCAAATCCTTCATATAGTTTTTAAATTGATAAAGTTAAATATTTCTTGTATTAAATTTACCATTCCTTTTCACTCTTATATTCTCACATCCTTCATATAGTTTTTAAATTAATTAAGTTAAATATTTCAGGTATTAGATTGACCATTCCTTTTCACTCTTATACCCTATTACTTTTTCCAATATAATGATCAAGTTTTTTATTGCTTGTGTTGCAATGATAATAATGGGAATATGCCCATTCTCATACTTACACATTTTTTTTATATTGAATGGGTAGATGCCCAGTCTCTTATAGGAGTCATTGAAGAAGAATTTAGGTTTAATTTATAAGATGAGAAATAAATATATAGAGTTTAAATAGTAGTTAATATCTTCATCATATTAACATAGCATATATTACTTTTCTAAGAATTCCTCATACTTCCCATATTTCTTGACTATTAGAATGAGCATCTGTCCATTTTAAACATTCTCACAAGAGGATATAATTTCATATATTACTTTTATAATTCTTTGTGATTCCTATTACTAGAATGGGCATATGCCCATTATCAAGATGCTACAAGAAATTGATACGAACATTTTTCTAATTTTATCTTTGTATACCCTTCGACAGATGCCCATTCTCATAGTTATATTAATTTTATTTAGCAACAACAGATGTCCTAATTTATCGATATAAGGAGAAATTAGCATATTTTTCGAGAATAGACATTAGCCCATTCTCTAGACATTATGACATTTTGGTTTGCCATATTTTTTGTCAATTGTATTGGAATATTTAAAAATATGGGAATTATTTCCGAATCACAGCACCCCTGTGCATATCCTTGACTTACAATTGGATAACATGGGTACTACATTGTACTTTCTGCTTGAGATAGACCTCCGGAGAAAGCTATTCTTGCTCATAAACTGAAGGACCACAATCTACTCTAATGCAGGATAAGCTAACTGTTCCTAAATTTAGGGACCAAGAAGAATTAGAATATTACACTAAAGCGGTGATACATTTCTAGTAGTCTCCAAATGTTTACAGAAGAAGTGCACACTACAAGAGGTGATGACAGTTCTCCATAATCTAGCAAAATACATTCACAACAATATTGCACACACAATGATAATGAATTCTACAAGAACATAATCATAGAGGTCAATTTCTTTTAGAAAGATAAAAGGGGCAAGGAGAATGCAAGGCAGGGGAAGATACATCCACAAACTTCTATTTTATTGCTTCTAGTATGTCAGTTGAATACAATAAGAGCCTGGATCACCATGCAAGGAGTTACAAGGGCCTATCACACTGGCTTAGAAAGGCAAAGTTGCTACCGAAAAATTCTCTCTTTTACAAGAGGCAACTACTCCATACCCTAAAAAAAATGAGAAGGAAAAGAGAAGGGTATTATCCTATTTGTCCTTCTATGCCATTAAGAGGTTAAATTGAGTGAATGGTTATATTACTTTTCCATACTGTCCCAGTGCTACAGCAAAGAATGAATGATGACCATTCTTATTGCACTAGCTACCAAATAAAACATTTTGAACCCGGCCATGTTTTCTTAATCAATCAATAATCAAATCTATAATGATTTTTGTCATAGGCTCGGAACCATGATTCCAACAGTACCAATTTTGTTGATTTTTGAGAAATTTATGGCCTTTCCAATGCAGGCAGCTATGCTTGAATCTGACAGGTGTTTTTTGTATGACGGGAATCATTAATGACTGAGCCGAATAAGTTTCTTTTAGTTTAAATATTTACCCTCATAAAAAGAATAAATCCATATCGCGGCCCAGCTGTCCCATGCTCATTTGGACCGTTAAATTTTCCTATTCGCCTGGTCGGCCGGTTCGCGTATTTGTCCCACATTGAAAGTTCTTATTTCAGCCGACGGTTCGCGTACTTTGCGTTCTTTCCCAACTGTTCCGGGATTCTTGATATGAACGATCCGGCCGGTTCATATGCCCAGATTCCCAGATGTTTCAAGTTATCAAATTTTTTCATTTTTCGGCCAGTCGGATTTCTGCGTCCCGCTCATCCCCTATGTTCCAAATGAATGCTACGCAGACCTCCTGCGGTCTTTCAGGGGTTCACGCCCTTGTCAACTGTGTGATTGCGAGGACTACTTAGCCATTTTCATTTTTCTTCTTGCCCGGACTGTTTTTTGCAAAATCACTTTTCCTTAGAACTTGCTCTCTTCTTTGGACAGGGGATAGAAAAATATGAGGGGACCCTAGAAACAAATGCCCTTCAATCTATTTGCCTGTATGAGAATGAACATATATCAAAATTACCTTATTTTGGAGGAATTTCCTCCATGAACAAACAAACATTGTACTCTTGTTACCACTTTTTCATGGAATTTACAATGGAAGGATTACCAAATTAGAAGAGAATTAATAAAAACACTCTACAACCTTTAAGACTTAATAATTGTACATATTGGTTGGGTTATATCTAGTTTTCCTTCAAAATAAAAATAAGGCCCATCCCACTTCATATTCATGTCTTGAATACAATTGTATCATTTGTTTAGAATACTAGTAGAGCCTTACCTTCCAAGTGCTACATTAATACCCTTGAGAGGGATCAAGTATTATGTAGCTCTAAAAATTTTTTTCGAAATCCTAATATAAATGACTAGTTTAGTATTGATTTTATTGCAATGATAATAATGGGCATATGTCCATTCTCCAAATTTTTTTTTTATCTTTAATGGGCATGCTCAATCTCTTTATAAGAATCATGAAGAAGAATAGGTTGAATAAACATGAGAAATAAATGTATAGAGGTAATATAAGTTAATATAAAATTGTTTTTTATATATTTTATGAACATAACATATGTTACTATTGATTCAAATATAGCACCCCTAGTGTCTGTAACTCAATGAGGCTCTCAGTGTGAATAACATTGAGGTTTTCCCAAAGTGTGGGACTTTGCGATCGAGAAAGGTATTTAGATGAAGGAAAGATTCCTCTATTTTTAAACATATAAATTATAGAGGATCTACTATAAAATTACTGTAACTTGCCAAAGAGACAAAGAAGATACAAGAAATTATACCTAAGCTAACAAAGGTGCATACAGCAAAAGGAATTATGAACACCTTCTTTTAAACACAAACAATTAAAAAAAAAAACACCATGCATTAGATAACCAAGATTGCAATGAGAGATCATGAAGATGCAATAAACATAAGAAAGGGTAGAAAATCATCCACAAGTTTTTATTATTTTTACAAAGATTTTATAGTGTATTACAATGGCCAAGACATAAAATTTCATTTACAGTTTAGATGCGAGGTTTGAACTCCAAAAATTCACTTGTAGACAAGAGAATAAGGGAGGGTGCAAAGAAAAATTATCCAAGATTTAAAAAAAAAATGCCCCTCCTTTGACACAATTTATAGAAGAATGCGAGGAAAGAGATAGTTTATAGAATTTTGAAATAATACTTCAACCACCCTAGAATGCATTGAATTATCTTGTAACAATGGTGGGTTCCATTTGAAAAATCCATACCCCCATGTAATATTTCTTGTTGGGAAATAAAGGAAGCCCATATATTTATTATTGTGGTAGGTGAGAAACTTGGGACACCCTCTAAAATGGCGAACTGTAATTTATTCATTTTCAATAATATTCTCACTTAATTTAAGATAACCAAAAATTAATTTCTTCATTGTGGTAGAGGATACTGTGAGCTTTCTAAAAAGTATTTTATTTTACAAATCCAAGCTCCGAGTCAAATTAATTATTGCCATCTAAAGATTTGGGTGCCATACTGCGTTAATGGCGAGTGGTTGGCTCTGTTTCTAGGTATGAAGTCCAAAATTTCTTTGCGACCTCTAAAATCCCCAAAATTGGGATTTTCAGACATTTTGACATTGGAATTTTTGCTACTGTTCAACACTCAATCCCGCAAAAATCTTTGAAACTCTGAATCCTGAAAGTTTCAAATTTTAGACATTCAAAATTTTGGAACTTTTTCCTTTCGGAATTTTTTTTCTTTTGGACGTGTTCCTTTCATAATTTTTTACCTTTCAAACTTTTTCCTTTCTATTTTTTTTCCTTTCATACTTTTTCCTTTCAGACCTTTTCCCTTTCAAACTGTTCAGGACTGCTCACCTACCCATGCTCACCAAGATCTCCGAAACTTTGAAATCCTCGAAAAGTCTGAAATTGGAGAATTCAAGGTTTCAGACTTTTGTGCATTTCAGACCTTTTAAATCCTAATTTTTCCTGTTTTGTCTCTATAAATGTCAAAAATGAAAAGTTTGAAAACTTCAAGCTATTTACCCCATTCTCCTTCTTGTTTACCTTTAATATCTAAAAAACCTTCGACATTTCCTTGTAGAAACATTCGACAAACTTGACATAAATGCATTTAAATTGTCGAGATTGCCTTAACTTTTTTTTTGGAATCAAAATTTGAGCTCTCATGGTGAAAAAAGAATGATACCCTCAATTTCTCAGTGTGCAACTTCATGTTTGTCCAATTTTTCCCAAGAGGAAAATAAAAATTACTTTTCCAAGAATTCTTCATACTTCGGGCATATTTCCTGACTATTAGAATGACCCATCCTTATCCATTTTAAACATTCTCATACAAAGGATGTAATTGCATAAATTAATTTTACAATAATTTATCATACT
Source organism: Taxus chinensis (assembly GCA_019776745.2). Taxonomy (NCBI): domain Eukaryota; kingdom Viridiplantae; phylum Streptophyta; class Pinopsida; order Cupressales; family Taxaceae; genus Taxus; species Taxus chinensis. The sequence goes on from CM034150.1 coordinate 162,587,501, forward strand.
TCCCATATTCCCTGAATATGAGCAATGAACATCTATCCATTTTAAACATTCTCATAAAGGATGTTATTGTCATTCATTCTTTATGTTTCGTATAGGAGAATTTTTCTTTCTTTTTATATTGATTTTATGAGAATAAATATAGAGGTTGAATATAATTTAATTAGAAACTCGATTGTTAACTGCTTCAAACAAATATCTTCATCATAATAATATAACATATATTACTTTCACAAGAATTTATCAGATTTCCCATATTCCCTGACTATGTTTAATAGTGATCTATGTATTTAATTAGAAAATTGATTGCTAAAAGCTTCATCCAAATATCTTCATCATAATAATATAACATATATCCCAATGTTTACAAGACATTTCTCATATTTCCTATATGCATTAGAATAATGAAAAATACAGTGTGTCCATTTTTGTACATACATTCTCATAAATATGAATGTGATAATGGACAACTGTCCATTCTAAAACAAATTAAATGCTTACCTCTATTTCTTTCTATATGAGTTGATGAGAATATAGATAGAAGTTAAATTGAATTCTTTGATATATTGATTTTATGAGAATATATATAGAGTTTAAATATAATTTAATTAGATGTTTTGATTGATAACCCCTTCATCCAAATATCTTCATCATATTAAAATAGCATATATTACTTTTACAAGAATTCCTCATACTTCCCATAGTGCCTGATTTTTTTAATATTGGTAAATAGTTTTTTGAAAGGGACTATACCCTTGTGTACAAAAGGAGGCCTAAAAGCTTGAATAAGAGAGAGGAGCAGAGAAGCTGTATCAAAGCACAAAAGTTACAGCAAAGAACACCGAAGCCTAGAAACAGCAACACAAACGAGACTTAACAGCAAAACAACGGCAACAAAACAGCAAGCCTACAGCCAAGAAGCAGGTAGTAAAACTGGACTACTTCTTGGCCGCTTGATCAATACTCATCTTTACTTTTTTCCAAGCATGGTACATACCCAGCGTGGTCATATGAGCAGCATCCATCTTATCGAGCTCCTCTCTGGTTCTTTTACTCTCTTTCTCATTGCCCCAAAGAGTCATCGGGACACCGCTGAGATGCGAAACACTTCTTGCATGACCTTCGATGAATTCCTCTATGGCCCTGAATGCTGCAATATTATACTCATGCCTAGTCTTCGTTTTCCCAAGGCGGGAGTCTAGGGAGGTCAGTTTTTTGTATATTTCATCAAGCTGGCTATTGCCAATGCTCCCTTCTCCCTCAATGCTTTTTTTGCCTTTTTGCTTAGCAAGATTTTTTACCTCATCCTTCAGCAATTTAAGCTCAGCCTCTAAGGCCTCCAATCTTCTAGAAGGGTTATCCGTTGGTGCCGCCTGGGGATTGGCACTACTAATGTTCAGCAGATCACGAGCAATGTCATCCAAAAGGTTCATCCCCCTCAGCAGTAGACTCAAGGTTGAGTCTCCTAGAAGCCCTGGTGACACGTTTAGAAGTAGAGACAGTGTGGGTGGCAGGGGCAGCAGCAGGAGGAAAAGAAGGAGAAGCAATGAGCAGCCTTCATGGGGGCATCAGCACCGGAGGCGGGGGCAGCAGCAGGGACAGCAGGGGGAGACAGGACTGGCAGCAACGGAGCCCAACAAAGCCAGGCCGGGAGAGGAAGGGAGACCGGGGAATTTAATAAGGCAGTGCTTGTGAATAAGCAGAATAAGCCCTTGGTGAAGGGGGAACCGCCCGGGTATGCTTCTGGAACTCCAAAATGGAGCGCTCAAGAGAGTTTAACAGATAGTGGGGGAAGCAAACCAACCTACTCCTACGAAAGTGATTCAAAAAGACAAGGTGCTTGGCAGGGACAGTAACAAACCTGCCTTCCAAGGATATGTAGCGAATCATCATGCGGGTGACTTCATCATACGGAGAAGGAATTGAATTAACAAGCAGACCCGCGGTGTTGAATATAAGCTTCTCCTCCTCCTCCACAAATCTTCTCTCTTCAGCCTCTTTGATAACCCTCTTGTTGAAGAAGCGGTATCCTTCCAAGCTGAGGCCAGTCGCTTCGGCTATGAGTTCGTCATTAATAAAAATCTTCTGCCCTCCATAGTCGACCATCCTCTCATTCCATTCCTTGGCAAAGCGAACAGAGATGCTTTGATCATGCCCTTGCACTCTCTCCACAAAGTTGGTGAATCCGCCAATACTAAGAATGTTCCAGAGCTCAGTGTTATCTTTCCAGTCAGGGTCTGCACACGGCTCAATCTGGCAGGGAGGCCCTCCCATCTTCACAAGGATGTGCTGGTTACAACAATTTTCAAAATACCTTTGGGCGTTGAGAGTGGTTCGTTTCTCACTGTTGCGGGTCGCATAAAAATGGGAACTGTAGTCGTTGGTCCTCCCACGAACGGCTGTAGGATTTCCAATCTGAGTCTGCGTGAAGTCGCGCGTGAAAACCCTTAACCTGTCAGCTTTCACCTTGTAGTTATCTTCGGTTTTCGCGGAGCTTGGCAACCGAATATCAACAGCTATTGTACTTCCCGCGTGCGCTGTTTTTAAATTTAGACAACTCCACTTGAAGTTCCTAAACAAAATCTTGCTATCATTTGGAGTAGATATCATATGCCACGCCAAATAAACTAAAACAGCACCTGTGGAAGAATTTATGGATTTCCTCCAAAGATTAAAGCATATCTTTAGAGATTGTTTGCGTGTGAAGGTCCGCATGTATGCTGTTGTGAAGTTGATTAGGGATACTATCATTATCCCAAATAGTGAAATTTATATTAATGCCATAATTGGCCATTGCATCGGCCAGCTTGTTACCTTCCCTGTAAGTATGTATGATTCTGATGCTGTTGAAGGTATGACTGATGCTTATGGACTCAGAGATAAAATCTTTGATATTCCAGCTAGGAGAAGAGGACTGATTAAGCAGATTAATAATATTAAGGGAGTCCCCTTCAACAATGAGGTTCTGGATATTTTGGGCCTGAGCAACTCTCAAACCCTAGAGAACAGATAAAGCTTCTGCAAAATGATTGGTTTGGATTCCCATTTTTCCAGCATATGCAACAATCAAATTACCTTTATGGTCCCGTATTGCTCCTCCTCCAGCTGCTGTTCCAGGGTTCCCCTTAGAGGCACCATCAAAGTTCAGCTTGAGCCAATTGGATTCAGGGGGATGCCATTTGACCAAAGATCTATCCACACTATTCCCGGGGTTGCTCCAATATCCGATCTGCCAATTTGATAAGATGTGCTTTTCATTTTCAGGGTAACAATTGTTCTTAGGAGGTTTAAATCTGGCCATGTCCTCTTTGATGCCTTGGGAGATCTTGCCAGTAGTGAGTTTAAAATTCTGCTTCTTATTTCTAAAAACTATATTATTTCTATCCTTCCAGATCCTCCAAATTAAATGCGGGATGGCTAATTTCCAGATTCTTCTGATAGCACAATGTCTGAATGGTGGGTTCCATTGGTTCCACAGCTGAGTAAGATCCTCCGGCATCACCCAGAGAGCTTCAAATTTGGAAAGGACAAAGTTCCAAACTCTAAAGGCATAATCACAGTGTATGAACAGATGTCTAATGTCTTCATAGTTATTCCTACAAAGGTGGCACCAATTGGGAATGATAAATCCTCTTTTCATCAAATTGTCAGTGGTGAGAATTTTGCCTCTGATGGCCAGCCAAAGAAAAAATTTTATTTTGGGGGTTAACTCAGGCATCCAGATCAAGTTCCAGTTAAAGTCTGATTGGTTACTGTGGAAAAGACTGGTATAACCAGATTTGACTGAGTATTTACCCTCGTGTGAATTGCTCCAGATCAGCTCATCCTTGGAATCCAGCTGACACAAAGGGAAGAGATCCAAAAGGTCTTGGAGGGAGGAAATAGTCTGTTTCAGTTCAATACTCTCCATAGTAAGTCTTTTCCAATTCTTGTTGGTGCCATTTCCATCAATGTAGTCCTTGACTTTAGTTCCATATTTTCTTATAAGACTGTCCTTAGCAGTCCCAAATCTCTCCAAGAGATTATCATTGGACTAGTTATCCTCCCAGAAGTTAATGTCGCTGCCATCCCCAATTTTCCATTTGCTTCCCTTCTTAATGAAGTTTCTACTCTTAACCAGATTATTCCAAAAAATGGAACCATTGGGGAGTTTCTCATCATGCAGATAGGAGTAAACAGCTTGCTGATTCAAGTATTTTGCTTTAATGACATCAATCCAGGGTTGTTTCTCAGAAAGCAATCTCCAGCCCATCTTAGCAATGAGTGCCTCATTCATTTTCTCAATATTTTTTATTCCCAGCCCTCCCCTAGATTTAGGGGTGCAGACTTTATCCCAGGCCACAAGGTGAAATCTGAACTTTTCTTCCATGCCTTGCCATAAAATTTTTTTCTGAATCCTTTCAATTTTCTCTCTGAAGGAGGAAGGAATTTTGAATAGTGACATGATATATATGGGCAAACTTTGGAGTGTGCTTTTAATGAGAAGGCACTTACCAGCACTAGAGAGAGTGGTCCCTTTCCAACCGGCCATTTTTTTCTGAAATCTCGTCAATAAATCATCCCACACCGTGTGAGAGACTTTCTTCGTGCCAAGAGGGAGGCCTAAGTACGTTGCTGGAAGAGTACCAATTTTACAGCCCAGAATTTTAGCAATCTTGAGTTGTCTTTCCCCAGGGGTGTTAAAGAAGAAAAGGATGCTTTTGTCGTAATTGATCTCTTGCCCGGAAGCAGATTCATAAAGCTGCAGAAGAGCCTTGATAGCTTTAGCTTCAACCACTGAGGCCAGAAGAAGAAGGATAGTGTCGTCTGCAAACTGTTGATGAGAGACAGCTTGGCTGAGAGAAGTGGGTTTAGAACCATTTAAAAGGCCATCTTCCACCGCTCTGCTAATTGTTCTACTAAGGCTGTCAGCCAGAAGGATGAAGAGAAGGGGGGAGATGGGGTCTCCCTGCCTTAGACCTCTGCTGCTGGTGAAGAATCCCACAGGCTCTCCATTAACAACCACAGAGAACCTGGCTGTAGATATACATGATTTAACAATTTTTCTAAACTTTTCTGTGAACCCAAATTTAGATAGAATCCTGTCAAGGAAGACCCAAGAAACTTTGTCAAAGGCTTTATTCATGTCGAGCTTAAGGATCATGTTTTCCTTTTTGTTATTTTCCATAGAATGCATAGTTTCGTGTACCATAATCACACCGTCTTGTATTATCCTGCCTTTAATGAAGCCACTCTGCTGCTTTGAGATGAGATCCTTCATTATGAGCTGCAGCCTAGAAGCAATAATTTTGGTGAAGATTCGAAAAATAGCATTAACCAGACTGATGGGTCTGAAATCCTTGAAATCTTTTGCATTCATTTTCTTAGGTGCCAGCACAATGTGTGTGTTATTGAGTTCTTTTAGAAGATTTCCCGATCTAAAAAATTCATTAACCGCTTTGAGAAGATCCTCCGAGCATATTTCCCAGAATTTCTGAAAAAAATTAATGGAGAATCCATCCGGTCCAGGAGCCTTATCCCCCTCAAGAGAAAAAACAGCCTTTTTTAGCTCATCAAGCGCGACCGCTTTAGTGATATCTCTGAATTTCTGGTCTTCAATATCATTCTGGGGGATTGCCTCTAGCATGAAGGAAATAGCTTCCGGATTGCTGACATTACTCTCTCTAAGAAGATTTTTGTAGAATTCAAGTGCTTGCTTCTTAATGCTGTTTGGATTTTTAGTAATACTTCCGTTGCTTTTAGAAACCTCTAATATCCTATTACTGGCTCTGTGCTTTAGAGTGGTCATGTGAAAGAACTTTGTATTCCTGTCCCCCTCTTTAAGCCAGATAGCCCTTGATTTAAGGCGCCAAAACGATTCTTCTCTACTGCATATCGTGTGTAACTCAGAAAGAATTCTCTTTTCATTTACTTCATCTTCAACTGATCTCCCCATAGTATCCATTTTTAACTCAAGATCCTGAAGCTTCTGTTTTAATTCTTTCTTTTTTCCGAAGATGTTTCCAAAAACATTTTTGTTCCAAAGTTTGACTTGCTTTTTGACATTTTTGAGTTTTTGGACCAATCTGTACTGGGCAGTGCCTTCCCCATTCCAATCCCACCATTCCTTTATTCTATCATAGATATCAACGTGCTCCATCCACATTTTTTCAAATTTGAATGAGCTTCTTGCAGGTTTGGTCCAATTTAGAAAGCTTAAAGCAATCGGATTATGATCCGATCCAATTCTGGGCAGGGAAGAGAGGTAAAAGTCTTGGCTAAGAATCCAGTTTGCCGAGATAAGAGCCCTGTCCAGTCTCACCTGAATGAGCCCCTTTCCCACCCTTCTATTGTTCCAAGTATACTTATTACCATGCAGATCCACATCAATGAGGTTTTGTTCAGTGATAAAATCAGCAAAATCCTCCATACCATTAGAGAAGGTGGGGGTTCCCCCAAACTTTTTGCCTGGGTTTAGAGGGGAGTTGAAATCTCCCATGATAAGCCAGTTAGCAGAACTGTGCTGGTTTCTAAAGATTTTAAGATCAGCCCATAGTTTTCTTCTACCACTAGCAGAGTTAGGGGCATAGATATTAGACAAGATCCATTCACACTTTTTTTCAATAGTGACAAACTTAATTGCAAGATGATTAAAATTATCACTAAGGATCATACCAGTACAGTGCCTTTTATCCCAAAGAGTTGCCAGCCCTCCGGAAGCACCCTGAGAATCAACAGCCGCCATTTCAGAGCTATCCCAAAAATTATTTTTAATATTATCCATGGTCATTGCTTTCATCTTAGTTTCTTGAAGAATCAAAATGCTGGGGTTACTGGAGTCCCGTAACTCCTTGATGTTTCTTTGCTTAGAGTAACCGTTAAGGCCTCTAATATTCCAAGATATGATCTTCATATGGAATGGTTGGTAGTTGGATTTGCTTGGTGGTTCAGTTGTCGCTGAACACCATCTGCAATATCCCTCTCTGTTTTCTTAGCTCTGAGAGTTTTTTTAGAGGGTCTTCCTCTTTTCGAGCTTCCTCCAAAATCAGCTAATCGTCTAACTGAAGATCTGGTTTTTCTGGAGGTAGAGGTGTCCCAATTGTCAATTTCCTTTTTCTTTTCACTATAAAGTGATTCTGGGATCCTTTCAAAGCCTTCCATTCTTTTTTTTTTCTTTTTTGAGATGACCAAAGTGAACCCAGAGTCTGGATCTTCCTTTTCCTTGGCAGGCGTAATCTCCCCTTCCTCTTGTTCCTTATGAATATTGACAGGAGTGTGATTGCAACAGACCTACTCAGTCACTGTTGACATGCTGAGGTATGGCAGCGGATCCTCAATTCCTTTCTCTCCAGTAGGGAGAGACTCCAGGGGCTCAAACACCCTCATATCCTCCTTGATACAAGCTTCCTTTCTAACGAAAGGCAGGATTTCTTTCTCTTCTGAACCAGAAGGGATTAAATAGGTCTTCTTTTCCATGGTAGGTGTGATCCCCCCTACCTTTTGTTCCTTATGGATACTGTCAGGAGTATGACCAGAAGTAGTTTTGAGGCTGCAACAGTCGTGCGCAGTCGCTGTTGAAATGCTGAGGTATGGCAGCGGATCCGCATTTCCTGTCTCTCCAGAAGAGAGGATCGCCAGGGGTTCACTCACATCCATATTCTCCTTGTTGCAAGCTTCCTCTCTAATGAATGTCATGATTTCTTTCTCATCTAAACCAGAAGGGATTAAACCTTCTTGTTCGTTCACTTCCAAGGAATCCTTAGCAAGGTCATCCTTCACAGAAGTTTCAAAAGGTTTGTCCGGAGATGCCTTCATAGTTTTGACCACTACTTCATTGTTGGGGGAAGCTATTGTAGCATCTTTGGGACGCCAGACAAGATGTTTCTTAATATGAGTTCTAAAACCCCCTTTTTTCTTTTTTTTCCCCCTGCTATTTAACTGCACATTTCTCTGGCTGGGACCTTTATCTTCAGTTTTCCTTTCCTGGCTTGGATCCTTGTTGACTTTGTTTAGATCTGCGTCAATCTCAGGCTGAACAGAAACCAAAAGAGGGGTCTTCTTCTTGTTGCAGTTTTCGTCAGAGTGACCAATGCTTTGGCATCGCTTACATCTTAAGGTCTCAACTTCAATTCTTTGAGTCCAGGATCCAAATCTAGTTTTCAATATTATGTGCTCTGGAAACTCCTGATCAATGGCTGAGACAATGCAGAACCGAGCAAAAGCAAGCCTGGATCTGTTTCTTGTGGGTCCATCTAATCCAATAGGTGAGCCAAGGGATTTTACAATATTTAACAGTATTTCATCATCCCATAGATGCAATGGCAATCCTGGTAGCCTACACCAGATAGGAATGGTGTTTATGTTTTCTGTATTTGGATCAAAACCCGGATACCATTTTTTCAAAAAAAGACCCATATTTCCCAACCACCAGGGGCCTCCAAGTAACACCGAATCTAAATCCTCTTGTTGGTTAAATTTAGCCAAGAAAAAACCTTTTGGCATAATGGTAATGCTTAGGGCTCCCTTGGGTTTCCATTTTCTCATAGCCCATTTTCTAATGAAATCAATATTAGGTCTAGAGCCAAGAAACTTACCAACGAGGGAGAGGTTTGTTTTGTTTAAACCTCTATCAACAAAACCATCTGGGACCCTAAGACAGGTGGCACCCTCTTTGTCCATTTCCCATGTGAACTGTTCAGTGCTTTTCGGACCCACCTTGAGGTTAGGGCTTTGAAAAAGCTTATTCCAAGCCAAAGGTGTGGATCTCAGTATTTCCTCCTTTTCTCTGCTAGCCGTCCGATTGCAGTCTGAGATCTACTTTTCCTCAGCAAGTTTTGTCATATTGCACAGACTTTCCGCAGCCAGAACTGCAGAGACCGCACTGGCAGTACCTCCCGCTTTTTCGACTTTCTTACCCGTGTCTTCAAATGCCCTACATGGGCTATAGCTCAGCCTTTCCTCAGCATTTTTAACCGTGGTTCGCAGACATTCTGCAGCCAAAGCTGCGGAAACTGCGGAAACCGTGTCCTCGTAGATCTCTCCATCGCTAGATCTCTCCATCGCATGTCACAGATTACTAGCTTAAACTTCTTCAATTTGCAGGTCTTCAATCTAGAGCCATGTAAATCTAAAGCAGGTCTTCAAGCTAGATCTCTCCATAGTGCCTGATTATTAGAATGGGCATCTATCCATTTTAAACATTCTCATAAAAGGATGTAATCATATATATTCTCATCAAAATGATAAAAATATTTATTTATATGAGAAATGGAATATGCCCATTCTCATCACAATGACAAAAATCTTTGTTTTTATGATAATGAGCATATGTTTATTTTAACCATTCTACCTCATTGAAACAATATTGAACTTAATCATTTTTATATCACTATAAAGGATGTGGGAAAGGAAAACTTTCCATTCTAAAAATAAATAAATATTAAGTCTATTTCTCTTATATGATAATGGGCATATGCCCATTCAATACAAGTTAAAAATGTTTGTTTGTATGAGAATGACCATATGCCTATCATGTCTAGGTGTATTTTTCTTTTATGATTCCTATATGAGAATGGGCATATGCCCTTTCAATATGAGGTTAAAAAATATTTGTTTGTATGACATTGGACATATGCCCATTCACATACAACAATCATTTTTTTTTTTCGTAATGGAAAATATTATTCGAAATTTATTGTTATTAAATGATACAATATTATTTCTTGTATTTAATTATTAGTATTATTAATTATTGTTAATTAATTAATTTTGATTAGTCCTAATATGGTATGTTGAATACATATTCTTTGATTTCTAAATTTTTTATGATTAAAGTTTAATATTTTTTACCGGCCCATTCTACGCATTAAAATTAATGAAGCATTATAAGTGAAGAAACCTTATAAATAATAATGGAGTTTATGTCGTTAATTAGTTTTATAAATTTTGATTCTATTTTTATAATATTCTTTAATTATTTTGAAATTGTTTTTTATTCGTTTAATAATATAATTAGATGTCATCTTTAATATAATAATTAAAGTTTATTAGTAATATTAATTCTTGCAGTTAATATTAATTGATAGGATATTTTTTTGAAATTAATTATAATATTACCAATTAATTATTAAAATTACCATTCATACTAATTAATTATAATATTATTAATTAATTAATTAATTAATTAATACTAATATTAAATAATCATAGTGATTTCTACTATTAATTACTAAATGCACATCTTGATTAGAAACACTTTGATTTCTATTCTTTTAAATTTCAAAGTTTTAGTGCTTTATTATAGGGAGGTAGTTCGTACCAGTCATTTAGTATGGTAAGCTTCACTAACATTTTGAATTTTCGGTGCTTATTTTTAATATTTTCTACAAGATTGATTTAACATTTAAGTTATAGAGTTTAATTTTTTGGAGGAAATTCATAATCATCATTTATTATGTCAGGTTTGATTCAATATTTGAATTTTCGGCGCTCTTTTTATACGAGGTAATTTATTTTGGCCAAGTACATTATAAAAATATTGATTTTAAATGAATCAATTTTTTGGTTTTCACTCTATTGGGACAAATATTTTTTTGTTTCAAAGATTTATTTGGGGAAAGACAAAGAATGTAGATGTGGCTGGAAAAATATGAAGATACATAGATTTTGCAAAAGAAATAAGAAGAAACATCTTGTGAAAAAGTGATTTTGGAAGGGAGACTAAAGCATAAAAAATGGCAAAGCAAAATATTCAAGGTTTTTATATCTCATTTTTTCCAAGTTTATTTCTAAAGCATAAAAAATGTATACTAACAAAGATATTTTAATTCAAAATCAATTATTTTAACCATTTTTCTATATCTCTCGTTTATTTAAATGTCTAAAAAACGTATCGATTTGTTTCCTTGCATAAACGTAATAGAAAACAAATAAAGAAATAAATTAGTTTACATTCGTATATGTAAAAGCTACCAAATATACAAATCAAAATTATTTCGTTACTTTTCTAGTGTCATAAGGTCTAAAATGCGTACTTGTTTATGATGCAAAAAAAATGATTAGATAGACTCAGTAATGTTTATCTCTCATTGAGTCTTTTGTTATGACCACCGAAATAGGTTTTATTACCTCTGCAACAAGTTTCTTTTTCAATAATCTCTATAACCAATCAGTGTAAATCCTTTCGCATACCTTCTTCTTTCTCCTACAAACTCTCTAAATGAGAAAACCTTTCCATAAGAGAGAAAATCTCGGCCATTAGAGAACAAAAAATCAAAACCTGAGCCATTCAAATTCAATATTTTTATAAAGTATTTGACTAAGGAAAATAGACTCTAAAATAAAGCACTAAAATTAGAAATTTAAATTTTTCATACCATAATAAATCACCACCCTTTAATGATTAAATGACTTTAATATCCTAATATCATAAGTCTTGAAATTTAAATCTATCCTATTATAATAAATCACCAACTCTAATGCTGAAGTGCCTTTAATATACTAATTCTATCATAAATACTTAACCACAAAAGGGTACATATTTAAATTATTTATTATGCTATTATCGCAATGTTTAGAAACATTTAAATGTTTTATAGAGGTATTAGAATAAAAAAAATACATTATACCATTTAATTTGTACATACATTCAAAATATGAATGTATAATATAGAAACAAAGCACCACCATGTAGTGTTTAAATTCTTTAATACAATTTAATATGCTTACATATTTGAATTGATTTTAAATAATGAAAAATATAAAGTATAATTTATCGTCATACCAATTAAGAAACGTGTAATGTTTTAAAAATGCCCACATTTACCGAAAATATGTTTTAATAATGAAATTATGAAATTTTAAAGGTTTTTTAAAAATAATGATAAAATCTTTTGTCGTATTTACGTATTTTTTGTGTTTTAGTATGCTTTAATATCCTAATATCCTAAGTCTATAGTAAATATTTAAAAAAATATATGAATTGATTAGATCCACTTTATGTTTTAATTAGATATTTGAATAATGAAAAATATATAGTCGAATTTATTTTCAAACCTAATTAGACACTTGTAATAATTACTATTTTCATATTTACTATTGTTAGAATGGGCACCCATTCTCACAACTTGTATAAAGTTAATAAATTGATTGCGCTTTTTTACATTGTCTTTTATTGAATGGACAGATACCAATTCTCATATAGTAATCATAAAATACTTTCTTTGGTAGATAACAATCATAAAAGAAGAGTATGGATTAGATATGCTCACAACTTCTAAATATATAGTCAAATGAATAAGTATTGGGTAAGTATTAATGAAAGTGCGCATGCCCACTCTCATAGAATAAAAATTACTTGTATGAGAATGTTTAGAATGGACACATGCCCAAATCTCATATAAAAAATATGTTTCATTCATGACTATGCACATGCCATTCTAAAAAAATAAATATTACTTGTAATATAAAGTTTAGAATGGGCATATATGCCCTTTACGATAGGAATAATCAAATTTACTTTATTTTAGAATGGGCATCCATTCTCACATCTTGTTACAGAGTTATGAAATAGATGGATCTTTATGGCATTGTCCTGTTTTGAATGGGAAGATGCCCCTTCTCATTTAGGAATAATAGAAAAAGAATAAGAAGAGTATGGATAAAATAGTCTCACAATATTTAAATAGATTTAAATAGGAATAATAGAGGGGATACTCATAAAATCGGTATTTCTTGTATTACAATGTTTAGAATGGGCATAAGCCCATTCTCATGCAAACAAAACTTCATCATCTTGTTTTGAATGGGCATTAAATTTTTAGTCTGCCACTTCTCAAATAGGATACATAAAAGAATTTCTTGTGCAGATACAAATTATAAAAAATATTATGCTTTATAAATGGTCACGGCTTTTAAATATGTGAAATTTTGATTGACCATGTTTACATTGTGTTGTATCAAATGGGCAGCTACCTTTTGTCATATATGAATCTTCCTATTCTCATATAGGAATAAAAAAAGAGTTCGTAGGGAAGATAACAATAATAAAAGAAGATTATAGATTATATATTCAAATGAATAAGTATTGAGTAAGTATTGACGAAAGTGAACATGCCCACCCTAATAGAATAAAAATTGCTTGTATGAGAATGTTTAGAATGGGCACATGCCCATTCTCATATAACAAATATGTTTCTTTCATGATTGTGCACATGCCCATTCTTAAACAAATAAAAATTACTTGTATTATAAAGTTTAAAATGGGCATATGCCCTTTACGATTGGAATAATCAAATTTATTTTGTTTTAGAATGGGCACCCATTCTCCCATCCTGTTAAAGAGTTATGAAATTGACGGAGCTTTACGAAATTATCTTGTATTGAATGGGAAGATTCCCCTTCTCATTCAGGAATCATAGAAGAAAAATAAGAAGAGTGGATAAAATAGTCTCATAGTTTTTAAATAGATATAAATAGAAATAATAGAGACATACTCATAAAACCAGTATTCCTTGTATTACAATGTTTAGAATGGGCATAAGTCCATTCTCATGCAAACAAAATTGTTTCATCTTGTTTTGAATGGGCATTGATATTTTAATCTGCCACTTCTCAAATAGGATACATAAAAGAATTTCTTGTGCATATAGGAATCATAAAAAAATAGTATGCTTTACAAATGGTCATGACTTTTAAATATGTGAAAATTTTATTGACCATATTTACATTGTCTCGTATCAAATGAATAGCTTCCTTTTGTCATGTAGAAATCTTTCTATTCTCATATAGGAATAAAAAAAGAGTTCGTAGGGAAGATAAAAATAATAAAAGAATAGTATAGATTATATATTCAAATTAATAAGTGTTGAAGAAAGTTCACATGCCCACCATCAGAGAATAACAATTTCTTGTATGAGAATGTTTAGAATGGGAACATTCCCATTCCCATATAAAAAATATATTTCTTTCATGATTTTGCACATGCCTATTCTCAAAGAAATAAATATTACTTGTATTATAAAGTTTAGAAAGGGCATATTCCCTTTACAATAGGAATAATAAAATTTAGTTCGTTTTATGATGGGTACCCATTCTCAGATCTTGTTAAAGAGTTATGAAATTGATGGAGCTTTACGGCATTGTCTTATATTGAATGGGAAGATGCAACTTCTCATTTAGGAATCATAGAACAAGAATAAGAAGAGTGGATAAAACAATCTCATAGTTTTTAAATAGATATAAATATTAATAATAAAGGCATACTCATAAAACAAGTATTGCTTGTGTTACAATGTTTAGAATGGGCATATGCTCATTCTCATGCAAACAAAATTGTTTCATCCTATTTTGAATGGGCATTTCATTTTTAATCTGCCTATTCTCGTATAGGATTCATAAAATACTTTCTTGTGCGGATAGGAATCATAAGAGAAGAATATGATTTATAAAAGGTCACGACTTTAAATAGCTAAAAAATGATTGACCATGTTTACATTGTCTTGTATCAAATGGACAACTGGCTATTCTCATATAGGAATTTTCCTATTGTTATATAAGAATCAAAAAAGAGTTCATAGGGAGTATAACAATCATAAAGAAGAGCATGGATTAGATATGCTAATAACTTTAAAATAGCTATTCAAATGACTAAGTATTGACAAAAGTGCACATGCCCACTCTCATAGAATCAAAATTTCTTGTATGAGAATGTTTAGAATGGCCACATGCCCATTCTCAAAGTAATAAATATTGATTGTATTATAAATTTTAGACTGAGTATATGCCCTTTATGATAGGAATAATGAAATTTACTTTGTTTTAGAATGGGAACAAATTCTCACATCTTGTTAAAGAGTTATGAAATTGAAGGAGATTTATGGCATTGTCTTGTTTTGAATGGGAAGATGCCCCTTCTCATTTAGGAATCATATAAGCATTTCTTAGGTAGATAGGAATAATAGAAAAAAAAAAAAAAAAAGTATGGATTAAATACTCTCAAGGTTTTTAAATTTTTAAATAGGTTTAAATAGGAATAATATACTATTTCTAATAACATTAGTATTGGTTGTATTACATCATTTAGAATGGGCATATACCAATTCTAATGCAAACAAAATGCTTGTTCTCATTTTCATTAAATGGACATATTGAAACAATATCACTAAGATTAAAATAAGTAGAAATGCCATAAGCATGTTCTCTTTAATATTTATTTTAGAATGGGGATTTTCCTATTGCCATAAGGGAATTGTTAAAAAATGTCAATTAGTGTTCATACTATAGAAATATGAAAATCTAATAAAACCAATTATAGAGATAATGTTAGTATATGAAGAATGGGCATATTCCTATTCTTTTCAATTTCAATCATAATAGAAAGTCCATTATTTTTCATGGAGATATGTGAATAAGTATAATAAAAAGAATGTAGATAACATTTACTTGTTTAGAGTGGGCACTTACCCAATCTCTCTGCCTTTGTAAGTGTATCAAATCCAACATGTCACCTAGTAATGATTACTTTGATTCCTACATACCACATGTCAGTTCGAAGAACTGACATGGATTTTCAACTTGTAATCATTTTGAATTATTATAAAATGAAGATTACAAAATGATTAACTATCCTTTATATATACATAGTACATATTATCAATTAAGAAGGTAATAATGAAATCTCTATTGGAAAACAAATTTTTATAACTAGTTTTATAATCATATAAACAAATTGTAATTTTATAAGATAGAAATAAAATTTATTCATCATCACAATAATCAATATATAAAACAGGTTAATAGTAGCACCTAATAATGATTCGAACGTCAACATTAAATAAGATCATTTCATAATCAATATTTTACATAATTAAAATCCATACATTATCACATGAATTAATAGAGATAAAATTTAATTTGTTTTGGAATAGACAATTCCCCATTATCGCATCCTTTTCATAAATCTCAAAATGATTGACTTCAATAATATAGATGGAATTTAATTTTTCTATTATTATGTTATGATTTCTATTTGAGAATGGGCATATAGAATGGGCAAATGACCATTCTCATATAGGGATAAAGTAAAATTATTGTTTCAATACACATAGACATAATTTAAATATGTCCATTCTCATACAAAAATATTTTTTAACTTGTATTAAAAGGGCATATGCCCATTCTCATATAAGAATCATAGAAGAAAACTACACATAGATAGAATGGGCATATATTCATTATCATACAAAAATACATTTTTATTCTGTATTGAATGGGAATATGTCCATTCTAAAAAAGGAGTCATAGAAGAGAAACAAAGGTAATATTTAATTTTTTTAGAATGGACAATTTCCCATTCCCACATTCTCTATACTAATAAAAAATGATTAAATTCAATATCGCTTCAATGAGGTAAAATGATTAGAATAGGCACATGTCAATTGATGAGGGTAGTCAATCCTCACCATTAATAATGTCAATCTGGGTTGGTGTTCGAAGGTTGTATGCATTAAGAGAAGAAGATCTCAGAAAGTAGCTCCTTTAAACACAATCCAAACTTACATAAAATAAATCACACATGTAGAAATTTAAAGGCACACTTGCAGAAATGTAAACACACTTGCATAAAGGAAATCACACTTGCAGAAGTATAAAGGCATGCTTGCATAAAATAAATCACAGTTGCATAGGTAAAGGTTGCATGAAAGAAATGAAACTTGTATAAATGAAATTGTTGAATTAACTAAAATATAAAAAGACACCTACAGGTTCACGATAAAAATTATACTGAAGAAGGATCACATAACATGAAATCAAAAGTTTACAACAAAAGGAAAACTACAGAAATAAAGAAACAAAAATTAACACATTGATCCATCTTCCTTGGAATGAGTGGTTAGCTCATTCCTTGGAATAGGATTTAATTCATACTTTTAATTCAGAACTTGCAGAATAACTTTGCTTCAAAAGATTGGAAAGAAAGAACAGATCTTTATTTCTTGGGAGAAAAGAATTACATATCTCAGTGTGGAAGGTTGCATTTATAATTCATGCATCCAACCAACTCCTTATTTTAGGAAATACAATCTGATCTTATCTTTATTCTAATCCTACCAACTAAGATCTCCATCTCCACAAAATATGGAGAGAGATATATTATTGGAGTCAAATCTTATCTTACTTATTTTAGAAATATTTGCTCCCAAATCTTCTCCTTAATTTTTAGTAACAATAATAATAATGATTTTATTATCCTACATTATCGGAAGGAGTTTTTTCCTCAAAATATGATTTTGACAAAATAAGTGTCCCTGATTTTCTATTTGACTTTGTTGTTTTTTATTGTGAAACTTTTAAGGCTTGTCTGATACAATTTTTCCTCATAATGTAGTTCACTAAAAGCTAGATTTATCTTCATTGGTAAAACCTGTTGCAAATCTTAATGAGGTTTTTGTTAACAATATTCCTACAAATAAAAAAATCTTTCAGATTTTCTTTTTGATTTTTTTGTTTCTGTTTATAGAACTTTTAGTGCTCGTTTGATACAATTTTCCTCAGACTATAGCTCATTAAAAGTTAGACTTCTCTTCATTAGTAAAATGTAGTGCCCATTTAAACAACCATTTGATACCTAAGAAACAACATAGGGTTAGCAAGAAAATTATATGATAATATTTTTTATTAGAAGTATATACAACCAAGTTGCAAGACATTAGTTTTCACTAACAAGTTCCAGAACAAAACCTATTTACCAAAACACAATTTTCCTTTATTAACTTATAATAAGTTTCCAAGGTTCCAATTTTAGGGTTACATGTTTTAATTAGGTTTAGGGAGTAATTTTACCCCCATACCTACTCTCGAACAACCTCATAGATTCAAATGTATTTTTCTCCTACTTAACACTTCCAAAATTTCCCTAAACTATTCCCAATGGATAGGAAATTTTCTCACCTTTCCGGTAATATAAAGAAGTCCTCCTAGCTCCTTACAGAACTCAAAATATGAGTGGGTGGAGTTATAAGGTAAAAAAAAAAATTTCCCTTAGAGGACGTGTCAAGAGGAAGGGAAAGTGCTTTGGACGGATTGGTGGGTCGCAGGGCATAATAGGAAAATTTTCCCATCACATGGCTCAAAGTAACAAAGCATTCTGCGCACCCGTGGGTCCCCAGGTGGACACGTGTTGAGTCATGGCGCCAATGGGGAAAGGAGAAGGGAAGGGTAGAGCAGTGGGTGGATTTAATTCCTTGTGCCCAATGAAGGAGGAAAGGAATAAAAAGGTCCATGGTTCCGTGCACTCATGGAAGAACAAAGTCCGAGGGGAAGACAACGACACGGGCCATGAGAGAAATTTAGAACATTTTCCTAAGGCTAAAACAAACTAATGAAGGAAGAAGAAGGGTCCACCCTCCCACCTCCACCCGAAAGTGCCACGTGGCAAGCTCTCATTGGCCACGGACCGGTGCGGCCAAAATGAGATATTTTTCTAAATTTTTTTCAAAGGGATAAGTCCAAAGGGAAAAATGTTCCTCCGCCATAGCCACAAGAGAAAATGTGGCACCCTCTGATTGGCTGTGGGCCGGTGGAGGGAAAAGGCAAATTTTTCCAAAGTCTAAATTTTAAAGGATAAGTTTAAGTTTGAAAAGAGTTAGGCCATCCACTGTGCCATGTGGCAGCATTTGTTTGGCTACAGGCCGATGGGGTTGCGGGGTAAAATGGGAAAATTTTCCCAAGGAATTTTTTTTGAAAGGGATAAGTTTTAGATTTGGTCCACCCCTCACAGGGTGCCATGTGGTACGCCCCAATTTGTTGCAGGATGGCGGAGGCTGTGGACCTTTTCAAGAAATTTTTCCAAAGTTAAAATTTAAATTTTTCTATAGTTACATTAAATCTTATTATTTTTTTAATGCCAAATTGAAGAAAAACTTCAAATGGCCATAACTTGAGCTAAAAAGTTCAGTTTTGGGAAAAAGAGGACTTTTCAAAAATCCCTCGACGCCCTCTTTGCACATGGATCATAAACTTTGGAAATTGATGAATTTTGAGAGGTCAATTTAATGAAAATAATCTACAGAGTTCTAATGAGTGAACTGACAGTTTTCAAATTCTCAATTTGGTTAAATTAGAACATCTCCTTCGCTCAACTTTTCCCACATACATGGAGCATTAGTCTAGGGATCCTTTATGAGCCTGCATACACAAGACTTCAGCATCTAATTTGTCCAAATGATTTCAATTAGGATTAGTCTAACAAAATAGATAACAAAATATTTACCAAAGGGGGAATTGCATTCAAGATATAGCAATGGTTGGATTATTCTATCTTAAGTAAACTTTGTCATTTAAGATTCCTAGATTTCTTAGCATGCTAAATCCACTTTCAAAGGTAACTTGGAAGAACAAAATGCATGGTCTGAACTGTTATGGCCAATTTATGGCCTCATCACCCACCATGCTACATACGTGGAGGTCATCAATAGGTAAAAAGTTTCTGATGAATTTGTTTATCAATTTTGTCTTTTGAATGTGCGTATGTTTCCTAAACTTATTCAAATACATTTAATTGAATTCTATGAACCATTCAATAAAAATTTTGTAAGTCCTATTTCTATATTCAACTCCTTTAAGAGAATGAAATACTATATTTTATTTCATACACATGCTTCTTTTCCAAATAGCAATATCCAATATTTAACAACAATTTCAACTTCAATAATAATTCAAATCTAATACACAATAAAGTTTTGAAAAAGGAATGCAATCCTGCATTGATCATAAAATACAATTTTACAACTTTCCTTTTCCATTTAGTTTCCAAAATACATAATACAATGCATGTAACTTCATTTACATTTCTTTTCCAAAACGGAGGACAATTATGAATCTCCTTTGCATCTCTCAATTCAAATTCAATCTTCCATATACAATACAATAACTTCACATTACAATTACTATACAACTCATCCACATCGAAGTGGGAAAGATTACAACAAACTTGCTCAAAGGATGGGACTGTCAAACTGTATTCTTCTTGCTCCAAACAATAGCATGCTAGTTTTTCCATCTTTTCATCTTTGATTACCACAAGGAAGGGGGAAAGGCAATGCTCTCCACCCAACCAAGACATCCAATGAGAAAGGAGAATCCATCCTTCCTCATTGGCCCCCGAGCCCCAACCATATTGAAATAAAGGATGATAATCAACTCATGGCAATAATGGCTTCCACAACACACAAGCAACATTTTTCACATGCATACAACAATAAGAAAAAAAAATTCCAAGCAAGAACATCAGTTTACAACTGCATTTGAAATCACTCACACAACACATAGGCTTGACCAAGCAAGCCAATAAGAGCAAGAAATATGGGGAACTAATTATGCCTCCCTATTTGAAATTAGGCATCCACCTAAAATCATACCGCCATTACGCACATCAAATCCCATAAACCTTATATCTCCCAACCCCTCCTTATGCCACCTCTGAATTTTATTCCTTATGCCCCCCCAAGAGTAAGAAATGCAAGTATTTTATTTTCCAAGGTGGATCCCAATCCAAAATTCCCTCCACAATAAAACTGGTGCCATTGGCAATCCCTAATTCCCCCCCATTGGAAATCCCCATAGTCTTCTCCTACACCATATCCTAAGTAGTCAACCAAACCAGCCAAGAACACATAACACAATCACCATTTAAACATACATGCAAGAGAAAGAAAACATTTAAAAACAAGCTCAAGATCCTACCTCTCCATAATGGAGTTTGTTCCAAGATTCACAAGCTTTCCCAAATGTCAAGGTGCAGTCCCAAATCAACAATGTTCAAGCATTCAAAAGACTCCAAACTTCCTCCATGACAAGCTCCAAAACAACAACACAAAATGCGCCCCCAAGAGGAATGGAAAAAGTTTCAACAACCCAAAATAAGCAAGGAGTTTCACTTTTAAAGGAGAGGGAAGAGAAGGGGATGATGTGGATCCATGTAGGATGCCACATCATTCTTCCTCAACCCCAAGAGGAAATCAACATCATCCACCAAATCAAAATAAATAATAATGACAAAAGAAATTACACACTCCAAAATGACCCATACTCAAAAAGGACTAAATTAAAAATATGTAACAAAAGTGCAATTAAAACTTACAAATAGTCATTTCAAAATGCATAAAAAACACCTAATTTTAACCTCCAAACCATAGGTATGGTTAGTGAATCATTTTAAGAGGTGTGGGACGATTTTAACTTGTCCCACAAGCCTCCAAATTTGGCCTCCAAGGACAATTTCGAATTCCTAAGGAGATGAAGTGTTTAACCTTCCAAAATCTTTCTTACATGACAATTACATATCCCTTACACCTTCTTACACATTTCTTACACAATCTTCCAACATTAACATTTAAAATCAACAACTTCATTAATTACATTCCAAGTCCCCAATTTAATTTAATTAAAGTTTAACTATATGATCTCTCACATTAATCTACCACATTTAAATTAATTACAAGAAGGAACACATAATAAAATACATAACCCATGGTCACAGATAATGGAAATCCCCCCCATGGGAATCCCTAACACAACACACAAACACACACAACAGAGTTATCATGGTGACGTTGTTGATTTCACCCAGAATTCTAATATGGTTAGTCTCTAGTCCCCCGACATTATTGTGATTTTTAACTTATAAAAATGCAAATACCTCCTTTGGCTTCATAGCCATATCAGAACATCCAAAATGATCTAAACAACATTTCAAAATTATCTAAACACATGAATCACAACAATATCAAGAATTCAACATTATCATTTTTAATTCATAATTAACTATATCATCATCTATACTACTCCATACTAGGTCTACTCAAAATATCAAATGTCACAAGTCCAAATCAACATCTATAATATGTCCATGTCAAACAATATATCATCATCCACATAAAGGAAATATATCTAGTAATCATCATGCATACTAACTGAATCCATATCAATAATAATTCATGATCTAACATCTAACCATCATACTATCACAAAACATAATAGTGTCCATAATATGATCAACAATATTAGGATCATTATCTAAAAGTGTCAAAGGGAAGTGGGCACTACATCTCCCTCCCCGTAGACTCGACTTCCTCTTGGAAGTCACTGGAAAAAATGTTGAAATTGTACTCGTAATACTGTGGCATCCTCCCAAGTGGATGTAGCGTCATCATATCTGTCCCACTACACCCGTACCTAATCAATCTCTCTACCTCAAAGGCCCAGGGTCCTGTGATCTATGATATAGATGGGATCCACCATCACATGCCCCTGATCCTACAACTACAATGATGTTCAGTTGAACACATGAGAAGGATCTGTAATGTACCTCCTAATGACAGAAACATCAAACACGTCATGTATGCGAGTCAAGCTGGGTGGTAATGCTAGATGGTAGGCTAAAGGGCCAATATGCTCCAAGATCTCAAAAGGACCAATGAATCTAGGATCTAACTTAGAACCTTTTCCATAACAGACAGGGCTCTTGTGTGGCCTGACACGAAGGAACACCTTCATGCCCACATCAAAGCTACGGTGAATCCTATTTTGATCTGCATACTTCTTCTACCTATCTTGTGCCTCCTACAATCTCTACCTGATCAACACTACCTGTTTTTCCATGTCCTACAAAAGAATTGGTCGAAGAGATACTCTCTCCTCTAACCTATCCCAGCTAAGGGGTGTCCTACACTATCTACCATATAACGCCTAAAAAGGAGCCATTCCTATAGAACTTTGAAAACTATTATTGTAGGCAAAATCCACTAAGTATAGGTACTCCTCCCACTTAGATTGTTGATCCATCACATACATCCTGAGCATATCCTCCAAAATCTAATTCATTTTCTCAGTCTATCCATCTGTCTCAGGGTCATATGCTGTGCTGAAGTTAATCCTTGTCCCGAGGACATACTGCATGGTAGTACAGAAATGAGAAGTGTACAAAGGATCGTGGTCAAAACTTATCTTCCATAGAATCCCATGTAACCTAACAATATCATCTAGATAAACTCATCCCATTGCTTTAGTGGTATAAGTGGTCTTTACCTAAGAAAAGTGAGCCACTTTTGTTAATTTATCAACCATGACCATAATGGCATCATGGTAATATCTCAACATATGTAGCCTAACAATGAAATCCATGAAAATGGTGTCCCACTTCCATTCCAGTAAGGCATGAGGATAAAGAAGACCTGTTGGATGCTGATGCTTAGCCTTAACCCTCTGGTACTCTAAACACCATGACAAAAACTGAGCCGCGTCTTGATGAAGTCCACTCCAGTTGTATAACTGTCGCAAGGTAGTGTGCATCTTCTTCACCCCGGGATGGGCTGAATAGGGTGCACGATGTGCCTCTACCAAGATGTCGTACCTCAAGCCTCCATCTCTGGGAACATATGTTCTACCTCTGTGTCTGAGGAGACCATTTACCTCGAAGGAAAACCCATCAAACTTCGCCTCAAGGGGTCTCTATGACTCAATCTCTACTCATACTTCCATGTAGAAGTTGTCAAGAGGAAGCTACCAAGGAATCCTACTCCGTAAATTTGTGCTCACTGAGCTGGCCTTAGCCATGTGTCACCATCTACTGAGATCATCTGCTACCAAATTATCTTTCCCTTTCACATGCTCTATCTCCATCTCATACTCACAAAGTAACTACATCCAATACTGCTGATGAGCATTTATAGTGGACTGCATGAAGAGGTGGCGAAGACTCAAGTGATCTATCCTGAGTGTGAATCTCTAACCAAGAAGGAAATGTCTTCATCTAACCAAAGCATGCATAACTTCCACAAGCTCAAGATCATGGGTCAGATAATTAAGCTCGTGATCCTTGAGTTTGTAAGACTCAAAAGCTAACCTTGTTAACCTGCATCAACACACCTCCAAGTCCTGCTAAAGAAGCATCTGTGCAAACAAAGAAATCACCCTGTGGATCTGGCACTGCAAGAATCGGTGCTATAGTGAGGCACTCCTTCAGTGTCCTGAAGGCTTTCTCGCATCTATATAACCAAATAAACTTCTTCCCTTTCCTCTGAAGGGAAGTGATAGGATGTGTAATCCAAGAGAAGTCTTAAAAAAATCTCTGGTAGTATCCTGTTAATCCCTTGAAGTTGCACACCTCGATCACTATAGTGGGTGCTGGAAAATGCATAATGGCTTTAATCTTGAAGGATTGACTTTGATACCTTCCCTCAAAATAATATGACCTAAACACTACACCTCTGACTCAAAGAAAGCACACTTCTCCAAGTTCTTGTAAAGCTACCACTCACGAAGACACTGAAGAACCTATCGAAGGTGCCTCTCATGCTCCTTACATGTACGTGAGTATATCAAGATGTCATCTAGGAAGATGATAATGAATTGATCTAAGAATCTCTTGAATAACCCATTCATCAAACTCATAAACACTACAGGGGTATTCGTCAAACCAAAAGGCACCATTGTGAACTCATAGTGCCCATATCTCATGCAGAAGGCGGTTTTATAAATTTCCACCTCCAAAATCCTCAATTGATGGTACCCTGACTTAAGATCAATCTTATAGAACACCGTGGCTCACTTCGTCTGATCAAACAAGTCATCGATACGAGGAAGAGGATAATGATTCTTGATCGTTACCTTGTTCAGTAGGTAGTAATCAATACACAACTGCAATGATCCATCCTTCTTCTTGACAGAGATCACTGGTGCACCCTAAGGGGATACACTAGGATAGATAAGGCCCTTCTCCAAAAGGCCCTCAAGCTACAACTTGAGCTCACAGAGCTCTAGGGTGGTCATCTGATAAGGTGCCCATGAACTAGATCTATATGAAAATCAATCTCACGTGGGGGTAACATCCCCGGTAGCTCCCCTAGAAATACATCATAAAACTCTCTCAAGATGGGATGATCATCTAGCGATAGTCCACTAGAACCATCCTATGATCTGTCACTGATTATAACAACATACATCTGACAACCCCGTCACACACATCGCTTAAGCTGCATAGCAGAAATGGTGCAATAAGAAATAGGTCTCCTGACCCTTGAGATCACTGAATCAACTCCCAAATCATCTGCACAAGCTATAGTCTTATGATAACAATCCATCCTAGCCCTATGTGTAGATAACCAATCCATACCTAATATGACTCCATATGAGCCCAAAGGAAGAATAGAGAGATCTAAGGTGGTGGTAAAATTTCCCAAATCTATAACACACTCCTTAACTAGGGATTCCACATAGATCTTGGCTCCAGAAGCCATCTCAACATCCCAACTAAGACCCTACCTAACTACCACCAGCCTACATTGATCTACTAAAGATGGTGCAATGAAAGAATTAGAAGAAACAGAATCAAACAATACAGATGTAGGAATACCACCAATGCTACCTGTGGTCTCAATGATTATGGTCTGGTGCTCTACCTGGTAGTTCTCAACCACTGCATAAATCTTGTGGCTACATCCCATGTCACCAACTATTAGCTTAGAAATTGGTGCCTTACCCTTGTTAGGGTTTTGAGGACAATCTCTCCAAAAATGTCCAGCTACTCCACATCCAAATCAACCACCTGATCCTTTGCAAGGAGTAGAACCTCTAGTAGGTGCCCTAGAAGTTTTTGGTGTGGATCCTGATAATCTGGCTATGGTCTATTGTGGCCTATGCTAACAAGCTCTCACTTACTAAGCTCTAGGTCCACCCTGCATCCTGATAGGACCCCTAGGAGGAGACCCCATGCTCCGACCTCTCTGTGCATCAGTTCTCTGTGCAGGTATATAAGGTGAGTGGTACTGCTACTACTGCTGGGGTCTAAAGGATGATTGTGTTGTACCCTAGTCACCACGAGGAAGAGGTACTAAACCTCTTGATCTACCATCCTGCATCTACTTAATGCGGCTCCTGACTTGGTCTCTAGCCTACTGGGTTTTACCCTGAGTCTCCTCCGTAATATAGGCCTTCTCAATGGCCTCTGTTAAAGTCTGCAGATAGTGAATCTATACTAAACCACTAATATCCAAATTTAGGCCCTAGATGAACCAGTGAATCTACACCTACTCATCCTGCATATACTCTACATACTAAAGTAGATCTATAAATCTACTCTCATACTGTGCAAATGATAGAGAAGCCTGACGGAGGTCATGGAACTTGCCAATCCTCTACTATATGAACCTCCATGATAGATATCTACTCCTAGATCTCTCCTCAAATAAATCCTAGGTCATTATCTCTGAATCTACAAGGAGCTTCTACTCCTCTTTCCTCCACCATACTCTTGCTCCATCCCTCAGTAGATGGATCGCAACACGAGCTTTTGTGTTGCTAGAACAATTACAAAGATTGAAGCAACCGCTCAAGCTCACTAGCCAGACCTCTACCTGAAATCCACCTATATCACCTGAGTAATGCAAGGGCTAAAGCTTCAATATATCCCTGATGCAATCTGGTGCTGTGGTCTGTCGGCCTCTAGGTCTCTCAGCACGCTCATCCCTAAGCCTAGGGCTCCGAGACCTCTCTATGCTCTGGAACTCTATCACCCTATCTCCTAGGTGGTGAATATACTCTAGCTGACTCCGCATGGGATTTCTCTCATCTATGCTCCTTGTTTAGTTAAGGGCATACCTTACCCTTAATAGAAGGACCTCTATCATGACTAGTTTCCTTTCCTCCACCTAATCCTCTGCGTAAAGCAACACTAACATCCTCGAGGGTTTGTAGAATCTAAGGTAGAATTGATGTTACACCTTGATCTAGTGGTGGTGGTGGTGGTGAGTCTGAGTCTCTATGAAGGTTCCTCCCACTCCATCTGAGCCTTCAGCATAGACCAAAGCAATAGTTAGTTCATTTGTTAAGTTATACACAACTTCCATGTTTACTAAAAATATTCAAATTCTTGCTAAGTTGTTTTCTAGATTTAAGTTTCCTAGGTGTAAGTTTTCATGTCTCAATTTTTCTAGTGTGCCCAAGGGTCCAAGCCTTTGAACCACTACTCTGATACCAAACTGTAGTGCCCGATTAAACAAGCACTTGAAACTCAAGAAACAACCTAGGGTTAGCTAGAAAATTATAGGATAATTTTTTTATTAGAAGTATCTACAACCAGGTTGCAAGACATCAGTTTTCACTAATGGTTCTGGAACAAAACCTATTTACCAAAACAAAAGTTTCCTTTATTAACTTATAACAAGCTCCCAAGGTTCCAATTTTATGGTTACATGTTTTAGTTAGGTTCAGGGAGTAATTTTACCCCCATACCTGCTCTCTAACAGGCTCAGAATTTTAACTAGATTTTTCTCCTACTTAATGCTTCCAAAATTTCTCTAAACCAATCCCAATGCATAGGAAATTTTCTCACCTTTCCGATGATATAAATAAGTCCTCATAACTCCTTACAGAACTCAAGATATGAGTTGGTGGAGTTCTAAGGTAAAACAAAAATTCCCTTTGGGGACACATGTCAAGAGGAGGGGGAAAGCGCTTTGGACGGATTAACGGGTCATGGGGCATCATAGGGAAATTTTCCCATTGCATGGCTCAAAGTTAAAAAGCATTCTGCACCCCTGCAAGTCCCCAGGTGGACACGTGTTGAGTCCTAGCACCAAGCGAGAAAGGCGAAGGGAAGGGCGGAGTGGCAAGTGCATTTATAGCCTTACGCCCAACGAAGGAGGAAAGGAAGAAAAAATTACGTTGGTCCGCACACCCGCGGAAGAAAAAATTCTGAGGGGAAGGTAGAGACGCAGGCCATAGGAGAAATTTAAAACATTTTCCCAAGGCCAAAACAAACTAACAAAGGAAGAAGGGTCCTCCCTCCCTCCTGCACCCCCAAAGTTCCACGTGGCATGTTGTCATTGGTCGTAGGCTGACGAGGCCAAAATGAGAATTTTTTCCAAATTTTTTTCAAAGGGATAAGTCCAAAGGGAAAAACATGCCTTTGTCGTAGCCACAAAAGGACACGTGGTGTCCTCTGATTGGCTGTGGGCCGGCGGAGGGAAAAGGAAAATTTTTCTAAAGTCAAAATTTTAAAGGATAAGTTTAAGTTTGAAAAGAGTCCGCCCATCCACCATGCCACGTGGTACCATCTGATTGGCTATGGGCCGACGGGGTTGTGGGGTAAAATGGGAAAATTTTCCCAAGGAAATTTTTTTGAAAGGGATAAGTTTTAGATTTGGTCCGCCCCTCCCGGGGTGTCACATGGTAGGCCCCAATTGGTTATGGGATGGTCGGGGCTGTGGACCTTTTTGGGAAATTTTTCCAAAGCTAAAATTTAAATTTTTCTATAGTTAGATTAAATCTTATTATTAGTTTTGAATGCTAAATTGAAATAAAACTTCAAATGGCCATAACTTGAGCTAGAAAGTTTGATTTTGGGAAAATGAGGACTTTTCGAAAATCCCTTGATGCCCTCTTTGCATAGAGATTGTCGATTTTGGAAATTGATGAAGTTTAAGAGGTCAATTTAATGAAACAATCTGTAGGGTTCTAATTAGTGAACTAGCAGTTTTCAAATTCTCAATTTGGTTAAATTAGAATTCCTCCTTTGCTCAACATGTCAAATAAACATGGAGGATTAGTCTAGGGAGGATTTAGAGTGTTTTAGGAAGATTAATTTGTGTAATTGATTTCAATTTTTTATTTCTCTGACAATAGACAGAGAAAAAACCCAAGGGGGAATTGCATTCAAATTTGGCAATGGTTTTTTTATTTTATTAAGTTTTCTTTGTCAATTTGGATTCCTAAATGTTTTAGCATGCTAATCCATAACACTTTTAAGTTGAATACTAAGTGCAAGTTTGAATTTTTTGTTTATTAGAAAGGAATTTTCTAGAATCAAGTTCATAACAATGAATTATTTATTTTGAATTTGTTTATCAATTTTTTTTTTTGAATGTGCATATGTTTCCTAAACTTAGTCAAATACATTTAATTGAATTCCATCAACCATTCAATAAAAATTTTACAAGTACTATTTTTATATTCAACTCCTTCAAGAGAATAAACTACTGTCATTTGTTTCATACACATGCTTCTTTTCTAAACAACAAGTTCTAATCTTTAACAAAAATTTCAACTTCAAAAATAATTCAAATCTAATACACAATAAACTTTTGAGAAAGGAATGCAATCCTTCATTGATCATCAAATACAATATTACAAATTTCCTTTTTCATTTGGTTTCCAAAATATAATTTACAAGATACATAATACAATGCATGTAACTTCATTTACATTTCTTTTCCAAAACGAAGGACAATTATGAATCTCCTTTTCATCTCTCAATTCAAATTCAATCTTCCATCTACAATATAATTTCACATTACAATTACTATACAACTCATCCACTTCGAAATGGGAAAGATTACAACAAACTTGCTTAAAGGATGGGACTGTCAAACTGTATTCTTCTTGCTCCAAACAGTAGCATGCTAGTTTCTCCATCTTTTCATCTTTGATCACAATAAGGAAGGGGGAAAGGCAGCGCTCTCCACCCAGCCAAGAAATATAATGAGAAAGGAGAATTCATCCTTCCTCATTGGCCCCTGATCCCCAACCATATTGAAATAGAGAATGAGAATCAAATCATGGCAACAATGGCTTCCAAAACACACAAGCAACATTCTTTACATGCATACAACAATAAGAAAAAAATAGTCCAAGCAACAATAGCAGTTCACAACTGCATTTGAAATCAGTCACACAACATAGGCTTGATCAAGCAAGCCAACAAGAGAAATAACTATGGAGAACTACTTATGCCTCCCTATTTGGAATTAGGCATCCACCTAAAATCATACCACCATTGAACACATCGAATCCCATAATCCTTATATCTCCAAACCCCTCCTTATGCCGCCCCCAAATTTTATCCCTTATGTTCCCCCAAGAGTAATAAATGCAAGATGTTTCTTTTCTAAGGTGGATCCCAATTCAAAACACCATCTATAATAAAATTGTTGTCATTGGCAATCCCTTATGCCCCACATTAGAAATACCCATAGCCTTCTCCTACACCATATAATAAGTAGTCTACCTAACCAGCTAAAAACACATAACACAATCACCATTTGAACATACATGTAAGAGAAAGAAAACATTTATAAACAAGCTCAAGATCCTACCTCTCCATAATGGATTTTGTTTCAAGATCCACAAGCTTTCCCAAATGTCAAGGTGCAGTACTGTCAACACCAATCTGACACTATGATAATTCTTCACTGGGAACTCCTCATGCTATGATTATTTATTAATGCACAACTTTTAGTTTGGTGGATGTAATCTGGAAACACAATAACAAACATAACACAAGAATACCATAGACTATGATAAGAAGGAATGATGATAAATCTAGAATATCAGTGTAAATTATAATATTAACATGAAATTGTTACAATCTCACCCATGAGGTACTTCAAGTGTTACTGACTTCACTTGCCTTCCACCAATACTATGGGGGAAACTTCACAATTACACCTCTTAATGGCTTCTTTAACACACCTTCAAAATGATGGCTTCCTTTACACACTTACTCATACAATATTTATCACTACTTCTTTCTATGCTAAATGAGGGGGGTGGCCTCTCTATTTATAGAACCTCCACACTTATCCATTTTATCTCTAAGATAGGATAAGAAATCCACTCTGATGAATCATATTCCATACCTTAACTCTTATCTGTACATGTAAGCTTATCTTTTAAGATAAGATATACCTTATCATTTCACATGGGTTCCACAGTTTTAGACTTTTTAGAAATAAAATACACAAAATATTTATGACCTCACTCCTTGTCCTTATTACCAATATAATATTTATAATTCCTAATCATCTAGACCCTACTTCTCTACTTACCCCAGCTTTGACATTTTAACATTACCAGACCACTTACGACAAATTTTTACTTTTTACCACAACATTCCTATTGTACTTTTGACTATTACCATACTATACATTATTGGCGGTGTCGTACTGGTAGCGCTGTTATCTTCTATTGAATGCTACTACTAATTATACTTAACAACATTCTATTCATAATACCCACATTAATGAAATAGAAATTACGTAGGAAAATTTTAGTATTGACATCTTCCCCCTTCCTAGATTCTACTCCGTCTTCAGAGTAGACTATTCAGGTGCTCGGAAAATATTTAGCTTGTCATGGTTGAACCATTTCATAATAGGAGTGCCATCCAATTCCTCCAGTCAGTATGTACCATTTTCATGCACAACTGCTATTTTGTAGGGCCCCATCCATTTTGGAAGAAATTTTCTGTATTTTTTTTGTATCTCGAATCATATACTAGGACCAAGTCATTCACATGAAATGGAGACCAACGAATCTTTTGATCAAATTATTCTTTCTGCTTCATTTTCTTCCTATAGTTTGTGTCATTCACTATTTCCCTCATTTCCTCTAGCAAATGAAGATGTACCAACCTTTATTTTACTGAATCACTTTCATCCATCCTTTCATTTTTAATAACTCTCACAGTGGGAATATCAAACTCAATAAGAAGAACTGGATCAATGTCATAAGCCAACTGAAATGGGGATTATCCTATTGCTAACTTTGATGTTGCTCTATATGCCCACAATGCTACATGAATCCTTTTATCCCACTTATGTACCTGCAAGACTGCATCTTTTGCTAGAATTTGACACAACACAAAATTTTTTCGTTCCACCTGTCCATTTGTGATTAGCTTGTATGTTGTTGCCTTCCTGTGCTTAATAGAATACTGATTGACTAGGGATTCTACCACCTCATTAATGCAGTGGCTTTCTCTATTTGTTACAATTTCTAATGGGCAACCAAATCCAGTGACAATGCGTTTATATATGAACCTTGCCACTTCATCCATGAAAGTTGTTTTCAATGGCCTAGCTTTAACCCACTTGGTTAAATAATCTGTGGCAACTACAATATACTTATTTTTGCATGGGGTAGTTGGAAGTGGACCTAAAATATCTATTCCCTACTTTTTAAAGGGACCAAGTGGAAGAATATGGCATAATGGAGATGATGAAGTCTTACGGTTACCATGTGTTTGACAGATATCACATGTCTTAAAATAATTATAACAATCTTTAAAAAGAGTGGGCCAGTGATAACCTGCATCTAAGATCCTTCTTGTTGTAAGTTGTATAGAGAAGTTCCCTCCACATGTACCATTGTGGAATTCTTCTATCAGCTCCTTCCCTTGATCATGTCCAACTGCTCTCTTATACTGTCCATCAGGTCCTATTTAAAATAATACTCCATACAGAATAGAATATGGATGACTAGCTTGAGTAATCTTACTCTTAGTCTTTGCATTGACACCATTAGGAAACTTGAATTCATTCAGATAATTCCAAATATCTATGTATTCACTAGGGATTGTGTCAAGGGATAACAATGCTGCATCTGGAAAATCATCATCATCACAAGATGAACCTAAACTATCATAGGCTTGAGAGAGTGCATCTGTATTGACATGCTTCTTTATTGGCCTATCTATAATATCAAATTCAAATTCTTGTAGTAAAATTATCCATATTTCTATCCTCCCTGATGGGTTAGACTTATTTACAATATATTTTAGAGTATGATGATCTGTTACAACTATAAATTCCTACCCTAGCAAGTAATTTCTAAACTTCATTTACAACAAAAATGATAGCTAGAGCCTCTTTTTTAGTTACAGTATAATTTACCTCAGCATTGCTCATTTGTCTGCTCCCA
Source organism: Taxus chinensis (assembly GCA_019776745.2). NCBI lineage: Eukaryota > Viridiplantae > Streptophyta > Pinopsida > Cupressales > Taxaceae > Taxus > Taxus chinensis. Next base: position 162,620,231 of record CM034150.1, read on the forward strand.
AAGTAAACTAGATGTTCATTCCCATTTTCATCCTTTTGGCTCAGAGTACTTCCTATTGCTACATCTAAGGCATCAATGTACACAATGAATGGCTTGCTCCAATCTAGATTCTTTAAAATAGGTGAAGACACCAGAGCTTCCTTCAGTTGTTCAAAAGCTTCATGCACCTTTTTTCCTGGTTCGTAAGTAACATCCTTCTTCAAGAATTGGGTTAGTGGCTGTGTAATTTTTGATAAATTCTTGTTGAACCTTCTATAGTAACCCACAAGGCCTAAAAATGATCTAAACTTACTTCTATTCAATAGGAAATGGTAACTCTTTGATTTTTAAAACTTTATCAGGATCAGTACCAATACCATCTCTGGATACAACATGCCCTAACAAAACACCTTTAGAACATCCAAAGACACACTTTGTAGGGTTTAGTGAGGCTTATGCTTCATCTAACCTTTGAAATGTTGTCTCCATCTGGTGTAGGTGGTCCATCTTGCTCCCATAGATGTAAAAATAATCCAGAAATACTCTGATGAAGTTCCCAATGTAGGGTTTGAACACCCTATTCATCAAACACTAGAATGTTGCCAGAGCATTACACAACCCAAAAGACATAACTCTTTAAGCAAACATTCCCCAAGGAGTGGTAAACGTGGTCTTCAGCTAATCTTTCTCCACTATACGAACTTGGATGTACCCATTGTATCCATTAGCAAAACTATAACACTCCTAGGCAGCTACTTCATCCAAGATTTGATCTGAGAATGGAAGAGGGTAATGATCCTTCTTTGTTGCCTTATTGAGCTTCCTATAATCAACAAAAATGCATAGCTTCCCATTCTTTTTTGTTGAGATCACAATGGGAGAAACCCATTCTAAATTCTCCACAACAAATATGAATCCTGCATTAAGCAACTTATTTATTTCTTCTTTAATAGTCTTGGAAAAATTAGAATTCATTCTATATGCATTTGCTTTATGGGCTTAACACCATCTACCAACTCAATAGAATGTTCTACCCAACTTACTTGATGAAGTTCCTTATAATCAAAAGTGAATAGGTGTATGTACCTTCGGAAGAGCTGGAGGTAGGATTCCTTCTCACTCTCCATCACATCATCACCAATCTTTATTTGTTGGAGACGATCATCAATTTATTCTTCAGATAATTTTATGGGTTCATGAGTCGGTGTGACTGGAAGGATATCCATGACCGAAACATCAACCTCACTTTCTTCATCTTCTGTGTCCACTTCACTGGTACTAGAGTAATCAGAGGATGTCCAATCACCAGTTTCATCACTTGAATCCATAGTTTCTGCCTTATGATGTCGAGGGATCATGTTTATCTTCACCCTCTCTCTGCCACATCCAAGTGTCATGAAGCCTTCATTCCAGTAGTTTCTTACATGAAATATCCTTAGCCATGGTCTTCCTAACAACATTAGGTATGCAACAGTACCATTTTTCATCACCTGAAATTCTACCACACATACTACACCCATAATAGATATTGTCACATTTGAAACAACATCTTCTAGCTTAGTTTTTCCCTTATTTAATGTCCTTAACATAAGTGTTGATGGGAGATCAATTTTTAAACCCAACATATTCATTACAAACTAGGTCATTACATTAACTACAGCACCTCCATCAACTAAGACATCATGAATTGAAATACCATTACATAATACCTCAGCTTGTGGAGCGTAGGTATCTACCGCTGCCTCCAAAACAGGGACCTCAACCTCCTTCCTTCGTCGAATATTGAGTCCACTTCACAGCTCCTGCCTCTTCTCAGAATACATAGCCAAGAGTTGACCATATGGAATATTTACAGGTCTTTTGGACAAATCTTCTAAGATGGAGTATGGTCCTTGTACCTATGAAATCAGAAAATCCTGCACACCCAACTTTCTTCTCCTTTGTTTCTTACTAGTTTCTCCTTTCATCTTCTTAGGATCATTTCCATCTTGGTTATCTTTTTCTTTCTTTCTTTTTGTTACAAACACATCTACTTCATTATTTATGCTCTTATCTACTACATCAAAAGAATTCACAGGTGCTTTTCCTTTATCATTATCTCTTGTACCAGATGTAGAAGCTCTATCTGGACAATTATACTTATAATGACCCTTTTTATAACAACCATAACATACAACTTCAGAAATATTTCTTTTTGGACCTCTATCTCCTCCCTGAGAACTAAATTCCTTTCCTTGAAGAAGATTAATAGTTAACTGGCCCATCTTTCTGAGCAGATCTTCATACTCAGTAGATGTACTAGGAGAAAGATTTGTGCTCACCGAGAGTGGTTGTGGATTCTGGACCAAAGGTGCTGGTGTAGGCTCTACTTTAGCAACAATTTCTTTGGGCTCCTCTTCCATGCTTTCTTCTTGCCTTCTTGCAATCTCCTTTGCTTGTTCAATGGTAGCTAGGCGGTCATACTTCACTCGTTGTTTGATCTCTGGCTTCATCCCAAGAATGAAGTGCTTACAGAGGAGATTATCCACGCCATTCATCAACCCATCCACTAATCCTTCCTTCTGGAATCTGGGCATCGAGCTTCCTCCTTAGCTCTAGAACACGAGCATGATAATCCCTTATCTTCTCCTTCTCTCCTTGGGATAGCTTTGTGATATCGATCATGAGATCTACATATTTCTGTTGTTCACCAAATTCTTCAAGAAAACTTTCAGTTAATAAATCCCATGAGTTTTTCACATTATCACCTAGTGTTTCAAACCACCTAAGGGCTGAACCATCCAAAAAGGTAGGAAAAAATTTAGTCCATTGTTCCCTTCTTATAAGGCCATTACAAATACAAGATCGTTTAAACTCTTGAATGAAAGAGGAAGCATCTTCATTAGATTGGGATGAAAAAATAGGAATCTTCCCCATTTTCAAAAGTAACCATAGTTAAAATATCAACCCATAAGTACAATCAACAAGACTTATGTGCACAAATAATTGGAATCACTATAATAGAAAATAGAAATGACCACGGTAAACTATGGTAAAACTTGACTTACTGCAGTAAAAACTGACTTTACTGTGGTAAACACTATTCACAGTAAAAAGTGAAGTTACTGCGGTAAATACTATTCATGGTAAAAAGTGACTTTACTGCGGTAAATACTATTCACGACAAAAAGTGACTTTACCATGGTAACTACTATGCACAGTAAAAACAAGGTTACCCTCCAAATGATTTCTGACTAAGTGGGAATATTTCTCCAGAAAATCCACCAACGAGGAATGGTCCCAGCAACGGAACCAAAATGTCAACACCAATCCAACACTATGATAATTCTTCACTAGGAACTCCTCGTGCTATGATTATTTATTAATGCACAACTTTTAGTTTGGTGGATGTAATCTGGAAACACAACAACAAACATAACACAAGAATACCATAGACTATGATAAGAAGGAATGATGATAAATATGAAATATCAGTGTAAATTATAATATTAACATGAAATTGTTACAATCTCACCCATGAGGTACTTCAAGTGTTACTGACTTCACTTGCCTTCCACCAATAACTATGGGAGAAACTTCACAATTACACCTCTTAATGGCTTCTTTAACACACCTTCAAAATGATGGCTTCCTTTACACACTTACTCATACAATATTTCTCACTACTTCTTTCTATGCTAAATGAGGGGGGTGGCCTCTCTATTTATAGAACTTCCAGGCTTATCCATCTTATCTCTAAGATAGGATAAGAAATCCACTCTGACGAATCATATTCCATACCTTAACTCTTATCTGTACATGTAAGCTTATCTTTTAAGATAAGATAAACCTTATCATTTCACATGGGTTCCACATTTTTAGACTTTTTACAAATAAAATACACAAAATATTTATGACCTCACTCCTTGTCCTTATTACCAATATAATATTTCTAATTCCTAATCATGTAGACCCTACTTCTCTACTTACCCCAACTTTGACATTTTAACATTACCGGACCACTTACGACAAATATTTACTTTTTACCACAACATTCCTATTGTACTTTTGACTATTATCGTACTATACATTATTGGCAGTGTCGTATTGGCAGCGCCGTTATCTTCTATCGGATGCTACTACTAATTATACTTAACAACATTCTATTCCTAATACACACATTAATGAAATAGAAATTATAGAGGAGAATTTTAGTGTCGATAGTCCCAAATCAGCAATGTTCAAGCATGCAAAAGACTCCAAACTTCCTCCACAACAAGCTCCAAAACAAAACAAAAAATGTGCCCCCAAGAGGAATGGACAAAGTTTCAACAACCCAAAATAATCAAGGAGTTTCACTTTTAAAGGAGAGGGAAGAGAAGGGAATGATGTGGATCCATGTAGGATGCCACATCATTCTTCCTCAACCCCAAGAGGAAATCAACATCATCCACCAAATCAAAATAAATAAGAATGACAAAATAACTTACACACTCCAAAATGACCCATACTCAAAAAGGACTAAATTAAAAATATGTAAGACAAGTGCAATTAAAACTTACAAATAGTCATTTCAAAATGCATAACAAACACCTAATTTTAACCTCCAAACCATAGGTATGGTTGGTGAATTATTTTAAGAGGTGTGAGACAAGTTTAACTTGTCCCACACGCCTCCAAATTTGGTCTCCAAGGATAATTTCGAATTCCTAAGGAGATGAAGTGTTTAACATTCCAAAATCTTTCTTACATGTCTCTTACATATCACTTACGCCTTCTTACACATTTCTTACACACTCTTCCAACATTAACATTTAAAATCAACAACTTCATTAATTACATTCCATGTCCCCAATTTAATTTAATTAAAGTTTAACTATATGATATCTCACATTAATCTACCACATTTAAATTAATTACAAGAAGGAACACATAATAAAATACATAACCCATGGTCACATATAATGGAGATCCCCCCATGGGAATCCCTAACACAACACAAAAACACACACAACACAGTTTTCATGGTGACCTTATTGATTTCACCCAGAATTATAATATGGTTAGTCTCCAATCCCCCGACATTATTGTGATTTTTAACCTGTAAAAACGTAAGTACCTCCTTCGGCCTCATGGCCATATCATAACATCCAAAATGATCTAAACAACATTTCAAAATTATCTAAACACATGAATCACAACAATATCAAGAATTCAACATTATCATTTTTAATTCATAATCAACTATATCATTATCTATACTACTCCATACTAGGTCTACTCAAAATATCAAATGTCACAAGTTCAAATCAACATCTATAATATGTCCATGTCAAACAAAAAATCATCATCCACGTAGAGGAAATATATCTAGTAATCATCATGCATACTAACTGAATCTAGATCAATAATAATCTATGATCTAACATCTAACCATCATACTAACACAAAACATAAGTGTCCATAATATGATCAACAGTATCATGATCAGCATCTAAAATTGTCAAAGGGAAGTGGGCACTACATAAAACCTACCAAAAATCGGAATGAGGATTTTGTTAAACACATTGATATGAACAAAAAATCTCTCAGCTTTTTGGTTTGACTTTCTATTTCTGTTTATGGAACTTTTAGTTCTCGTCTAATAGTCTTTTCCCTCAAACTGCAGCTCACTAAAACTTATATTTCTCTTCATTGTTAACACGTGTAGAAAATATGAATGAGGTTATATTAAAAAAAATTCTATGAACAAAAACCTCTCTCATAGTTTCCATTGGATTCTCTAATTTTTAAAAATTGTTCATAAACTATTATTCTGTTGATGCAAGTTCCAGAGCTAACACTGTCATTCCTTTTATGCAAGTTCCGCAACTAAATTTTTCATTCCTTTTATGAAAGTTCCAAAAATAAATTTTTCATTCCTTTTATGTAATTTCCAGAACTAAATCTCCTTTTTCCACTTATTACAAGTTCTGGAGCTAACTGTCATTCTATACCTTGCAACTTTGTCCACTATTTTAATTGCTTGAAACTATAAATATATGAATTGAAAATTCCGGAAATAAATTTTATTCGATTGATGAAAGTTTCGGAATTAAATCTGCAAGTTTTGGAACTAAACATGCAAGTTTTGGAACTAAATTTGTGAGTTCCAAAACTAAATAGGTGAGTTCCGGAACTAAATCTGTGAGTTACGGAGCTAACTTAAAACAACTATAAATTTTGCATGTAATCTCATATTGAGATGATTCTTTGTTTGAAATTGCATAATTTTTAGAGAGGAATATGAATATGAAATAAATTTTGAGTTTAGATATACCATCCATGATAAATTCCACTTTTCCCAATACTAGCATTATCTTTCCTTTATATTTTTTGCAAATAATCAATATAATTATTCAACAAAATAGCTAACAAAATATTTCTAAAGAATGAAAAATATATATATATCCTATATTCTATCTTAAACAAACTATAAGTTCATAGATTATATTTAAATCTAGTTTCAAAGGTAACTTAGAAGGAAAAAATAATGGTACTTTATGGTTAATTTATGGCCTCATCACCAATTCTCATAAAAACAAAGAGTTTTATGATTGTGATGAAAATGGGGATATGTCATTTATCATATGACAATGGGCATATTTCCCTTTTTATCTTATAATTATTCAGCAAATAAGAGTTCGAATAATTCATGCCTTAAATTTTCTTCAAATATTGTGCTATACAAGTCGAAACAATCTTACGAAATAGAGGGAGCTCAAAGCGGAAACTTAAAGGGGATAAAAAATTTAGCAGAGAGAAAAAACAATATCTCATAAATAATATTTAAATCTTTTGCTTTAAAATATGGAACGGTCTAATTAAATACAAGTAACCCAAGGTGGAAGGACAAACAAAAAAAGTGTATATTAGATGAAAAAGAAAGTGGAAAGGATGAACAAGAAAGAGATATTATCCCCGACTTTGGTTACCCTTACAATTCCAACAATCTCTATCATCATAAAAAATAGTAACCACCATCATTCTCTCTACTATGCCATGTGTTAGAAAATAAGAGATAAAATATGCGGAATAATACCTTACAGAATCGCAACAGTAGAAATTAATATGCAGAAAATATTACAAATCTCAAATAAATGTGTAGAATAAATAACACAACACAGAAAGACATTATTTAACATGGTTTACCCAATTTGGGCTACATCCATAAAGAATCATTTGCTCATATTTTATTACAAGCCTTCACTCTCTCAATACAATACTCAGATCCATTTGGAGCCAACAAACTCTACAGAATTCACATGTGAATTCAAAGCACATCTGCAATGCATTTACTTGTATATGTATCATATGCATAAAACCATATAAATAGAAAATTGCTTAAGCAGTTTGATACAAAACTGTGGGTATCAAAACCATGCGCAAAAAACCATGGGTATTAAAACAATGGGTACCGAAATACCATGGGCCCAAAAATAACGCATAACGGTTACCCATTACCCATGGGTTGATAAACCACCCATGAAAATTTACTTCAGGGGCTTCGCCCCCAAATCCCCTTAAGCTGCTCACCAGTGAGCGGGACCGCCATAAAAATACCTGAGTGTAACACATAGAAGGTGTACCACACTCTAACATGAAAATAGGCTCCACAAACATAACAATCTCCCACTTTTAGACTGATTTCCACTGAGCAAGCTTCTCAACCCTTCACTATCATCCACGAAGGCCAACAAAAGTTGAACATAGCTTTAGTTTATCCCTTGTGACCACCTTGGTCATCATGTCTGCAGTATTCTGACTAGTATGAATCTTCTCCAACTTCAACTTATCTTCCTCCAAAGCTGTCCTGATGAAGTGATATCTCAATTATATATGCTTTGTCATGGAGTGGAAAGCAGAGTTCTTAGCTAGGTGTATAGCACTCTGACTATCACTATGCAACTTACATTCCTCCTGCTTATGCCCCAACTCCTCAAGCAATTGTTGTAACCAAATCATCTCTTTACTTACCTCTGTGGCAGCAACATACTCATCCTCCGTGGTTGACAAAGCCACCAGCTTCTGTATTCATGAAATCTAGCTTACTGCTATCCCACCTACAGTTTCAATATAACCTATCATGCTCCTCTTGTTGTCTACATCTCCAGCCATGTCTGAATCTACATAACCACGTAAAGTGGTGTCTGATCTACTATAGCATAAAAGTATCCCCATGGTCCCTTCAAATACTGAAGGATCCACTTTACTGCTTGTCAATGCTCTTTACCTGGATCACTCATAAATCTACTTACAACTCCTATTGCATGGGCAATATCAGGCCTAGTGCATATCATAGCATACATCAAACTACCAACCAATGATGAGTAAGGTACCTTGGACATATGGTTTCTTTCCTGCTCTTTCTTGGGACACTGCTCCTTTGATAACTTAAAATGGCCTGCCAAAGGAGTCCCAACTGGTTTAGCCTCCTGCATGTTAAACCTATCTAATACCTTCTTAATGTACTCTTCCTGAGATAAAGTCAACTTCCGTTCCTATCCTGAGTTATCCTCATACCAAGGATTTGTCTAACAACCCCCAAATCTTTCAACTCGAACGATTCAATTAGCTATTTCTTGAGTACTTTTATTTCCTACATGTTTTTACCTGCAACCGGCATGTCATCAACATACAAACACAAGATAATATAACTTCCATCCTCAAATTTATTTGTATATACACAATGGTCAGAATGACATCTGATATAACCTTACCACATCATGAAGCTATAAAAATTCTTATACCATTGACATGGAGCATGTTTCAGGCCATACAAGCTCTTTTTCAGTTTGCACACCATCTCCTCTTTACCGTTGACTTCATATCCTTTTGGCTGCTACATATATAGCTCCTACTCTAAATCACCATGGAGAAATGTTAGTCTTTACATCTAACTATTCTAAGTGCAAGTCTTCTGCTGCCACTATTCTAAGAATAGTTCTAATAGAAGTCATTTTTACTACAGGAGAAAAGATCTCATCAAAATCTATACCTTGTTTCTGTGCAAACCCCTTGACCACCAACCGGGCCTTATATCTTTTCTTTCCTCCTTCGTCTTTAACATTATACACCCACTTGTTCTGTAATTCTCTTTTACCTTCTGGTAGCTTCACCAAATCCCAAGTCTAGTTCTCCATGAGAGACTTATGTTCCTCATCCATAGCTTGCTCCCACTTCTTACTGGCATCTACCTGCATTGCTTCATCAAATCTCTCTGGCTCTCCACTATTAGTGAGTAATAAATAATAAAGAGAAGGAGAAAAACTTTCAAGTTCTTTTCTTACCCTAGAAGATCTCCTCATTGTAGGAGTTTGGGGTTCCTGTTTAGTAGGTTCCTGAACTGATTCATGGGTCACTGTCAAATCCAGAAGATCCTCTACCATTGCATATTCTTTCTTAGATTCTTCCCTATTTTCCTACAACTATTGCTTATACATGTCTTTCTCATTAAAGACCACATCCTAGACCGAATGATTTTCTTGTCCTTAATACTCCAATATTTAAATCCAAAGTCATCACCACCATAACCAATAAAAGTGCATTTTTCTAATTTAGCCTGTAGCTTGGTCCTATCATCCTTGTCAATATGAAAAAACACCTCACATCCAAAGACTCTAAGAAATGAGTAATCAACTTTCTTACCGTACCAAGCCTCCTCAGGTATGCCTCCATCCAAGGCACTTGAGGGTCCCCTGTTTATTAAGTATACAACTGTGCTCACTATTTTCTCCCAAAAATAGAGCCAGTCCTGCATGTATCCTCATGCTCCTAGCATGTTCCATTATTGTTTTGTTCATCCTTTTTGATACCTCATTTTGCTGCGGGGTTCCTCAAACTTTCTTTTGTTTGCGGATCACATTCTTAGAACAATAATCATCAAATTCATTGCTGTAATACTCCCCTCCATTATCTGACTTGAAACATTTTAATTTAATACTTGTTTCATTATCTACTAACGCTTTCCATTTAACAAAAGTATCAAATACATCATATTTGTTTCTAATACAATAAACCCAAAATTTCCTTGTTGCATCATCAATAAAAGTAACATAATAACTTGAACCTCCAAGAGATGATACCTGAGCTGGCCCCGACACATCAGAATGTACCAGCTCTAACTTACTCTCTTTCTTCGTAGGTCCAACCTTGAGAAACCTTACTCACTTCTATTTCCCATATATGCAGTTCTCACAGAAATCCAAACCTGTTTCTGTATATCTAGGAAAATTATTCTTTATAATTTCCATGCCCTTATGGCTCATATGACCAAGCCTATAGTACCATAATGTTGTATCTGCATCTAAAGCCACAAGATTACAAGCATTAGTACTATCATTGGATAAATACAAGGTTCTAACCTTCTTACCTCTTGCCACCACAAGAGTACCCTTGGTAACCTTCCAAGAGTCAGCTGTAAATATCACATTACAACCATCACTTCCCAATTGCCTCACCAATATCAAATTTCTCCTCAATGTAGGCACATGTCTGACATCCTTCAATAGCCATGTATTCCCATTCTGCAGCTTAACCTAAACAAAACCTTTTCCAACTATACTGCAAGGCTCATCATCACCAAGAAAAACATGCCCAAAATCCCCTTGAACATAATCAACAAAATAATGCCTATTTGGAGTAGCATGAAAAGAAGCCCCTGAATCTAAAACCTAAGATTCAGTAATATTATGCAAAGAAAGAATCAAAGCATCTTAAAATACATTACCCAATGCCACATTTGCCTCCTTGTTTTCTTCTTGTTGTTTCTTCTTGTCCAGAAGCTCCCAAAAATCCTTCTTTACATGTTCAGACTTTCCACAGTTCCAACATACAATCCTGCTCTTGGATTTTGACCTTACCCGATTTTTTGATTTTCCACGGTTTCCTCTATTCTTCTGTCTCCCTCTAGTTTCCACTGTCAAAGCATTCCCTGAAGTAGAAGATTCCTTAGGGATTTTTCTTCACATTTCCACGCTTAGAATCACCCCTACAACATCCTCAAACTTCAACTTCGAGTTAGCTAGAACTGAGTTGCTTACCGCCATTACCATGCTATTCCAACTTTCAAGTAAATAACACATAATTAATAAAGCCCTAACTTCTTCATCAAATTATATTGTAACCAAAGCTAGCATATTCACAACCGTATTAAAATCATTTAAATGATCTGCTATTGAACTATTCTCAGACATCTTCATATTAAACAACTTTTTCATTAATAATATCTTGTTAGAGGTAAAGGGTTTTTCATACAACTTCCCTAATGCATCCATTAGATCTTTTGTAGTCGTTTCCTTTGAAACATTAAATAATACCAATGATGCAAGACACATCCAAATCATTCCAAGTGCCTTCCAATCTAACAAATCCCATTCTACATCTACCATACTCTAGGGTTTTTTCACCTTCTCAAACAACGAAGTATAAAGATCCTTCTGATAAAGGGAAATCTTCCATCTACATCTTCCAAAGACTGAAATTCTGCCCGTTGAATTTATCAACCCTAGATCTTCCATCATCTACCATAGCTCCCACTCAAGATAAAACTTTTCCTATGATTCAACACTTCAGTAAACCAAAACTAGGCTCTGATACCAATTGTTAGGAAATAAGAGATAAAATATGTGGAATAATCCCTTACAGAATCGCAACAGTAGAAACTAATATGTATAAAATATTACAAATCTCAAATAAAAGTTGAAAATAAACACAACATAGAAAGACAGTATTTAACGTGTTCACCCAATTTGGGCTATGTCCACCAAGAATCAATTGTTCAGATTTTATTACAAGCCTCCACTCTCTCAATACAATAATCAGATCCATTTGGAGCTATGCTCAACAAACTCTACAAAATTCACACCCGAATTCAAAGCACATCTGCAATGCATTTTCTTGTATATGTATCATATGCATAAGACCATATAAATAGACAATTGCTTAAGCAATTTGATACAAAACTACGGGTATCAAAACCATGGGTAAAAACTGTGGGTATCAAAACCATGGGCAAAAAACCGTGGGTATCAAAACAATGGGTACTAAAAAACCATGGGCCCAAAAACAGCCCATAACGGTCACCCATTACCCATGGGTTAATAAACTACCCATGAAAATTTGTTTTGGGGGCTTCACCCCTGAACCCCCTTGACCCACTCACCGGCAACTGGGACCACCGTAAAAATACTTGAGTATAACACATAGAAGGTGTACCACACTCTAACATGAAAATAGGCTCCACAAACATAACACCATGTATGAAGTCATTGCCACTAATTTCACCAATTTCCTTCCAAAGGTTGGTCGAAGATGTGTTTCAAAAACAAGTACCTTCAAATAATAAAAGGTGGTAAAAAATTTATTTGCAAATTAATGTTCTCACTATGCCATGGACAAAAACAAATTTAAATATAAAACAATATCGTAGTCATGTTCTAGGTTTGATTATTGCACTTAAAATAAAATTTAAATTTTTTAAAAAATTCATAGCCATGTTTGATATTTTTTTTATATCGATAAACTCTTTTCATAGGAGCTTTGAACCGGGGGGTTATTGGGTACCCTCCATTATAAAATGTTTTATGCAATATATAGAAGCAGGTCAGTCTAAAAGCAGGAAAGAATTTTAAGCATGGATGCCCAGAAAAGTGATAAAACACAAAACCAAAAAATAAATACTATATAATTAAGATATGCAGGAACATTATTATTTTGATAATTCAGAAAATTTAACATTCACTTTGACCTCCTAAGCTTCAAATAGAGAAAAAACCTTCAGTATGGAGCTACTGTGAGGTTTTTGAGAGTTAGCCTATGCATCCCTTAGTAGAAAAGTATATGAAACCATCCCATCCCTCCTGATTTTGACAATTCGAGTTGGAACATGGCCAAAATAAAGCTTCCGAGTCTAAGGGATATGTCGGTAGGACCTTGAGTTTTTCAATTTGAGATAGCTCATGGCAAATCATGGCAAAGTCTGGGAAAGATAAGTAGGTGTGACCTTCCTCATTTAATTCATATTTCTGATGAATTGAAATAGAAAAATAAAAAATATTTTTATACCTCCTTTCAAATACTTCAACATAGCCGCGGGAAACCAAATCCTTGTCAACTGCCATTGAAAATTTTGAAAGAGACGTGGGAAAACAAAATTGTTCCACCACTTCTGTAAGACCAATGACATATCTAGGTTGAATAAAATGTCGAGAAATCTATAGGGTCTCTTCCTTATATCCTCCAAGTAGCATTGGGTGGTTGATGAAAAAGGAAGTGGCCTCAACATTGATGCGAGATCGAACACAGTGTTGCATGTAATCCTCCCCAAGAATAATTTCTATGGATTTCTCTACCAAGTCAGAATCAATCTAAAACATTTTTCAAAGCTTGTTAGAGAAGATATGGAGATAAAAGGCCATCTTTCTCGATTTACCCTAATGAAATATTTCTAGTAGTGGAGGTATCACAAAGAAAGTGTTGAGAATCAAAAAAAATCTAGTGCAAAGAATCAACGAAATTAATTGATACTAATTTATACTAGAAGGAGGGAGATTTTCAATCATGGATAATTAGAAAAGTTGTTTCAAATTTTAATAATATTATATTATTATTGAAATGTCATATATATTATGAATATTATTATTTACTTTACTATTACAATTGGATATAAATTTTATGAATATATTAAAAAAATTATTACATTCCGCACCTTCTCCATATATTTAAATTTTTATCTTGTATTGAATGGGCATATGCCCATTATCATATAAGAATCATAGAATAAAAATAGAGGTAATATTTAATTTGTTTTAGAATGGACACTTGCCCACCCCCCATCCTTTGTAGTGATATTAAAATTATTAAGTTAAATATTTCTTTAATGAGATAGAATGGTTAGAATAGGTATATGTCCATTCTGATATAAACAAAGTTTTTTTATTAATGATAATGGGAATATGAAAATTCTCATATAAAAAAGGTTTTTTATCATTGTGATGAGAATTGGAATATGACCATTCTCATAAAATCAATATAGAAAGAAAGAAAAATTCTCCTACAAGAAACATAAACAATGAATGAGAATTTCATCCTTTTATGAGAATATTTAAAATAAGTAGATGTCCATTCTCATAGTCAAGGAATATCAGAAGAATGAGGAATTCTTGTAAAAGTAATATACGCTATGTTAATATGATGAATATATTTTGATGACGCGGTTAGCACTCAAGTTTCTAATTAAATTCTATTTATTAATTTCTCATCTTATAAATTCAACCTAAATTCTTCTTCTATGATTCCTATAAGAGACCAGGCATCTTCCCATTCAAGATAAAAACATTTTTTTATATGAAAAATGATGTATGCCCATTATTATCATTGCAATACAATAAATACTAAAATTGATCATTACTATGGGAAAAGTAATAAGATATAAGAGTGAAAAGGAATTATAAATCTAACACAAGAAACAATTAACTTAATCAATTTTAAAACTATAACAAGGTTGTGAGAGTGGGCAATTTTCCTTTCTAAAACAAATTATATTTTATCTATTTTCATATTTTATTGTTCATATATGGTATTGGGAAGTTTTTATTGTATACAAGATTGAACATAATCATTTTAATACCTATGAAGGTTTAGATTATGGGGAATTTCCCATTAAAAAAATGATGTAATTTTCTTATATGATTCCTATTTCATAAAGAGAAGCTTCCCATTCTAAAAAAAAACAAAATTATGTATATTCTTCATATATGATTCATATTTTTCAATGGGCATCTTCCCATTAAATACAATAAATAAATGTTTTTTTGTATGTAAATGGGTAAAGGCTCCTTCTAAACATTCTAATACAAGCAATATTGAACTTGATCATTTTAATACCTCTATAGGAATGGATACCTAACCATTCAACGCAAGATTTAATAGTTTGTTTGTATGAGAATGGGTGTATGTCAATTCTAATAATTGTAATACAAGCAGTATCAAACTCATTCTTTTCAATAAATTTATAAAGGTTGTGAGAATGGGAAATTGTGAATTATAAAACAAGCTAGATTTATCTTTGTTCTTCTTTTCATGATACCAATTCTGAGACCGGGTATTTTCTCATTAGATAAAAAATTGAACTTAATCATTTTAATTGATATGAAAAAAATTAAGTTCAATATTACTTAGCTTGGCAAGTGAGCTCGCTTGGCCAGCTTGGCAGGTCAACCAGCTATGCCAACGTGGTAGGCCAACTCACCTACCAAGCTCGATAGGTCATCCACCCAGCCCAACTTAGGATTTCACTTCGCCTACCTAGCTTGGTTGGTCAACCTTGCCCGCTCACCTCAACAGGTCAGCTCACCCACCAATATCATCCAACCAACTTAATTGACGAGCTAAACTGACCATTTTGAATGACCAAATTGACAGGCCTACTTGACCGACCAGCTTGACAGGCCATTTCGACAGGTCATGTCACCTGCCCAGCTCAAAATTTCAACTCTTCTTCCCAACTCAGAATGTGAGCTTGCTTTCCGAGCTCAGTCAGCACAACATGCCTTCCTATCTGAGCCTATGTAGCTACAACATGCAGCTTGTAAAAAAGTAACGCTATCTAGGTGGTAACACCACACTGTACTTTTGTAATAAAAAATAGTTAACTCTCCGTCTTAAAAAGAAACACTAGAAGTGGATTTCTTAGAATCATATACACTTTTTTACAAGGGCATGTGATCATGTTGAGACTCTAAAAACATGCATGAAATATTCTTTTTTAGATGCATCCTTTTATAACTATGGAGGATAAAAACTATGCAAGTCTTACAATGAAAAGATTGAAGTGATGTTCTTAAAACACATCAAAATTACAAAAAAACTAAAATATGACATTATTTTATACCAATAGATTTGGAATACAAAAGAGAGGAGTTTGAAACATGTATGGAACAGACATTTTTAGATGCACCCTTTTATAACTATGGAGGATAACAACTATGTAAGTCTTAGAATGAAAATATTGAAGTAATATTCTTAAAACCCATTTCAAAAATATAAAAAATATAAAATACAACATTATTTTATACCCATAAATTCAAAATACAACAGAGAAGATTTATCAATATCTCTGAACCTTATCTTCAATTTAGAAAAGAAGTAAAAAAATTCTTCACTATAAAAGAGTAAATTCTTATTCTAATAATAACTCATTCTCAGGCTGTAGAACTTGACCGCACAACTCGACAAATAAGAAATGTTTTTAATGTTTCCTAGGTGGTAAGACCACTATGTACTTTAGTAAACTCATAACATATAACTCCCTGTATTATCAACTATGATTTCGTTAACACATGTTATCCAAAATTCATCCCCCAAGGTAATTTTGATAACTTACACAATTTCTTCAGGCATGAGAAAGAAGAAATGGTTCAAGCCCCAAAATTAGGTTTTGGGGGATCCCTTACCTTTTCTCAAACTTCCTTATCCAAATAAAAATCCAAGGAGAAAGTGAAAAATTGTAAAAATATGAAAAATGAATTCAAGGGCCTATTTTAGTGCAAATTGGGTCTTGGGGTGCGAATGGAACAAATGTGGATTGTAACAGGGTTTGTCATACCTAGTTCGGTTCTAATTTGCAAAGGAGACAGTGTATTAAGGATAAATCAGCTCTAAGCACCCCATGCCACACAAGTTCTGTCAAGTCACCAGTTCCCCGCATCGTTGAAGTCACTGATCAATGAAGGATTCAGAGAAATATGGAAAAAAATAGATAAAAATATCTTGTGTGGTCTGCGGAATAGTTGGAACAAAAGTACGCACATGCCCCAAAAAGATTAAATAGTCATATTCAGTGGAGTGCAAAGATATTAGAAAAAGATTTCCGAGACATATGGGACATGCAGACCTAAAATAGACAAAATACCCGTGGGTGAGTGGTGCAGAGAAGTCAGCGTTCAATGACCCACCTGACCCAATAAATAGTGGATGCATGAGGATAGAATATCCCAAATTGGGTGATGTAGGGAAAGAAGGCATCCAAGGTCCAAGTACAATAGGGATGTGAGTTCCCCAAAAACCCACAATACCTATAACCCAAAGGGAAAGTGGAGAGCCTGACCCTCGAACTTCAAACATGCACAACTTTTGACTAAGAACTTTGATTTTCACAAAATTTGACTTTTCGAAAAGGGAACAACATCCTCTATGCTCTATCTCCATGTCTAGAAAATTAATGAGGGCAGGTGGGTGAAAAGAAAATAAATAGCTCAATATCCAAAAAATTAAATGCTCATTCCTATAAAATGCAAGAAATCCCTGGCAACCTCAAAATAGCTTCTCACACTCAGAATGCCATACCTTTTTTATTTCTCAACAAAATCATGAAAAATTGTCCTTGTTAGAATTGTGAATCCAAGTGCGACACATGAAAATCAAGAAATCTATAAATTGATGAAGAATTAATGGTGATTTTAGTGAAAATGTGTAAGGTTTTGAACATTAATTTTATTAGTGGTTGGGGATGTATTTAATAAAGCATGAGTAGGCATGTTTCACTACTGCAAGTCATGGGATAGTATGGGGTGCCTTTGCAAATTACGTACCATCATTACACTTAATTTATTACCTCTTGCAAGTGGTTGAAAGGAACATTTCAGGATTTTAATCTTCCCTCTTCCAAACTCTATAAATTCACATCATAGGCTCATTATAAGGGAGAGTATTGAAAAGTGAAACTCTGTCATTTTGGTTTTATGAAGCCAATGTGCTATAAGCCCTTGTACTGGGCTCCTTGTATGGTGATCTAGGCCTAGCTTTATGTAATAGACTGAACTATGTATATCAATGAAGCAGTAGATGCAAGTTTGTGGATGTATCTTCACTTGTTGTGTTTGTTTGCATTTTTCTTACCCCCTCAATCTTATTTCAAATATATTGTGTCTATTTTATGCTCTTACGGGGATTCATTATCATTGTGTTTTTATAAAATATTGTTGTGAATGTAGTTTTTATACTGTGGAGAACTATTATCACCCTATCTAGTATGTACTTTGCTTCCATTTTTCACACATTGGAAATATATTCTCATTCCCTCCTTTTCTGGTGTATCACCACTTTTAGTGTAGGATTTGTTTTCATGCACTCTCTCCTTAGTCCGTTGCAAAGTTAGATTAGGATAAGATATATTTTCCTACATTAGAGTAGATTGAGGAAGGTAGTTTAGGAGAAAGAACCAACTTTCTCTAGAGGTCTATCTCAAGTAGGAAGCCCCACAACTTGGAGATAGTACCCATGTTTTCTAGTCACATCATGAGCTCAGAAACACACACTTGTGTAAATCATAGGGTAGTGTGATTCGGTGATAACAATACCCAGATCAAAAAATACATAAGATAAAAAATAGGGCATTAAAACTAGAACAAAATAAAAGGGAAATAAAACCAAATGATATTCTTCATCTCATAATAATTCTACAAAGGAAAGATAGAATAATCCATGCATGAAATTTTCTTCAAATCTTGTGCATTGAATTCCAAAATGGTCTTACGAAACAGAGGGAGCCCAAAGTGGTAAGGGTAAACAAAAATTTAGCAGAGAGAAAAAAAAATCTCTAAAATATTCTTCAAGTCTTATGCTTAATAGGACAAAATGATGTAACGAAACACAAAATTTCTGCTTCTCGGATGAAATGGTATAACGAAATACATGCAGCTCAAAGTAGAAGGATGAAAAAAAAATCTGAAATTGGATGAAAAAGAAAGTGGAAAGGACGAACAAGAAAGAGATAAGTTTGTCGACCGCAATTAACCTTGCAATTCCCAAGATCTCTACCATCATCAAAAACAGTAACCACCGTCATTCTCTCTACCATGCCATGGAAGAATTAATTTCCATTAATTTTTCTAATTTCCCTCCAACAGGTGCTCAAAGACGTGTTTGAAAAATAAGTATCTTCATTTAATAAAATGTGGTAAACAATTTATTTGTAAATTAATGGTCTCGCTATACCCAATTAATAGTAATAACATTAATTAATAATATTAATTAATTAATATTATAATATTAATGAATAAATTAATAAAATAATATCAATAAATTAATAAATTAAAAATCACATTACTTAATAAGATTATAATTAATTAGTATTAGTGCTGATTTTAATAATTAATCAATATATTATAATTAATTTTGAGAAAATATCATATCAATTAATATTAACTACAAAAAATTAATATTACTAATAAACTTCAATTGTTATATTAAAATTGGCATCTAATTATATTATCAAATGAATAAAAATAATTTTACAATAGTTAAATAATATTAGAAAAATATAATTAAACTTTATAAACGTAATTAACAACTTAATTGCCATTATTTTCAATGCTTAATTAATTATTGTGCATTTTTAAAATAATTATAAAAAATATAGTAAAACTTTATAAAACTAATTAACCACATAAACTCCATTAATATTTATAATGCTTCATTACTTATAATGCTTATAATAGGCCAAAAAAATATTTAAACTTTAATCATAAAAAAATTAGAAATCAAAGAATATGTATTTAACATATCATATTAGAACTAATCAAAATTAATTAATAAACAACTTTAATTAATAATACTAATAATTAAATACAATAAATAATATTATATCATTTAATAATAGCTATAAATTTCAATTAATATTTTACATTACGAAAAAATAAAATGATTGTTGCAATACACATGAACATAATGGCCATATGTCGATTCTCATACAAACAAACATTTTTTATCTTGTATTGGAAGGGCACATGGCCATTCTCATGGAAGAAAAATAGACGTAAACAGAATGGGCATATGTTCATTATCATAAAAACAATTTTTTTATCTTGTATTGAATAGGCATATGTGCAATCTAATATAAGAATATTAGAAGAAAAATAGAGGTAATATATATATATATATATATATATATATAATATATATATATATATATTATATATAATATATATATATATATATATATATATATATATAGAATGGATAGTTTCCCATTCCCACATTGTTTATAGTGATATAAAAATGATTAAGTTCATTATTACGTCAATGAAGTAGAATGGTTAGAATAGGCATATGCCCATTCTCATACAAACAAAGAGTTTTATGATTGTGATGAGAATGTACATATGTCGTTTCTCATATAAAGAAAGACTTTTATCATTTTGATGAGAATGGACGTCCATTCTCATAAACTCAATATAGAAAGAAAGAAAAACTGTCCTACATGAAACATAAAGAGTGAATGACAATTACATTCTTTTATGAGAATGTTTAAAATGGACAGATGCCCATTCTCATAGTCAAGGAATATGGGAATTATGAGGAATTATTGGAAAATTAATATATCTTATGTTAAAATGATGAAGATATTTGGATGAAGTGGTTAGAAATCAAGTTTCTAATTATATTCTATTTAACCACTATTTATTTATTTATCATCATTTAAATTCAATTGAGTCAAGTTTGATCATAGTTTAGAAATTGTGTTATAAATATTTCCAAATTATATGGATGATTTTGAAGTATTTTCAAACCTTACTGAATTATAGAAGTTTGCAGCTCATGTGCTATGTATATTCAATATACTTATTGTTGTACATACATGATAATTGTTAGCTTATTTTATGCAATTATTTAAGATATTTTCCATAATCTCACAAACTTTTTATTTTATGTTGTTACAATAGCGAAATATTTTGCATTTATAGAGGATGATCATGTGGAATTTTTTTCAAAGGGAACCAATGTTACAGAGGGAAGAGTTTATCTAAGTAGGAAGAAACTACATTGCAAATATGTGGGATGAGGATTTGTGGTTGTTAGTGTTAACATAGTATTGGATGGATGAGTAAAATTTCCTTTCTTAGTTGATGAATTTTAAACCTTGGAAAATGTCAGGAATAAAGTATACTACATTTCTTGTGAAGAGAGTGAATTTTCAAAGCATGAAAATTCATCCATTCCCTCCAATTTGAGAAGCGAAAACATTTGTAGTGATTCTAAGGATTACAATGCATAGAGTGACAAAGATTGCAGTGATGATAGTGAAATCACCATCAATATAAGTCCTAAAGATAGAAAATATTTTGTCATAGACAATGTCATTCTAAAACACAAATCTTGTAGAATAGACAGTGACATAGCCATGGGTTATATAAATCATGTGCTAGAACGTCATGGAATTGATGGAGAGAGGTTGGGTTCTTTGAATTTTGGTGTATGCATATAGAATTTGGTAAATATGTGTAAAGAATGCTCAAACTCACTAGAACCTAATAAATCCATTATTTGGCCAATCAAACATTTGATTTTCAATGAAACAAGAAGTTCCCTTATGATTAAATAAGTGTTCAAATTTTTAGTTTGCACCTTATACATAGTGATCAACTAGATATCTATGTTGGGCCTATTAATTGTGGAAGATGTAACCAAGAATTCAATATGTTGAAGGATCTGTTCAAGGGAAAAATGCTACTTAAATGACCAGGAAATGATAATTAAAATATATGGATGGGGAGAGTAGATGGGGATATTTTCCTTCAATAGGAAGGGAATGATGTTAATAAAAAATTGAGAGTTCAATATTGGAAAACTGTAGGGAGGGGAGAAGGTAAAATGTTGTATCAGGATTTTTTAAATCTAAATAAAATAGGGACCATCTTAGACAAACCTAAAGTAGACATTGATGTGGATAGTATCATCTGGGCATGGACACTAAATAAAAACAGGAAAAGTGGATACATAAAGATACCTGATAAAAGACACATGGAAACTAAATAGTACTTTGAACTACTTGAATAGGATAAGAAACATTGACTTAGAGAAACTATTGAAGTTTATAAATTTCTATGTGAAATCATCTTGTCCCAGGATGTGGCTTTTTTAAGAACAAATTATTCCAAACCTTTGCCCTATAAACCTTTACCGTTGTACTATTATTTTATAATTAAATGAAATACTAGGTTTTATATTACTTTGGAAGATTTTTCAATAATATAATTCTATAGAACATTGTGTTGCTTATGGAACTTTCTAATATTATTTCCATCATGTAATTAAATTAATTTGAAAAAAAAAATCCTTAATTATGATCTAAGTTTACAAGGAGTTGGATCTTGTGATTTAAAGGGACATGGATCTTATTTACAAGGAACTCATTTGAAAAATTCATGTTTTGTAATGAGTTGATTTATGCATTCATTACAACCACAAAATTATATGGTCTTTTCCTAAAGCTATGTGCATAAGTATAGATAACTTATTTTTTAATTATTCTAATAACTTTATAAAAAGAAAAATTTTCTCAAATCTAGATACTAAATTATATGCCTAGAATCCCTTAATTCTTGAATGCAAAACTATATTATTTAGAGTGCCAAGATATATTATTTAAGTATCTCAATAATACTGTTTGGAAATGCTCCATGACTTAACCTACTATCTATCAAGAGATAAATTTTCAAAAGAGTTCAAAATCCGTCATATATGAATTATAGAAGAAAAATAAATATAAAGTTGATACACATAAAAATAATTAGGAACATACTTGTACCATGAGTGTGATGAGAATGGGCATATGTCCATTCTCATAGATTCAATAGTTGTTTCTTATTTACTAAAGGATGAATCACATTGGTTTAATTTTAAAAAGGGATCAAAATGTCTCATATAAGAATCATAGAAAAAGAATTGAGATAAAAAGGATAGACATAAAAATAATTAGTAACATAGTTATCCTATAAGAGTGTTGAGAATGAGCATATTCCCATTCTCATAAACTCAATATAGAATTAGGAGCATACTTGTATGGCATAGTGTAAATATTGGAATCTGATATTAAACTAATTAAATTACAATAATAAACATATTGGAATCCAATATCAGACTAAATAAAAACCAGTAATGGAAATTTAGGAATCCAATTTCAAATATTATAAAACCAGAAATAATAATACTATAAATCTATATTCTTAGTAAAATGTCCATATTTAACGAAATTATGGCTAGAGGGGAACTAAGATTGGAACTTGTTTTTGGGGGAAACACATGGATCTTTATGATTCTTGTCTAGTTCTATCACACCTTTGTTACAAAAAACCCTTACCTCTTAAGGCAACTTTCAAAAGATCATGAAAGATATAGGAATTGATGAACTCACATTTTTAAAAAAATCCAGTTGCTACTCAAAATCTAGTTGAAGAATTATGCAATTAAATTCTCAGTTTTAGGGTTGATAATTTCTTTGGCTATCTTTCAGTACCACTTGAAAATCTATTAAAAACATCAAACCTCAGGAATACTAGTAGAGTTATTTATAACAAGTTACCTTATTAATAGCTCTCAGATTCATGCATTAATGTCGAAGATCACGTTCATGGGGAAATTTCATAATTTTCATCTTTTACACTATTGCAATCTTTTCACATCCTATCATGCATGTATTTACCTTATATGTGTCCTTCACATTAATGGGCCTTACTCCTATATGGATAGTTCATTAATGAACCCCCTTTCTTAACTTTTATCAGGATTTGGATTTTTTTTTTATAAAATAATCTACACGTCATTATTAAAATATGTGAAATGCACTTGTCTATCCATTTCCACGTATTATATATGCTTTGTTCATGCTCCCAAGTGATCGAGCCTTAGGTTTGTTTTTACCAACTACACACTCAAAAGATCATAAGACTATGTTAACCATTTTCTCAGATTCCTAACATTCACCTTCACATATTACTTTCCTCTTATTTATTCATCGAAGGGGTGTGAAACTGTAAACCTGACCAAACCAACCACTATTGAATTTGAGTACTGAGTTTACATATGTCCCCCTTCAGGATGTGGACTTACAAATTCAGTTTGCACTTTACAGGGTGTAAAGTAAAACGGTGAATAAATCCTTATCTTGTCACTCCAATAATATATTTATACATATTTTCTTTCAAGGAATGAAGATGTGTCTACATTTTACATTATGTTCAAGTGAGTATTCCTTAGATTATTCCATCAGGAATTAGGAATTATTTTAAATTTTGCATATTTACATTACTTCTGCAAACCTTAAAAATATGTCTAATATTCCGAAACAAACCAAAACATGCCACATGCCTTCGGGTGTCAGGAAACAAAATGTAGTTTGCACAAGGATTAACAAAGGATGACATAGAAGGAGAATTTTACAAGGATTAATACATATGTTTAACAATATTTACATGAAATTATTTCCATAAATAGTCCATGAAAATCTCTTGGAGGCATGTTTAAAACTTAAAGGGAAGAACTTAAAATGAGCATCAAATATCATCTCTAGCTCAGGGATGGACACCCTCCATGGTTGTCACAAGAACCAAACGGAAAATTTTACATATAGACCAAGTTCCTTAATCCATTCAGCAACAGGGTCATAAAAGAAACACACACATGGTCACATGACCAAATAAACAAAAAAAAAAAATAAGATATAGAAATAACTAGTCATTGCATACCATGAAAACAAAAAACAAACAAACAATAAAAACTATAGATTATACAAAAAGTCATACCTACCCATGTGGGATTAGTCTAGCAATTTCTTGAGAGGCTTGTCATTGACAAAGAATTCCAATAAATCTCCTGCTAGGTCCTTCAATAAAAATGTGTGCTCCCCAATTCTAATATCAATAGACTAAGTCCCTATCCATAAGGCATAAAAATTTATATGTTTTCCTTTATCCTTGTGCCTAATATCCCAAAACAAGACAAAATATCTGATATTAAACTCTCTTGGGGTAACCTTCTTATCAAATATATTTTTAATCCATTCCCTGAACTTCAAGTTCTTCTGGTTGGATTCCCTTCTTTCTTCATCTGATTCAAGGATTTGATTTATCCTTGCTTCATAAGGGTTTACTTCCCCCTCATATCCTAGTTGTTACATGAATTGATAGAAACATAATTATGTAGACATCCCAAAAATACACATTTGTTTCCACTTCTTCTCAGTTCTATCCTAATACACCATGTTATTCACTCACTTGTGATTAATTGATTAATTAATACACATTGCACCCTTTGGTTTAATTAAATTAATCCCATGTATCCTTAGTGCCCATTTCTTTAAAATAATTACCATTTATTAATTAAATAATTAATTAATTAAGTGTGTGCACATCCTAGTCAACTACCACTTGGTCAACATCCAGTTGGACTCCACTTGGAATCTATATCCTCATCCTAGTTAACTACACTTCTAGAATCCTAGAAAGGTGGGGGGAATTGAATTACGCGTAAAACCACATTCTCAAATGCAACTTCTAGAATTAATTTTTCTTCTACCCCTAAATGCCACTACACAACTATAACTTCCTCCAATGTTATTTTTAGCATGTGCATTCAACTGTGTGTAACTAATTTCCAACTACTTCTTCCTCCATAAATTATAGGCTTACTCTTTTACAAATATTCTTGAATATTAAGTACAATCATTATGCTAAATTTTCAAGCCAAAGTATCTATGTCTTTATAATTTTCATTTAAATTTTTAGAACATTCAAGAGCACCCACATCCATTTGCGAGGTTCCACAAATGAAGCCTCAATAACCTTACTGAGGTTTGCACTAAATGATTACAGGAAGGTTTGCATTGTATTTTATTTATCTTTCATTTTGAGCTAGTTTTTCATCATTGTTTCTTTTAGTTTGTCTATTTTTTTTCTTGGAGTGATTTTGTTGTTTTTTGTGTTGTTGAGCAGGTTTGGAATAAAAAACAACAATTTTCCAAATAAATGCCACAAATAAAATAATATATTTCCTGTGTTGTTTTTGGAAACTTTTGAGGGTAACAAAAATAATTTGTTTGCAAGTTTGTAGCTTTTGTCTTCTTGCATTTTTAGCTTCCTATTGTACTACTTGCAGACATAACAACAAAAACAATATAGTTAGATTTTTTTATTTAAAAAAATCAGATTTTTGTTAGCTTTTCAATTTTTATAACTTTAATTTTAGTTTTTTAAACATTTTTTTTAAAACAGAAACAAAAAAAACAAAAATTAAATCATAACCCTAAAATACCCATTTCCCCTACCCCTACCTACCTTGGCTCGACTGAGTCACTTTCTCAAAGATCCCCCCCACTAACTACCCCTTTTCTCTCGCCACATCTTCACTCCCTCGCATCTGTCGAGTTACCCCATCCTAACTACCCATCCCAATTGAATTTCATCACAGCTCTCCTCTGCCAACCTGCCTCTCCCTTCGCCAACGCACCACACACTACACCTAACTAACACACGTCCCCCTCCTACCTACCCCCTCCCATTCCCTATGCCATCCCCATCCTACCCAACCCATTCTTCCCTCGATACCACAATGACCTTGCTTCCCCATTCTCTTCTCAAATGACCTCGTCCCCAAGTTAATCCCTAACTTGCTCTCCTCCTATGTTACATCCCTGCTCCTTCTCTAGCTCACATCCTCCATGCTTTAGCTTCTCCGGACTACACCCTGTATGAGCCCAAAACCCCCGAGCCATACTTGGCTTTCCTGTCTGCTCATTGAGCTCCTCTCCTATGCTAACCAACCCACTTGCACACACACACAAAACAAACTTACGAATCTTGAGTACATTAGGTTTTTCGGTTTCTTTTATATACATTCATTGTTTTAGTTTTAGGTTTAGTTAGATTTTAATTCATTTCTTTCTTTTATATTTAATTTAGATTTTAATTTGTGTGCTTTTTTAATCTCATCCTTCTTCTTGTTTAATACTCTTACTTTATTATAAATACTTACAAGGTTCTTTGAACCATTACGTTAGGATTTATTTCCTTACAATCTCATTACAATATCATTTCATTCATTTAATTAGTTTATTTAAATTTGCTCTTTTCAATTAACCTTAGGACCTTTTTCTTAATCATTTTCATCATTTTGTTACCTTGGGATAATCATGTCACTTGGTGTTGTAGGTTTCTCGGAATCTTCACGTCTAAGTTCTTTTCGATCATTCACGAAAGTTATTAATCTAGCATTATTGGACATTCCAATTCAATTTTTCCTCTCTTTTCTTTTCTTTTGCACACGTTTCCTAATCTTTTGTATTCTCGAGGATCACTTTATAACATGTTTTTTCATACTTTTCCTTTTTCATTTTCTTTTGTTTTTGTGTGACTAATCATGACACGACCACACGTATGCTCTTCCCTTGCACTTTTTAAGTGATCTTGGGAATCAGATTGGGGTTATTTATTTATTTATTAGGAATCAATGTTTCACTTAATCAGATCGAACCCACACATATTCTTTTTCCTCACACTTTTTACGTGATCTTGGAAATCAGAAACATGGGTTTTCTTCCGTTAGCTTGTTTTTTTGACCTTTTTTTCACCTCATTCCGGAAAATTTTCTAATATTTTACTGCAAGACCCGGTCTCACAAAAGGTAGATAAAACACTCAAGAAACTACTAACTGTAGGTTTCCAAATGGTGTACAACCAAGCCACATTAAGACCAAAAGATTAAAAAAATACACCACATTCAAAACACTGTATTTGTAGATTCAGTTAAGAGCTATGTCCCTACAACTTAACTAGAACATAAACCCCTTGGCATAAGCCTTAAGCTAAAAAAATGAGGTGGTTCTAGGAACCCCAAATTAGTCCACACCTCGAGGGAACTAGTGGCCAAAACAGGAACCTTTTTATGCTACCTGACTAGTAAAGCCTTATGAGTTAGAGTCACAAATATCCTTACTGGTAACCCCAGTGTGATTCATTTTGAGAATGATATTTTCTCAAGGTTTCAAAGTGGGTAAATTAAAGTTTTTAGCTAGAAATAACATCACACTCGCTTGGATATACTACTAACACCCAGTTGAGAGATTCACCTAGGAAGCCAAACATTATCTAGGCTAATGTAAGGTAGAGTCCACAAACAAACATTTAAATAAAAAAATATTTTCCTAGTTTCTTCTTTTGTTTTATTTCATTTTGTAGTAGTCTTCCACACTCACTTTTTCCCAAAAACTCCTTGTTTAGGATCCATCTTTCATGTTCATATCTTTTCGTCATTTTCCAAACACTTCTTTTTTGGATTCGACTTTCATCCTCATTTTATATTTCCAAGTACACATTACAAAGATTATTTTTCACTTCCTTTTCGCAATCCCAAATACTCCTTATTTGGGTACATCTTCTTCTTTTTTTGTTGTCTCCAAATTTATCCTTATTTGGACTTGACACTTACTTCTTCATCTCGTCTTCTTTCCTCTTCATCATCATTAATTCACTAGCTTTCATTTTACTCTTGAATTTTCCCCTTTTTGGAAATTTTGTCTCTTTTTCATTATTTCAATATTTTTCATCCTAATTATGTTCTAAGTTTGATCTTCTTTCATTCATTGGGAGTTATCATTCACTTATTTGAGTCTTCCTCTTTTGTGGTCATCAAATTATTTTATCTTTCATACTCACCTCATTTTGAGTTTATCTCCCATTTCATTCTTGACTTAAATTCTCCAAATTTTAAGTTTCCATCTTCTTTTCGACATCGAGTCTTGAGTTGTGTATATCCACGTCCTCACTCAAGAACTTTCATCTTACTACTCACACTTTGACAGTGTTAGGTTCCACTTTGTCACAACTCAATTTCATAACATCTTATTTTAATTATCTTTTTACATCCTTTAGTTTGAAAGCATCATCGTTAAACTATATATGTTTTCTTTCTTCGAGTCTCTAACTTGACAAAATATTTGTGGTGTTTTAGACACTTCATCATATCTTATTTTCCCAACATTTACGTTGTTGATATTTGAGTCTTGTACCTTCATTATCCTATTCCTTCTTAGCTAATTATTGTTAAGGGTTGAGCATGTCACATACGATTTGACTCCTTTATCGTACCCTCTTTCCATCTAGTATTCACTTTGCTAGGTGGTATAATGCATTTGCAATCAATCTATCCTCACTCCTCCACTCTAACATTTACATTGTTAGAGGTTGAGCACATTTTGTAATTTTTTCAGTATAACTCTCCTCTATTCTAGCATTCAATTTGTTATAGGATGAGAATGTTCACCACATCAAACCACTCTTCCATCTTGGAATTCACTTTGTCAAGGGTCGTTTTTATCAAACAGTTTCACACTCTTCCATCTTGACATTCACTTTTTTAAGGGTTGCATCATTCATATCTTCCAAAATTCTTTCCCATATTAGCATTCACTTTGCTAAGGGACAAGTTATTACCAAACTTAATCGCATACCTTTCTTCCATCATTGCATTCACTTCTATGTGGGTTAATTTATCTTTTGTATCTCTCTTTTTCTCCCTCCCTCTTTTAAAAATGGTCAAAACATGACACATAGATTATAGTCCTTTTGGAAGGAAAAAATGACATCAAAATCCTTTTGGAAATTTTGATAGTGACAATGACCATAACTCTAAGGATGATCAAAACGACCTCTCACTTGAAGAAAAATCCTATGTTGAAAATATCTTACATATGAATAAAGACCAGTTTCTGCTTTGTCTCCATGAGATGGGAGAAAAATTACCCTATGATTTCAATGAGGATAGTCTAGAAACATTACCTAGCAAACCACCACCTAACAAGGGTGAACATTTCATCTTGACAAAAAATTATGATGAGCTAGGCCCTATTCACACGAACAATGATGATCAAAATAAGTCCACCTTGAACAACACCAAAGGTGATGAATGAAACAAAGACAAATCTGATAAAGGGAACAAAGGAAAATCAACTGATCTGACCAAATATCCCACTCAAGCCCTCATTAATCATATTAATGACATGGCTAAGAAACTTGCTATCTTAAATTTCAATGTCACCAATGAATCCCATAACAATGAGGCACCAAATAAAACTAGTGATGCTTCACTTAAAAGGAATACCACACACACACCAAAGATAACAACAACTCTACGAGTGATGGTTCCTTATATTTCTTGCAGAATGAATCACCATTTTCCCAAAAATGGAAAATGATGGACACCATCTCAAGTATGCAATTTCAACGCAAAAAATTCAACTTTGGATAATTGTGTCCTTACCCCTTCGATAAGTATATTTTCCATGTCCCTTTTCCCAAATCTTTCGAGACATCCAAATTTTAAAAATACAAGGGAAAGAATTATCCTAGAGAGCATATCATTGAGTTTTATATGGCTTGCCAAGAGTTGACCTATAGTGATGTCTTCTTAATGCATCTCTTTATATGAAGTATAGGTGGAAAATATTTGGACTGGTTTCTACACCTCCCCAATGGCTCTATACAAACTTTTGTGAACCTCTCAGAGAATTTCATTAAACATTTATCATTCAACCTAGATTCTGAAATTACAATGATGAATTTGTGATATGTGTAATGCCAAACAATGAACAAATGAAACCTTTACATAATTCCTACAAATATGGCATTTGATTTCTAGTCGTTTCCCATGCTCCATGCCTGAGAAATAACTTTTGATCATCTTTGTACCTAATCTCAACAATGAGCTATCCTTTCACATGCAAATGCATTGCCTTAATACTTTTGAAGAATTTATTGAGAAAGCATCACAGATTGAAAAAGGCCTTGTTGCAAAACATTTGATTAAACCTCATTCAAAAGATAATGGGCAACATAGTAACCATCCTAATAGCTCTCACCAAAAAATATAAACATGTTAACTATAATCATAATACGGTCAGTGATGGTGTTATAGACAACTGTAATGTCAACAATGTACAAAAAACTCAAACTAGACCAAACAAAGGTAAACAACCTCTTGTTGTTTCTAGTAAGGAGGTTTCCTCTTCTCTTGACTCTAAGCGACGTCCTTTCACTCCTTTGGGAGAACATCTATCAAGTGTCCTCTTACAACTCATTAATGTACACATGGTTACCTATCCCATCACTAGACCTCGGGTTGAGGAAGAGCCTTAGCCAACTTGGTATAAAATTAAATAATTATTGTGATTTTCATCGCATTGATGGTCACCCAACTGATCGATGCTTTCACTTACGTCACTTTTTCTGAGACCTCATTGATAGTGGAGATATCACTGTTGAAGAGCCATCACCAAATAAGAAACCCAATGAAAGTCTCAAGGTGTTCTCAAGCCCATTTCCCATACATGGTGGTGAAAATAAAAATATAGATAAAGTTCTCTCTGCAAAGAACGCTTATTTCAGTTCAAGTTTCTTTTTTATTGAGGAAGTACCATCTATAATGGTGACCATTAAATTCAAACCTTCGATAAATTTTGTGACCACACACCAACAGAAGATATGGGTTCCTTTTATAAAAAAACCTTATATGTCTTCTACAGAACCTCAAACATCTAAACTAACAACTCCTTTGAATCAAAAGTCAAACTCTAATGCAAAATCTCAAACTCTGAGTCAGTATGAATTCATCAAATAATTAGAAACCACTCGAGCACATATCTCTCTAATGGAATTGTTAAAAGAGTCACCTAGCTTTTATAATATTCTTACTCATGCTCTAAATATATCACATTTTTCTAATACTCTAAATGTTCAAAAGTTTTAGGATATGATCGAATACTTTACACCTGAAAATCCTATCCTCTCTTTTGCTCCTCAAGATATGTTGAACCCAAATCTGATTGACAATAAATCCTTGTCCATTGAAGCCTACGTTATAGACCATAAGGTCAAGAGAGTTCTTATTGACAATGGAGCAACTCTTAACATCTTCTCTATAAAAATGTTTCATTTCCTTGGTCATATAATAGATGACTTAGATTCTAATATCATTATCATTCATGGTTATGATAATACTAAGTGCTAGTCATGTGGTACCATCACTCTTCCCATACAAGTAGACCCATATCTCCTTGACACTATGTGTCATTTAGTTAACGTAGAGATGTCGTATAACCTTCTTCTAGGTAGATCTTGGATACATGTGACGTAAACAGTACCTTCCACCTTCCATTAATGTATAAATTTTCCATATAACAACATAGATTTTACCTTGCATGGTGATAATGAACCCTTTGAATACTGTAAGTTTTTTGAAGCAAGGTACAAAAAATAAAATTATTGTCTATCTTCTCATAGCACAACTGGATCTAGCACAACTTCTATTATTACCAACCATATTGACCCTAACATAATATTGTGCCCCCATGCTTCGGTGTCTTCTTCTAAAGAATCTACATCTAAAGTTTTATCTGAGGATATTCCTCACGCCTCTGTGCCTTCCTCTGAAGCATCTACATCTAAGGTGTCACTTGAACTTACATTCTCCCATAAAGGATTAGGTGAGTACACACTTGACATTGCATTTCTTGTTGTAAAAATCCCATTATTGCCTCACATCTATGGCCATCCTAATGCTCCTCATCTATGAGAACCTCCAGCTTACTATCTTGGAAACACTCTTTGGATATGATATGGATATCTAGAAGATGAACATATTCCAATTGCTGAAAACTCTTTGTTATACAAAGATACGATGGAAGAATGTTATGAATCCACTTATTACACCAAGGGTTATAGAATGATGAAAAACATGAACTAGAAAGGAAGAGACCTTGGTCCACAAGAGAATGGTGTTCTTGAACCTATGAATATCAATTATAATATTTACACATGTGGTATAGGGTATGAGACATATGATAAGAGGCCTATATTCTTTGATGTATAACTTAGTGATGAGGACTCAGATTCTAAAGCTGAGACTTGTTCCAAACATAGCCTCTTCGAAGACCTAGCTGAGACTACAATTTTCCTCTAATCCTTATCCATTTGAACCCTTGATGTTGTTTACCCTTCCCTCATTGATTAGGACCAACAATGTCGTATTTCCATGGACCTCTTTCAAAACGATGAGGCCATCCACGAATTCCTTGGGCCTCGAGACCCTTTTCCCTTGTCAAACCACAAGAAGAGTTTCAATATAAAATTTGATACTACCCCCTGATTTGGAAAAGAACTTACATTATCCAGTCCTAAAGGAAAATAAATTAAACACACAAAAAAAGAAAAATTATATCTCGCATAGTGAAAACCTTTTTGAGGTGTTAAACAAGAATAAAAAAAATGAAAAAGAAAAAGAAAGAAAACGATGCATCTTCTAATGAAAACCTTTCAGAGGCACTAGAGAAAGAAGATTTAGATCCATAAATATTAGACAATCTACACAAAGCCTTCAACATCATTTC
Organism: Taxus chinensis; assembly: GCA_019776745.2. Lineage (NCBI taxonomy): Eukaryota > Viridiplantae > Streptophyta > Pinopsida > Cupressales > Taxaceae > Taxus > Taxus chinensis. The sequence continues at coordinate 162,653,442 of CM034150.1, forward strand.
AAGATAATGAAACTTCAAAGATGTTAGGGGAAGAGATGATAGCCATTAACATTAGAACTAAAGACCAACCAAAATTGTTACAACTAGCTGCCAATTTGTCAAAACTAAAATCAAAGCCTTTATAGCAATTCTAATCAAGTTTTAGGATGTATTCACTTGGTCTTACAAAGATATGTCAAGCATTGATCCTTCTCTTGTGGTTCATCAACTTTTGGTGCACCCAGATGCCAAACCTGTAAAGTAAAAACTATGTAAAATGCATCCCAAGGTCGCATTGTGTGTTAAGGCTGAACTAAAAAAATATTTGATGCAGGATTTATACAGTGAATTTAATACTCTGAGTGGATATCTAATATGGTACTAGTAGTGAAGAAGAACCTTGGAATCAATATTTGTATAGATTTCCATGACATTAACAAAACTTTTCCCAAGTATGATTTCCCTTTAGCTAATATTGGCATGATTGTTGATTCTTCTATGGGCCATGAGATGTTATCCCTTATGGATGGTATTTCCAGGTATACCCAAATTCAAATTTCCAAATAAGACTAGCATAAAACAACTTTTACAACACCATGGGAAATATTTTATTACAGGGTCATTACTTTTGGCCTTAACAATGTTGGTGCATCTTGAAAATGAATACTTGAAAACAATATTAACACAGAAGCTTTGCACAAAAAAAAGATGGTTCTTGTGTATTTTATTAATATCCAAATCAAGCATGATAGACAAATGAGAGAGCTGCAATATTTATAGATATTGGACAAATTCTATCTCATCCACAATATATGGAAACAAATCATCTAATCTGAGAAAATATGTAGAAATAGCATATTTCCCCTAACTACCCCTATTGCCCCTCATAGAAATCATCTGGGAATAGAATATGTAAAATATAGAACATGATCCCACAAACATTGGGATGATAACACTATCACTTAGTTAACTAACAACTAAGGACAACTAATATATATTGACATAAGTTTAAAGTATTTAATTAAATAATTTAACTTATTACATTTATTCAAATATCAACTAATGATGAATTATGCTAAGTTTTATTCATAACATTCCCCCCTTAATTCAGCATGGTCTCAAGTGAACAGGAGAGAAATTCTCTAAAAACCTCAAATTTACCTCAAGCAAGTGACTTTGTGAAGACATCTACATGTTGCATATCTGTTGGGAAATATTAGAGCTAGATGATGTTGTTCAGAACATTTTCATGGATGAAATGTACCTACACCTTAATGTGTTTTGTGTGTTCATGAAAAAATGGATTCTGAACAACCTTTACTACTCCTTCGTTATCAACATGTGGGATAGTTGGATCTTTCTGTAGTATTCCCAATCCTTCAAGTATATGTTGGAGCCATATCGCTTCATAGACAGCTCCACCTGTTGCATGATATTTGGATATTATGGAGGATCTCGAAACACAAGTCTACTTCTTACTCCCCCATGATATTGGTCTAGATCCCAAAAATAATACAAATCCTAAAGTGGATTTCCTATCATCTATGTTCCCTGCAGGATCTAAATCTGAATATCCTATCAAGAAGAAGTTATTCTTCTTCTTGTATTCTAGGCCATAGAGCATGGTTCCTCTTATGTACCTCAGTATCCACTTTGTTGCTTTCTATTGAGAAACCCTTGGTTCTTGCATGAAGCATGAAAGATAGCTGACTGCATAGCTGATATCCGGCCTAGTGTAGTTCAAGTGGATGAGACTCCCGATCAACTACCAATAGAGAGTTGCATTTACTTGTGGTGATGGATCTGTTCAAGATAGTTGAATTCTTGTCTCCGTAGGTGTGGAAAATGGTTTACAATCCATCATATTGAATTTCTTGAGTGTTGTCTTGGTTTATTTCAATTGTGACACAAAGATATAATTTTCTCTTTGCCAAACTTCAAGTCCAAGATGATAATGTAGAATCCTGAGATCGGTCATGTCAAATGATCATGTTAGATCCTTCTTTGTTGATCCAATCATCTTCACTGATCCTCTAGTGATAACTAGATCATCGATATATACTACAATGATCACTATCTCCCTCCTTGATTTTTGAGATAGAGATTAGGATCATATGGACTCCTGTTGAATCCATGATGAATGAGATGCTTGTTTATTTTTATGTACCATGCCCTGGGAAAATGCTTTACACCATATAGTGATCTTATTTGTTTACATCCTTTTCCTCTTTGCCTAGTATGACAAAACCTTCTGGTTGAGTCATGTAAACTTCTTCCTATAAATCACTATTAAGAAAGGCACTTTTCACATCCATTTGGTGTATTTTCCAACCAAATTGTGCAACTAGAGTGAATATTAAAGTGAAATTTTTTATCTTAGTTGTGGGAGCAAAAGTCTCCTCATAATCAATTCCTTCTTTTTGAGCATATCCCTTAGCAACTAGTCTAGCCTTATGTTTATCAATATTTCCATCTGCTTTGTACTTTGTTTTTAAGATCCATTTGTATCGAATTGACTTTATACTGGCGGAAGATCTGTAAGTTACCATGTATTATTTTTCATATGTGACTTATATTCTGCATCCATAGCATCTTTCCAAGGTTTAGACTGTAGGGCTTTTGAAACTAAGGATGGCTCAATAGTTTCAACAAATGTACTCATTAAGTCCAAATTAACCTCATTTTGAGCCATACTATGAGTCCTCATTCCAGTGGTAGATGTGTCATGGACACTATCTAATTTTTCATCTCTAATCATACTTGTATACCATTTAGGCATACTTTTTGTGGTTCCTGTGGGAGGTTGAATTTCATTATCTTCCCGATCATCACTATCATCACCAAAGTGATTACCATCCTTTTTTTTTACTATACGGATGATTTTTTCATCATGTGAGTGTATGGAAGGAGCATCTTGTTCTTTCTTCTCAAAGAACTCAACATCTTGAATAGTGTATACCCTTCTTGTTCTTGGATTCATAAGTCTGTAGCCAAGTGCTTCATCATTGTATCCTAAGAAGATGAGTTTTTCTGATTTCATATCAAGCTTAGTTCTTTGTTTCTTAGGAATTTGCATACTTGTTTTACATAAAAAAAACTCTAAGGTGTGAAATAGATGGCTTATGCCCTGACCATGCTTCCTGTGGTGTTTCTCCATCAAGAGTTGCAGTGGGAACTCTGTTTAGTAAATACAATGTTGTTCTAGCTGCTTTAGCCCAAAATATTTTTGATAAACCTACATCATCAATCATACATCACACCACATCCATGATAGTATGATTTCACCTTTCAACAACACCATTTTGTTGTGGTGTGTGAGGAGGAGCCATTTGACAATGAATTCCATGTGTTATCAAAAAATCATTGAACTCATTGCTGGTGTATTCTCCCCCTTGATCTGAGTGGAGTGTTTTTATTTTCATACCAGACTCTATTTCAACAAGGGCTTTAAACTTCTTGAAAGTTTAAAAATCTTGGTATTTTTTAGAAAGACAATATATCCACATTTTTCTTGAAAAATCATCAACAAAGATAATGAAATATTGAAACCCAGAGTGGCTAGGTCTCATTGGTCTACACAAATCGATATGCACCAAGTCAAGTTTTTCCTTAGCTCAAAATGTACTATGTTTGAATGGTGCTCTATTTTTTTTCATGCCAAACAATGTTGACATTTATTTGTACCCTTTTTTAGAGGTGGTAAACCCCTTACCATGTCGTATCGACGAAGTGTGTCAAGATAGCCAAAACTCACATGTCTAAGTCTCTGATGCCATAGTTGAGTGGATGATGTATCCTTGGCTAAAAGTGCTTGATAATTTTGTTGAAAAGAATCCAACTGAAACATTCTTCCAACATTCGAAGCTTTTGCCACAAGTTTTGAGCATCATGACTTATCTCAAATTAGGCACATCTTTTTACCGCCTTTACAATCAAAGTCAATTTTTAGATTGTGATTTAATAATTGACTCACAGATAAAATTTTTTTTGTTAAACTAGGGACATAAAGAACATCTGTAATTTTAAAATTATGTTGCCCAAGTGGTAGTGAAATGGAACCAATTCCTTCAACACTGTATGATGTAGCATCACCCAAAGAGACATGATTTTTGGTGGGTGTTTTACCCATTGTGAAGAACCAATATTTCTTTCCTATCATGTTTCAAGTTACACCCGAGTCGACATACCAAATTTCATTTGTAGAATTGGATACTTCATTTGACTATGTAGAATAGAGGAAGTCATCATCATCAAATTGATCTTCCTATTCGGCTACATTTCCTTATTGAGTTGGTTTCTTCTTCCACTTTTGATAATTTTGTCCTTATGTACTTTGTTTTTGGCCTGATTTTTTTTGTTGGTAATTAGTCTTTTTACCACTTGATGATCCTTGTTGGAATGTGTTCTACCAACAATTTTTTAACTCATGTCCTTTTCAACCACAAATAAGACATTTTTGTCAGTCTTTTTAGCCCTGTTGAGAATTACCTTGCTTCTAAGGTTGTTTACTACACTTCGCCTATTTTTTCCCTTTTTGATTAGAAGCAAGTTCCTGCTCTTCAGTTTCAATAATTGAGTGAGTGGATTCTTCTTGTTGGAGCATATTCACTAACTCTTCAAAATTTGTTGTTTGACGAGTTATGTTTAACGTGGTCACAAAAATCCTATAATAAGGAGGAAGAGCTCTCAATACTATAGGCACAAGTGATGTGCTAGTTACTTCTTCTTCCAAAGCTTGAAGTGATGCATGCAAAGTTGCCACTCTTCTCAAAAACATTTCAACTTTCTCAGTTGGTTACATTTTCAAGTTTAATAGTTGACTTTGGAGATGAAGTATTGTGTTCTTATTTTTTGACTCATATACCATTTTCAACTTATCCCAAGATTCTTTTGTTGTTGTGGACTCATGAATATGAGGTTGTACCTCATTTGAAACACTAAGTAAGATTATTAACTTTTCTTTTTGATTTACATGATCAAATGTAGGTTGTTGTGTAACATCTGTTGCAAATCTTGTTAATGTACCAGAAACAACGGTCCATAGATTTTCAAAATAAATTTGTGCGTGAATTTTTGTTTTCCATGTTGGATAATTATCAGAATGAAAAAGTTGAGAATCTGGAAAAAAGAACCTTGGTTCCATAATTGCGGTTGTTGTGAAAATTGAATAATGAAAAAAGAAGAATTGAACACTTTCCCCCCATTAAAGCATACACACCCCACCAAAAAATATTGTTTTATTTATTTTTGGGCTCCTTTTCAGCCATGTACAATGAATTTTTGGTACTATTGGCCTTGTTACAAATTTGTCTCTATGGCCAATTTGCAAAAATAAAAATGGCACTCTTGGCCGATTTGAAAAAAAATTAAAAATTTTGGACTCTTTGGTCTCTTTTGAAATACAAAAATCTTATTTTTGCAATTTTTACAAAATAAATATTTTCCAAATTTGATTAAAAACTAGACCAAAATGTAGAGCTCACAAAAACACACACTTTCTAAAAAAATGGCACCTTAATCTGAGGTACCAGTTGAAAGTTATGCCTTTTTTAAATTGCAATTTTAATATCTTTCTAGGCCCCTTTCCAAAAATGGATTTTTTTTTTTCTAATTTTTTTCACGACATCAAAAAAAGGAAAAAAATTTAAATCGATTTTTTAAAAACTGAATGTAGGTAATGACTTACATGCATGCATATTGCATTTTAGGGCATAATTGCAATTCATCCGCTTTGCATATCCATTATAATAACCCTTGGATGCACTTTTCTTTTATTGTTTTTCTTTATATGCAGGTATTTCTTTTTCTTGGAGGAAACTTGTTCTTCCTTCTTCCAACACAACTCTTTTGTTGCAAGTTGTGAATCTTATCCCCATTCAATTTGTAGTCTTCGTTTTGGATGTAGGAAAGTTACAAATCATTCAAATATGTGATCTTCTACTCCTCTGGCAGATGCAGGTTCACAAAGAACCTTCCACATTTGATTGCATGTCATTTTTTTTAAATGCTCAAATATAGACAAGAGGAAGAAGAATAAAAAGTACAGAGAAGAGGAATAATAAGTAATGTGGGGAGCTTGTAAAGCTTGGGTACCCATAGATCAAAAATATTGTCCATATATATATATATATATATATATATATATATATATATATATATATATTTGTAAATGCTTCTAAATTTTTTTTTAAAGTACACATATAGGTACATTTTTTAAAAAATACTAGAAAATGAAACAATGTCACCTTTTACAACATATTAGCATCTAAGTCTGTATAGGCCTGTGATTGCGCTCCAGGTGTTCTTCAACTTCAAATCAACCGTGATTCAGGGTGTGGAGCCAGGTAGGGGCTGTGAAATGGCTGTGGTAATTTCTCTAGATCTCCCTAAACTTCCCTAAAACTTCCAACACTCTCTCTGGATCAGAATACTACTCTGATACTGAATCTTGACAATGAATACTTTAAAACAATATTAACACAAAAGCTTTGCATAGAAACAAGATGGTGCTTGTGTATTTTATTAATATCAAAATCAAGCATTAGAGACAAATGAGAGAGTTGCACTATTTATAGATATTGGATAGCTTCTATCTCATCCACAATATATGGAAACAAATCATCTAATTTGAGAAAATATGTAGAAATAACATATTGCCCCTAACTGCCCCTATTGCCCCTCATGGAAATTATCCGGGAACAAAATATGTAAAAGATAGAACATGATCGGACAAACATTGGGATGATAACACTATCACTTAGTTAACTAACACCTAAGGACAACTAATATATATTGACATAAGTTTAAAGTATTTAATTAAATACTTTAAATTATTACATTTATTCAAATATCAACTAATGATTAATTAAGCTAAGTTTTATTCATAACAGTGCAACTTATCAATGTGTCGTGACTATTATTTTCCATGACCTTCTTCATGACATAATGGAGGATTATGTCAATGATATTCTTGCTAAATCCAAGACAAGAGTGGATCATCTAGTAGTTCTTAGGTGTATATTTGAGTGGTTAAGGGAGTACAAGGTTTTCCTTAATCTAAAATAATATGTTTTTGGTGTCACTTTAGGAAAACTTCTGGGATTCATTGTCTCACGAAGAGGAATTGAAGTGGATCCTACCAAGGTCAAAGCTATAATAGATATGCCACCTCCTCAGAACCTTTGAAAACTAAGGGGCCTACAAGGAAAAATACAGTCTATTAGTCATTTCATCTCTCTATTAGAACATAAGAGCCATCACTTCAACCAACTACTTACTTGAAAATTTTCCAATTCAAATAAACACAAGACTTAAAGAAACCTTTGAAAAATTTAAATAATACCTGGGATCTCCTCCGGTACTCATGCAACCTATACAAGATAAACCTATGTTGTTCTATACATATAAAAAAATACGAAATTAGGGCATTATTGGCACAGCACAATGATAAGGATCAGGAACAAGTTGTGTATTACTTTAGCATAACTTTGTTTGAACATGAGGCCAAGTACTCGCATGTTGAAACAACTTGTTTACCGATTGCTTATACTTTTTCCAAGCTATGACAATATCTCCTAAATCATACCACTAAGCTAATTTAGAGGTTTGATCCTATTAGGTAAATACTTTTGAAACGAGTCATAATAGGACAAATGTCTAGCTTGATTTCACTACTCAGTGAATTTGACATTAAAATTTTTAGTCAAAAAGCTATCAAAGGTTAAGTACTGGTAGATCAACTAGCTGCTGTGCCATTACCAAGTTCAGAGCCATTAAATTTTTAATTTCCAGATGAAGACCTTTTTTACATACAAGAAACACCCTTATGGGCGTTATTATTTGATGGATCTTGCAACATCCATGGTTCTAGATCAAGAATCTACTCGCGTACACTAGATGGAGACCTCATACATAAGTCTTATCATATTAGCTTCCCTTCCACAAATAGCATAGCATAGTATGAAGCATTGATATCAGGTTTAGGGTTTTCTATCTCATGGCACCGAAAAGAATTAACAATTGTTGGTGATTCTCTTCTCATCATTCATAAGCTCTTACCCTCTAAAAGAATGGTTGATGGTCTTAGAGGTTATTTCTAGATTATCAATTTTGAACAAGTTCCTTGCATAAAATACAAAGCAGCAGATGTCATGAAAACTATCGCCTCCCTTATTTTGTTCGACACTAATCAAACTCATAACATGTTCCTTGTTAACCATAACTTGGTGCCTGCATACGAATTGTTGGAGTCCACCATGGTTTTTGAGATTCTTGGTCCTGATCATCCTTAGTACCACGATATATATACCTTAATTCAAACTAAATCCTATCCTCCTAATTTTAATTCATATAACAAAATAGGCTTAGTAAAATGTGCTTCGTGCTACACCCTTTTTACTGATACCTTGTATCTAAGAGGTTATGATGGGATTCTCTTAAGATGTCTCAATTAGGATGAAGCTAATCAGACACTAGTTGAAGTACATTTAGGTATTTTTTACACCCATACCAATGGAATGGTCCTTGTGAACAATATTTTGTGCATTGGATACTACTAGCCCACAATGGAGGAAGATTCCTGTAAATTTGTGAAGAAATGTTAGGCTTTCCAAAATCACGGTAATCTCATTCATGCACCATCCTAAGCCTTGTAGCCCATTACTTAACCTTGGCCTTTTTTAAAGTGGGGACTCGATTAAATTGGAAAAATAAAGCCCACATCTTCTAATGACCACACATTTATTATAATTTCCACTAAGTATTTCACCAAGTGGGTTGAGGCTATGCCTCTTACCAATGTTACTAGGTGCAATATTTCTAAATTCATTTTCAACTATATTATCTATTGTTTTGGCATCCCCGTTGCTATTGTCACTGATAATGGTGGTTCTCTCCAAAATAAGGATCTCAAGGCCCTAGCTAAAAAATATAATATCTACCTAAAATGGGATACACCCTACTATCCACAATGTAATGGCCAATCCAAAGTGTCAAACAAGACTATCAAATCCATTCTAGAAAAGACATTCAATAAACATGGACATAATTGGCATACGCAGTTGTATTCCACCCTCTGGGCCTACCACACTTCCTTTTGTACTCCTACAGGAACTAGTCCATTCTCCTAGCATATGGATCTGAATCCATATTACCAATTGAACTTAAACTTCCTTCACATCTTATCTCCCTCCAAAATCTTATTCATGAAGAGGATTATTGTGTTACACACCTTGTAGAGATGGAATTACTAGATGAGACACGACTTCATGCCTTAGACCATATACAGGTATATCAGAAAAGACTACGTCGTAATTATAATCACAAGGTAAAACCTTGATGGTTTGAAATCAGTGATTTGGTCACAAAGGAAAATCAGAAGAACACAACTAAACCATGAGAAAAATAGGGAAAATTTGAGCCTAATTGGTTGGGTCCTTATGTTATAGTTCTTCTAAATTTTGGATCTGGCACATAAAACTTGTCTACCAAGGATGGAAAAGAGTTGAAGGACCCTATGAATTCCATTCATTTGAATAATTTATACTCTTGATTCCCTCAAGATTAATCCTTTTTTGGCATATCAGTACATCCACCTATTTCTTCATTTCACTTTGTTTCCCACTTGTGACTTTTCACCTCGTCGTGTGTCACATGTTCTCCTTGTTATTTTATAATGCCCATTATCTACCACTATTTTTTGCCTTCCATTATCCTTTCGTTCACTTCCTTCATACATATCATGTGGGTTTTGACTTGAGAATTTCCATTCCCTCTTCTTTGGCATGTGGTTCCAAATTCCAAAACGACCAAAAAATTCAAAATTGTTTCACAAAACATAAAAAACAGTATAAAATAGTTCACAATCCCAAAAACAATATAAAATTGTTTATAAAAATTAAAAAACACATACAAAATGTTTCCAAAATGTTTGAACATTGCTATTGTGGATTGTGTTATATTTTCGCTTACTTATTAATATTTAACACTGCTATGTTTTGTTCACTAGCGTGTTTGTTGTATTTTCTTGTTTAAAGTTTTTCTGTATGGAATGTTGTCTTGTATATTCTTAGCTTAGTATCTTATGTTTCTTAGTTAGAATAATCAGTACTTTGTGTCTTTGGAATGGGCTTATGGACCAATTACAAGAAATTTATTTACATCTTAGTTCACATATAACTTTGGTGTTATTCCTTCCTATTCATATTTGGTTTTTTTTCAATGCTCGTTACTTGCTTTCTTGTCTCTTTCATGTGTTGTGTTTTTCTCCTAGTTTATTTAAGCCATGGAGCATTTTCCTTTTTGCTGTGTATTCATGTTTTCTTGAATTTTCTTTGCATTTGTCTTTTCAATTCCTTCCATAATTCGCAAAATTAAAAAAAAAACAAATATTTCAAAATATAAAAAAAACTAGATATTTCAAAATCCAAAAAACAAAAAAAATTACAAAATCACAATTTTTTTGAATAAACATTCACTTATTATAAAAATCCTACAATTGGATAACCCTTAAATTAAATATTTTAACATTTCAATACAATCTTAATAAATGTCATGCTTTTATCTATTACCCTAGTGATCGTGCCAATCTTAAAACTATCACTTTCTTCCCTTTACATGATATGCTAACTTTGCTTGTGGTAAGCCACAATTTGTTTTTCCTTTCGGCTATAACTTTACCTAGGGAAATTTCAACTTTGATCATTAGCAAAATAGATTTAACAAGAGTTTCATAAGGAGTTTCTTTACCTCCACTCTTCCAGTCTGATCCTATTCCCACTTGGGAGAATTTGTATCTAATTAATCATCATTGTGGCATACATTAGGGGCATAGCTGATTTTCTTATTTTTTGACTCTGTGTTGCATTTTTTATGTTAAATTTTTGGACCACTTACAAGAAATTTGATTACATCTTGGTTCCTTTATAACCCTGGTGTCAACACCTACTTTGTATATTGGGTTTGTTTTCCTTTTTATCTTTTCTTTGATGTGTGTGTTTATTTACTCGCATCTTGGTTAACCATCCTGATTACTCTATAATCATGGTGACAACTCTATTGTGCAATAAAAAAATAAGGTTCCTCTAAAATTCTTCTCCAAATGAAGCTCATGCTACAAGCACCATCCTTTTCTCGTCTTTGTTCCAATCCCTTATTTTTCCTTCCTATGAAGTGGTTGTCCACCTCCTTACTACATCATCCACTGGCTTGAGGGGGCATTCCTCTACCATTCTACTTGTTGGGGCATCATAATGCTTCATTTCTTCCTACTTGTTGGTGAATCCCAATGCTTCACAATTTTCCACTCGCCGATCTACATAGGTATACTATCTTTAAAAGCACTATTACTTCGCAATAGCACTTTAAAGAGGGGGAAAATGTAGACATCCCAAAATTACACACTTGTTTATACCTATTCCTATTTCTATCCTAATACACCATGTTATTCACCCATTTGTGATTAATTGATTAAATTTATTAATTTATACACATTGCACCCTTTGGATTAATTAAATTAATCCCATGTATCCTTAGTAACCCTTTAGCTAAGTTAATTACTATTTATTGATTAAATAATTAATTAATTAAGTGTGTGCACATCCTAGTCAACTACCACTTGGTCAGCATCCACTTGGACTCCACTTGGAATCCATATCCTCATTCTAGTTAACTACAATTCTAGAATCCTAGAAAGGTGGGGGTAATTGAATTGCACGTACAACCACGTTCCCAGATGTAACTTCTATAATTAATTTATTTATTGCCCCTAAATTCCCTAACACTACTGTAACTTTTTCCAATGTTATTTTTAGCATGTGCAATCAATTGTTTGTAACTAATTTCCAACTACTTCTACCTCTATAAATTGTAGGCTTACTCTCTTACAAATCCACTTGAATCTTAAGTGCATTAGTTCTACTAAATCTTCAATCCAAAGTATCTATGTCTGTAGCATTTGCACTTTCATTTGGAGAACATTCAAGAGCACTCACATCAATTTTCAAGGTTCCACAAATGAAGTCTCTACAACCTTACTGAGATTTACACTGAAGGATTATAGGGAGGTTTGCATTGTATTTTGGTTTTCTTCCATTCTCATGTAGTTTTTCATTGTTTAAAAATTACATATGTAAGGGTAAAAGAGTCTGAACTCCATAGACTAACTCAAAAGGACTCTTTCAAGTAGCTCTTTCAGTAGTAACTCAATCTGCCCATGGGGAAAATTTAAGTTGCCAATTCCATTTTCTTTTATTAACTTCCAATGTCCTCCTGAATATTTTGAGAAAAATTTTATTACTTGATCCAGGTTAACCATTCCCCTGAGGGATGTAATTAGATGCATAAGTCAGGATGATTCCATATTCTTGGCACATAACCATTAGTGGGTTGGATTTAAAGGTCATAGCATTATTAGTGACTATCTTTGCAGGAATCCCAAATCTATAAATGATATTATTCAAAACAAAGTCCATAACAACCTAATGATTTTATTTCTTAGTTGGGATGCCTTCAACCCACTTAGTAATATAATTTGTAACTACTAATATCCATTTGTGTCCTGCACTTGAGGAATTTGAAATTTCTCCAATAAAGTCCAACCCTCATTGCTTTAAAGGGGCTTCAATTGATACTGGTTCTAGAGGGAGGGGCCCTAAGGCTTTCAACCTTCATGATAATCTTTGGAAAATTTCAAAATTTTTTACTAATATTGTTACATATTTGAATAATGTGAGCCACTAATATCATGCTCTCAAAATTTTATGTGCAATTAATCTTCTTACAAAGTGTCCCCCACACTCTCCCCCATGGAATTCTATAATAATCTTGGGGGCCTCTTATTCTGTGATGCACCTCAAAAAAATTCCCTCTAGGTTTTTCCAAGCCAATCCATAGTTAGTCATAACATATTTTTTGCAATTCAAATCAAGTGTCCTTATTTGATTCGTATCTAGATGCCCTAGAAACTCCAACTTCTTCAAGTAATATATTGCATCTTTATACCAAATGGAATTAGTCATTTTTTCCTGGAGGTCTGAATTGCCCTCCTCAATTGTATTGATTTCCATTACTGTTAGATTACTTTCTACCATTCTTTATTCTAGGCCCAAGCCTTTAACCAGTTTGGTAGTTTTAATATCCATATCATAATCCTAGAGCTTTATTACCCAATGGAATCTCTTACTAGATATTTCCATTTCAGATTGTATATCCTTGACCATCGTGTGAGGGACATAGGCTATAATATTTGAGTTCAAGATATAAGGCCTAAAAATTTTAGTATCTCTCACCAAAACAAAAGCATGTTTTTCCATGATAGTGTATTTCAACTCAGCACCCTGCAAGGCTTTGCAGGTCATCAACTATAATAAAGATTCATCATCACTTGGTGCTCATTTATCCATTACATCACATATGAGGTACTTTAAACCCTCCATGTTATGAGTTGATAGTTTCTTTCATTAGATATTTCATTAATTTAATTAGGAACAGAGAAAATCTAACAACAATAGGCCTATGAGTTATAATAGTACCCACATTAATTTCAACATTATCATGTGTTTCTAGTATATCTCGTTGTCTCACCATATGTTCACTATTAAAACATCTTTCTAGTGCTACTAGTATTATTGGGTTCTTATTTATTTTCAATTGAACTAATTACTTCCACAAGATAACATCTTTCCCTCCTTAATTTTAAATAAAGGGTACTAAATCCATAAGTTTATATTAAAACTTAGCTATAGTAATTGTAAATGTGAGGATCTGAGTAAACACCTAAAAAACTTACTAGTGGTTTAAATTATTAAGGAATTTTTTCCTTACAATTACCTCAACATCATACATACAATAAGGAGTAGTCACTTGATTTTCATAAAGAGATGCATGAAAAAAATGTAATCTATAACCACATATAATCTATATCCACATGCATGATGTTTAATGAGATTAAAAAATCTAGTGAGTCCCACACAACATTCCTATATTATTTTAGCCTTTCATTCTTAGATGAGTATAATTTCCTTATCTACTATACAATTAGCTCAAAGTATCCCTTGACAATAATGTATTTAATATTAAAAATTTATGCCATATTTAACCCAATTATTAAAGCCTCATACTCTTGTACATTTTTATACATTAAAAATCTAATTTATAATCAAACTTGAATGTGGTTTCTTATATGGAGTTTAAAAAAACTCAAAATCTTGTGAATCCTTTTAAAAATCATACATCAAAGAAAATAGTCCATAAATAATAAAATTCAACATTTCTAATATGTGGGAAACAAATGGGGTCAATTTGGATTTCAATGAAACAAGTGTTCCCCACAAAAATCTCCGCATCCACATCTATGTACAATACCTCATTGAGAGAGGTTTTTAGATCTTAAATTAAATAAAAATTTATTTGTTCTCTATAAGATTCACCTGTTGTCCTTCAAGTAGGATAGTTGCAAAAGACATATCCATTTTAATGCTTCCTATAACTTAGGAAACCCATTTACTTGACAATAACATTGATCCAAAGGTCAATATGGAGGACAAATGTTCCTTAAAATTCCTAGGATCGGAACAATGCAGAATTTTACTTTGATATATTTCCGTCAACTATTTTAACGTCAAAAATAGAGTCCGTATGCACATCTAGTGGTTGGTTAAAGTTTGATCAACAGTTGGTCAACATTGGTCAATGGAAAAATGGATAATTTTAAAATCATATAACACTAGCACCATTGCATAGAGATCACCAGGAATTTTCCAGTGCATTTTGAATAGAACAAATATGAGTTTGTATGTGAAAATTATGATTGGTCAAATTTTGGTTAATTGGTAGTCAACAACCGAACGATACGCTAAACGGAAAAATAACATGGTGACATGTGACATAGCTAAACAACTAAATTTGACACATGGAAAATCTGCATGTGACCACAAGGATTTATTATTTATACATGTGGCATTAATGGTGGGTTTATAGTTTTTACTCATATAAAAGGTTTTATAATCTTTTATAAAAAAAGAGAGAGGAAAAGTCCACATGAGAATAAAAATTTGTGCATAAAGCCTATTAAAAATGCTTGCATATAATGTGATATTTTTCCCCACATAAAGGTTCTCCATCCACGTTCAGAGTGGATATTATTATGGGGTTGAGTTTTAAAAAACAATATGGCTTAAGATTATTTAAAATATTAAAAAAGAATTAATCCCTTATAACCCGCTCAAAGCCTATTAAAGTTATTATTTGAAGCAGATTAAATATTTAGTGGCTAAATTATTCTTATGCCACAAAGAATTTGGCTAATCCTATTCCATTGAGGATTATTATGGCATATTTTTAAAAAATAAGCCATGTATATTATCAAATATCCTTATATTTTAGGCTCGTAATCAATATAAATAGGGGACTCGGGTACATTGTAAAAACACACAACTCTAAGCTATTTTCTTGGAGCTCAAAGGAGCGGGAGAATACTTTGAAGAAATATTTATAAGTCCTATTATTATTATTTTAATAGGAAAATATGGTGGTTTTATAATGTGTGGCCATAATAAAATGTGAAGGCCCACATTTTTTAGAAATAAGTCTTATATTATTAAAGGCACATTTGGAGCTAAGGCCTATTATTATTGGAATTTAAATATGTAAGCCCTATCATTATAGACATTATTTTTCTTTTTTAAGTCCTATTATTTTTAATAGGTGAAATATTATTTTGTAGCTCTTAATTCTCTCTAAGAAGACATACTCTGAGCCTGAGCCAAGAAGGACGACAGGAAGTTTGAAGGCAATTATGGAGGTGATATGGGGACTGAAGGCCTACTTTAAAAAAAATATTTTGGAGAGATAAGACCTATATATTATAGGCATTGTATTCATTAAGGACCAATATTATTTTTTATTAGCAAGATGAAGATAAAACCTATTATTTTAATAGGTAAAAAAATGTTATTGGGATTTATTCAAACTACCCAATAGGCCACATTTGAGACATGCTTCAGAATGCAGAGCCTGGAGAATCAACTGGGAGCCATCCAGAAGACCAATCAACAAACCAAAGGACATCATGCCTGAAGGAGAATACTGGATTAAATATATCAGTTGGGGTCACTACTTGGTATAAAGATTCTTGTTCCTATGTATTCAGTATTATGATGCTTAGATTTTATTATTTATTACATTCATTTGAAGTTGATAATATATCGGTTCTAAGGAACCCAAAGATGTAGGCATACTGCTAACCTTTGTTATCAACCTATGTGTAGTGTACTTAAATCATTACATTTATTTAAGTTGATTTTAATGGGGTAAGTTCATAAAAGAATTTAATTCCTATAGGGGTTTGTGATCGAGGAAATAATTTCTACAATTTATGAATCAAGTTGGTATTAGAGCTAGTGATCGCACTTGTAAACTTGTTATTCTCTAAGCATGTTGATCAGTGTAGGCTAAGTGGGTAGTGATGGCATCAACTTGTACTTATGGATTCCATATTGGTGGGATAGGATGAGGGATAAGTTTAACGTCCTTAGTAATTTCTCACATTTATATTTAGATTATTCTGCTTTATCTCATATGTAGATGAGAGATCATTCAACGATCTATAGGGAATTTATAGAGATTAGTCAAAGACCCAATTTTTGGGCAGTGTTTGTACTCTTTTATACTTGATTTAATAAGACCCCTTAAAGGGAAATTATTTTGGTAAATTTCCAATACCATGAGATGCAATATATTCTCTTTATTGAGTTATTGGTCTAACAGGGAGGAGACATATAAAGTCAATCCACATTGCGATGCAGTGGAGAAGAAAAACTACATAAGCCAGCAAGTAGGTTAAATTTTCACGACACGTTAATCATGTGAAAATATTTTCCTATAAAATAGGTAACTAAGCTTATTGTACCAAGACTCAAAAAATGGAGCATTTTTACAACTAATTTGCATGATGTATTAGGATAGAATTTCCTTACACTTGTATTTGAAAGTTATATAAAGACCCTTTTAAGGAAACATATCTCCCAATCAAATGTTTAAGTGACCATTATAGTTGGATACTCATATCTTTTATTTTGGAGATTTGTCAACCATTTGAGTAGATAATGGAGCTCGTACGTGTTATCTCGGAACTTTATTCTGTGTAGAGGCATTGTGACCATGCAACACAATGGTAGTTGAACACTGTTGGCATTTGGTAATAGGTCAAAAATTCATTATGTTTAGAGGCACTATGACCATGTAATGGACTAGTACCTGATAGTCATCGTCAATAAAAGGCTTTATACTGTGTAGAGGCAACAACCATGCAGCTGGGTTGGAGTCACCATTTTTGAGCTCATGAGAAATCATCTCAAATCATCATTCTATGTAGAGGCATTGTGGCCATGTAACAAAATGGTAGTTGATCATCAGACTAGCATCATGCATTAGAGGTTTGAGGTCTTGAAAGAGGCTTACCATTGTGCATTGGAGGAGTTGAAGTCTGGAAAGGGATGTGACATCAGGTCATAACATCATTATGTGTAGAGTCACTTATGACCCTGTAGTAGGATGGTACCTAAAAATTCATCGTCCATCACTGACATCAGATCCATCATAGCTCTAGAAACATGGATTTCCTTCAAACTAGTTTGGATTCTGTAAAATCAACTAGGAGCCAGGAACTGTGTTATAGAGTTAAAGAAGATCCTTGTTGTCAACACATGAACTTCTTCGCACCCGACCTCCCGAGGTCATGCCAAGACAACTGATGTGGAATTGATATGAGAGTGAAAGTGATGGCGATGACCAAGCTAATCAGGCAACCTTATGTCTTCAACACACAATAACAAAATCTATAAATCTAAGGTAAAGAATGCTCTCCTAACCTGAAGGGGTGTGATAGTAGGGTCTGATATGATAGCTACTCAGAGACTCTAACCGGTGTATAGTTCAGCTAAGATTCTATTGATTGGTTGCAGAATATGTGGAAAATAGCCCGCAGGTGCCTCATATGGGTTTCCAGAAAAGGTCATAGAGATTGAGACAAGATATGAAGTGGAGTTACATTAACTAAGGACAATTCTATGGTATTGTCCATAAATTATTAGCTTGACCGGATACTATATTCAGCAATGAAAGTTGTATGATAATATCAGGTGGAAGTAGTGAGGATATGAATACCTGTGTGCATAAACTATTATCAATATCTAACTGAATAGTAGGCCTGTTGGGTTACGGGACCTATGGGTCACAACCAAAGACACATTGAGGCTAAGGCCGTCTTATGGTCATGCATGCAATCAAAACCTATTTCGAGGAGTAGTCCAAAAGTCATAGGTCTGATTAGCAGCTATGTTCAAGGTCTCTAACTGTTTTATTTTCTTTGCGTATGTGGTGAGTAAGCATAACATTATCAAGCATAGACTTGTGTCAATGTCAGTTATTAACTCTGGCTCGTTGGGTTGTGGGACTAGAGGATCACAACTGTAGGTGTTTTCCTATTGCAAACTGTTGATTTTCATGCAAAATGATTTGATTTGTTTTTTGTGAGTAAACTATCTATCAAGGGAAATCTAAACTATACTTTTGGTGTTTTCTCAATATATCAAGACAGAGAAATGTAAACAAACTAATCTATGAAAATAAATATTTTTGTGCATCTAATCTAATAAAAAAATTTAAAACAAATAATTGGCCAGATGTAGCTAGCTATCTATATAGATGTGGGAATCTAAATCTAAGATCTACTCTAATTCAAATAAAATCTCTCCAACCCTACCTCAAAAGTGAAGAAAAAATCATGACACTGAAAGAGCTATTGCTCACCCATAGATTCCGTAGTAATATTGAAGGGAAAACTTCCTATTGATTTGATGTACTTGCAACTATCTAATTAATTGAAATGAATTGTTTATCTACTCTATTTGATATGTAATTGACAACTTGACAAAACAAAGCAAACAAATACAAAAATATAACCTGGAAGAGCAAGAGATTTGGTTAATCATGTAGTATGATTATTCGTCTCCTCAGTTCTTTCCTTTCTTTCTTTGAGTGTTCATGTGAGTCCAAGGATTTGGAAATGTAAAAAACAGAAATAAGAGGATGGCGCTTGAGCAATGACAGTTTTGAGCTAATGTAGACGTAATTAAGGTAGAAGAAAGATAGCACAAGAGATCTGAACTTGGCTATGCAATTACTAGCAAGATTATGGTAGCACAATAATGCAAGATACACAAAATTCTCAAGCCTTTTTGCTTGAATACAAGAATGGAATATATAGGAATGAAGGATAGAAGGTTACTTCATTCAAAAGGAAATAAAGAGGTAGTTCCACTCATTAAATATATTTAAAAATAGAAGGAACAAGGAGAACCAAGAAAATAGAGCTATTTTTAGTAAATTCAGTTCAGAGACGCCTTGAAAAAGTAAACTTGAGTGAATATTCGAATGAAATTTCTTGTATCAAGATTCTAAAAAAAGCGGGTAGGACCACCGCCCTGCGTAGGGTGGTGGTTTAAGGACTACCACACAAGGCCGGGTGGTGGTTTGTGAACCACCGCCTAGGCAGGGCGTTGATCCTGGCACTAAAGGCCAAAACAAGTACAGAAAGAAGGGGAAGCTAGAAGAATGTAAGGAAAAGATAAGTAAGGCCATCTAGGCTATAAATATATACCGTGAATAGGTTATTGGAGCTCAAACAACTTCTTGAAAGGATTTTGAATCATCACTGCGGACTTTGATAACCAATTTCCTGCCAATGTATGATATGCAATTTTGGGTGCGTCCATATTTACCCCTTGGAGAAGCGTCTTAGCCATGAAAGAGGCGTAAAAAGTAAATTATGAGTATGGAGTTCCTAAAATGGGGAGTTAGAAGCTATACCTAACATGCCCATGTTTCTAAATCTCACCATCCAAACTCCCACTACCTGGAAGAGAAAAAGAAGACTCAAGTGCAAATAGATAAAACATCACAAAATAAACATTAAATTAAAATGACAAGAGCACTTACCATTTGTGCAGGGATGTAGAAATATACATGCACCAATGCTCCATCCTAGTAAACACATACACTCAATAGAAAGTTAGAAAGATCATATGTATATATCAAAACAAATTCAATTTCCAATTCATTTGTGCATTGTTGATTTGGATTGTTTCATTGATTTGGAGTTCTAGATTCATGGTGACCGTTTTCTATGAGAATAAAGTCAATACATTCTTTTCAAGATCATGATCATGCCTCCATGAGTGGGAGATTGACCAATGCACTCCTAGGTTAGTTATTTCCTTCTTTGTCTCTTTGTACCCTAAAACTTTAAATGTTGAAAAAATCACATAGGGGGAGATTTTTAAAATTTCTTGTCTTGAATAGGTCTTTAGGGGGCGCGCCTATAGGGCATGATTTTATTTTAGTGAAAATGGTCAATTTTAATGTTTTTGGTCATTTCTAGGGTTAAGGGCATGTTTTGAAAGTTGGTTCAGGACCACTACCCAAGGCATGGTGGTGGTCACAGGACCACCACCCAAGGTAGGGTGGTGGTTCATGAACCATTACCTTGCAATGGGCGGCGGTTCTAGATAGAGTGTCAAAACATTCTCAAAACTTAACTTTTATTTGGATTTTTGAGAGTTTACCATGTTTTTTATGAGCTTATTGTGTAATGTGCTTTACTAGCTTACTCTTTTCTCATGTTTTGGTGGATGTAGAAGAAGGTTGAGTACACATACTGGAGTAGAAAGAGAGAGTGTGATTGGCTCCCTGGGATTCTAGATCGGTTGACCCAGGATGAGATAGATCTTTTGTAGTGGTAAGGCATCTGGTGGATAGCCTAGGTACCCCATGTTGCTTCTGCCAGTCATATTCTGTGTGACTTATTTTCTTACTAGGATGCAGACCAAAACACTCTCTAGTTTCCAGGTGTCAGAGGGGAGTGGACCATCACTCTAGAGCATGTATACCACATTCTTGGTCTACCGATACTTGGTAGGATAATGACATTAGTGACAATGGGATCCAAGGCTGTGATGACACAGAAGGCCACATACATGGGAGACAATATTTTCTCTTATGGCTTGAGGAAGGTAATGAAGGTTTGATCTATTGCTACTGCTCCCATTCCTATCCTTTGGAGAGCCGTTATGGGTATCTTCTCCTTGATACTGATCAGGCACAAAGGGGGATATACACTTTTGTACTTTTGGTCCCCCATCATTGCACATATTGAGGCTCATGGCCATAAGTATACTTGGGGAGTAGATATTATGGAGACCACATACCATGATTTATATAGAGTCGTTAGACTATAGGGACAATCCTTGAGCCACCCCTCTCTAGTCATGAGTTGGGTTTATGAGAGCTTAATCCCATATGGTAGAGGGGTGAAGGTATTAGATCTAGAGGCTATCTAGGAAGCTAGATGGACAAGTATGTCAGTGCTCCAGACTCCGCATCATTTATAAGCCTCTCTAGATATATCTGACATGACCCCCACACCCTATCTAGACATGGAAAGGATATGGGATGAGGATACCATGAAAATGGTAGCTTGCTCTTCCATGAGGCAGCTAGTTGACAGGGTCGGGAGATTGGAGATTCACCCCTTTAAACGCATACCCTAGTAGTTAGGTCTTCCATACTCTGCCATACTTCCTCCAGTGATGCCTATTTATAGGACCATTCAAGAGGCATGGAGAGGTCCTAGAGGGGATCTTTGTTGGATATTTGTTACTTTTAGTGTGCCTATTGTTTTTAGGTGCATAGTTTAGGCTTGACGAGTAGCTCATGCTCATTGCGTACCCTTAATTTAGATTGGGGTGGCTCCTTCTCATAGTTGGGAGGATGATGAGCGGATTGAATTAGACTCTGACTCTGAGGAGAAGGTGGGAGAAAATATAGAGGGGGAGTTAGGTAGAGATGAGGATGAGGGGGTAGGACCTTCGAAGGGAACTGACACCCAGGAGATCCTTAGGGTGGTACGTGAGGAGGCGAGTGTGGAGAGAGAGACTCTAGTCTCAGAGGAGACCTTTGGAGGAGATGATGAGTCCATGATGAGACAACACCATGCCTTTGGATTTGGGAAGGATCCAGCACAACTAGCATCACCTACTATAGCAGCCACTGATCCCATATGGATGCTTAGAGACCCAAGTATGTTCAATACTCCTTTCTCTATTCTTGTTACTAATTTTCAGATTTTTAGTTTGTAATTCTCTTTTTATTTTCATTATTTGGTTTCCTCTTTGCTCACTATCTATTTTTATTTTATAGCATCCGCACATGAGTGGTGAGAGCTCATTTTTTAGGTGTTTGTATATACCCTATTGATCCCTTCGGGGAAAACCCAGGCTGAATTGACTACTGATTTGGGGCATCCCTTATCCGCTAGTCGATATACCGATGTGTTTTATCCTATCTGGAAGGTCACGTAGACATTGGCCTCCCTTCATACCATAGTAGTTTGGTATGAGAATTCTAAGCCCCTGATGAAGTGAAGCCACTCTCAAAGTGAGGCTACAAGTAGCGGGAATCACCATGAGCACTCACACCATTCATTCCACTCTCATCACCGTCATAGCCGCAATAGGAGCCCTAGATGTGGTCACACACCATATGAGGGATCCCATAAGGATTGATAGGCAATTGAGCCTTTATTGTTGTGATACCATTTTCTTTGTAGTATATAATTTTTTTGTATGTTTTAGGCTTGTAGCGAGCATTTTTACCATGCCTAGTGCATGATGACATTGTATATAAACTCGATCCACTATGATATATACAGACTCTAGTTTTGGTTTGAAATTCTAGTATATCCAAGTTGACTCTCTTTGGCTTATCTCTCATGTGTACTCTAGATATTTGGACTTTCCACTTTTCCATGCTTTTTAGAATGTATGCAATGGATGTGAAATGATAAAAAAATGATTTCTTTTTTTCTTGTATTTAATAATGCTGATATATGATGATGCAAACACAATGTGATTTTGAACTTAGCTTCTTTTACAAGTTTTGGTACTTCGTATTTGTCTTGACAAAACATGAGGACATAATGATATGATGAATATATATGCTTGACCCACTCCTAACCCCAAACAACTAGTAAGATGTGAGGGCTTAACACCAAGAGTTAGAAAGGGTGCAATCCATGAAGTTTGTTTAATGTCCGTGATGAGAGAAAGACAGAGGTTTAATAGAACCAAATTGAGATGCTACAACCTTACCCTACTCATGCTACCTCAGAGTTTCGAATGTGGATCACTTTGCAGTTTATCTAGAGTTAGACCCATAGATGGCCACGTGGTTGACAAAATATTGTTTTAGGGTTTTGAATTCTCTAGGAATTTTAAACATCTAATTCACTTTGTTTCAACTTAAGATTTCAAAGTAGTTGATTTAATTCTTTATGAATTTTTGGTTTGTCAAAGAGACTCCCTATACCTTGCTCCATGATACCAGTAGGAAGCACGAGCTTATCACTATGGAAAAATCATAGGAAAGTAAGGGCATTTCCTTCCTTTCCCAACCCTACATCCTTACTAATAGACACAAGCTCAACAACAAAGGTTAGTAGGGAAAATAAATGTGTAAAATAAAATTTTCTGTTGATTTGCACTTGACTTACTTATTTGAGAAATTTGTTTAGAATGTCATTATTTCAAAGGAGATGTATATGGGATAGATGTGACACCATGAAGCTTGTAGAATAGACCATGAACAAAAAACATCTATCCTAAGAAGAGACCAAAAGCATAACCAAGTATGCAGGCCTTGGTACGGTTACCATCAAAACATTGTCTTGTCTTGTTTAGATTGATAAGCGATAAAGAGATAGTTGATGATACAGTGAAGATTTGAAGAGACATGATTTGAATGTTTTTCCAATATTTCAGAAATTTTTAGGAATTGCTATAAGAATAAGCTACTTGATCACACTTTTTACAATATGAATGGACAGATGAAAAATTCAATGTAGATGCAATAATATACTTATGAGAATGTTGATGGATCATGCATATTATCTCTTTAGGTGAAGGGAGTTCATGGATTCACTAAACTCCTCACCTTATAGAGTACACAAGTGGAACGTGCCATTTTTATAATCTTCCACCACTCGATATGGACCTAACCACCTAGGTCTAAACTTTCTTCCCTCATCGGTTTTCCTATCTATGTAGCTATCAAGTCTTAATACTAAATCTCCTTTGTAGATCTCACGTTCGTACACCTTTTTATTGTACTATCAAGCCATGCGATTAGCGTACACACTGTTTCATTTCTCAGCATTCATTCTGGATTCATCGAGGCTTTCTAATTAGGAGAGATGAGATTCTTGATAACCCTCCTCTCCTAGGATTCTGTATAGCGAAATGCGGAGGCTGGGTATTTCGAATTCAAGTGGTAGAAATTCCTCAGCACCGAATAGTAAGGATAAGGGATTTTCTCGTGTTGGTGTTCTAACTGATGTTCAGTAAGCCCACAAGGCTAGAAGAAGATTCAGATGTTAATCTCTTTTATTCTACTTAACAATTTTGAGAAGAATGGAATTTAAAGTCTTATTGGTAGCCTCATCTTGTCCATTAGCCTGAGGGTAGTAGAGAGAAGTCATGTGATGACTTATTTTTAACTTTGTACATAACTCATGTACCTCATCATTTTTGAAAGAGGTGCTAGTATCAGGAATAATGACCTATAGCACCCCATACCTATAAATCATCTGGTCATGAAGTTGCAAGTGGTTGTAAAGCTTGTGTCAATATGTGGATCTTGTGGGACAACTCTTGACACGTGTTATATCTGCACACAAAATCTACAGTGTCATGCTCAAGGGTGGGCCAAAAATAGTCGATCCAATATGTCTTCTAGGTAGTGGCATGGCCACTAAAGTGGCCACCACATACCCCACTATTTGACTCATAAAGAATCTTTTCAGACTCTTTAGCATTGACACACCTCAATAACATTCCATAAAATGCTCTGTGATAAAGTACTTGTTCCAAGATAACATACTCAGTGGTAATTATGTTTAACCGTCTTCTTCATCATGACGTTGCCCCTTCTAGGTACATGTGCTACATGACGAAATTTATAATGTCTGTGCACTAGGAGAAAATAGAGATAGGGGGCCTGGTTCCAATGAAATATAGACATTCGTTAGGAAATTCCAAATCTACCGAATCACCCCCATCTAAAGGATTATCAACCAACCAATCTATAATGATTTTACCCTTAACAAATCTTTGATTTACAAACATTAACTCGAACTCACCCAATAATGTAATAAAACACCCAACCTTTTTAGACAAGGATCCCTACATGAGGAATGTTTGGAGGTGGTTTAACTTGATGATGGCTGTTATCTCTTGATTGAGCATGTAATGTCTTAAGTGCTTGTTTGCAATAACTATGGTGAGGTATTCTTTTTCTGCCTGTGCGTAGTGTGTCTCATAATCAAGTAATTTCTAAATGATAAATTATACAGCCTGTTCTCGCTTGTCATCATCCTCTTAATCCAACATACATGCTAGTGAAAATTTTATAGCCCATGAATATAAAATCAAATTTTGATCTGACCTTGGTGGCATTAGCATGGGAGGACATAATAAAAAATGGTTAACTACCTCAAAGGCCTCATTGCATTCCTCCATCCAATCAATGTTATAATCTCTCTTTAATGAATTGTTGATTGGATGAACGATGAAGGTTAAGTTAGGAATAAACCTTCAGATTACACTGATTTTCCCAAGAAAAGATCTAATACTAGACTCATCTCATGGAAAAATCATTTCTAACATAGCCCAGATTTTCGTCGGGTCAACATAGATCCCTCGTGAAAATATTATGTAGCCCAAGAGCTTTCTGCCTATCACACCAAATACACATTTTTCCAAATTTAATGTGACACCATACTCAATTAAGCATGAAAAAATGATGTGAAGCACCTTTGGGTGATCACAATGCTTCCTGGCCTTGGCTAGCAGGTCATCTATATAGGATTCCATGATTTTATGAATAAGATCATGGAATATGTAGGTCATTTCTCATTGATATGTAGCGATGTCATTCTTAAGACCAAATGGGATGATGACATAACAATAGGTTCCCCAAGGAGTGATAAATGTACATTTAGCTTGGTCCTTAGTATAGATTTTCATTTGATTATATCCTGAAAAACCCATCCATGAGGGACAACAACTCAAACCCAGTTGTTGCATCAATGATAACTTCAATGGATGGTAGTGAAAAATCATCCTTGGGAAAAGCCTTTTTAATGTCCCAGAAGTCTATAAAAATATGGATCTTTCCATTCTTTTTGAGGATGAGGACAATGTTAGATACCAATTTTGAATAATCGATGGGCTTGATGAATCCCACTTGCAAAAGTTTCATTACCTCTTCCTTTACCATAAGAGCCACTTTTGGCTTCACAGGTCTTGATTTTTGCTTAATTGGTTTGGCATCTAGTTTAATGATGAGATTGTGAACTGCGATGTTGGGTGTAATCCCCATCATTTCCTTATAACTAAATGTGAATGCCTTCTGATGTTTATTGAGGATTTGGGTATGAATTTCTACTTCCTCTGGAGTTAAAGATGACCCTAGTTTTAAGAGTTTTGGTTCCTCCTCTGTTTCGATGTTTATATCAAATTTTCCCTCGATCAAGGAGGTGTTACCCTCCTCAAACTCAGGAGGGGTTGGAGGAAACTCTAAATCCCCTTCTTCTTCTACCTCATAAATTTCAAGATCTCTTCCCAAAGAAAACTCAATCATTGGATTCCCAAAATAAGAAGAAGAACTTGGAATTAATGAAAGGTCTACCTCATGACAAGTAAGATGTAACTCCTCCGAAGTGTTTAGATAAGCTAAATTTGACTCATTCCCATTGATAGATTTTGAAGAGTCAATCTGGTCATTAGCTTCCACATAGGTCAACATTGACGCTACTGGCATTTTTCAAATCAAAGATTCAACGCAGAGTGAAACCGTGAAGTTGGTATCCTCTAAATCATTACTCGGGGTGAAGCGTGAGGTAGAAGTCATTATAGATTCTGCTAGATGGTTTTTTTCACATGGAACTACCTCGATTGATATGAAATCAAACCTTTTAGTTAGGCCTAGCACAACATTTTTGTAAAGTTGTAAGTGTTCAACCCTTGTCTCATATACCTCGGATACCTGATTTGTAACTAGTTCTAAATCACCCAATACCCAAATATTAAGGAATCCCATTCTTTTAGCTATAATGAGTCCTAGTAAGAGAGCCTCATATTCATCCTCATTATTCATGCATTCAAAATTCAATTTGAAAGAAAAAGGAAAAAACCTTCCTTCAGGAAAAGTAAGGATTGCACCTACTCCAGCACCGAAGTGGCACTTGGCCCCATCAAAATGGAGGGTCCAACAATTACTCGGGAAGATGGATGTGGAGTCATCGTTTGTAAGTTATCCTTTTATCTCGGTTACATCTACCATACAAAATTCATCTGCTGCAAGAGAACCAAGCCCCAAAGCATGACCCATACCCATGGAGTCAAAGGGGAGAAGGATAGGCAAATCCTTTTCTAATAACTCGACAATTTTTTTGTAGTTCCTAGTGATACTATCTCTACAACAAAACTCTCATCCTTGACCACTGAAATACCCTCGATCAAACTTGTAACCTCTAATTTCATCATGGGAACTAAATTTTCTTTTGGTAATGTGCTTGCTAGTTTGTTTAACTGGTTAGTGGGAATCTCAAATTCAGAGTGGATCCCTGGGTTTTTCCTTAAGTTGGCCAGATGTATATCAAAGGGCTTTGGATCACCTTGGGTGACAAAGACTTTCCCTAAATGTAGGAATCTGACTTCTTGGAATAGGGTGAATAGGATTGACTTCATGTGGTGGATCTAAGGGTGACCAAGGATCATGTTAAAGTTAGTTTTCTGATCTATAATATAAAATTCAGTAAGCACCATTTGGGCCCAAGAGTGACTGATAACACTATGGTTGCAATCAATGTTTCCTTGATACTATCATAGCCTCTCAATGTGTTTCATGTCAAGGATAAATTAGTCTCCCCATATCACAAATTCTAAAGAAAAGAGAAGGGGACTATATTAGCTATTACCCCATTGTTGATCAATGTATCCTTCACATAGTTATTGTAGATCCAAACTTGCAAAAACAAGTCTGGATCACCCCTACGAGCTATTTCAGCATCCGTAGGAATTTTTCTTATGTCAAACTCAAACCCAATATCCCTTTCGAGCTGCCTCGGAGGGCAAATGTCAAAGTCTACATGGTTTATCTACGCCTCTATCGGTGGGGTAACATTAGCCAAATGGCTGAGACCAAGTGCTTCAAAGAGAGTGGCTCGATGGGTTGGGGAATTCTTTAATAAATCTAAAAAGGAAATGTGTGAAAATGTCTTGGTTAGATCATTGATCAAGTCATAAGCCCCTACTGGCTTGCTTAGTATGTCATGAACACTATTTGACACAACTGGGTAGATTAGATTTGACTATGATGAATAGTCTTTGGCTCTTGTTATGGCGTTAATTTGGGGTTTAGTATCTAACTCAACCAAACCTACAATCTTCGTTTGCTGACGACCATCCAAGGGAGATGCCACCTGTGGGTTTGATGAAGTTGAAGCTTTATGGTCATGGGTCCCAATTATAATGCCTTTATTCAAACCATTAGGATTGAGTCTACCATCCTTTGGATGTGTGGGAAGATGATCATTGAAAATTTCCAATAGTGTGTTCTGTGGAGAAACCTATCCCATATAGGTGTTCTGACTAGGTGTAGTTGGGTTGGCTAGAAACATATCGAAAAACAACTTTCTTTGGTCCTCTAGTAACCACTACAAAAACTTATTACAATCACGACAAGTTCTTGAGTCATGCATGTGGACCCTATGGAAACTGCAATATAGGTCGGGATCGTAATCCTGAGGCCTTTAGTTTGTCCCTTATTGTGGTCTGAAACCACGGTTATTGTTCAATTGTTGACTTTTATAATTAACACTTTGGAACCCTTGCCCATGGTTCTGAAATTGGTTGGGGAATTGACTAGGGCTTGGGGTTGGCATTTGTCTTTATGGATGAGATTGTTGTTGTTTTTGGGGATGATTAAAATCCATAGTGTTTACCGAGGGAAAAAAATTATTGTTTCTCTAATTGTTGCCATTGTTATTGTTATTTTTATTCATGTTCTTATTTGTAGCGCCTATACCGGTGGGATTAATATTGTTAGGATTTTTGGGTTGATCAGTTATTCCATCTGTCTTGAATCCATGATTTTTGTTAAGGCTCTTTGGTCCATGATTGTTATTTGTGTTTTTGGAATAACCAAGAGTATTTTGAGCAAGAACAACTAACTTCCCATTCATTCCATAGGTCTTACAACCACTGTCAATGGCCACTTCATCGATCCAAAGTGAACCCTCTAGCACCTCTTCATAGCTCCTTAACAGGAAATTTTGAACCTCTTCCTTCGTCTCCCTATTGAGGGAGTGAAGGAACAAATCACAAGGTTACATTTGATCCATGTTTGGAGTACTTGCGAAAGAGTAGAGAACATGTCACCACCTCTGAATGAAGTGGGTTATGGATTCATTATGTTCTTGTTTAATATGAAGAAAATATCTGATTTTTGTTTGCTGTAGCTTGATCATATCAAAAGCTTTGATAAAATCTGACACGAGGTGTTTGAACGAATGTATTGAAGCCTTTGGTATCCTATAATACCAGTCAAGAGCAATACCTTCAAGTGTCTTAGGGAAATTTTTTGCAATGACTGCATCACATGGGAGTAGCTCTCGAATGGTTATTTCATAAGCCTTGATGTGGGAAATTAGATCATCCACCCCTTTGAACTTTGGGAGATCAGGAAAGGATCTCGGGAGCATGACTACCCGAATGGAGAAATACAAGGATTCTTTGAGATATTCAGAATAAGTCCCCATTGCATATGTTTCCACAATTGAAGACCTTTGTTGGGGAGGTGGGGGCTGCATTGGCTATTGAAATAGGACAAGATAGACATTCAGTGGGGTGTATGACATCCCTTACGATTGTCCATATGGACCCAGGCAGGAGTATATGTTCCCTTGTGGATATTTAGAATACATGTGCATATAAGGGGGTTGGTTACCTTGATATGAAGCTGAAGGTGCGAAGCCAGGGAACGTTTATTTTCTGGCTGGTATAGCATTTGAGAACACACTTCCAGATGGCATCTGTTGTAGGTATCCATATGTAGCTTGAGGAGGCATACCCAAGGTACCCATCCCATTTAACAAGTCTCTATGATTTGGAGTATTCATGTATGCCGACGGATTCTGTGTGATCGATATTTTCCCATAGTTTTGTGAATAGGAATGAGCCCATGTTTCCTGGCATATGAATTCTATGTATTATGGGCAAGCTCTAACTCTTTAAATTTATCAACCAAAGTTAAGATGACATTGCCCATTTACGGGGTGACACCTTTCTTAGATGCCTTTGGTTGAACCTTTGGAGGTTTTTGAGGAGAATGGTATCTTGCTATGAATTGTTCGCAATGTTGCCACCCCTCATTGGTTGTATTGTCAATTGGTGGAGGGGTAACATTATTGTTCTAAAGTGGGACATCACCTTGTCCTTGTAACCTTGTCTAAAGATTGGTTCATTTGTTGGAATTGCTACTCACTCCTGACATACCATGCTAAATACTCCTCATCGAGATGGGGGAGTTGATCGGATTAAATGGTAGGAGATGAACTTGCTTTGCCAATAAATGTAATGTTATTTGAACTTGATTTTTCTAGAGGATAATTCTAAGTGACTTGATCCAATTCTTTGATGCGTATAGAAGAACCAAAATTGGTTCCCTGAAGCAGGTGATTTTGAGTGGATGAGCGATTGTCTACCCATGTCGAAAGTGAAGGTGAATTTTATGGTATGTTTTATTAGTACTGGTACATGTCGAGACCTGAGATGGGTCGACCATACTTGTCATATCCCGACATACTCAGGGGGTACAAGAATACCCGTGGAATAAAGGATGGATGAAGGTTGAAATGCTTAGAGACTAGATCTTCACATCTAGTTCACCAATTTATACGACAGAAAATCAACACGTGACCTTCTTCGCACCTGACCTCCGGAGGTCATGCCAAGATAGCTGTTATGGAATTGAAATGAGAGTCAAAGTGATGGCAATGACCAAGCTAATTGGGCAACCTTATGTCTTCGACACACAATAAGGGAATATGTGAATCTACGTCAAAGAATGATCTCCTAACTTGAAGGGGTGTGATGGTAGGGTCTGATATTATAGCTACTCGGAGACTCCAATCGATGTCTAGTTCAGCCAAGATTCTATTAAAACTCATTAAGGTTGACACCCTTGTATAGACATGCATGCAATGAAATCCTATTTCTAGGAGCAGTCCAAAAGTCATAGTCCTAATTAGATGCTATGTTCAAGATCTCTAATTGTCTTATTTTCTCTACGTATGTGGCAGGTGTGCGTAAGATTGTTAAGCATAGACTTATGTCAATATCAGTTATTAACTCTGGCCCATTAGGCTGTGCTACCCGAGGATCTCAATTATTGGTATTTTCTTGTTGTAGACTGTTGATGGTTATGCAAGATTAACAAATTTGTTTTTCATAAATAAACTATCTATCAAAGGAAATATAAACTATATTTTTTGTATTTTCTCAATATATAAGGACAAAGTGATAAAACAAACTAATCTATAGAAATAAATATTTTTGTGCTTTTCTAACTGGTCAGACAATGTATCTAATCTAATAAACGATTTTAAAATAAATAACTAGCCAGATGTAGAAAGATATCTGTCCAGATGTGAGAATCTAACTCTAAAATCTACTCTAATTCAAATAAAATCTCTCCAACCCTACCTTAGAAGTGAAGAACAAATCATTACTCTAAAATATCTATTGCTCACCCACAACTTCCCTCGTAATATTGGAATGAAAACTTCCTATTGATTTGATCTACTTGCAACCATCTGATTTAATTAAAGTGAACTATTTTTTTTTCTACTCTATTTGATATGTAGTTAACAATTTGAAAAAACAAAGCAAAAATATACACAACTCCAACCTAGAAGAGAAAGAGCTTTGGCAAATCAGGTAGTATGAATATCTGTCCCCTCAGTTCTTTCCTTTCTTTCTCTAAGTGTTCATGTGAGTCCACAGATTTTGGAATGCAAAGAACAACGAGAGGGTGGCACTTGAGCGATGGAAGCTTGGAGGTAATCTAGATGTAATGCAAGTAGAAGAAAGATAACACAAGAGATCTAAACTTGGCTATGCAATTCCTATAAAGATTATGACAATATAACAATGAAAGATACACAAAATTCTTAGGCTCCTTTGCTTGAATACAAGCATGGAATACATAGGAATGAAGAATGGAAGGTTACTTCATGCACAAGGAATTGAAGAGGCAGTTCCACTCATTAAATCTATTTAAAAATAGAAGGAACAAGGAGAACCAAGAAAATGAAGCTATTTTTGGAAAAATTAGTTCACAGATGAGCTTAAAAAGAAAACTTAAGTGAATCGTCACATGTAATTTCTTACATGAATATTTTGGAAAAAGTAGGCAGGACTTCCTCCCTACGCAAGGCAGTAGTTTCAAGACCGCCACTCAAGTCAGGATGGTGGTTTACGAACTACCACCCAAGCAGGGAGTTGGTTCTGGCACTGAAGGCCATAAAAAGCACAAAAGAAGGGGGAAGCTGGAAAAAAATCAAGAAAAAGACAAGTAACGCCATCTAGGATACAAATGTATATTACAAATAGATTTTTGGAGCTCAAACACCTTCGTGAAAGGAATTTGAATCATCACTAGGGACTTTTATAACCATTTTCCCACCAATGTAGCACATGCAATTTTGGGTGCATACAGGTACCAACAGATCTCTTCTCAGCAAGGTGATTTGGAGTTCACAAATTTTTTGGGACAAAAATCCTTTCCCATTGGGGAGGTATGATCCAGAGGTCAATACAGAGTGAAAATGTTCCCTAAAATTCCTAGTATCAAAAAAATGTGGAATTTGACTTCGACAGCTTTCCACCAACTGTTTAAATGTCAAAAATGGAGTCCCTATGCACATCTAGTGGCTAGTCAAAGTTTGGTCAACAAATAGTCAACATTGGTAAATAGAAAATGGATGATTTTGAAATCATCTAATTTTAGCACCATTACATAGAGCTCTCCAAGACCTTTTTAACGCATTTTGAATGTACCAAATCTAAGTCTGTATGCAAATGTTATGATCAGTCAAAGTTCGATTAATTGGTATTCAACAATCAAAGGATACACCAAATGAATGAATGACATGGTGACATATGGCATAGCTACATTTTACACATGGAAAATATGCATGTGACCACATGGATTTATTATTTATAGATGAGGCATTAAAGGTGGGTTTCCTGTTTTTTACCCACATAAATTTTTTGATAATCTTTTATTAAAAAAAGAGAGAGGAAAAGTCCACTTGAGAATAAATTTTGGTGGATAAAGCCTATTAAAAAGGCTTTCATATAATGTGGGATTTTTCCCCACATAAAGTTCCTCCATCCACGTGAAGAGTGGATATTATCATGGGGTTGAGTTTTAAAAAAGAATATGGCTTAAGCTTATTTAAAAGCTTAAAAAAGAATTAATCCCTTATAACCCGCTCAAAGCCTATTAAGGATATTATTTGAAGTAGATTAAATATTTGGTGGCTAAATTATTCTTATTCCATAGATAATTTGGCTAAGCCTAATCCGTTGAGGATTATTATGGGGTCTTTTAAAAAAATAAGCCATGGATATTTTCAAATATCCTTATACTTCGGGCTCCTAATCAATATAAATAGGGGACCCGGGTACATTGTAAAAACACACAACTCTAAGATATTTTCTTGGAGCTCAAAGGAGGGGGAGAATATTTTTGAGAAATATTTCTAAGTCCCATTATTATTATTTTAATAGGAAAATATGGTGGTGTTATAATGTTTGGCCATAATAAAATGTGAATGCCCACATATTTAGAATTAAGTCCTATATTATTATAGGCACATTTGGACCTAACACCTATTATTATAGGCATGTAAAAATGTAATCCCTGTCATTATAGGCATTAAGATTATTTCTAATAGGTGAAATATTATTTTGTATCTCTGAATTCTCTCCAAGAAGACATGCTCCGAGCCCGAGCCTAGAAGGATAACTAATGTAGTTTGAAGGTGATTATGGAGGTGATATGGAGACTGAAGGCCTATTTTTAAAAATGTATTATGGAGAGATAAGACCTATAAAGTCAATATGTAGTATATTTTCCTTCTTGAGTTATTGGTCCAGCAGGGAGGAGACATATAAAGTCAATCGAAAATGTGATGGAGTGGAAAAGAAAAAGTACATAAGCCATCGAAAGGAGAAATCTTTGTGACATGTTTATCAAGTGAAATTATTTTCCTATAAAATTAGTAACTAAGCTTATTGTACCAAGACTCCAAAAAAGGAAAATTTTTACAACTAATTTTCATGATGTAATAGGATGTAATTTCCTTACACTTGTATTTGAAAGTAGTATAAAGACTGTTTTAAGGGCACATATATCCCAATCAAATGTTTGAGTGACCATTATAACTAGATACTAAAATATATGATTTTGTATATTTGTGAGCCATTTGAGAAAACAATGGAGTTAGTAGGTGTCATCTCAGAACTTTATTCTGTGTAAAGAAATTGTAAACATGCAACAAAATGGTAGTTGTACACCATTAGCATATGACAACAAGTCAGAATTCATTTTGTGTAGAGGCATTATGATCTGTGCAGCAAAGTGGTAGCTAATATTCATCATCAACAAGAGGATTTGTACCATGTAGAGGCAACAGCCATGCAGTGGGGTTGGAGTCACCATTTTTGAGCTCATGAGAAATCAGCTCGAATAGGAATTCTGTGTTGAGGCATTGTGACCGTGTAGTAAAATGGTAGATGATCATTAAACTAGCATCATGCATTAGAGGCTTGAGGTCTTGAAAGAGGCTTAGCATCGTGCATTAGAGGCGTTGAAGTCCTGAAAGAAATGTGACATCAGGTCACAACTTCATTCTGTGTAGAATCAGTTATGACCCTATAGTAGGATAGTACCTAAAAATTCATTGTCCATCACTAACATTAGATCAATCATATTTATAAATAACATGGAGTTCCTTCAAACAAATTTGGATTCTGTAGAATCAACTAGGAGCCAAGAACTATGTTATAGAGTTAAAGAAGATCCTTGTTGTTAGATATCTGAAATCCTAGCACTGCATAATGGAGGTATGGAGGTATTCTTTGGATATCAAAGTGGCGCAGCTAGAGGAAGCCAACCCAAGTGCCAGAGGTCCTATATTTTGAACCATGATTTTTTTAATGTAGAGTTGTTAGAATACTGCGATGATCTCTTCTCAGCAATGTGATTTAGAGTTCACAAGATTTTTGGGACAAAAATCCTTTCCCATTGAGGAGGTATGATCCGAAGGTCAATACAGAGGACACATGTTCCCTAAAATTATTAGGATCAGCACAGTGTGGAAGTTGACTTTGATATCTTTCTATCCACTATTTGAACGTCGAAAATAGAGTCTGTATGCACATCTGGTGGTTGGTCAAAGTTTGGCCAACAACTAGTCAATGATTGTAAATGAAAAATGGATGATTTTGAAATCATCTTATTTTAGCACCATTGCATAGAGATCACAAATAACTTTCCCACACATTTTGAACAGACCAAATTTGATTCCGTATGTGAAAGTTATGATCATTCAAAATTTGGTTAATTGGTAGTCAACAACTGAAGGATACGCCAAATGGACAAATGACATGGTGACATGTGGCATAGATGTACAACTGCATTTGACATGTGGAAAATATTCATGTGACCACATGGAGTTATTATTTATGCATGTTTCATTAAAGGTGGGTTTATGGTTTTTACCCACATAAAAGGTTTTATAATCTTTTATAAAAAAGAGAGAGAGAGAGAGGAAAAGTCCACGCGAGAATAAATTTTGGTGGATAAATCCTATTAAAAAGGCTTGCATATAATGTGGATTTTCCCCACATAAAATTCCTCTGTCCACGTGAATATTAGATATTATTATGGGGTTGAGTTTTTAAAAAAATATGGCTTAAGCTTATTTAAAAGCTTCAAAAAGAATTAATCCCTTATAACCCGCTCAAAGCCTATTAAGGCTATGATATTATTTGAAGCGGATTAAATATTTGGTGGCTAAATTATTCTTATGCCATGGATAATTTGGCTAAGCCTAATCCATTGAGGATTATTATGGGATCTTTAAAAATAAGACATGGATATTATCGAATATCCTTATATTTCAGGCTCCTAATAATTATAAATAGGGGACCCAGGTACATTGTAAGAACACACAACTCTAAGCTATTTTCTTGGAGCTCAAAGGAGGGGGAGAATGTTTTGGAGAAATATTTATAAGTCCTATTATTATTATTTAATAGGTAAATATGGTTGTGTTATAATGTGTGGCCATAATAAAATGTGAAGGCCCACATTTTTTAGAAATAAGTCCTATATTATTATAGGCACATTTGGAGCTAAGCCCTATTATTATAGGAATTTAAGTATGTAAGCCCTATCATTATAGGCATTATTATTATTTTTAAGTCATATTATTTTTAATAAGCGAAATATTATTCTGTAGCTCTAAATTCTCTCTGAGAAGACATACTCCAAGCTCGAGCTAAGGACGATAGGAAATTTGAAGGAAATTGTCGAGGTAATATGGAGATTGAAGGCCTATTTTAAATTAGGTATTATGGAGAGATGACATCTATATCCTATAGGCATCATTTTCATTAAGGACCGATATTATTTTTTATCGGCAAGATGAAGATAAGACCTATTATTTTAATAGGAAAAAAAATTGTTCTTGGGAGTTATTCAAACTACCCAATAGGCCACATTTTAGCTACACTTTAGAATGTAGAGCCTAGAGAATCATCTATGGAGCCATCCAGAAGACCAATCGACAAACCAAAGGACATCGTGTCTGAAGCAAAATAGTGGATCGAATCTATCATTTGGGGTCCCTAATTGATATAAAGATTTTTGTTCTTATGTATTCAGTATTATCATGCTTAGATTATATTATTTATTACTCTCATTTGAATTTGATTATATATCAGTTATAAGGAACCAAGAGACGTATGCATTCTTCCAAACTCTGTTATTAACATGTTTGCAATGTACTTAAATTATTAGATTTCTTTAAGTTAATTTTAATGGGGTAAGTTCATACAAGAATTTAATTCCTATAGCGGTTTGTGATCAAGGATAAAATCACAATCAATTTACGGATCAATAATACTCCATTTAAGGTAAGAGACCACCACTACAATCTCTATGGCCAATAATTTTCTAGGATAATTTGAAATTTTGACTACTCGGAAAATTAATGGCCATGGAGATTGTAGTGGTGGTCTCTTACCTTAAATGGAGTATTATTGATCCGTAAATTGACCGTAACTTTTTCCTTGATCACAAACCACTATAGGAATTAAATTCTTTTATGAACTTACCCCATTAAAATTAACTTACAAAAATCTAAAATTTAAGTACATTGCAAATAGGTTAATAACAGAGTTTGGAAGAATGCCTACGTCTCTTGGTTCCTTATAAATCATCCAAGATCCCTTTAAATCATCCATGTGACATCTTATTCTATATTATTCTTCCACTTTACTAAGTACTCTATGTATTTTATTAGTTTCATCTTCTTAATCACTCTTGAGTACAATATGGTCTCAATTTCTTCATTCCCTTGTTCTAGTATTTTTCTTCTCCAATTAACTACTCCTTACACTTCTTGCATAATCTCTACTGATTCTTCTAAGAATACATCCTTTTATTCATGTATACGAATCTCCACTGAATGGTACTCATACAAAAATAAAATTCATTGAGTAATGGTGAGGTATCCAACTACTCTAGCAACTCAAACTTATATGCATTTGGTCTCATCTTTTTTAACACTCTACATGTGTACCAATCTTCTGCAACTTAAGATTATTATATGTACCATTTCCAAAATTATATCTCTTTGTGAAAACATGTCAACACTTTATATCCAACCTAAAATTAATTACTTTTGGGTTGTAAACACCCTAAAATATCTCATTACACACTCTAACTATCTAGAACCATCATGTAATTACTTTACAACACATTATGAACTTTTTTAACATATTATGACCACTTTTGATACATTCCACTATTTTACGACCCTTAAGAACATTCTATGACATTATCCCAAATAAAATTTTGTCATCCATATCGCTCACACACAGTCTCAAATTATTAAATATTCATACTATAAGACCTATTAGAATTTCACCTCACTTCTAAGATTAATTAATTAATTCTATCACTCTTATTATTCTTCCCCTAACCTATTAGCTAATTTAATATCACAATAATTAATAAACCCCCTACCTATCCATTTCTACCTCACTAGTTGACATCTCAAGTTGACTAAAGAAAATATAATCATGAATAAAGATAAAAATAATTAATTATATTCAAGATGATAATTTTAAACTAAATAAAATAGTATATTTGAGTTAACTAAAACATATAACTTGAATCATGGCTTTCCAAATTAAAGTAAAATTCTCTCCAAGCTAATACTCGTGTTAATTTCTGGGTGAATTACACAAACAACACAAAATATTAATTCAAAGCAATTTTTGAATTATTCAGAGGATATACAACCTTTTTTCAAACTTAATGAAAACTCAATCAATCAAGCTCAAATCAATAGCTTATCTTGCCAATTAAATTAGAAACTCAAA
Organism: Taxus chinensis; assembly: GCA_019776745.2. Taxonomy (NCBI): domain Eukaryota; kingdom Viridiplantae; phylum Streptophyta; class Pinopsida; order Cupressales; family Taxaceae; genus Taxus; species Taxus chinensis. The sequence goes on from CM034150.1 coordinate 162,692,276, forward strand.
AAAATCATTCTAATCATGCTTCAGTCAGCCTCATATTATAAAATCATTCACAAAAATGGAGGCTCTAGGATTACCTTTCCTCATCTATAAATAAACACTCATTCCTCTCTATTTTTCATCTTTTGAAGCTTAATATTTGCATCATTATTGTGTTTAATTTCCACTCAATTTTACATGTCCTTATGTTTTTTTGATTAAGGGAAAATAGTTTTGAATGGACTATACATGCTCAAAAGTCATATAGTAAAGATGAGAGAAGCATGTAAAACAGTCAACCAAGGAAGGCTCAACAGCCAAATATTACATCTAAACGTACAAACATCCAAAAAAAGAAGGCAAGATCAAAAAGAAACCAAAAGAGAAACAGCATGAAGAGCTCCGCCAAAAAAATCCAGAACCACCTATAAATGCCAAAAAATAGCATCACAACAGCCCGTTACTTGATGGCTCTGTCAATTTTGGTCTTTTTGACATGAAGAAGGCAATGGCAGTGGCCTGAGAGGGGTCTTACGAATCTACTTGGGATTGCAATAGGGCCCCATATGTCCTCATTAATCCCATTAAACTGTAAACACTGTGGACATGTTGTTCATAAATGCTTTTGAGGGCAGACAATATGCATCATTTCAGCTTTTAGGATTCCCCAATCTGCCATCTAAGGACTGTAGTTTCTTGAAGAATTCCCCAATAACCCCCTCTTCCTCCTCACTTTGAAGGATCCTTTTACCCTTAGCTCTTTCGATGTTTTTTATAGCCCCTTTGAGCTCTTGTATATCTTTTTCTAATCTGTCCACCCTATCTAGCAATTCCTCCTCTTTGGCCTCCTCCACCGGCTTGCTAATATGCAAGAGGTTTTCAGCTAGTTCCAAGTATTTGTGGCTCCTTAGGACCCATTGGGAAGTAGGGATTTTAGCTTTGAGGCTCTTACTTTTCTTGCTGGAGACAGCATCTTCATTCTTTCTTTTTAGTAGGGGGAGTGGGAGCAGTGTGGGCAGGTGGAGGTATGGAGGAGGGAGGTGGGATAGGATTCACGGGAGGGCAGCTGGAGAAATGGCGGTGAATCAAGAGGATAAGACCTTGGTGCAAAGGGACAGCCCTAGAGTGGCTTTGAACTTCCCTTATAGATTTCTCCAGAGAGTTAATCAGATAGTGAGGAAAGCTGATAATGTTATTTCTACGAAAATGATTCAAAAAAATCAGATGCTTTTGAGGTATAGTCACATATCTTCCTTCAAGGGTAACATGCCTTACCACCATTTTGGCCAGTTCATCAAAAGGATCAGGGATCAACGCCACCTTGAGGCCAGCAGTCATGAACTCAAGATTCTCCCCCTCTTCTAGAAATTTCTTGGTTTCCACCTCCCTGTCTACCTTCTTATTGAAATTTCCCCTCTTACATGTCCTTATGTTGTCCATTTAGTCACAAATATATAAATGAATTCAATCATTCATTTTCATTGCTCGTAGCAGAAATCTACTTTCATTCTAAACATTTTTTGGAGAATCCACATCCAATTGATTCTAGAGATTCAAAAATCTTGGTGCTTCATTTTAATCAACAAATCTTATATGAGGTTTTAAGGGGGTATAAATGAAGAATCAAGTTTAATTATTATTTATTTTCTTCCCTTATTTAACAGTTTCTTTGTATACATTTTTGACATTTCATAAGTAGGTTGAAGAGAATTCAAACAACACACTAGTCATTTTTGCCATGATCTAATGTTTTGTGTGAAGGTACAGGTGATTTGGGTTTCCATAACATTCGTCGCGCCATCATAACACGTGATCTACACTAGCATCACAAATATACATCTCTATCACCAGATCTACATTTCCATCAAAGTGCATGTAATGTCATTTAAGCACCATCATCTATGTCACCAGATATATGTCTCTATTTATATGCATGCGCTAGTATGCATCCACCTGCATCTCCATTCATTTAATTTGTTTATGTTTCTATTAATTACTTTTTGTAAATCTGTGTCTATGTGTTGTTTCTTGTGCTAGCATTAAAATAGTTTCACTTACATGTTATTTTTGTGTTCATTTTGTTTTCTATTAACATGCTCAGACCCGTGTTTCCACTACAAAAGCTACATTTCGATCTTACTGAGTGCACGCCCAATATTTTTAATCCATCTACATTTGGATAAATATGTGTTTCCATTTATATCAGGGGTGTTTTTGTTAATTATTTGTTTGTTTTTCGTGCATTCTACATGTGTTAGATTTCTATGTCGGAATTATATTTTCGTGCAATTTTCTAGCATTCACTTATTTCTTTGTTTGTTGATTTTGTTCTATTTTCTTGAGTATTTACTGCAAGTTTATATAAAATAACATAGTATAACATACATTTTCATCATTTTTTTATCTAGTTTATATCATTTAGCTTGTTTTTGCTTTCATTTTTAAGCATTTAAGCATTTCCCTTTTAAAACTAAAGTCAGGTATGCTCTTTTCTTGTGCCTTCGGGTGATCTTGAGAATAAAAATTGATTTGATTCCTTTAATAGGTTTTATAGTAATAATACTTTTATCTTCAAGGATAAAAATCCATGCATTCTCTTCTCTTATGTCTTTATATGATCTTGAGAAAACAAACAACTAAGATCTTTTATTACAAAATTTTCTCCTAACTTTGTCTCGCAGGAAAACTACTAATTGTTTTCATGCAAGACCTCTTCATTTGGGAAATACTTATCAAAATAAGTAAATGAAAAACAAACTAATAATATTTTACATGTATGATATACCTTGCTTAATATTTTCTTTAAAAAGTTAGGTATAGCATTTGTTTTTCTTATCATTTTCACATTTCTTTTCGTCAAAGTTGGAAGGAACTTGTTTATAATCATTTCATATATGTATTTTCATATAGAAATATGGATGTCATCAACACCTAGCTACAATTATGACATGGATTTCACTACCACACACAAATTAATATTACATTATATTTCTCTTGAGACCTAGTCTTAAAAAAACATTTAATACTTTCCTCGCATCTATCTGTTGAATAGTTTTCATTAATGCCAATATTGATGAACTTATATCAAGTTGCATTAAAGAAAAAGGGATTCATTTGGTAAAGTGAGAAAGCTAAAAAATATAAAGGTTGATTGGTAGTGTCAACCCACAGAGGCTATGCGATGATCAAGGATAAGTCCTAAAGGACTTAAACAACATTTGAGAAAGTCACGGATATGAGGTGCTAGCCACCAGGTACATAGAAATCCACAGAATAAACAATCTCAAGGAAAGAACCGTGAAATAAAAGAATTCTCCAGATGAATCCACCAAAATAAGGTGAGTGCCACAGAGTGAAGAAGGTCAGAAGATAAAGACGAAGGTATGAATATTTAGTTAATGTCACGTATAAAGGGAAAATATCAAAAACTGTGGACAAGCAAAAAAGTCACTAAGTATAGAATATTTCGGCAGACAGAAGGAAATCCGTGAAGAACTAGAAAAGGAGAAAATCCATGGAAGGTAGAAAATAAGGAGGAAGCTGTGAGAAGTTGAAAAAAGCCACACAATGCATAAAGATGTTGCAGATAACTAAAAATCCACATAAAGAAGGGAAAAGATGAAGGACAAAAGGAGAAGCCATGAGATGAGGGAAAATATAAAAAATGCCAAAGGAACTCATGGAATGATCAAATTGAATTGGAGTGGATCAAGGACAATTAGTTAGAGTTCAAATTGAAAGAGTGAATGTTTGCATTCAAATTTTGAAGGAGATTTGATTGACAGAGAATTGAAAATGAAAGCACAACTGGAACTTTGCATAGACCAATGAATTTCAATGTTCCAGCTGCCATCATTGAATTCATGTTAACCACGAAGTAATTTGGTTATAATCTTGATGGAGATTCCTGATTTCAAGGAAAATTAAAATAATGCAAAAAAGATGGGTTATCATTTTAATTTCATGATGAAAGATCTAAGCATTACGAGTTTTATAATTTTGGAATTTGGATAGTAAATTGGTTTTTCATATGCATGGACGAAGGAGGAATGAATTCAAACAAGGAAAGAATAAAATTTTGACTTTGTTGAAAAATTTAATGATCCAGATTCACAGGAAACAAATCAGGGAGTACATGATGCAAATTTCAAAGAAATAATTTTGTGTGAAATATTCAATAAAATAAAAAATCAAATTCATTTGAGTAAGTTGCTCATGAAAGAGAACTAAGGCTCTAGAGACAAGAGAGTGACAGAGGAAGAGAGAAGAAATATGATGCAATCAAGATAAGAAGAGTTACAACAGTGAAGAAGAGAGAAAGGGTGAGACTGATAAAATAATGAAGAACACGATTAGATAAACAGAGCATAGCAATGATAGTTTGAATGAGATGAAGAGAGTAACTGAGGGAGAACATAGAATAAATCCAAGAAAGTGATCATAATCCATTTTATAAGCAATTGTTATAACTACATAGTAAAAAATTATATGTAAAGAAATCAAATATGTAGCATCACACATTCAAGAGTTGTATCTTCCTTGTAGGTGGGTGCCTACAGAAACAAATATCTTGTGATGCATAATATTCACTTGAGTCTTTTTTAATGTGTAATATCAGCATAGGTGTAGGGGTTGGTGTTGCTTCTGGGATTGGTGTCTCACCTAACAAATCTTGTATGATGTGTTATATTCTTATAAGTCATTTCTTTGTGAAATATAAGCAACGATTTTGGTGGATTTTCTCCTGAAAGGGTTTCCCACTGTAAATATACATGTTTAGTGTTTATGTGTTTCATGAATACTTGATTGATTATATGCTTCTCATACATATAGTTTGGTAAAGAATATAAAATTGAATCAAGAGTGTAAATTTTTTTAATCTGCACTAATTCACCCCCTCTCAGTGCTTGTGATCTGCAACAATTAGCATCAAATAAATCCTCATTACAGAAGCTTAACATCTTCTAGGAGATCCTCATACCACAAGCAAAATGCATGGCATCAAATTAGGCATAAGGAGGTTTTTAGCTATCCAGATCACCTCTATTCAGAGGAATAAACTATGCATTCAAAAGAATAATGATGAAAACATATTTGATGTCACTTTGGTTTGATATCTAGGAATTCATTGAGAAAGGATATACAACTCCACCCACACTAATCATCTCTTCAAAAGATAAAGCAGAATATGAATGCAACTCAAGAGCCATGAATTCTATTTTATGCAGGTTGACTGAGGAAAAATTCATTAAGGTAATGCACTGCACAACAACAAAGGAAATATGAACCAAATTGTTGAGCATCTATGAAGGAGATGAGAAATTTAAAATGGAAAAGTTGTAAAATAACATAGCTCAGTTTGAGAATCTAGAAATGAATGATGATGAGATCATCATGACGTATAGGTAGAGAAAAAATGAGTTCATAAAAATTATTAGAGTCTTGGGAGAAAAGATAGAATCCTTCATTTTCCAAAAGATTCTTGGGTCCTTGATCAACAATTATGATCCAAAGGTGTCTTCCATAGAGAAATAGAATGACATGAATGCTCTTACAACAGATGAGCTATAGAGCACCCTTACTACATATGAGATGAGAACTATTAGAACCAATACCACTAAGAAATATGTGGCTTTCTAGGTCAAGAAAGAAATATAGTCCAATCAAGAAGATGAAGAAGAATCAAGTTCTGCATATGAGCTGGATGAAGAAAATATTGAGGCATTATTCGTCAGGAAATTGAAAATATGATCTAGTAAGTATAAAGGAAAACTCTAATTTAAATTCTTTTTATTGCGGACAAGTAGGTTATTTTTCTAATAGATGCCCAAACAAAAATAAACACAATCAGTAGGAACATTAAGAGCACAATAATAGACATAATACAAGAGAAACTTAGTATAAAAAGAAAGATAATAAGAAAAAAATATTCAAGAACAAAAGAAACTTCTACTCTAAAGATGAATCTAGTGAATCGGAGTTGAGAAATACAAAAAAATAGAAAATTAAGATAATGAAGATCAATCCGAATGTCTATTTATGGCTATGGATGTGGATGAAGAAACTAGCTCTAGAGGGAAGAAATCAGTTAAATATGAAGTATCTGATGAGGAGGAAGCTGAGGTAAATCTTCAAGAAGAGCTGGTAAGTGCACTTGGAGAACTACAACTATGCAAAAAGAAAAATCAGAAACTAAGATGCACCTTAAAGGATTATGAGGAACAAATATGCATCTTTGAGAAAATACAAGCACAGAAAGAAGAAGAGGAGGCTAATGAGATAAAGGAACTTGAAACTTAGTTGGAGAAGATCTTTAAGTCCTACAAATCAAAAGAGGAAGAGTGCTCAAAGTTGAACACAAACTTAGAGGAGTTGAAATCTGATATTGATGAAAAAGTTCAGCAAACTAATTATGTCTGAAAAGCTAGAAAAGATCTCTATTGTGCTAAATGACATACTCAATAGCCAACATGATACAACTAACAAGTCTTGAATTGGATTCAAGGGAGAAAGCAAGGAGAAAGATTCAATAAAAAGTGAAGAAAATAAGTTTGCGGCACCAAGTCCTTCCTTTACTATAAATAAATGTTTCCACAAACCCGCAAGAATAAGAAACATTGTTCCTAGTATCACCTACATAATGAGGTACACACATTCCTGTTATGGGTAATTTTTCTCTTGTAATTAGTTTGGACATAAAACCACGAAGTGTAGAAAGAACTCTAGGGGCTATAGAAGAAATTTTGGCCCATCTTACACCAGTTCAAAATTTAATGTTGCTCAGTACACATACCACAAGAAAAGAAATAATCCACCAGTAAGGAAACAAGAGTCACCTAAAACAACAAAAGTGGATATATGTGAAGAAAGATGCAAATAAGAGAAAAGAATGTTTCTCAATAGTACAAATCGCATTCTATGTACCGAATGAAGATAAAATTTAGTATTTCGATAGTGGATGCTCTAGTCACATGACAAGTGATAAAAGTAAATTTATTTCTCTATCGAATAATGCATCAAGTGCTATGAGATTTGGTGACAACTCTGTCAACATAGATGGAAAAGGGACATTAAGTTTAGATAATGGAAAGACTGTTACAAAAAAAATTCTATATATTGAAGGCCTGAAACATAACCTATTGAGTGCGAGTCAAATTTGTAAGATAGGATACAATGTCATATTTCAGGACCGAGGATGTGATATTGTCAATGGAAAGACAAGAAAGCGAGTTGAAAAGGCCAAGAGGACAAAGAACAACATGTATGTGTTGAATGAGATAAAAATTGAAAAGTGCTTCACTGGTAAAGTTGATTATAGCTGGTTATGGAATAGAAGACTTAGACATGAGATTTGAGAATTTGGTTGAATTTAGTGCTAAAGGGTGTCTGAGACACACACCTAAGATTATCAAACCCACAGATACCTATGCAAGGCATGTCTATGTGGAAAACATACAAGGAGGTCATTCAAGTCAAAGGAATAATCTACAAAAAGACCGTTAACATTTATTCATATAGACTTGTGTAGCCTTACTAGAACTAAAGAAATATTAGGTGAAGTATACTTTATGTTGCTTATAGATGATTATACAAGAATGACCGGGTAACATGTTTAAAGTAGAATTTTAAATCCCTAGATAGATTTAAGAATTTTGAGGCATTAGTTGAAAATGAGAAGAATAAGAAAATCAAATGCCTAAGATCAGATAGAGGTGGTGAATTCTAGTCAAATGGGTTTGATGAGTTCTATGAAGAACATGGAATCAGGAGACAATTCTTATCTGCACTGACTCCTTAGCAAAATGGAGTTGTTGAATGGAAGAATGGAATAGTGAAAGAGATAGAAAGGACCATTCTAAATGAATCAAAACTCCCAGACATGTATTGGAGTGAAACAATATATACCGTGGTCTATCTATTAAACAGAGCTCAGCTAATAATAAACAATAATAAGACTCCCTATGAACTATGGAAGAAGATACCTAAAAATGTGAAGCATATGAGAGTGTTTAAAAGTAAATTTACATCAAAAGGGATGAAGAAAAATTAGGCAAATTTGACTCAAGGAGTGATGAAGGTATATTCCTTTGATACTTAGTGGTTAGCACATCCTACAGATGCTACAACAATTGATTGCAAAAGATAGTTGAAAGCACTAATGTGAAGGTGGAGGAGGCACAATCTAGGAAAACCAGCACTCAACATACTAGTGGACATGAAGAAAAAGAAGATGATGAAGACTTTGACAATCCACGTGAAGAAATAGAATAAGAAGAAGAAGAAAGATCAAAAACTAAGGCACCCTCCAGGAAATTCAAGAAGGATCATCCTAAAAATTATATCATTGGAAACAAGGATGATAGCTTCCTAACAAGGAGAATCAAATAACAATAGAGTGATGAAGATATAGCACTCATGTATATGATTTAACCCAATAATATTGATGAAGAAATCAAAGATCGACATTGGGTAGATGCCATAAATGAATAATTGGATCAGATCAAAAAGAATGAGACATAGGATCTAGTACCCAGGCCGTGACACAAGAATGTGAATGGAACTAAGTGGGACTTTAGTAATAAAATGAATGAGAAAAGACAAGTTATGAGAAACAAGGAAATACTAGTATGTAAAGGATACATGCAAATGGAAGGGATTTACTTTGATGAGAGATTTACACCATTTGCAAGAATGGGGAAATAAGGTTGTTTCTTTCTTAGATGGAATACAAGAAGATCAGAATGTCCTAGATGGACTTGAAATCTACCTTCCTAAATGGTTTCGTGAATGAAGAGGTATACATTGATTCTAGTTGAATGAAGATAAAGATTATGTGTGCAGGTTGAAGACAACTTTATATGGATTAAAGTAACCTCCTAGAGCTCGGTACATCAGATTAGACCCATACCTCATTGATCAAGGTTTCAGAAAAGGAGTCACAGAAAATAATCCATACATAAAATAAGAAGGAGAATATCTAATCGTTATAATAGTATACATAGATGATATCATATTTGGCGTAGATCATGATAAAATGACATATGAGTTTGTTGACATGATGAAAGAAGAATTCAAGATGTTAATGCTTAGAGATCTTTCATTTTTTCTGGGTTTACAAATCAGTCTAACATATCAAGGTATATTTATATCCCAGAGTAAGTATATCAAGGAAATACTAAAAAGGTTCACAATGAAAGAATGCAGACTAATTGGTGCCCCAATGGAAGTTGGTTGTAAGATTATCAGAGATGATGATTCACCTAACATAGATAAAACAATGTACACATCCATGATAGAAGTCTACTTTACTCCATAGCATTAAGACCATACATCATGCAGGTGGTAGAACTAGTTGGAAGATTTCAAGAAGATCCTAGGGAAACACACCTCAAGGTGGTCAAGATAATGTTGAGATATCTCATGGGAACACTTGAGAATAGACTATGGTACCCCAAAAGCAATGATTTGAGCATAAAATAATATACAAATGTGGATTGGGAAGGAAATTTTGATGATAGAAAGAGTACAAGCAGAGGAGAATTCTTTGTTAGCAAATTTTTAGTATTATGGTTGAGCCAGAAAAACTAATCAGTGGCTCTCTCAACATGTGAAGCAAATTATATAGATGTTGTGATGTGTTGCACACAAGCTCTATGGATGAAGAAGAAATTGGAAGATTATAAGGTAAAATTTGAACATCAAATTCCATTGTCGTGTGATAGTAAAAGTGTAATTAGTGTCTCGAAGAACCCAGTGTTCCACTCAAAAACCAAGAACATACCAATAAGTTATCATTTCTTGATGGAACAAGTAAGTGACGTGAAGATCACTCTAGAATATGTAATCACTAAAGAAGAAATTACAGATATAATGAATAAGACGTTTCCAAAGGAAACATTTGAACACTTAAGGAATGAATTGGGGGTCATTCCTGATCCTGCCAGCAACTAGAGGCCATGTAGAAAATACAAGGGAACATTATAAAGTAATATCATCTCCTAAAAAGTGCCAAAGTGAAGGGGAGCTAGTATATTAACTCAAATCTACCAAAGTATGCATCAACTCAGGGGGATTATTTCCGTAGAAACACAATAACATATGAATAACAAGGATAAGCCTTGGGGGAGCTTCTTGAGGTAAGCACATGAAGAAACCAAATTACAAGTATATTCAGTTATATGTAGCATAGATGGACCTTTGTCATTATTTTCAAAGGGGGAGATTGTTGGAACAAGAAACCATTCTTCAGATATAGTAGAATAGGAGAAAGGTGAATTCATGTATGCAATCATTATTCCATCAAAAATTTATACAAGTTTCTATAGGCTGGAGTGATTACATCAATGACAAAGAGGTAGATTGTTGAATATTTTTCATTGTTATATGTGTTGTCATTGATGTCAATATTGATGAATTTATTTCAAGTTGCATTGACAGAAAAAGGACTCATTTGGTAAAGTGAGCAAGCCAAAAAGATGAAGGTTGATTGGTAGTTTCAACCCACAGAGGCTATGAGATGATCAAGGATAAGTCCTAGAGGACTTAGACAACATTTGAGAAAGTCATTGATATAAGGTGCTAGCCTCCAAGTACATAGAAATCCGTAGATTAAAGAAGCTCAAGGAAGGAACTGCAAAAATAAAGGAAAGCTCTAGATGAAGCTCCCAAAGGCAGGCGAGTGTTGCAAAGTGAAGAAGGCCAGATGGTAAAGCTACATGTATGAATATTTGGTGAATGCCACATGTAAAGGGAAAAGATGAAAAACCATGGATAATAATAAAATTTATTAAGTATAGAATATTTGTGTAGGCAAAAGGATAGTCACGAAGAACTAGAAAAGGAGAAAAGCCGCAAAAGGTAGCAAACAAGGAAGAAGCCACAAGAAATTGAAAGAGTCACACAATGCATAAAGATGTTACTGATAACTAAAAATACACATAAAAAAGGGAAAATCTGAAGGACAAAATGAGAAGCCACAACATGATGGAAAATATCAAAGATGTCAAATGAAGCCATGGAATGATCAAAGTGAACTAGAGTGTATCACGGACAATTAGTTAGAGTTCAAATTAAAAGAGTGAATGTTTGCATTCAGATTTCAAAGGATATTTGTTTGAAAAATAATTTTAACTACATGTGCAACTGGAACTTCGCATAGACCAATGAAATTCTCTAATGTAGATACCAACATTTAATGCATGTTAACCATGAAGCAATTTGGTTATAAGATCGTCAGAGATTCCCGATTTCAAGGTGAATTAAAATAATGCAAAAAATATGGTTCACCATTTTAATTTCACAATGCAAAATACAAACAATGCAAGTTTTCTAATTTTGGAAGTTGGCTAATAAATTGGTTTGTCAGATGCGTGGAAGAAGGAGGAATGAAGTTAAAAAAGGAAAGAATAAAATCTAGACTCAGCTAAAAAATTTAATGTTCTAGATTCATAGGTGACAAATTAGGAAGAGTACATGATGTAAATTTTGAAGCAATCATTTTGGTTAAAATATGCAATAAAAGAATAACTTGAATTCATTCAAGTAAGCTTCTCATGAAAGAGAACTAAGCAACTAGATCCAAGAGAGTGACAAATGAAGAGAAAATAAGTATGATGTAATCAAGCTAAGAAGAGCTACATCGGTGAAGAAGAGAGAAAGGGTGAGATTGAGAAAATAATGAAGAACATAATCATATAAGTAGAGCATAAAGATGGTAGTTTAAATGAGTAGATGAGAGTGACTAAGGAAGAGCACAAATCAGTTTGATAAAATAATCATAATCCATTGTATAAGCAATTTTTGTAACTACATGGTAAAAATTTATATGTAAAGATGTCTCAGTTGTAGCTTCTTGGTAGGTGGGTACTTGCAAAAATAAATATTTTTTGATACGTAATATTCACTTGAGTCCTTTGATGTGTGTAATATTGACATAGGTGTAGGGGTTTGTCGTCCTTTTGTGATCGGTGTCTCAATAATTAAATCTTGTAAGATTTGTTATATTCTTATAATTCCTTGCTTTGTGTGATATAAAAAATGGTTTTGGTGGGTTTTTGTCGTGAAAGGGTTTCCCACAATAAATATTTATGTTTGTTTTTTATGTGTTCGATGAATACCTTATTGATCGTATGTTGTTCATACATATAGATTGGTAAAGAATATAAAATGGAATCAAGAGTGTAAAAGTTTTAATTTGCACTAATGCACCCCCCCCCACCCCCTCTCAGTGCTTGTGATATCCAACACTATCCTTAAATTACAGGTAAATTTTTCATAAGTTAGGTTACTACGAGTATATTCCTAAAATATCTATAATAATAAAGTCTTGTAGATCGTCTCTATAAATTATTCTTGTAAAAATAAGCACACCATACACAAAGCATTCCCTCATTACCCTACCACCTACTCTCATTATTCAAGTGGTGATTCAATCCTCTAAAAGGGATAGTAATGACTAGGTGAGTCTCTTTCAGTATTCTAAGGGTTCCTCGTACCACTTATATCCCTGTATGGATTCAGTATATCAGGTTTTGGATTTATTGAAAGAAACATTTTTTTGGAGATATAAAAGCCTTTTATACACCCATTTAATGACATTCTACTTGTTTCATTTTGATTAAAAAATTGCATTTTCTGACGGTTTTTTCCCTATAAAGCTAAAAAAATTAAAAATTATTTTTTTGTTGTTTGAAAACATTCTTTTTATATATCAAACAAAAAAACTTGTACTACAAATCCTATCCTTTAATTAGAATTTACATTCCACAACACAATCATAGTCTAACAAAGTATTATCCTTCAGATAGTCAATCCAATAAGATATCACATTTGAATCAAAACCATATTTGATTGGAAACAAATCCAATCCAAATCAAAACCTAATCAAAACCAATCCAATCCAAATAAGAATCCAATCTAGATCAGAAGTTGTGTTTTATCTAATAAAAATCAGATTCAAAATGAACATCAAACTTGTAAAATATTCAATCAAAGTCTTATACTTTGGATACACACATCCAAATCTATGAAAATCTAACCAAATCATATTATTATACTTTATATACCCACATTCAAATCTAAGAAATTATAATCAAATAAAGATTCTTATAATTTGGATATGCACATCAAAATTTAAGTAAATCATTCAAATCATATCAAAATAATGCAATCTAATAAAATCCAAAAATTTTAGTTTGTCCAAAATAAAAAACAACTCATCACTTTAGGTTCCTACCCTTAAATAAAAAATGGTAGTTACTCATAACTAAAGCTATAATAACTTTAACAATTTTTATATAAATCCTCTTGGAAAAGATAGTTCTGAAAAAGAGGAAGAATTTGGACAACTTGAGATCACAAAACAAGAAAAAGACCAAATTGATGAAATTCTAAGACAAAAAACATGTTAGTATCTTCTTCATATCCTAGAAATGGGAGCTAAAATACTTTCATATTTCAGTGATGAGAAATTGACATATCTTCTAGACCAACTCGAATCTAGAAATTTAATAAATACATCAAATGAAGAATTATTAGAAAAATCCATGAGATCACATGTGAGATTTCTCATATGGATTCTAAGGTTTCCAAAAAAAAAAATCAACCTCATGAAAAAACTGAAACAATAATGGAAATCCCTCAAATAAACTGTCCATTCACACAAGAATGGAAGAACATGAAAGATACGATAATGGTAATGTAGAATTGAAGAAAATAGTTTAACTTTGAATAAATTTTTCCATATCCATTTGAAAAATAAATGTTACGGATATTGTTTCCTTGATTATTTAAAACCCCTAAGTTGTATAAGGGAAAACATCAATGAAGAGAACATGTTAAATAATTCTTCATGTCATCCCAAGAAGTAGCCTAGAATGACATATATCTCTTGCATATTTTGCCAAATAGTTTTGGAGGACAGACCTTAGATTTGTTTTTACACCTTCCAAAAGGTTCAATCACTACTTTCGGTGACTTATTATGATTTTTTTTTTTTTTTAAATCCCTTATATTATATTTTGAAGTCATGATAATGGATGTTTGCAACACCAAGTAAAGGAATAACAAAACATTTGCATCATTTCTTCAATGATGGAGATGAGTCAAAATTCGATTACCTTGTTCCATACTTAAAAACCAATTAGTAAGTATCTCCATCCTAAATTTTATGTTGGCCATTGTGTCTAGGTTTTGTCATTGATTTCAAATCCAATTATGGAAAAGGATGTTCATGTGTTATATAATTCTCCATTAAGTGTAAATCAAGGTAAAACATGAAGGTTGATTAGTAGTGACCTAATTTGGTGTAGTCATATGTTGTTCTAGAGCATGGTCATGATATGAGATCTCGTAATTTTATTAACGAATGTTATGGGGTCAAGAAAGTTGCATATGATGTTTCAAAGGTTTCCAAGTATATCATATGGTATCCATGGTCATTTCATGGGTTGTATGACTTGATTTAGCTCATTTTAGGCCTATTCCTAGACCTAGAACATGTGGTTTGGTATGGTAGCATGCTTTTTGGAGAAAGTTAGTCATGGTCAAGCATGGTAGGAGAATGGTTATGGTGTATATATGGCATATTAGGTTTTTCATGTTATTTCTTAAGGGTTTGGTGGTGTTTCATGGTCCTTAGGAAACAAAAAGGTGAAGAAAAGCTAAGTAAGAACATGTAATTCTTAATGGGTGGAATGTTTCAGGAATATTTGAGCATGGATGAAACTTGGGTCCAATAGAGGAGGTAGAAATGATGCTACAGGTAACATTTTAGGTCAAAATTTAGAAGGATTTGCAAGTTATGATGTTTTTGGTAAAACTAGGTTCTAGAGAAGCAAAAACAAGCTCAAATTATCAAATTCAGATGCTCAGGTACTCACAAAGTGTTTCTAGGACTAAGTGGTTTTGGAGGATGATTTTTAATTGAGTTAATATTTTTTATCAAAAATAATGTGGTCATTTCATCCTCAAGTTTTTATGAACAATCATTAAGAAGGAAAAGTCTTTTAAAACCCTAAGAAAACCCTCATCCTAGAGTGACTTGAGAAAATTGAATTGTTTGGTCTCCAAAATTTCTTGGAAAGAAAAAGTGATGTATTAAGGTTGAACAGGATTCCTTAGATCTCATTTTGGTGGTGGTTTTTTGTTCCATCTATGTTGGGAAGAGAGAGAGAAACAATAGTTTTGTGGGGTTTTATAGTTTCATGGCTGAGATGTAGGTTCCAAGATGAAACAAAAATTGTTATAGAATCCTTGTGAGATGATATAAGTTCCCATAAAATTTTTTAGCTATGTATAATCAATAAAATTAAACAGTCAATTGCTCAAAGTCAACTTTACATTTTGACCTTAAGGGCTAAAATGCTAGTCTTTTCGATTGAGATATGTTTGATCATTGTGCATAATGTACTATTTGTTTTTTTTATCATGGATACATGATTGGTACCTAACATGATGTGTTCAAGTGTTTGAATTGGTATGATGAATTGGTTTTCAATTGAATGCCTATTAGCCTAGAAATCCCTATTTTACTTGCTAAAAAAGGTGATTGAAATAAGTGTGTTAGACGATATTTCTCAATATGAAATATGGATCTTAGTACATATACATGTTGGTAAAAGTGTCGTTACTATTTTCTAGGTGGTGGTTGAGATTGGAATTTTATTTGGAGGTGTTGGAGAAATTTTTTATGAATATTGGTTCTTGAGCCCTTGGAGCTTGAATGATCAGTTACATAGATTTCCTTTGTTGAAGGCCTTCCCCTGTGATTTAGAAGAAAATGTGAGGTTATCTAGAAACTATACTCATAGAACTTTACATTTATATATTACTTGAATCAAAATGATGACATTTTCTATGTTAATTTGTTCATTCTTCAGGATTAAATTTCTAGGTGTTGAAGACCTAGTAGGATTTGTTTTCTCCTTGGAGTGTTTCATAGTGGAGATGATTGTTTTGATGCTTCCTGAGATTTTCGATGACTATAAGGACCTTTTTATGACTTTATTAAAGCTCAATATGTCTTAACAAATCTATAGTATTCCTTTAGAGATCATGATCCATTCATTGGTTCTTACAAAGCATGTTCTGAGCTTTCATGAGTGTTCGTGTGCTTGTTGGAGGTGTCTTGACTTCTGCCGACATAATTAAGTAATTTGAGTTATTTTATATGATGTTATTCTTATTTTTTTAGTTATGATGACTGAAATACATGGTCATGGATGACCTAGGTGTGTTTTAAATTTGATATTGGTATATAAGCAAGTGTAGTGGTTCATTTTTGAACTAGTTTTATGAGTTGAACCTAATGGGGATGTGAGATAACTATAGGAGAATAAATAAGAGATTATATGGGTTAATAACAGAGCTAATGAGATCCATGAATACTTGAATAATTTTTAATATCATATGGGTAACGAAAAATAGATATATTCATCCCATGAAAAGACAAATTTGAGTAAGTTAGATAAGGGCTTATTTTGATGAGTTTTTTAAGAGTTATGAGATGAACTTAGATCACTATCAGTTGTGTGAGAATAATTTCATAACTGATCATCCATTTCTATGTTTTTAATTTCATGTTTGATCACCTTAAGGGATTGTAGCCTCTTTATGAGGCTAGTGCCTCAATAAATGAGTGGTTGGCGTTCCTTGTAGGGTTAGTGCTCTACTAAAATAGGGGTTGGTCCTTCTTTTGAATTTGGTGCTTCCCTAAATTTATTTGATTTGATTAATATAAGAATATCTTCAATGGATTTTCTTCCCGTTGAGGGTTTCCCACTTAAATTTGGTGTTCTTATGTATTCTCTTCCATATTTGTCTTGTGTATGGTTGATTCAATGTTTAACTAAGAACACATATGGTTAATATATGATTGGATGGTTGTATGAATGATGAATGAAATAGTATAAAGTTTTAATGGAATGATTCACTTCCCCTTAGTCCCTTGTACTTCCAAAAATTTGTATCATATCTAGTTCTTGAGAAGGAAGTTTAATCACTTCAAGGAGATCCTCGAAACACAAGAAATGGAAAATTCATATGATGTTGAAGTTTCTTTAAGGAAGAAGTATAAAATAGGTGAGTCTCTAATTCATAAATTACAAGATCATATTAGTAACATAGAGGTTGAACATGGAAAAGTCATCAAAATGATAGAAATTCAAGTTAAAAGTATGTCTAAAGCACTAAATGACAAATAGTATGTTTGTCTTAGGTATGAAGATAATTTGAAATATTTGGAATCTGATTTAGAAGATGCTTCTAGTAGGTTAAATATGTATGGGAAGTTAGAGAATATTTCTAAAGCACGTGATGGTATCTTGGAGAGTCAAAGAGATACTAGTGACAAAATTGGCCTAGGATTGAAAGGAGAACATGTGAAGAATGATGATAAAGTTATTTAAAACTCTCAAGAAAACATGAAGGTAACCAAGAAGGTTCATTCAAGAAGGTATAATCTTTTTAGACAACCTAATGCTATGAGATATGGTTCTCCTTTCAATGGGTATTAATATGGTTGCAATGGTTTTGGTCACAGAGCTAGGGATTGCAAGAATAAGTTATCAAAGAGCGAGTCAATCGTGGAATGGTGAAATCTATTTCAAGGTTCAATGTTACTCCTGTTGGGAATATGGACATAATGTAACTGATTGTGGTTAGAACCTTAGTATGTATGACCCTAGATGTTGGAATATCATTGTGTGTTACAACTAACACAAATAAGGTCATATTTTAAAATTTTGTTATCAAGGTAAACCTCCAAGGAATATAAACAAGATAAAAATTTATTCAGAAGGAATATCATTCCCAAGAGTGAATCAAGTGAAGGTATGACAATCAAGGATGTTGATAAAATAAAGAAGATCAAAGAAACTGATTCCAAGCCCAGTAAGATGAGTATGAAGTTTGATAAACCTAAATTTGAGAAGAAGGTAGAAAATGAAAATATCATCAAGGAAAAAGAAACATAGATAGTAAATGGATATTCATGCTCAATCAAGGTGCCAAATTTTTTTTACAAGATCAAGAAAGATGTAGTTAAGATTGGAAAATATAATACATGTCATAGAGATCTTTTAGATCTTGTTGTAAATGGGGACATTCAGATGTACTTATCAAGTCTTCAATAAGTTGATAAATAAATTGGTGATGAAATCATTGTACCTAAAAGTGAAAATATCTCAAAGGAGTAAAGGGATAAGATGGAATCCTTGAGACCACCTAATTCCTATATCTTGTTTTAGTGTTCTAAGTAATTGTATTTCTTGTGTAAGCTTCTAGAAGACATTAATTTAGTGAAGGATGCATCGGTGTGTCATCATTTGTTGTTGTTGATCAAAGTTAAAAGTGTTTCTATAGTCAAGGTATGTTAGTATGTTTTATATCTCCATATCATTCATCTAAATGGTATGTGTAATCTTTGTATGTAAGTGTTAGTAGAATGGATTCCTAAGAGTTCAGTTAAGTCCAAGGTATCAATCTACATCATATAAGATAAAATATATTTTGTGATCATTCAGCATGAGTTCTATAAAGTGGAAATTTTGTGTAAAGGTCATGTTTTCGGTCTATGAAATTCATCACCAAGGAATATTCAGTTAATCTATATTACATTTCTTAAAATTTGGTCTCAATAAAAAGGGATTTTATTTTCTCTCAAGGTCTAACTTTGAAATATGTTTTCAATTAAATGTGATCTCCTATAGTATGAAGTCATGTTACAAACTTAATAAAAAATATGTGTCTTTGTTTTGTGACTTGTATTGCTATGTTCTCAAGAGGTCTGTGGTACATATGGTTTGAGTATGATAAATTTTTTGAATTTGATACTTCATCAAGGTATTTTAATAGGCTCAAATAAGTGATAATCACTAATCCATGGGGAGCTAGGTCTATGAAGTCTATCATGTTTGAGAAATTTGTGTAAATACAACAAGTAATATTCAAGCTATTCAATGAGGTAGCATACCAAAAGTAAGACAGAGTGATGATGAGGATTTTAGATGAGCATGTTTCTATAAAAATAAGATGATTTTAAAATAAGGCATGATTGATATCATTCAGAGATCCTCCTATTTTATGGTGAAATCTCCAAAGAAATTAATCTCCTTAGTTGATATGCATGTGTGTAGGAGTGTAGAAGAATGTAAAGGTTCTTGAAGGTATTAAAGGTGTTTGAAATTTGACTTAATTTCTAATAATGATTTAAGTGTGCACTAATTTTGAGGTCTTAAGTCTTTGAAGACATGAGAAAAGTTCAAAGTCAGGTATGTACTCTATTTGGGTAAGAAGTTTCATAATGTATAGTTTCAGGGGGGCTTGAATGACATGTGGAGATTGTTTTAATCATGAATACTTAGTGTGTTCTATATTTGATCAAATCATGTAAAAAAAATTGTAAGATCCATTGTTAAGTCCAAGTACTTAATGAATAAGTAGTCCCTATCAAGGAAATCTAGGTAGCACTATTTGTTTGGTGGCAACAAACCAAGGTTTGAGTTTTAAAAATATATATATATATATATATATATATATATATATATATATATATCATCTCAAAGAAGATCATGAAAGGTTGTTAAACTATGGAAATATGCTTCAAAAGGCATGTTCCAGGATCCTTTTATTAGTGTCACGAGTCTGAGTTGAAGCCATGAATAGAGGTCTGTGTCAAATCTTTGTATCTTAGTCCTAATAAATAAGGTTGAGACATTAAGTCCAAAATATCTACCATGGGTCTATAATTAAGAATCAAGTATCCTACTATTTTATGATAGTCATTTGTTCAATTATTTTGAAAGAATTTCAAAATCAAGAAATATGTGTTTGAGTAAGGTCTTGGTAGATGAAGTTCAAAACCTAGATCAGTTCAAAGAAGGAAAAATGGTCTATGGAATATATGTGCATTCATGGTGAGGAATGTTAAGTCATGAAGAAGATGAGTGATGAATGTAGATACATCAAGGTCTGAAGCATGTTTGAAAACATTAAATCAAGGCATTATCATGTCAAGGTCTAAAACAAAGTATTCATTGTTCACATGTGATCCCAAGTTATACATAATAGTATTGGAAGCATCAAGTATGATCACAAAGGTAAAGTTTATACTATAACGTTTTCATTGATCCTTAAAGGTCTATTTAAAGTAATGAGGGATCATCTTTTGATATTAGTGATTCATAGATTTGATAGTTAAAATTAAGATCTATGTACAGTGTTGTCAGTACTTTTTTTATGAAAGGAAGACTAAAATGACATATCACATGTATGAGTATATTGTTGAAGGTTTGAAGAAATGCATGTTCATGTATCATGGAGGAAGTTCTAAAAGTTGATCCTAGACTGAGATAAGAGTAGAGGCTAGAAAGGCATGTTCTTATGCTCAGAACTTGAAGGAAGATACAATATACAATAGGTTTGTGAGAATAGAGATTCATAATAGTTTAATTTGGATATAATTTATTAATATGAATGTATGAGCTAATGGAGAACTAGAATGATCATTTAATTGAAAAAGAAAGGATTGGAGTATTGTATGATTAGTTTTTTTGAATTTTGGAATCATGATATGCTACTAAAGATTGTAAATACAAGAAATGAATAACTTCACATCTAAGAAGTCCTTTAGAGGTAGGGGGAGCTAGTAATGACCCTCAAATAGATGATCTAGGTGTAAAGAAGGATGACTTGACACAGTAGTTAGTTGTATGAGAGTAAAATTGTAGGAGGAGCAAGTATCACGAACTATAGGTGTGAATTAGGTGAAATAAGGACAAAGAACTCTAAGGAATTGATTCAGGGCCATGGAAAGTGAGTAGACCCATCTTCAGGGCTCCAATCAATGTAATCACTTGAAATGTTTACATTGTAATTCAGAGGTAGATAGTATAATGATAGGGGAGATACAAAATGAATATTTATGAGCTATGTATGCTTTTATGGCATGATGAAATTTGGTATTTTTGGTTTCAGAATGTGATTTAGGGACTTCAGTCCTAAAAGTGATCTTGTTATTGATTATAGGTGAAACTTGGGTTTTGAGCATGGAACAAGCCTGCGTGGTGGTGTATAGCAGATTTGAAGACAAAATAATAGTATCTTAGCTAAGGGGGATTTTTTTTATGATCTTATTAGGTCCATGGATCATTGTAATTGTTGTTTAAGACAAGAAAGAGCTAGTACGGTCCAAGGGGAGATTGTGTACAAGTAAGCATGAGATCATGCATTGTTGCAATTGTGTCTGTTGTCATTTTCATGTTGATTCATCATTATATCCTTTTTCATAGATGTCAAAATGGGAGAGTTGCATCAAAAACATGAAATGGAGGTCATGTAGGTATTTTTTCTTAAGGTTGCCATCAAAATTTCCAAAGGGGGAGATTGTTTTCCATTATGTCTAGGTGTTTTCATTGATGCCAAATCTATTGATGGAAAAGGACGTTTAGGTGTCATGTAAGTATCCATTAGGTGTAAATCAAGGTCAAACATGAAGGTTGACTAGTAGTGACCTGATTTGGTGTGGTCCTATGTTGTTTTAGCACATGGTCTAGCAGGTATGGTCATGATATGAGCTCTCCTAAGTTGATTGAAGGATGTTATGAGGTAAAGAAATGTCCATATGATATTTCAAAGGTGTCCAAGTGTCTACATATGGTCTACATGGTCACTTCATGGGTTGTATTGCATTGAGTCAAGTCATCCTCGGGTTATTCCTAAACCTACAACATGGGGTTTGGTATAGTAGCATGTTTTTTGGAGAAAGTAAGTTATGGTAAAGAATTGTATGAGCATGGTGATGGTGTATATGAGGTGTATGAGGTGTTTCAGGTCAAATCTCAGAGCTTTGGTACTTTTCCATGGTCCATAGGAGGCAAAAAAATGAAGACAAGCTAAGTAAGCTCAATTAAGTCTTAATGGATGGAATATTTCAGGCATATTTTAGCATGGATGTTACTTTAGTCAGATATAAGAGGTAGTAATGATGCTTCAGGTCAAGTTTCAAGTCAAAATTCTGAAGGATTTGCAGGTTATGCTATTTTTGGTAAAAGCAAGTTCCAGAGAAGCAAAAACAAGCTCGAATTATCAACTTTGGATACTCACCCACTCACACACAATTTTCATAGGACCAAATTTTTTTGGGAAATAATTTTACATTGAGATAAGATTTTTTATAAAAAATAATTAGGTGATTTTATCATGAGGTTTTTATGAACAATAATTAAGAAGGAAAAGTTTTTTAAAACCCTAGCAAAACCCTCCTCCAAGAGTGACTTAAGGAAAGTGAATTGTTTGGTATCCAAAATGTATTAGAAAGAAAAATTGATGGATCAGGGTTGAAGATGATTCCCTAAAGCTCCTTTTAGTGGTTGTTTGGTGTTCTAGCTATTTTGTAAAGAGAGAGAGAGAGAGAAAAAAACCCTAGTTTTGTGGGTTTTAACAGTTTCAAGGTTGAGATGGAGATTCTAGCATGAAAACCAAATTGTTCCATAATCCTTGTGATATGTTTTAAGTTTC
This sequence comes from Taxus chinensis, assembly GCA_019776745.2. Lineage (NCBI taxonomy): Eukaryota > Viridiplantae > Streptophyta > Pinopsida > Cupressales > Taxaceae > Taxus > Taxus chinensis. Next base: position 162,714,767 of record CM034150.1, read on the forward strand.
CTTGAAAATTTTCATCCAATTACAACAGATAAAATGGAATATTTAAGTGCTCAAATTCAACATACCGATTTTGGCCTTAAGGGCTAAAATACTAGTCTTTTGGATTGAGTTATATTTTATCATTTTACATAATTTAGTGCTTTTTTTCAATCATGAACAATTTATTAGTACTTGATATGATGTTATTAATTGTTTGGAATGTTATGATGAAGTGGTTTTTAGTTGAATACCTATTGTCCTAGAAATTTGTTGGTTGGATATTTTGTCAAGCCAAAATATGAGGTTCAACTACAGTACATGGGATTAAATCCCTCCTCAAATACAGGTGAGGCTGCCTATTTATTACTAATCTAAAACACAATAGAAATAAGATATACAATATTCACACTAGTTTAACCATTGGGGTTGGGATAGAATCCCGAAATCCATATCCATAATAGGTGAAGATATTGTTGTTTTTGAAATGAAATGGATCGGAAAGGAAATTATTATTATGGAAGAAACGCAATGGAAAGGAAATGAGGGGAATGTACTTTCTTTCGAGCAAATGAAAATCATGAAACAATCATATGATTTTTAGAAAACAAATGTAATGTTTGAAATGATTAGAAAAATCAAGATGCTAAACAAAGAATAGCTTAAGATTATGAACATAAGAACAATATCTTAAGAAAGATACATCTCACAATGCAAAGTTTGAAAAATAGCATCAACTCTTATTCCTCAAATGATTACAAGAAAACACAAAGTCTTTCTTCTTCACAATAGCTCTCAATATTCCAAAAATCTCAACCTTTTGGAATGCATAAGCATTCCTTATTTATAATAAAAGGAGTTGAGAGAAAATAGGATAAATCCTAGAAAATAATCTTTTTAATGAGAGTCCTATTTTGTTTGACTCTCACAAAGGAGACTAAGTCAAAAATCTCTTCCTATGTGATGAAACAAAAATGAAAAAGACATGTCGATTTTAGGATTGAAATGACATGCAAATTATGCCTATTCCGTTTCATCATCTTTATCCTCCTCCAACAAAGCCTGCTTGTCCCGAAATTCTTGGAATTTTTGGACTATACCCTGCATCTCATTTTCATCAGGCGCAGTGGAATGGTCACTCAGAACTTCACATGTTTCCTGAGTATCGCTAGCATTGCTCGGAAGATTCTTCAGTCTCTTGTTGATTTTCCTCAGTGTTTCCAAAGAATGTTCAATTTTCACAAACCTATCAATGATTTCTAGGATGTATCCATAATTTGGTTCATGCTGAATTGATTCTTAGATCTACTTGTAAAGATCATCAATAGGAAGAATACTCGAGCTTTCATTCAACACCTTAACGCAGATCTTGATTAGCTCTTCTTCTATGTCATTCATGTCATCGACCAATTGATCCCTTAATTCCCTCAATTTACTGCAAGCTTCATTGAGAATATTTATTTTAAATCTAATGGCTTTGGTCAGTTAAAATTGCTTGTCCCCATCTAGAATGATGCCTTCTTCGACCAAGATGAGGGACGGAACCTGTTTCAACATTTGGAGAGCTTCAAAAGTTAACTCTAGGTTTTTGACTTCTACTAAAACTTCATCATCCATTTTCTCTCCACCCTTCTTTATATCCTCCATGGATTTGTAGACTTCCACAGTCTCATCAATGACTTCTTTTCCTTGTATGAGCAGCCTCTAGATCCATTCATCGAACGTTCTCCCCTTCTCATTAATATTTTTAATCATGGGTAATGATGAGAAATCGAACCTGATAGGAGTAGAGGATGATGGTGTTGACTCAGGAGGCTTTGAGAGCTTGAGTAGTACTTTTGTCAACTGCTCTACTTTCTCTTTTAGCTCATCTCTATTTGCCTTAGTTTCCTTTAGCTTCTGGCACAACACATTCATGGCATCTTGTGTGTCATATTGTGTTACCTTTGTTGTCACTTTTCCTAGATCAACCGTTGTGATTTGATAATCTGTGACCATTATATCAGCTGAGGGAGTAGAAATTTCTACAAATTTATGCCCTGAGGCATCCACTGAAATCCTTGAAACTATTTTGGGTTTCTTGGGCGACTTGGTAGGAGTGACCTTGAGATAACTAAAATCAAAGGATGGTATGGGAAATACCACCTTCCTCTTCCTTGGGGTCTGATCTATTAACCATTGAGGCATATTGGAAGAATTTGATCCCATTGTAGGTGTTACGGTCACATCCTCAGGTGGAGGAAGGTTTTCTTGTTGGGTGGTGACTACTGCAAGTATAATGTCCGTGGAAATGGACTCAAGGAATGAAGGTGCAGAAGAAGGAGGCATATCCATGGTTAACTAGGGTTCAATTGGGAGAGGTGGGAGGCCAGAGAAGATACTAGCCATGGCTAAGGAACTTGGTGAAGAAATCTGAGGCAAGGAAGGCTGAATGGGAGGAGGCAGTGATTCTAAAATTAGAGCTTGAGAGATAAGAGGAAGACTTACCTCTGAAGAGCTGCCAGTCAAAAGGGGAATGTGAGGTTGACTAACCTCTTCTCCTGAAGGAAAATCTCCTTGTTCTTATTGTGGAGGTGAATCAAGAACCTCAACTATTTGTGGGAGAGTGGCCACTGATGTGGTTACTTGATCTTCTACCTTTCTGACAAACTTAAGATTTCTTGGCCTCTTGGAAGGGTTCTTATCCTTTTCCTTTTTTCCCTTGGAGGGTTCCACTTCCACAATATCTAACTTTGAAAAACTCCCTTCTTTATATCTCATTCCCTAGGAAATGAGCCATGCCTTAGTACGGGTAAGAATTTGAGTAGCTTTTCCTAGAATAGAAGCTTTCTCAACGATGGACCAATCAATGGTTGGGAATACATATTGGTATTCATTTAACCCATCATACGAGGCATCAAGGACACTCTCGTTATCCATGGTGCCCTCTGGGATGTCAAATAAATCTAACATCTAGATTTCTTCAATTGTCAACCTACTATTGTCCTTTCTTCAGATGGCAACTTCATCCCGAAGATCACCAAAATGTCTTCTATGTTGGGCACATGTAGATATAAGGTCCCGTATGACTTAAGGAATCCTCGGAAATCAAACCCATCTCTATGCTTCATGTGCTTCTTCAACTTTTCCTGAAGCTCATGCACCACATTCTTGGCTTTAACCATTTTTAAGCACGTGTACCTTCCGATGGAAATAGGGAACGATATGCTAGCTGTGTGTTTACTCTGTTGGAATTTTTGAAAATCCAACAATTGTCTAGCCAACTCCATTAGTATTAGCTTATCACCTGGGAACCTAGGCAATCGGAAAGGATCACCCAGGTACATGACCACCCGAAGGTATGTGAACTTCTTGAACTATAAGAAGATACAACCCCATTTTGATACTTCACCCCATGCCTCATTAGAGACTCTTCTCTTTCTTAAATTAGGGTTCAACATGCAGAATTTCTCATAAAAGAAGGCGTCATTCACTTTCCTGAATTGATCCTCAGACCCCTTCATGGTCATCTAAGGGAAATACTGATATATATGTTCGGTTGACCTACTTCCCTTCGCATCCAACCCTAGATAATTCCTCATGTCGGCTGTTGCATAGGTGACATATGACAACATATAAAACTTATTAGTAGTCAAGACTATCTTCATCTGGGAATCAATCTCATTACTTATAAGACTTCTCCAATCAATCCCTTATTCACTCTTCTATATAATGACCATGAATTGATACATCCATCCTAGGAAGTCTCTTGACTCGGGGAGTCCAAATACCTGACTCAACAAGGTGATGATGTCATTGATTTATAGGATGAAATCACTCTTGGGGGCCAAACTCGGGAAACCTAGAGCCAACTAGCTTGGCCTTGATCAAGAACTTTTTATTCACATGCTTGATACAATCTTCTTGATCTTTGTCCCAGGATTTCTATGCTGACTTAAGATCTACATCAACATATTCCTCAAAGATGGGAAATCTTAAGAGGTCATCAAAGTAACCTCTGTCCAACTTCACTATGGTTTCTTCTACTTGATTTTTCACTGAGTGGGAATCTGAGTCATAATTAGCAACACAGGCCAGAATGAACTCGGGGCATTAAGTAGACATTGTGAATCCTACTGTGAGAGGGAGGCCACTGTTGGTTATTGACATCATCCAAGGACTCTGAGAAGAATCCTTGGTTCTGTTCCAAAAGTCCTCCATGTCTATGTTACCAATCTCCGTGTCTTAGATGTCGTAATTGTAATCTATGTAGATGTCATAAAGAAATGAAGGAGACAACCCTAAACCCAAAGTAAATAAAAAGAAAAGAGGAAAAACATCAAAATAACACTTTAAAAACAAACCCAAAGATCACAAGATGATAAGAAGAGAAAAATGCCTTAAAGGAATTCAAAAAATGATCAAAGATAGATCGCGAAATGAATTGAGAAGTTCAGTCGGATTTAGAGGTTGAAGGAGCATATATGAAAAATCCATGTAGTGAAAATATTTCAGGTAGAAATGAATTGTAAAATTGGACTATTTATAAAACCCTAGCAATTATTACACCTCCTCCGACATGTGTGCCAACTAACTGCCAACTTGGCATTAATGTCGTGTTATAATGCTTAGCACTTCTGAAAACCTAAAACAAAGGCTTTCTTAACAAATCAGCTTTCGGGAACCAACCGACATGAATCATGTAAAATACATGTCTAAATCCTATCAAGTTCTGAAAATCTGACACAAAGTATCATGTCGGGTTTAGGGTTTTGGGAAACAAGCAACATGTAACATGTTATTTGTAAGGTATGTTCCAAATGCTCTTGGGTTTCGAAAAACCTGATACACTGGCATGTAATCAGGTTTCAGGTTTCGGAAGACACTCGGCATGAAGCATGTAAAAGACATGTTTCCATGCGATGGAAACCTGAAAACCTAAAAATCTCCTTCAAATGGCATTTTTAGGAGGTTTTGTCAAAAAAATTCTATGGTTATCTCAATTTTAGCTAGAATCGCTAAAAATGATATAACAACTAGCTCCAATTGGGGACTTTCTTTTAGATATCAAATGAAGAGAACTCATATCAAATAACTTTATCCATTGGGATACGGAGTCCAAAGAAGAAAAACCAAAAACAAAACAAATAAAGAAAGAAAAGACAGCAAACACATAATAGAAAATAAATTATGATACATTGCAAGAGAGCATCTTGCATTACTGGCGGAACATCTTCAAATGTTGGCCACTGAATGGTAGAGGGAGAAACTCTCCATCAAGGTATGATAGACAGAAGCTATTTTCACTTTTCAGCTGATGTATTTTGAAAGGGACTTTCCATAAGGTGTCAAACTTACCATGCATCCCTTTCTGCTCTCTTCTCTTGTCCTAGAGAAGTACTAGATCTCCAACTTGGAAATCACATTGCTTTGATTATCAAATATCCTTTTGACTTTGATCTGATCGTCTGTGATGCGATCCACCATCTTACTTTGTTCTTCTTCTAGCCTAGCTAGGTACATTATCCTTTTCTCAATGGAACTTTGAAAAGTTTCATCCTCAATTGCTTTGGCTAATCATAAGGCTGACAATTCTATAGAGATAGGTATCTCAGTGTCAATTCCATATAGCACCTAGAATGGGGACATTCCAATAGCTCATTTATGAGTAATCTGATCTTCCCACAATGCATCATACAATGCTTTATGCCATGTCCTCTGATTCTCATCAACCAATTTTCTGATTATGGTCACCAGGTTTTTGTTGCCTTATTCAACTTGACCATTGCTTTGTGGGTAATAATCAGATGAATGAGCCAATTTGATCCCAAAGCCATAAAAAAAATCCTATCAACTCATGAGATGAGAAATTGGAAGCATTGTCAGCAACGATCTTGTGAGGCACACCAAATCTAACAATTATATTCTCCTTGAGAATGTTACACATAGCTTCGAAGGTTTCTTGTTTGATTGGAGCAGCTTCCACCCACTTGGCGAAATAGTCTATGGTGTGTGAGCACATAATTATGACCGGAACTAGAGGTAGGGTTCAACACTCCAAATGAAATCAATTCCCTATTGGCGAAAAAGGTTCTTTAATCACCATAGGCTTCAAAGGGAAGAGCTGTCATCTTGGGACGACCAATGAAATATTGACAAGCTTCACACTTGGCCACCCATTCAGCTAAATCTTGAAAGAGAGTAGGCCAATAGTACCTAGCCTGTAAGATATTGTAAGCCATTATGGAAGAAGAGAAATGTCCTTTGCATGCTAGATTTTGGAAGGACTCTAGCAACCTTTCCTGCTGAGACTTATCAACACATCGTAGGAATACACCATCGATACCTTGCTTGTATATACCATTGTCCCACAGAATGTATCTTGCAGACCTGAGTTTAACTGTCCTCTTTTCATTTTGGCTTAAATGTAGGGGATATTCACCATAGGTTTAAAATAAAACAATATCTACGTACCATTCATCAGTCGTGCTTATGAAAATCACTTTGGGTAATTCTGAAGAAGTACCTTCAATTTCTTCGTATTCTATCTCAACATTGTTTTCTACGATCAATTGGCACATGCCTCTTCCTTGCACCAACTTGGTAGGTCTAATGACCAAGTCATACTCCTGGAATTTGGCTATCCAGTTATGTCATTGACTACCAAACTCTTGTTGGGTGAAAAATGAATTTAACTGTGGTATCAGGAACTAGAACAAGAGTGTGGGAACTCAAAACATAATACCTGAAATGTTTCACCCCTCTCACCACTGTATAAGCATGCTTTTTAATCTATGAAATCTTCAATTCATGTTCCTTTACTGGGCAGCTCATGAAAGAAATGGTAGCTTCAAGTCATTCTTCATTTTCCTACATCAGGATGGTCGATACTGTATGTGCAGAAGCGTAGCTATACATGATGAAATCTTTCTTGAAATCTTGGCATACTAGAATAGGAGTGTGAGAAATTTCCCATTTAACTTCTTCAAAAGCAAGCTTCCCTTCAATTCTCCATTGAAATGGAGTTTTATCCTTCACCATTCCAAGGATATCCTTGGTTTTATTAGCAAATTCAAGTACAAATCTTCTTAGGAAATTGACCTTCCTAAATAAAGAGTGCACCCCACTTTTGCTTGTGGGTAGGGTAAGGATTTTGATGGCCTTCACCCTCTCTGGATCGATCTTGGTCCCTTCTTTAGTCACAATATGACCAAACAACTTTCTTTCTATCACTCCAAACATGGACTTATTAGGATTTAATGAAATCCCATGACGCCTGAACCTTAAGAGTACTTACTCTAGGTGATCATAATGATCACTTTACTTTTTAGAGAAGACCGTCAAGTCATCCAAATATACAACTATGACCTTTCCCATTAAATCTCTAGAATCTAAGTCCATAGCCCTTTGAAACATGGCTCCGGTGTTGATCAAACGAAAAGGCATCCTTCTGTAAGAAAAGGTTCCCCATGGGGTAGTGAACTTTGTTTTATGTTGATCTTCAGCAGCTACCTCAACCTGATTATACCCCGAAAATCCATCAAGCATGGATAACATTTCTGATCTAGTGACAGTCTGTAATACCTAGTCCATGATGGGAAATAGATAATTATCCTTTGATGAATACTGGTTGAGGTTCTAGAAGTCAACACAAATCAAGATTTCACCATTCTTCTTTCTCACAGGGATAATATTTATAACCCAGGTGGAATGATGGATTGGAAAGATAATCCTTGCATCTAACATTTTTTGAATTTCTACAAGAATAATCCCTGAGATATTTGGGTTGTAATTCCTCTGCTTCTACCTATAGGGTTTAACTTCAAGCTTCAAAGGAATGCTATGTTACACCTCCTTGGGCTTGAAATACTTTAGATCCACATTTGACCATGCTAGGACGTCCATATATCTCTTCAAGAGTGAAGAGACTATTTCTTTTTCCTCTAGAGAACAACATTTACTGATGTTTACTATTTGTAGTTGATTAGTGGAGCCCAGGTTAACTTGATCTACCTCTAATGAGGAAGCATCTTCAGCTTGCCTTTTACCCTGAATGAACCAGTCATGCTTGTCAAACAAACCTTCTAGAGAAAATAATCCCTTTGGAATTTTATTGCCTTTGAGTTGGATGAATTCACCATCAATTTCTTGATATGAATTAGAGACAGACTCATGAAAATATGATTCTGATCCTTCAAAATAAAGATCACTAAAGTTATCAACTTTCTTCAGAAAATATAGTACCTGTTAATTGTCATTAAACACTTGCCAATGCGCTGAGTTATCTAGAACGCTTGGACGATAAATAATTTCAATGGTTTAGGTTTCCTATTTGAACTATGGGTGGGGGAGAAGAAGAGATGTAGAAACAGCTAAGGAATCAGCTTTATCATTATAATCTCTTAAGACTGCTTTAATGGAAAAAGTATCAAAGCATTCTATGTTGTCCCAAACCTTGTTTCTGTAATGTTTTAGATGATCATTTTTTACTTGATAAATTCCCCTTACTTGATTCACAATCAACTCGACATCTCCCTATACTTTGAGATTTCAGATTCCTTTTTGTCTTGCCATTTCTAATCCTAACAAAAAAGCTTCATATTCGGTTGTGTTATTAGTATTATCAAACTACAAATTGAAAGCAGAGGGAAAGATCTCGAAATCTGTATATATAAGAACTACGATGGCACCTGAACCAATAGTTGAATAGCTCTCGTTGAACTCCAGGGTTCAAACAATGTTAAGATATTATTCTTTCACTTCTATAGAAGGCACCTCAGATGTCAAGAAATAATTACCCAAGCCTGTATCTTCAAAGAGAATTTGAGCCTTAGGATCATCCGATTTAGTAACTAGGTACTTTTCTTGTGCTTCGGGGCGAAGGACACGAGGAAATCCATTTAATGGAATTTTAGCTTTGATCCAACCCATGTTGATCTCTCCTCCAACATCTTTGCAAAATCCCCTTCCCAAGAGAATCCCATAAGCATCCGAGATATCAGCAGCTAGGATAGTCATTTTTACTCTCTTTTCTGAAAATGCAACAAATCCAAACTGCACATCCTTGATTTGGCCAATCAAGGGGACTTGTTTAGTTTCCATGGAGTAACACCACCCATAAGATTTAGTTGGTGTGAGTCTAAGGGAATGAGCTAATTTTTCGGGCATTATGTTATCAGAGGCTCCTGAGTCAATGATGCAATTGCTGAGTTTGAAACTGTTTATAAGTAAAGAAAAATAAAACAGTTCAATCTTTCCTAAAGAATAAGTAGAGGTCATATTACTCTGAGGTAAAGGCTAAGTGGGGTTAGGAAAAATGCCTTTCGAAGATGGATGAATAGTATCCTTGCTTCTAATGAATTTGGCAAGTTTCTCAAATTGCTCAGGGTTGGACTCAAGGTATTCAGCTTCCGACATTTAGATTTTAGTTTTCTTTGCATGATCAATGATGTCGAAAGCGGTATATGAAGGAGTGATGGAGGGCTCAGTTCTGGTTACATTAGTCTAAGATGAGGTATTGGCCTTGAAAGTAGGAGAAAGAGAGTTATAATGTGAAGTTACCTTTTTCGTTATCTCCTTTTTAGTTTTTGCTAAGATGGGAGATCCTCTTTTCACCATAACTACGGGAGCTTCCTTACTTTTATCCTTGGAGCTTTCAACCAGCTTTCTGGGGTTTTGAGATTGGAATTGAGTGAATACTGCAAATGATTATCCATCATGCTCATCTTCATCTATCTCATACTCCAAATAACCAATGCTGGAGTCGTCATTTGAATCGTCAAAAGACTCATCAACATATCTTGAAGCTTCGAAGGCTTCATGAGAGTCGTGATATTCTGGTTCCTCATCCTCCTCAATTATTTCAACTATTTCATTGATAGGAGGGGCTTCAATGGCTAGCCTGGTGGGAGCAGTGATCAACTAATTCCTATCTCTTGCAGGAGCACCGTTGGCATTGTAAAAATTCTATCTAGGAATATCTTGATAAGGACTCTTGGTTGCTTGATGAGACATTTGCTTCTTTAAAGTGATCAAGTCATTGGCCATCTTCTGAATCATAGGATCAATATTACTCTGATAAAAAATATAATTTTTAGGCTTTGATGATTCTCTTCTTATCTTTCCAGCCAGAATAAGATAATCTTCTATTTCAATGGCTATAGCTTGAGCGGTGGCCAAATCGGGATAACAAGTCTTCTCAACAAAAACGTTACATCAAGAGGCTGAGTGTTGATGAAGAAACACTTTTGATTTTCTAGAGTAGGAATAGCTAGGTCTGGAATCTTGTGAATCAGCTTGTTGAATTTGTCTATGAAGTCTCACATGGGTTCGTAAGACTCCTTCTTCATGTGTGTAACTTGTGCTAACAAGGCATGAGAATCTTCAGTTGGTTTGAACCTTGCTTCAAAAATAGATCTTGTGGTATCCCAATTGGTAATGCATGCATTTGGGAGATGGTAAAACCATTCTAATGCTATGCCATGCAATGTTTCAATGAAGAGTCGAATAGAGACATCTTCATGAGAAACCCCAAGAATGATGCATGCAACAAAAAATGAAGCAATGTGTTTGTCAGGATGTTTTTTTCCATCGACATTGAACTTAGGAATATTCTTCCTTGATCCATGAGGTAGGTCATGAAACGGTGGAGTAAGGGAAAGAGGACCAATAGCTACACCCCAAGGCACATGTTGTGCTTCCATTCTTCTAAATGAAGTGTGTATAGGAATCTGAATATCTGACAAGAATAATGCACGACAAGTTGTAGAAACTTCTTGTTCTTGAGGGATCTGAGTTCTTCGAATGGGCGAAGAACTTCTTGCTGGATTAGATGTAACACTGTTGGGTGAAATCTTGAAATTATGCTGTTGAAGTAGATCAAAGAAAGGATCAGTTTCACCCTTGGCTCGGCTTGACCGAGTGAAGATCTTCTTGGCTAGCTTGAACTAGAAAATGGATCTTCTTGAAAATAAGGAAAATACGGAGTCACCAAACACCAATAGGATAAGCTTAATATTATCAATCAATTTGTATTCCCCAGCGGAGTCACCAAAAGTTGTTGGTTGGATATTTTTTCAAGCCAAAATATGAGGTTCAACCATAGTACATGGGATTAAATCCCTCCTCAAAGACAGGTGAGGCTACCTGTTTATTACTAATTTAAAACTCATTAGAAATAATATATACGGTATTCACAGTAGTGTAACAATTGGGGTTGGGATAGAATCCTAAAATCCATATCCATAATAGGTGAAGATATTACTATTTTTTAAATGAAATGGATCGGAAAGGAAATTATTATTATGGAAGAAACATAATGGAAAGGAAATGAGGGGAACGTACTTTCTTTTGAGAAAACAAAGATCATGAAATAATCATACAAGTTTTAGACAACAAATGTAATGTTTGAAATGATTAGAATAATCAAGATGCTAAACAAAGAATAGCTTAATATTATGAACATAAGAACAATATCTTAAGAAAGATACATCTCACAATGAAAAGTTTGCAAAATAGCATCAGATCCTATTCCTCAAATGATTACAAGAAAAAAAAATCTTTCTTCTTCACAATAGCTCTCAATATTCCAAAAAACTTAACCTTTTGGAATGCACAAACATCCCTTATTTATAATAAAAAGAGTTGAGAGAAAATAGGATAAATCCTAGAAAATAGTCGTTTTAATGAGAGTCCTATTTTTCTTGACTCTTACGCAAGAGACCAAGTCAAAATTTGCTTCCTATGTGACGAAACAAAAATGAAAAAGACATGTCGATTTCAGGATTGAAATGACATGCAACATTATGCCTATTCTATTTCATCATCTTTGTCTTCCTCCAACAAATCCTACTTGTCCCAAAATTCTTAGATTTTTTAGATTATACCCTGCATCTCATTTTCATCAAGTGCAGTGGAATGGTCACTCAGAACTTCACATGTTTCCTGAGTATCGCTAGCATTGCTAGGAAGCTTCTTAAGTGTCTTGTTGAGTTACCCCAGTGTTTCCAAAGAATGTTCAATTTTCAAAAACCTATCAATGATTTCTAGGCCGAAGCCATAAGTTGGTTCATGCTGAATTGATTCTTGGATCTGCTTGCAAAGATCATCAATAGGCAGAATACTCATGCTTTAATTCAACACCTTAGCACAGATTTTGATTAGCTCTTCTTCTATGTCAATCATGCCATTGACCAATTGATCCCTTGATTTCCTCAAGTTACTGCAAGCTTCATTGAGAATATTTATTCTAAGTCTAATGGCTTTGGTAAGTTGAAATGCTTTTCCCCATGTGGAATGATGCCTTCTTCAACCAAGATGTGGGACGAAACCTATTTTAGCATTTAGAGAGCTTCAAAAGTTAACTCTAGGTTTCTGACTTTTGCTGAAAATTCATCATCCATTTTCTCTACATCCTTTTTTATATCCTCACAGGATTTGTAGACTTCCATAGTGTCATCAATGACTTCTTTTCCTTGTAGGATCAGCCTCTAGATCCATTCATCAACCATTCTCCCCTTCTCATTAATCTTCTCAATCATGGGTACCGTTGAGAAATCAAACTTGATACGAGTATAGGATGATGGTGTTGACTCAGGAGGCTTTGAGAGCTTGAGTAGTACTTTTGTCACCTGCTCTACTTTCTTTTTTAGCTCATCTCTATTTTCCTTAGTTTCCTTTAGCTTCTGGCACAACACATTCATGGCATCTTGTGTGTCATATTGTGTTATCTCTGTTGTCAATTTTCCTAGATCAACTGTTGTGATTTGATAATCTTTGACCATTATATCAGTTGAGGGAGTAGAAATTTCTACAAATTTATGCCCTGAGGCATCAACTGAAATCCTTGAAACTGTTTTGGGTTTCTTGGGTGACTTGGTAGGAGTGACCTTGAGATAACTAAAATCAAAGGCTGGTAGGGGAACTACCACCTTCCTCTTCCTTGGGGTCTGATCTATTAACCATTGAGGCATATTGGAAGAAGTTTCTCCCATTGTAGGTGTTACGGTCACATCCTCAGGTGGAGGAAGGTTTTCTTGTGGGGTGGTGACTACTGCAAGTATAGTGTCTATGGAAATGGACTCAGGGAATGAAGGCACTGAAGGAGGAGGCATATCCATGGTTAACTGGGGTCTATTGAGGAGATATGAGAGGCCAGAGGAGATACTAGCCATGGCTGAGGAACTTGGTGAAGAAATCTGAGGCAAGGAAGGCTAAATGGGAGGAGGTAGTGATTCTGAAATTAGAGATTTAGAGATAAGAGGAAGACTTACCTCTGAAGAGCTGTCAGTCAAAAGGGGAATGTCAGATAAATATAGCATCTAGATTTCTTCAATTGTCAATCTATTGTTGTCCTTTCTTCAGATGGTAATTTCATCCCGAAGATCAACCCAAATTTCTTCTATGTTGGGCACATGTAGATATAAGGTCCCGTATGACTTAAGGACTCCTCAGAAATCAAACCCATCTCTATGCTTCATGTGCTTCTTCAACTTTTCCTTAAGCTCATGCACCACATTCTTGGCTTTAACCATTATTGAGCATGTGTACTTTCCGATTGAAATAGGGAAGGATACAACAACCTTGTGTTTACTATGTTGGAATTTGTGAAAATCCAACAATTGTCTAACCAACTCCATCAGTATTAGCTTATCACCTAGGAACCTGGACAATCAGAAAGGATCACCTAGGTACATGACCACCCGAAGGTATGTGAACTTCTTGAACTGCAAGAAGATACAACCCCATTTTGATACTTCATCCCATGCCTCATCGAAGACTCTTCTCTTTCTTAAATTGGGGCTCAACATGCAGATGTTCTCATAAAAGAAGGTGTCATTCACTCTCCTGAATTGATCCTCAGACCCGTTCATTGTCAGCTGAGGGAAATACTGAAATATATGTTTGGTTGACCTACTTCCATTCACGTCTAACCTTGGATAATTCCTCATGCTGGCTATTACATAGGTGGCATATGATGACATATAAAACTTTCCAGTAGTCAAGACTGTCTTCATCTAGGAATCAATCTCATTACTTATAAGACTAATCTAATCAATCCCTTGTTCGTTCATCTTTATAATGTCAATGAATTGATACATCAACCCTTGGAAGTCTCTTGACTTGGGGAGTCTAAATAGTCGACTCAACAGGGTGACTATGTCACTGATTTCAAGGATGAAATCACTCCTGAGGCTAAAATTGGGAAACCTAGAGATGGCTAGCTTGGCCTTGATCAAGAACTTTTTATTCACATGCTTGATACAATCTTCTTCATCTTTGTCCTAGGATTTCTGTACTGACTTAAGATCTACATCAACATATTCCTGAAAGTTGGGCAATCTTAAGAGGTCATCAAAGTAACCTCTCTCCAACTTCACTATGGTTTCTCCTGCTTGATTTTTCACTGAACAGAAATCTGAGTCATAATTAGCAGCACAGGCCTAATTAACTTGGACCATTGAGCAGCCATTAGGAATCCAACTATGAGAGGGAGGCCACTTTTGGTTATTGACCTCATCTAAGGACTCTGAGAATAATCCTTGGTTATGTTCCAAAAGTCCTCCATGTTTATGTTACCAAGCTCCATGTCTCGGATGTCATTTTTGCAATCTATGTAGGAAGGGGATTCCATTTTCCAGTACTTGTACTTCATCTTTCTTGACCTGTCTGACTTATCCTTAGATGATCCAGGATCCGACATAAGAATTCCTAAAGAAAGAATTCCTAAATAACTTCTATTTGATCAATCAGGCTTAGAAGCTTGCTGAGCAACCCTACAGACCCGCCACACTAACCAAAATTTGAGACCTGTTAGACACTTCATGAAACTTGACACACTGTAGATTATATTGGAAACTAGGTTGTGTCAGACACTTCTTGAAACCCGACACAAAGGTAGAAATCAGGAGATCTTAAACAATCTAAGAAACCCAACACAAGCGAAGTCAGATGATGCTGAGCACTTTGCAAAACTTGATATACTGTGGAAACCAAATAGTGTCAGACACCCTATAAAACCTGAAACAAAGGCATCGGGTTTCTGGGATGTTAGAACATGTAAAATTTCCTTCAAGCTTGTAAGTTAGGTTTTATAGATTATTCTCGAAAATTACAAGAGTATATCCATGGAAGAAAATAAGAAAACACCCAGGATGAGTTTTCAAACAAGGGGTTTCATGGAAATTCAACAAAAAAATGAAAGAGACAACCCTAAACCCTAAACTCAGAGGCAAAAAAGAGCAAAGAGGAAAAATGCCAAAAGAACACTTCAAAAACAAACCCAAAGATCACAAAATGATAAGAATAGAAAAATACCTTCAAGAAATTTGAAAAATGATCGAAGATGGATCATGAAATCAATTGAGAAGTTCAGTTTAGTTTGGAGGTCGAAGGAGCATGTACAAAAAATCCATGCAGCGAAAATATGTCAGGTAGAAATGATGTGTAAAATTAGAATATTTATAAAATCCTAGCATTTATTACACCTCCTCCGACATGTGTGCCAACTAACTGACAACTCGGCATTAATGTCATGTCATCATGATTAGCACTTCTGAAAACCTAAAACAGAGGTTTTGTTAACAAATCAGGTTTTGGGAACCAACCTACATGAAGCATGTAAAATACATTTCTGGATTCTATCGAGTTTCGAAAACCCGACACAAAGCATCATGTCAGGTTTTGGGTTTCAGGAAACAAGCAGCATGTAACATGTTTTTTGTAAGGTATGTTTCGATGCTCCCGGGTTCTGAAAACCCGATACACTGGCATGTAATCAAGTTTCAGGTTTCGGAAGACACTTGACATGAAGCATGTAAAAGACATGTTTCCATGCGATGGAAACCCAAAAACCAAAAAATCTCCTTTAAAGGGCATTTTTAGGAGGTTTTGTCAAAAAAATTCTGTGGTTATCTCAATTTTAGCTGGAATCACAAAAAATGAGATAGAAAAATCCCTATTTTTATTACTCAAGAATGTTAGTAAAACAAGTGTGTTGGGTAATATTTCTCGACCTGACATATGGATTTTAGTTCTTGTACATGTTTGTAAAAGTTTATTATATTTTTCACAGGCGGTGGTTGATCTAAGAAGTTGATTCAGAGCAGTTGGAGAATGTTTTTCTCAAGAAATTTTCTTGAGCCCTTAGAGCTTAAATGAGAAGTTGCAGAGAATTCCTTTATTGAAGGCCTTTCAATATGAGTTGGAAGAAAATGTGAGTTATTAAATATTTTATTCTCAAAGATATTTCTATTAATATATGACTTGACTCATGATGATGATATTTTCTATGTCAGGTTAGTCATTCTTCGGGACTAAATTTCCAGGTGTTCAAGACCTAGTAGGTTTTATTTACTCCTTAGAGTATTTCATGGTGGATATGATTGTTTTCATGTTACTTGAGATTGTAGATTTTTTTGAGGACCTGTGTATGAATATTTTGGAGCTTCTCATGTATGAAAAAATATAGACAATGCCTTTAGAGATCATGATCCATTCGTTGGTGCTTGGAAAGCATGTTTTGAGATTGCTTGAGTGTTCTTGTACTTTTTAGAGGTGTTTGTACCTCTGTTGACCTAATTCGGTCATTTCAGTTATTTTATATGATTTTATTCTTATTTTCCTGAGTTGGGATGACCGACCTACTTGGTTATTTCCAATCTAGATGTGTTTTAATGTTGAGATTGGTATATAAGTAAGTGTAGTGGTTCATTTTTGAACTATTTGTGGGATTTGAGCCTAATGGGCATGTGAGAGACCAAAAGGATAAGGAATAATATCTTAGAGGGGTTAAGAACAGATCTAAGAAGATCCATGAAGACCTGAATAATTTTTAAGATCAAATGTGCAAGGAAAAATGATTATATTAATCCCATGAAAAGATATATTTGAATGAGTTAGAGAAGATATTTTTTATGAGGGTTTGAAGATTTGTGAGATGAAACTATATCACTATAAATTGTGTGAGTATAATTTCATCAGTGATCATACATTTATAGATGTTTGAGTTGGTCCCTGATAACCTTTTAGGGTTATTACCTCCTTGTAGGGTTGGTGCTCTACTAAACTTGGGGTTAATTCTCCTATTGAATTTGGTGCTTCACTATATTTCTTTTCTTTGAGTAATATAAGTTAAGTTTCTGTGGGTTTTGTTCCCTTTGAGAATTTTCCACTTAAATTTTGTTTCCTTGTATATTCTATTGCATCTTTCTCTTCTTTATGGTTGATTCAATGTTTAACTAAGCCCATATATGGTTAATGTATGATTAGATAGTATTATGAATGATGAATGAAATGGTATAAATTTTTAATGCACTAATTCACCCCCCTCTCAGTCCCATGTGCTTCTAACATCTTAATATGGGGTTGTCATTCAAAACAAAAATACATTGTTTAATTAAATTTGAGGAAGTAATTGAAAAAGGAGCACAAATAAACAGGTGTCTCGTTACTAAGGGCTTAATCAAAACACTTTCAAAAGACAAATCTCATAATGAAAATCATCAAAATCAAGATAAATCAAAATTATTCAATTGAAATTGAAACATTGTAAATGATGGGATCGCTCATAATTGTCATCTTCAAAATGTATAAAATCATCAATCAAAACCAAACAAATCTAGCAATCAACCAATCATTATCCTAGTAAAGAAACTAATCCACGTGAATTTAAACGAAGACAATTCACACCTCTTAGAGAAATTATTTCTAGTGTGTTCCATCTCTTAGTAAATGAGGATATGATCATCTGTCCCATAGAAATACCCTTCAAATAAGGGAAACCAACACCAACATGGTACAAAGAAATTGAATACTATGAGTACCATTAAATATCAATGGTCACCATGCAAATCAATGTACAGAACTCCACCTTTACATACTACATTTAATTGACTGCAGAGATACCAAAATAAAAGACACGTCTAATTAAAAAAATTCAAAATGAGAAAACAAAGGTGTTCAAAGATCCCTTTCCAAAACATGGTATGAAGGAAAAATCAAAATACAAGGGTAAATCCTCAAACAATATTGAATTCAATTCCTTCATTTCACTTATAGAACATACACCTAACTTTGTGACCACCATCAAAATCAATTCTCTTAATTATGTGGTGACAATGTGAAAGAAAAAGGTTTGGGTACTTGCCACAAAGAATCCCTTCACATCAAATATACCTCAAACACCTAATCCCCAACCTACCACTGATCCAAAAAATGTCCAATGCTAAATATTCCTTTGATTCTTATAACATTATCAAAAATTTGGAGAAGATGACTGCACAAATCTCACTCATGGACATACTTAAGTCATCACCTACGATTCAAGGCATCCATGATCATGCACTTCATGTTGTATGTGTTCCTAAGGGTATCAATACTCAAAATATATAAGCCTTGATTACAAATTTATTAACTAGTAATCCAATTCTTTCATTTTTCCTCATGACCTTCTGAATCCAAATATTATAAATAAGTATTTTCTAGATTAAAGCATTCATAACCCATCATAAAAAAAAAGAGTGCTTATAGATAATGGAGCCACGTTGAATATTTTCTCCATTAAATTATTAATATGCCTTGGCCATAATGAGGAGAGTAGAGGAACTGAAATCATAACCATTCATGGTTATGATAATAGTGAAAGGAAATCCTTAGGTACACTCACATTATCCATAAAGGTTAGACCTCAAACATTGGACACCTTTTTTCATGTTGTGGACTAGGAAGCTTCATATGACATTGCCCTTGGTCATCCATGGATTCATGTTATACAATATGTACCTTCCACATTCCATCAATGCATTAAGTTCCCTTATGAAGGTAAATATTTTACCCTACTTGTTGATATTAAACCATGTAAGCTCCTAGAGGGGAGATATAAGCTCAAAACATATTTCCCATATATGGATAGATCTTTATGTCCTTACATCATTTACTTCACAAATGAAAACTGCATTGATCCATAAATACTTTTGAAACTTCAACCTTCTACATCCTCTTCTCCACCCAATGTTAAGATCATTAAATAAGGTATTGGAAAATATGAATCCCACAATACTTTCCATATTGGCATATTACATTTATCTCCACACAATTATGGTAGGACTAATGATTATCACATCAAAGAGGCTCCCATTTACAATCTTGGTATAACGCATTGGAAAAGATTCAAATATCTAGAGGGTGAACACATTTGGGGTTATACAGGCTCTTAGGTGTATGATGATTGATTGGATACATGCTATGAATCTCTTGACTATAGTAAAGAAAATAAAATAATGAAGAACATGCAGTGGCAAGGTAAAAGAATCCAAAAAATGAATAAGATTTCCTTTTTTATGCCTATATTTGGATCACCTATAACATGGATTAGTTGATATAAACAGAACTAAATAAATGCCACTAAAAATAATGGGATTATGTCGTCATTGAATAAGTGAGGATCAATCATGGGTCATTTAATTGATTAATGTGGGTAAGATCTTCCTAATTTGAATCTATAACCTATACAAAAGCACACTTAGAAAAGTGTTTTTTTTTATGGTTAGGGGACATGCCTCAGTGAGATCCCTAAACCTTTAAGGAGATAAAAGACATTTATTAAATAAAAAATTACAAAAAACCACATCTAAATGAAAAGTATAGCTGACTCAATTGCATGACAATCAAATTTACAATTCACTAAAATTTACACTAAGATCACAACTCAATCAAAGTTATGAGTGACACATGTGTTGAAAGTTTGCTAAAATAATGATGCAAACAATTAGACCTATCATTTATTATCTTCCTTCACCTCTCCAAGACCCATAATACCAAAATTTGTGAACCAAGAAGAAAAACTGAAGTATTGGCCTAAATACACAAAGAGTTAGGGGGTTGGGATGATGGGGCTGAGTGGTGTTTTATATTTTCTGAGTGCATATAAGAATGGAACACATATGTTTTCAATGTGTATAGATGAGTGAGATGATAAGGTTCCTTATTGCATTCGACGTGAAATTGGGTAGTTGGGATGGATATAACTAAATTTTAATATGTAAGGGTTAGTAAATGAGTGATGAGGTTTCTTTTATCACCATTTTTTGGGATTTTATATTTTTAGTTGATTTTGTGGGATTATTTGACTTTTGTGGATTATTTTGTTTTTTGATGTTTTTGGTATTGTTTAATAGGATACTCTATGCAAAAAATACAAAAAATATATACCAATATAAGCCTTGATTCTATCATATATACAAAAAATATCTATTGTTATGGTATAGGTTTCAAAACATTTGAAATAATGCCCATATTACTTGATGTATTGACTAGTGATGAGGATATTAACTCAGACATTCAGAAAGGTTCCATACATAGCCTCTTTTACGAATTATCTAAAACTATTATATTCTAAGACCTTTTCTTCCACACCAATGAACTCGACCTTATACATCCTATTCTCATAAATAAAGATAAAATAAATCACTCATCTCTCGATCTCTTCTAAAAAATTGGGGCGATTGAAGAATTCCTCAAAACTTGAGACCCTATACCCCTTTTCAATCACATGAAAGGATTTGATATAAACTTAGATGAAAATTATTATTTTTTTAAAGAACTCAAGTACTCCAGTCCACAAAAAATGAAAAAAAAAATGAAAAATGAAAAAAAAAATCTCTCGTAGTGAAAACCTCACTGAGGCACTAACTAAGAAACAAAAAATGAAAAAAGAGAAAAACATTAAAAAGAAAATAGACATATCTCCTAGTGAAAACCTTTCTGAGGAACTAGAGAGGGGGGAATATCCTTCAAATCATACAGATGATCTACATCATATTACAACATATTTTAAAGAAAAAGACATAAAAATTCTTATAGAGGACACCATTAGCATCAATATTTGTACAAGTGAGATAACTAAACTTTTACAACTTGGTACAGGCTTAACAGAACCAAAGATAATTTTTCCACAACACTTATTATTTGGTTCTAAGATTTATTTGTACAAATATACAAAGATATGCCATGATTATATTCTTCCCCTGTGGTACACCACCTGATAGTTCATTCAGATGCAAATCCATTCAAACAAAAACTAAGAAAAATGCATCCCAAAGTTGCATTCTTGGTCAAATCTAAACTTCAAAACACTCAGAATAAATATTCATCAAACCAATTTACTATTCATAGTGGATATCAAACATTATACCCATTTCTTAAAAACCAAGGAATTTTAATTTGTAAATACTTCCATTTTATAAACAAAGCATGCCCAAAAAATGAATTTCCACTTTAAAATATCAATATGATTGTTGACTCTGAGATGAGCCATAAAATACTCTCCATAATGGATTAATTTAATGGTTATAATCAAATACATATTTCTAAATAATATCAACACAAAATAACATTTACTACCCCACAGGGTACATTTTTTAATAAGGTCATGCCTTTTGGCCTTAAAAACACAAGTGCCACTTATCAAAGAGAAATGAAAGTTTCTTCCATGACATGCTACATGAAATTATGGAAGATTATGTGGATGATATAATTTTTAAATAAAAAACAACATTTCATCATCTAATAGTTTTAATATGCATCTTTGAAAGATTACGTGAATATAAGTTTAGAATCAATTCAAGGAATGTGTGTTTGGAGTAACTTTGGGAAATATCTTCAGGTTCATTGTCTCATAGAGAGGTATCTTATTTGACCCCAAAAAGTTCAAAGCTATCATAGAAAAGCATCCTCCACACAATCTCATATGGTTTAGAGGTCTTCAAGGAAAAATCCAATATTAGATGTTTCATCTCGCATCACACATACAAGTGTCATCACTTTGATCAATTGCTAAAAACGGAATTAAGGATTTCAAAATTATTTCTCCAAATTGAAGGAGTATCTACCTAATCCTTTGTTCCTCATGTTTATTATTTGATAAAAACCAATGCTTCTCTATACCTCTACCACATAAAATATAGTATGTGTTTTACTAGCACAACATAATGATCAAAGACAAGAATAAGTTGTCTACTATCTCAGTAGGACATTAATTGATCATGAACTCAAATAATCCTAGGTGTAAAAAGTATACTTAGTAGTGGATTTCAAATTTAATAAGCTACGCCATTATTTTCTCAATCAAACAAATAAGCTTATTAAAAATGTATATCCACTCAAATATCTACTATCTAGACCTGTTCTACTGTAAAGAATGTCTAGCTGGGTTGTTTTACTTTTTTAATTTGATATAGAAAAGGCCTTGTAGATACACTTGCTATAACACCTCTACTAGAATCATAACCTCTTAACTTTGAATTTCCAGCTACGGAACTCTTTTATACTGATGTAGTTCCCTCTTTCACTTTATTCTTTGATGGCTCATGTAATATCCATGGGTCAGGAGATGATATTCTAGTACTCATGCCACATGGTTATGTCATTCCAAAATATTTATGTATTATCCTCCCCTGCATTAGTAATATTTGTCTATACGAAGCTCTCATAGTTGTGTTGAAATTCCTTATTTTATGGAATCTCAAGGAGTTGACAGTTAATGGTGATTCCCTCTTGGTCATCCAGTAAGTCACTAGTGAATATCATGTCAAAGGTGAAAAATTGATACCCTATAAGCTCATGGTTTATAACCTTAAAGGTTAGTTTTAAACTATCACTTTTCAATAAGTTCCTCGCATAAAAAACAAGTTAATGAATGAAATGGTGACTACCGGGTCTCTTCTTGAGTTTGATATAAATCAAACACACAGTGAGTTTCTCATATCTAACATCTTCTTATTCTAGTCTATGATCTTCCTTAGTCAATAATGATATGTGAAATAGTTGGTCCTAATAACCCTTGGTATCATGGTATTATACCTTCATCCACGATAACACTTTTCATGAAAATATGAATTCCCAACACAAACGAGCTCTAACATAACATGCTTTTCACTACACTATCCTAACACACACCTTATATTGATGAGGCTATGATGGAATTCTCCAAATATTTCTAAATCAAGATGAAGCAAACCAAACTCTAGTCGAGGTAATAAAAGGAATGATAATTAGATTATTCCAAGCAATAATATCTTAGATACTACTAGAAAATTATATATAATGAATTAAATTCTCTTACATTAGCTCAATAATTAGAATTTACATATAGGAGAAGGGAAGTGCAACTAACAACTAGATCAATGGTGAGAAATCTCACAAACTAATACTAGCAATTAAGCTAGCTCCATAAGACTAGCAAGCTAATTCCACATAACTAGTACACCTAGGCAACTAAATAACAAGTGTAATGACAATGCAAGTACATGAATTATGATAATAAAAAATTAAAAGGATAAATAATAACATACACTAACACCCCTCGTAAGCATAGGGAAGAAATGAAGGTGGGTCCCTGAAATAAGGCACGATGAGTTACCCATGTACAATAACTAGGAAAAAAGAGTTACCATGGATGAAAATAGTCACTGCAAGTTACCCAAAAACTAGTAAAAAACATTATAGAGAGAAAAACGCTTTGTAAATCATCTCAATAATCTCGGCTCAACAAAATCTTATAATACTAGGGATGTTTGATGTGCATGGTTGTCTTAATCCACTACAAATTCACAAAGCTAAAAAATAACTGACACTAGGATACACTAGAATAGATCCACATAAAGAGAGTGTTAATGGAGTGATGTTGAGAGTGCAAAAAAACACCATACATAATTCGATCAACTACTGCAAATATGTGTGCCATGATCCAAGAACAACTAAGGTAAGAAGGTAAGGACACAAAATCCAAAGCAATAAGGGTTTCATGATTTAAGAACAACCAAGGAAACAATGTAAGGACACAAGACCAAAAAAAATAGAAAAAGACATAAAGGGTTTTCCTGGAATCCTTTTTCAAACTATGTATCTTTCCATATGGATCTGTATGACAATTTATACCTATCGACAACTCTACAAAAACAAACAACTTTGAAACTTCATGTCATCGTCAGTGGTCATGTTTACAGTCTATCTAAGAGTTTTGGTGCATTTAGAATCTGATGGTGTCCTCCATTTCATATATAAATACATGATATGGATGTCTACAACATTTACCACTATGATACCATGAAAGGAATTATAAGAATATTCTTCCAAGCAATAATATCTCAGATGCTAATAGAACATCACATACAATGAATTACATTATCTCAATAATGAGAATGTACATGTAGAAGGAGGGAAGTGTAACTACCACCTCGATCAGTGGTGGTGATACTAGAAGTTAAGCTAACTCCAAAAGACTAGCAAACTAACTCCATAAGACTAACAAGCTATCTACACAAGACTATCAAGCTAACTCCACACAACTAGCACACCTAAGAAACCTAACTCAAAAAGTGTAGGGATAACACAAGTACAATAATTATCTTAATAAAAAATAAAATGATAAATAATAACATACAGTAACATGTACATGATGGTATACACGGTGCACACACAAGTGACATGGTTTTAGCTAAAAATATTTTGTGAGTGGATTATTGCTTACCCACTATGGAGTCTAATACCTATAAAATTGTTAGTAAATGTATGGTATGCCAACAACATAAAAATCTAATTCATGCATTCTCAAAAACACTTCAAAAATCACCACACCTTGGCATTTCTCTCAATGGGAGCTTGACCTTATAGGAACAATAAAATCCACATCCTTTGATGGCCATACATTCATGATCACTTCAGCTGATTATTTTACGAAATGGGTAGAGGCCATACGTCTCACTTATGTCAATGGTTCTAATATTTCCATGTTCTTATTTAACCATATCATATATTGTTTTGAGATCCATGCATCTATTGTTACTAATAGTGGTTTATCTTCAAAAAATATAACCATTAAAGAGATATCCAAATTTTTAAATATCCACATTCGTTGGTTCACTCCTTATTATCCACAATGTAACAACCAAGTTAAAGCATCCAATAAAACCCTCAAATCCATCTTGGAAAAAATTGTCGATAAACAGGGTCACAATTGACATACATGATTTTATCCTTCCCTCTAGGCCTATTGCACATCTTACCGTACTCCAACAAGGGCCACACATTTTTCAATTGTATATGGAGATAAATTTGTACTACCCATAAAGTTAGATCTCACATCACTTTTTATATCCCTTAAATATTTGATCAATATTGACAAATATAGATAGGCTTCTGATGCCAAAATTCATCTTCTAGATGAAAATAGGCGTACTACCTTAAACCATTTGAGAGTGTATCATAATCAACTTCAATGCAGCTACAACAAAAATATAAATTCCAAGAAGTTTGCGATCGATGACATTATTCTAAAATAAAATCAAAATAAACAAAATATCAATAAAATCAAGGAAAATTTGAACTTAACTGGTTAGGTACTTACGTATTCAGTACAAAAACAAAAATATGGTGCATACAATATATCCACTAAAGTTGGCCAAGAGTTTAAGATACCATGAATGCGGTTAATCTTAAAATATTCTATTCTTGAATCCTCCATGAGTACCCTTTATGATGGGGGAATTTCACTACAACCACCTATATCACTCCATCATCATATTCCTCTTATCATATAACCTTAAACCAATTTATGTCTATTGATCCTTGTATTTATCACATTCATCATTTGTTATACTATTCATATTCTGTCATATCCGTTATCAATCATCTTTTGGTCGCCTAGAACTCTTTTATTCTTATGAATGCTCAAATAGGTCCTAGATCACCTAGAGTTTCTTGTTGGCTACATAAACATTTAAAAATATAAAAAAATTCATAAGAATTCAAAAAACCAATAAACATTCAAAAACCTCAAAAATCTAGAAACATTCATAAACCTCAAAAATCCCTAAACATCCAAATATGAATCCAAAAATTCTAACAATCTCGCAAAAAAGAATCTTCAAATTTCTTCTAAAACTACCAAAACATGGATAACCAGTAAAAAATCTACACAAATAAATTAAAAAAATTAAAAAAAATTTCTAAAAATAAAAAACATTTATAAAAAATAAATCTAAAAGCTCAACACATTAACTCTTATCCTGGTGTCAATTCCAAATATCAATCAATCAAAATGAAATAATCTAAATCCCTTTCATGTATCCTCACTTGGGGTAATCTAGGATCTCATTTACTCCCTTATATGGGGGAAGTGACCCAATCAATCACAAATCATCTTAGCCCTTGCATGGATTTTTGCTAGGGGAAAATCAAATCAATCAATCTTAACTGTGGAACAAATTAGGGACAAAGTTAAGTGTCTTTATAATAGTTGTGTTGTATTATTACTATTTTTGTTCATTGTTTGACAAATTAAATTTTTTTTTTCATCTTGATTGATTTATAGCCATTGTGCGACCATATACTATGTATTTTGGGTTTTTTTTTTTCACTTTTCTTAGTTAATTGTTTAACCAATAACAAGTTTCTTATTTACTATCTTCGTTCATATATAACCATGGTGCAAACATATAATGTGTATATTGGGTTTTTTTTTACCTTTATGTGTATTGCATGTATGTATATATATGCACATAATGGGTTGATCATAATGATTATTTATTAATCATGATGCTAAATCTATTGCGCAAAATAAAAAATAGGTTCCCTCGAAATAGAAAATCTGCATGAAAGCTCAAACTATAAGAAATGTTAGTCATATTTTCATTACATTCATTCATACATCTAAATAAACAAAAACACCATATCAATGTAATTAATTAATCACTACCATTTTCAAATTAACATAATAGTTTCCGAATGAATTAAAACAATCCAGCTCAAAATCTTTATACATCATCATATACAATGTCCAATATCTCACAAATGTCATATATACACTATACAATGTATCCAAAATGTTTTATACATACATACATCATCATTCCCCTATGAGAAACTATACAATTAATATTATTTCATCATGAGGTATATAAAAAATAAATATATGTATACCATACAATGTCAACCATGGCTCTTGCCCACCTCTAGACTTCCTAGTCCATCATCTCATCTTTGTGGAAGAATCTGGACTGATCTAGCTAATCTAGATGGCCCGTGTCATCTAATCAATCTTGTTAACATCGTTTATGTCCTTTGGATATTGCTCGGTGAACTTTCACTCTCTCGGATGGCTTCATCATATAATCCTCTATAATAACCCACATCATTAGTCGATGTCAATAACTCGTGTAATCCATCCTCCATCCCACTAGCCTTAGCCACATGATAGGCCACATCTCTCTCCGCTATAGCCTTCCACAAATGTAGAGATAATTTATCTCTCTTAGCTATGTTTTGTTATGCATGGAACTTCAAAGAATCTAAATATGTATACAATGTATAAAATATAATGAGAGAGGTTTCTCTCTGTTGTACTACTCTATCTCTCTAGGACTCAACCATGTGTAGCTCTTCTATTGATGGACCTAGAGGTTGTACTACTGGTACTTGAATCCACATAAAAGACTCTCTTTTATCTCCTCATTCATCATCCCCATCTCCCCATCAATCATCCACATCTACTCCTCATCCTCATGGACTCAGTGACATCTGTGAATAGACCGGTACCTATAAATCTTGTAGATGTACACCATGTCTAACATGTTCCTGTATTAGTACCTATAACTGAACATATACCTGTGTACTGTCACCACCAATCTGGTACTATGATAATTTTTCACTGGGAACTCCTCATGCTATGATTATTTACTAATGCACAACCTTTAGTTTGGTGGATGTAATCTGAAAACACAACAACAAACATAACATAATAATACCATCGACTATGAAAAGAAGGAATGATGATAAATCTGAAATATCAGAGTAAATTATAATATTAACATGAAATTGTTACAATCTCACCCATGAGGTACTTCAAGTGTTATTGACTTCACTTGCCTTTCACCAAGACTATGGGAGAAACTTTACAATTACACCTCTTAATGGCTTCTTCAACACACCTTTAAACTGATGGCTTCCTTTACACACTTCATACAATATTTCTCACTACTTCCTTCTATGCTAAATGAGGAGGGTGGCCTCTTTATTTATAGAACTTCCATGCTTATCCATCTTATCTCTAAGATAGGATAAGAAATCCACTCTGACGAATCATATTCCATACCTTAACTCTTATCTGTACATGTAAGCTTATCTTTTAAGATAAGATAAACCTTATCATTTCACATGGGTTCCACATTTTTAGACTTTTTACAAATAAAATACACAAAATATTTATGACCTCACTCCTTGTCCTTATTACCAATATAATATTTCTAATTCCTAATCATGTAGACCCTACTTCTCTACTTACCCAAACTTTGACATTTTAACATTACCGGACCACTTACGACAAATATTTACTTTTTACCACAACATTCCTATTGTACTTTTGACTATTACCATACTATACATTATTGGTGGGCGTCGTACTAGCAGCGCCATTATCTTCTATCGGACGCTACTACTAATTATACTTAACAACATCCTATTCCTAATACATACATTAATGAAATAGAAATTACGGAGGAAAATTTTAGTGTCGACATCTTCCCCCTTCCTAGCTTCTACTCCATCCTCGGAGTAGACTATTCTGGTGCTTGGAAAATCTTCAACTTGTCGTGGTTGACCCATTTCGTAATGGGAGTGCCATCCAATTCCTCCAGTCGGTACGTACCATTTTCATGCACAGCTGCTATTTTGTAGGGCCCCATCCATTTTGGAAGAAATTTTCTCTGTCTTCTTTTTTTGTATCTGGAATCATATACTAGAACCAAGTCATTCACATGAAATGGAGACCAACGGATCTTTTGATCAAAGTATTCCTTCTGCTTCATTTTCTTCTTATAGCTTGTATCCTTAGCTATTTCCCTCATTTCCTCTAGCAAATGAAGATGTACCAACCTTTCTTTTACTGAATCACTTTCATCCATCCTTTCATTTTCCATAACTCTGACCGTGGGAATATCAAACTCAATAGGAAGAACTGGATCAATGCCATAAGCCAACTGAAATGGGGAGTATCCTGTTGCTGACTTTGATGTTGCCCTATATGCCCACAATGCTGCATGAATCCTCTTATCCCATTTATGTACCTGCAAGGCTGCATCTTTTGCTAGAATTTGACACAACACAAAATTTGTTCGTTCCACCTGTCCATTTGTGCTTGGCTTGTATGTTGTTGCCTTCCTATGCTTAATAGAAAACTTATTGACTAGGGCTTCTACCACCTCATTAATGAAGTGGCTTCCTTGATCTGTTACAATTTCTAATGGACAACCAAATCTGGTGACAATGCGTTCATATATGAACCTTGCCACTTCATCCATGGAAGTTGTTTTCAATGGCCTAGCTTCAACCCACTTGGTTAAATAATCTGTGGCAACTACAATATACTTATTTTGGCGTGAGGTAGTTGGAAGTGGACCTACAATGTCTATTCCCCACTTTTCAAAGGGACCAAGTGGAAGAATAGGGCATAATGGAGCTGATGAAGTCTTACGGTTACCATGTGTTTGACAAATATCACATGTCTTACAATAATTATAACAATCTTTAAAAAGAGTGGGCCAGTGATAACCTACATCCAAGATCCTTCTTGCTGTAAGTTGTCTAGAGAAGTGCCCTCCACATGTACCATTGTGGAATTCTTCTAGCAGCTCCTTCCCTTGATCACGTCCAACTGCCCTCTTGTACTGTCCATCAGGTCCTATTCGAAATAATACTCCATGCAGAATAGAATATGGACGACTGGCTTGAGTAATCTTTCTCTTAGTCTTTGCATTGGCACCATCAGGAAACTTGAATTCATTCAGATAATTCCAAATATCTATGTATTCACTAGGGATTGTGTCAAGGGATAACAATGCTGCATCGGGGAAATCATCATCATCACAAGATGATCCTAAACCATCATAGGCTCGAGAGAGTGCATCTGCATTGACATGCTTCTTTCCTGGCCTATCTATAATATCAAATTCAAATTCTTGTAGCAAAATTATCCATCTTGCTATCCTCCCTGATGGGTTAGGCTTATTGACAATATATTTTAGAGCCTGATGATCTGTTACAACTATAAATTTCTGCCCTAGCAAGTAATTTCTAAACTTCTTTACAGCAAAAATGATAGCTAGAGCCTCTTTTTCAGTTACAGTATAATTTACCTCAGCACTGCTCATTTGTCTGCTCCCAAAGTAAATTGGATGTTCATTCCCATTTTCATCCTTTTGGCTCAAAGTACTTCCTAGTGCTGCATCTGAGGCATCAGTGTACACAATGAATGGCTTGCTCCAATCTGGATTCTTTAAAATAGGTGAAGACACCAGGGCTTCCTTCAGTTGTCCAAAAGCTTCATGCGCCTTATTTCCTGGTTCATAAGTAACATCCTTCTTCAAGAACTGGGTTAGTGGCTGTGCAATCTTTGAGAAATTCTTGATGAACCTTCTATAGTAACCCACATGGCCTAAAAATGATCTCAACTTACTTCTATTCATAGGAAATGGTAAATCTTTGATTTTTGAAACTTTATCAGGATCAGTACCAATACCATCTCTGGATACAACATGCCCTAACAAAATGCCTTTAGAACATCCAAAGACACACTTTGTAGGGTTTAGTGAGGCTTGTGCTTCATCTAACCTTTGAAATGTTGTCTCCATCTGGTGCAGGTGGTCCATCTTGCTCCCATAGATGTAAAAATCATCCAGAAATACTCTGATGAAGTTCCCAATGTAGGGTTCGAACACCCTATTCATCAAACGCTGGAATGTTGCTGGAGCATTACACAACCCAAAAGGCATAACTCTATAAGAAAACGTTCCCCAAGGAGTGGTGAACGTGGTCTTCAGCTGATCTTTCTCCGCTATACGGACTTGGTTGTATCCGCTATATCCATCAACAAAAACTATAACACTCCTGGCCAGCTACTTCGTCCAAGATCTGATCTAAGAATGGAAGAGGGTAATGATCCTTCTTTGTTGCCTTATTGAGCTTCCTGTAATCAACACAAATGCGTAGCTTCCCATTCTTTTTTATTGAGATCACAATGGGAGAAACCCATTCTGAATTCTCCACAGCAAATATGAATCCTGCATCAAGCAACTTATCTATTTCTTCTTTTACAGTCTTGGAAAAATTAGGATTCATTCTATATGGAATTTGCTTTATAGGCTTAGCACCATCTACCAGCTCAATAGAATGTTCTACCCAACTTACTTGATGGAGTTCCTTGTAATCAAAAGTGAATATGTGTATGTACCTTCGAAAGAGCTGGAGGTAGGATTCCTTCTCACTCTCCATCACAACATCACCAATCTTTATTTGTTGGAGACGATCATCAACTTCTTCTTTAGATAATTTTATGGGGTCATGAGTTGGTGTGACTGGAAGGATATCCATGACTGAAACATCAACCTCACTTTCTTCATCTTCAGTGTCCACTTCACTGGTACTAGAGTAATCAGAGGATGTCCAATCATCAGTTTCATCACTTGAATCCACAGGTTCTGCCTTATGATGCCGAGGGATCATGTTTATCTTCACCCTCTCTCTACCACGTCAAAGTGTCATGAAACCTTCATTCCAGTAGTTTCTTGCATGAACTCTCCTTAGCCATGGTCTTCCCAGTAACATTGGGTACGCAACAGTACCATTTTTCATCACCTGAAAGTCTACCACACATACAACACCCATAACAGATATTGCCACATTTGAAACTATACCTTCTGGTTTAGTTTTTCCCTTATTTAATGACCTTAACATAAGTGTTGAAGGGTGATCAATTTTTAAACCCAACATATTCATTACAGACTCGGTCATTACATTAACTGCAGCACCTCCATCAACTAAGACATCATGAATTGAAATACCATTACATAATACCTCAGCTTGTGGAGCATAGGGATCTTCCTCTGCCTCCAAAACAGGGACCTCAACCTCCTTCCTTCATCGAGCATTGAGTCCACTTCGCATCTCCCGCCTCTTCTCAGAAGACATAACCAAGAGTTGACCATATGTAATATTTGCAGGCCTTTTGGACAGATCTTCCAAGATGGAGTATGGTCCTTGCCCCTGTGAAATCAGAAAATCCTGCACACCCAACTTTCTTCTCCTATGTTTCTTACTAGTTTCTCCTTTCATCTTCTTAGGATCATTTCCATCTTGATTATCTTTTTCTTTCTTTCTTTTTGTTACAAACACATCTACTTCATTATTTATGCTCTTATCTACTACATCAAAAGAATTCACAGGTGCTTTTCCTTTATCATTATCTCCTTTACCAGATGTAGAAGCTCTATCTGGACAATTATACTTATAATGACCCTTTTTATAACAACCATAACATACAACTTCAGAAATATTTCTTTTTGGACCTCTATCTCCTCCCTGAGAACTAAATTATTTTCCTTGAAGAAGATTAATAGTTAACTGACCCATCTTCTTGAGCAGATCTTCATACTCAGTAGATGTACTAGGAGAAATATTTTTGCTCACCGAGAGTGGTTGTGGATTCTGGACCAAAGGTGCTGGTGTAGGCTCTACTTTAGCAACAATTTCTTTGGGCTCCTCTTCCATGCTTTCTTCTTGCCTTCTTGCAATCTCCTTTGCTTGTTCAATGGTAGCTGGGCGGTCATACTTCACTCATTGTCTGATCTCTGGCTTCATCCCAAGAATGAAGTGCTTACATAGGAGATTATCCACGCCATTCATCAACCCATCCGCTAATCCTTCCTTCCAGATCTGGGCATCGAGCTTCCTCCTTAGCTCTAGAACACGAGCATGATAATCCCTTATCTTATCCTTCTCTCCTTGGGATAGCTTTGTGATATCGATCATGAGATCTACATATCTCTGTTGTTCACCAAATTCTTCAAGAAAACTTTCAGTTAATAAATCCCATGAGTTTTTCACATTATCACCTAGTGTTTCAAACCACCTAAGGGCTGAACCATCCAAAAAGGTAGGAAAAAATTCAGTCCATTGTTCCCTTCTTATAAGGCCATTACAAATACAAGATTGTTTAAACTCTTGAATGAAAGAGGAAGCATCTTCATTAGATTGAGCTGAAAAAATAGGAATCTTCCCCATTTTCAAAAGTAACCACAGTGAAATACCAACCCACAAGTACAATCAACAAGACTTATGTGCACAAATAATTGAAATCACTATAATAGAAAATAGAAATGACCACGGTAAACTATGGTAAAACTTGACTTACTGCGGTAAAAACTGACTTTACTATGGTAAACACTATTCACAGTAAAAAGTGAAGTTACTGCGGTAAATACTATTCACGGTAAAAAGTGACTTTACTGCGGTAAATACTATTCATGGTAAAAAGTGACTTTACTACGGTAAATACTATTCATGGCAAAAATGACTTTACCATGGTAACTACTATGCACAGTAAAAACAAGGTTACCCTCCAATTGATTTTTGACTAAGTGGGAATATCTCTCCAGAAAATCCACCAACGAGGAATGGTCCCGGCAACGGAACCAAAATGTCATCACCAATCCGGCACTATGATAATTCTTCACCGGGAACTCCTCGTGCTATGATTATTTACTAATGCACAGCCTTTAGTTTGGTGGATGTAATCTGGAAACAAAACAACAAACATAACAGAAGAATACCATCGACTATGATAAGAAGGAATGATGATAAATCTGAAATATCAGAGTAAATTTTAATATTAACATGAAATTGTTACAATCTCACCCATGAGGTACTTCAAGTGTTATTGACTTCACTTGCCTTTCACCAAGACTATGGGAGAAACTTTACAATTACACCTCTTAATGGCTTCTTCAACACACCTTTAAACTGATGGCTTCCTTTACACACTTCATACAATATTTCTCACTACTTCCTTCTATGCTAAATGAGGGGGGTGGCCTCTTTATTTATAGAACTTCCAGGCTTATCCATCTTATCTCTAAGATAGGATAAGAAATCCACTCTGACGAATCATATTCCATACCTTAACTCTTATCTGTACATGTAAGCTTATCTTTTAAGATAAGATAAACCTTATCATTTCACATGGGTTCCACATTTTTAGACTTTTTACAAATAAAATACACAAAATATTTATGACCTCACTCCTTGTCCTTATTACCAATATAATATTTCTAATTCCTAATCATGTAGACCCTACTTCTCTACTTACCCAAACTTTGACATTTTAACATTACCGGACCACTTACGACAAATATTTACTTTTTACCACAACATTCCTATTGTACTTTTGACTATTACCGTACTATACATTATTGGCGGCATCGTACTGGCAGCGCCGTTATCTTCTATCGGACGCTACTACTAATTATACTTAACAACATCCTATTCCTAATACATACATTAATGAAATAGAAATTACGGAGGAAAATTTTAGTGTCGACATCTTCCCCCTTCCTAGCTTCTACTCCGTCCTCGGAGTAGACTATTCTGGTGCTTGGAAAATCTTCAACTTGTCATGGTTGACCCATTTCGTAATGGGAGTGCCATCCAATTCCTCCAGTCGGTACGTACCATTTTCATGCACAGCTGCTATTTTGTAGGGCCCCATCCATTTTGGAAGAAATTTTCTCTATCTTCTTTTTTGTATCTGGAATCATATACTAGAACCAAGTCATTCACATGAAATGGAGACCAACGGATCTTTTGATCAAAGTATTCCTTCTGCTTCATTTTCTTCTTATAGCTTGTATCCTTAGCTATTTCCCTCATTTCCTCTAGCAAATGAAGATGTACCAACCTTTCTTTTACTGAATCACTTTCATCCATCCTTTCATTTTCCATAACTCTGACCGTGGGAATATCAAACTCAATAGGAAGAACTGGATCAATGCCATAAGCCAACTGAAATGGGGAGTATCCTGTTGCTGACTTTGATGTTGCCCTATATGCCCACAATGCTGCATGAATCCTCTTATCCCATTTATGTACCTGCAAGGCTGCATCTTTTGCTAGAATTTGACACAACACAAAATTTGTTCGTTCCACCTGTCCATTTGTGCTTGGCTTGTATGTTGTTGCCTTCCTATGCTTAATAGAAAACTTATTGACTAGGGCTTCTACCACCTCATTAATGAAGTGGCTTCCTTGATCTGTTACAATTTCTAATGGACAACCAAATCTGGTGACAATGCGTTCATATATGAACCTTGCCACTTCATCCATGGAAGTTGTTTTCAATGGCCTAGCTTCAACCCACTTGGTTAAATAATCTGTGGCAACTACAATATACTTATTTTGGCGTGAGGTAGTTGGAAGTGGACCTACAATGTCTATTCCCCACTTTTCAAAGGGACCAAGTGGAAGAATAGGACATAATGGAGCTGATGAAGTCTTACGGTTACCATGTGTTTGAAAAATATCACATGTCTTACAATAATTATAACAATCTTTAAAAAGAGTGGGCCAGTGATAACCTGCATCCAAGATCCTTCTTGCTGTAAGTTGTCCAGAGAAGTGCCCTCCACATGTACCATTGTGGAATTCTTCTAGTAGTTCCTTCCCTTGATCACGTCCAACTGCCCTCTTGTATTGTCCATCAGGTCCTATTCGAAATAATACTCCATGCAGAATAGAATATGGACGACTGGCTTGAGTAATCTTTCTCTTAGTCTTTGCATTGGCACCATCAGGAAACTTGAATTCATTCAGATAATTCTAAATATCTATGTATTCACTAGGGATTGTGTCAAGGGATAACAATGCTGCATCGGGGAAATCATCATCATCACAAGATGATCCTAAACCATCATAGGCTCGAGAGAGTGCATCTGCATTGACATGCTTCTTTCCTGGCCTATCTATAATATCAAATTCAAATTCTTGTAGCAAAATTATCCATCTTGCTATCCTCCCTGATGGGTTAGGCTTATTGACAATATATTTTAGAGCCTGATGATCTGTTACAACTATAAATTTCTGCCCTAGCAAGTAATTTCTAAACTTCTTTACAGCAAAAATGATAGCTAGAGCCTCTTTTTTAGTTACAGTATAATTTACCTCAGCACTGCTCATTTGTCTGCTCCCAAAGTAAATTGGATGTTCATTCCCATTTTCATCCTTTTGGCTCAAAGTACTTCCTAGTGCTGCATCTGAGGCATCAGTGTACACAATGAATGGCTTGCTCCAATCTGGATTCTTTAAAATAGGTGAAGACACCAGGGCTTCCTTTAGTTGTCCAAAAGCTTCATGCGCCTTATTTCCTGGTTCATAAGTAACATCCTTCTTCAAGAACTGGGTTAGTGGCTGTGCAATCTTTGAGAAATTCTTGATGAACCTTCTATAGTAACCCACATGGCCTAAAAATGATCTCAACTTACTTCTATTCATAGGAAATGGTAAATCTTTGATTTTTGAAACTTTATCAGGATCAGTACCAATACCATCTCTGGATACAACATGCCCTAACAAAACACCTTTAGAACATCCAAAGACACACTTTGTAGGGTTTAGTGAGGCTTGTGCTTCATCTAACCTTTGAAATGTTGTCTCCATCTGGTGCAGGTGGTCCATCTTGCTCCCATAGATGTAAAAATCATCCAGAAATAC
Source organism: Taxus chinensis (assembly GCA_019776745.2). Taxonomy (NCBI): domain Eukaryota; kingdom Viridiplantae; phylum Streptophyta; class Pinopsida; order Cupressales; family Taxaceae; genus Taxus; species Taxus chinensis. The sequence goes on from CM034150.1 coordinate 162,751,310, forward strand.
TCTGATGAAGTTCCCAATGTAGGGTTCGAACACCCTATTCATCAAACGCTGGAATGTTGCTGGAGCATTACACAACCCAAAAGGCATAACTCTATAAGCAAACGTTCCCCAAGGAGTGGTGAACGTGGTCTTCAGCTGATCTTTCTCCGCTATACGGACTTGGTTGTATCCGCTATATCCATCAGCAAAACTATAACACTCCTGGCCAGCTACTTCGTCCAAGATCTGATCTGAGAATGGAAGAGGGTAATGATCCTTCTTTATTGCCTTATTGAGCTTCCTGTAATCAACACAAATGCGTAGCTTCCCATTCTTTTTTATTGAGATCACAATGGGAGAAACCCATTCTGAATTCTCCACAGCAAATATGAATCCTGCATCAAGCAACTTATCTATTTCTTCTTTTACAGTCTTGGAAAAATTAGGATTCATTCTATATGGCATTTGCTTTATAGGTCTTAGCACCATCTACCAGCTCAATAGAATGTTCTACCCAACTTACTTGACGGAGTTCCTTGTAATCAAAAGTGAATATGTGTATGTACCTTCGAAAGAGCTGGAGGTAGGATTCCTTCTCACTCTCCATCACAGCATCACCAATCTTTATTTGTTGGAGACGATCATCAACTTCTTCTTTAGATAATTTTATGGGGTCATGAGTCGGTGTGACTGGAAGGATATCCATGACTGAAACATCAACCTCACTTTCTTCATCTTCAGTGTCCACTTCACTGGTACTAGAGTAATCAGAGGATGTCCAATCATCAGTTTCATCACTTGAATCCACAAGTTCTGCCTTATGATGCCGAGGGATCACGTTTATCTTCACCCTCTCTCTACCACGTCCAAGTGTCATGAAGCCTTCATTCCAGTAGTTTCTTGCATGAAATCTCCTTAGCCATGGTCTTCCCAACAACATTGGGTACGCAACAGTACCATTTTTCATCACCTGAAAGTCTACCACACATACAACACCCATAACAGATATTGCCACATTTGAAACTACACCTTCTGGTTTAGTTTTTCCCTTATTTAATGACCTTAATAGAAGTGTTGAAGGGCGATCAATTTTTAAACCCAACATATTCATTACAGACTCGATCATTACATTAACTGCAGCACCTCCATCAACTAAGACATCATGAATTGAAATACCATTACATAATACCTCAGCTTGTGGAGCATAGGGATCCGCCTCTGCCTCCAAAACAGGGACCTCAACCTCCTTCCTTCTTCGAGCATTGAGTCCACTTCGCAGCTCCCGCCTCTTCTCAGAAGACATAGCCAAGAGTTGACCATATGTAATATTTGCAGGCCTTTTGGACAGATCTTCCAAGATGGAGTATGGTCCTTGCCCCTGTGAAATCAGAAAATCCTGCACACCCAACTTTCTTCTCCTATGTTTCTTACTAGTTTCTCCTTTCATCTTCTTAGGATCATTTCCATCTTGATTATCTTTTTCTTTCTTTCTTTTTGTTACAAACACATCTACTTCATTATTTATGCTCTTATCTACTACATCAAAAGAATTCACAGGTGCTTTTCCTTTATCATTATCTCCTTTACCAGATGTAGAAGCTCTATCTAGACAATTATACTTATAATGACCCTTTTTATAACAACCATAACATACAACTTCAGAAATATTTCTTTTTGGACCTCTATCTCCTCCCTGAGAACTAAATTCTTTTCCTTGAAGAAGATTAATAGTTAACTGACCCATCTTCTTGAGCAGATCTTCATACTCAGTAGATGTACTAGGAGAAAGATTTGTGCTCACCGAGAGTGGTTGTGGATTCTGGACCAAAGGTGCTGGTGTAGGCTCTACTTTAGCAACAATTTCTTTGGGCTCCTCTTCCATGCTTTCTTCTTTCCTTCTTGTAATCTCCTTTGCTTGTTCAATGGTAGCTGGGCGGTCATACTTCACTCATTGTCTGATCTCTGGCTTCATCCCAAGAATGAAGTGCTTACATAGGAGATTATCCACACCATTCATCAACCCATCCGCTAATCCTTCCTTCCGGATCTGGGCATCGAGCTTCCTCCTTAGCTCTAGAACACGAGCATGATAATCCCTTATCTTCTCCTTCTCTCCTTGGGTTAGCTTTGTGATATCGATCATGAGATCTGCATATCTCTGTTGTTCACCAAATTCCTCAAGAAAACTTTCAGTTAATAAATCCCATGAGTTTTTCACATTATCACCTAGTGTTTCAAACCACCTAAGGGCTGAATCATCCAAAAAGGTAGGAAAAAATTCAGTCCATTGTTCCCTTCTTATAAGGCCATTACAAATACAAGATCGTTTAAACTCTTGAATGAAAGAGGAAGCATCTTCATTAGATTGGGCTGAAAAAATAGGAATCTTCCCCATTTTCAAAAGTAACCACAGTGAAATACCAACCCACAAGTACAATCAACAAGACTTATGTGCACAAATAATTGAAATCACTATAATAGAAAATAGAAATGACCATGGTAAACTATGGTAAAACTTGACTTACTGCGGTAAAAACTGACTTTACTGTGGTAAACACTATTCACAGTAAAAAGTGAAGTTACTGCGGTAAATACTATTCACGGTAAAAAGTGACTTTACTGCGGTAAATACTATTCACGGTAAAAAGTGACTTTACTGCGGTAAATACTATTCACGGCAAAAATGACTTTACCATGGTAACTACTATGCACAGTAAAAACAAGGTTACCCTCCAAATGATTTTTGACTAAGTGGGAATATCTCTCCAGAAAATCCACCAACGAGGAATGATCCCAGCAACGGAACCAAAATGTCATCACCAATCCGGCACTATGATAATTCTTCACCGGGAACTCCTCGTGCTATGATTATTTACTAATGCACAGCCTTTAGTTTGGTGGATGTAATCTGGAAACACAACAACAAACATAACACAAGAATACCATCGACTATGAAAAGAAGGAATGATGATAAATCTGAAATATCAGAGTAAATTATAATATTAACATGAAATTGTTACAATCTCACCCATGAGGTACTTCAAGTGTTATTGACTTCACTTGCCTTTCACCAAGACTATGGGAGAAACTTTACAATTACACCTCTTAATGGCTTCTTCAACACACCTTTAAACTGATGGCTTCCTTTACACACTTCATACAATATTTCTCACTACTTCCTTCTATGCTAAATGAGGAGGGTGGCCTCTTTATTTATAGAAATTCCAAGCTTATCCATCTTATCTCTAAGATAGGATAAGAAATCCACTCTGACGAATCATATTCCATACCTTAACTCTTATCTGTACATGTAAGCTTATCTTTTAAGATAAGATAAACCTTATCATTTCACATGGGTTCCACATTTTTAGACTTTTTACAAATAAAATACACAAAATATTTATGACCTCACTCCTTGTCCTTATTACCAATATAATATTTCTAATTCCTAATCATGTAGACCCTACTTCTCTACTTACCCAAACTTTGACATTTTAACATTACCGGACTACTTACGACAAATATTTACTTTTTACCACAACATTCCTATTGTACTTTTGACTATTACCGTACTATACATTATTGGCGGCGTCATACTGGCAGCGCTGTTATCTTCTATCGGACGCTACTACTAATTATACTTAACAACATCCTATTCCTAATACATACATTAATGAAATAGAAATTACGGAGGAAAATTTTAGTGTCGACAGTACCTTATACCTCTCCCTATACATGTACTTGTGCATGAACCTATCCACATTCTCCTACATGGCCTTTTCAACCTCTCCCTCTCCTCCATTTCCACTTCAACACTACCCTCTTTGCTAATGTTATTCCTACTACCACAACTACTTGAGGAATGGTCAAACAAATTAGTACTATACTAACATATCATGTTGCATAATGTATCAATACACCTAGATCCATGATACCTTATTTTTAATACCACACGTGTTAAGAATCTTGTAAAACTAATCCTCTCTATGCTAGCCCTAATGTGTGGCCCAAAAGTTTTAGTATCTTATGCCACCTGCACATACCATTTCTCTCCATCTGGCATATCTTTTCTCACTCCAAGATTTTGCATGACCCTATCCACTCTATAATTCTCAATAATTTATGACCATCTCCCAATCATGTAATGATTCAACTCAACTTTCCCTAGTTCTACCACATCCATCACCCATTGATATGACTTGTTTGGCCTCCATGTGATATGGCATAAATGTAGATCATCTAGCACTCGTCTATAGAACACCACATCTGCTCTCTGATCTCTCTAACATCCACCTGCTATCTCCCATCAAAAACTTGATGGATCCTCTAGTTTCCTATCTCTTAATATCCCCTCTGGCTGACACACTTCTATACGGTTCCATACCCATATCTTTAGTAGATTCACTAGGCCCAAAATCCTCTAACTTCTGTATAAAAATATATGCATATCTCTATATAAATGCACTAGTATACATGATCCCCATGTAGAAACCACTATAGGAAATAAATCTAAAACCATGTCAATCAAACCAAGCTAAAATTTCCTCCCAATATTATCAGGAAACAAGTATATACTGATAAGAACCATCAAGTAGAAAGGAATTCAATTTATCTCATCATCCTCCATACACTCTACGATGTATACTTCCATACCATCTTTTTGAATATCCTCTACTCCAAATAGTACTTGTGTCTAGTCATGGATGTGTGATGCTCTCTTATCCCACTAAATCAAATGACCTTGTCTATGTACCCTCAGTATGCGGTAAACATCCTATAATGTCATTAACATCTCTCCCATCAACAATCTGAATGTCATAGAATCACCAAGGCATTACTCAACTAAAGTGGTAAGAAATAAGTGATATACTATTGTCTCTCACATTTGTGCTATGTGTGTTAAACCTGTCACCTCCAATACTGACTGTAGCACTCTCTTCTTCATAGGTTTCATCCATATCTTGAATGCTTGCAATCGTGAATATCTCTCTCATATATGCAGTGCATATAGTCTCACTTGAATGCATTATAAATCATTCATTAGTCCCTTCCCTACCTTTTACACATAAATATCACTTTAACACATTTCTTAATCTAATAACTCATGTTAGCACACTATATCTTATGCTACGCACTTATTCTCATGCTAATGCACTAAACACTAACACAATTAGTATTACTATAGCACACTCAAAATAAAACTAGTGTAACCATTACATTAGCACACTTTTTTCCAAACTAGTACATCTATAATAACACTAATGAAGGAAATCGTATCCTGCTCCATTTCACGATGTACGCGAGTGGAGGTACATCCTTACATTCACATTTATTTTCATTTTTCTTATAAATATAAAATTTAATAAATGCACTACACATATAAATTTCTCATGTAATCACTAGACCATCATCATGATGAACTCGTCCATAGTCTAGAACCTGATCCACATGATGAATATGTGTTGGATATTACACCATCTCTATCACAATATAAAATAAAAAAATCCACATATCACAATACAACCCTAATAAAACAATGACCAATGATTGTTGTTATTCCAATTTCTTCCTATTTAAACATTCTACACACCCCAATTCACATATGAAATCCTAATTTTGACATTTTACCTTCTATCTCTCATTTTATGAGTCTATTTTATATTTCAATCCTCCAAGAGTCTCTTATACCTCTTATCAAGTTGTTGTCCACTTTTGATTATCATGTCACCCATCTTCTTGAGGGGGCACTCCCTTGGAAAAATATAGACCCACAGGGGCATCTTAATGTGTCACTGGGAAAAATCATGAAGTGCACCACACTTCTTCATCATTTGTTCACTGATATAGATGTTTCCTTCGTAATGACACTTTAAAGAGGGGAACATGTAGACACCTTACAATATCCCATTACAATTTTTTTAAATCTCTCGAATCATACTGTAATTACTTCATAACAAATTATAACCATTTTAGACCAATTAAAACCACTTTTGATAATTTCTACTAATTTACAACACTTACTAACATTTTACGACATTTTCTAGAATAAACTTCTATCATTGGGTAAGTGCACGGAGTTTGGGGGCCAAAAAGTGGACAAAAGCCCAAAAAAAAGCAAAACGCGTACGCGTTCTGTTATAACGCGATTGTGTTTTAAATTCTTAGGTTTGGGATTTACCAAAGCATAACACGTATGTGTTATAACACATACGTGTTATGTCTACTTTAAATAAAAAAGAGGCTCAATCCTCTATCATTTTATCTCTCTCAAACGTGAGTTTCAAATCTTAACCGTTCCCTTGCCTTGCATGAAATTTTTTCATTCTCTTCAATTTATTTATTTTCATCTCTTCCAATTGCTCTAGTGTCTTTTTCTTGAATTTCCTCTTGTCCTTAGCTCAAATTTTATCACCCATGATTTGAAAAAATCAACTAGTGGGGTAGGGGACAAAATGAACTACTAAAAAAATATGCAATAATGTAGAGAAAATTGTAGACCAAACAAAATATATGCAAAATTCTCATGAAAGAGATGAAAGGGGCATTGGGGGAACACAATATATAACAAAGAATAAAACATATGTGTTATACTTTTTACCTTTTCCAGCACATGCCTCAAGGCTTGGGATCCGGTTTGAATCCCTAACTCTGAGGCATGGACCTACACAAACACAAAAAACAATGTGTTTTTACAGGAAAATGTAAAAATGCCACTTCCTCTTTGATAAATCAAAATAAAAAAATAAATCCATTTTTTAAAAATTATACCATGATGTAGAGAAGAGTTTCTTATTTCTAAAAATATATTATTTCAAATTTTTTGACAAATATAAGGTTTCTATATTATTTATTTTCTAACTATGCCTTTTTATTGCTATTTTTTGAAGTTTAAATATGTCTATCTTTCATCATGTATATTTTGTTTGGCTCATCGAAATTGAAAAAAATATACTAGCACAAACTAGGCATAATTCTTTACATATTCAAAAAAAAAAAAATTGATATTTTTTGAGGTAGTTAGGGGAGGCATGGTCGGAGCTCTGTTATTTTTCAAAACATAAAATTTATGTACTAGAAAAATCATAAATAAAAAAATACTCGGTAAAAAAATCTTAAGAAAATTCTAACACAAATTAGATGTTCCTAGTTATCTTTCTACAAAAGGGTTTTCAAAAATACTCAATGGTGCTCAAAAAATGGTGGGGGGCACGAAATTCAATCCATTATGTTTTTTAACAAAAATAGGAAAACCTATTGTTATTTTAGTTGTTTCGGCCACTTAAACTTATCCATTTTCAATAAAATTTAGTAGCTTAGAAACTAGAATCAAAATGCTATGATTCAAATTTCTAAAACATCTTTCAATTTTGAGTGTAACTATTTTGAAAAACTCATACAAGTTCAATTTTTTATTTTTTTTAAAAATGCATCCACTTAAGACCCCCTGTTGGCCCCCAAACATGGTGCACTTACCCCAATGTCCCTATCACTCACACATGGTATCAAATTATTAAATATTCGTAGTATAATCCATATTACACATTCAACTCACTCACATGATTAATTAATTAATCCTATCACTCTTATTATTCACCATATACCCTATTATCTAATTTAATATTGACAAGGGATCGAGACCCAAGAAGAAAGTGGGTGCGGCTATAGCTATCTATATCGAGTCGGTCCTATATACATAAATCAACGCATCCCACCAATAGGCCCCCTCTCTCTATATGGTGTTGGAAGAAAAAAAATGAGAGGGGGTGAATAAGTCGGCATTAGAACATTCATTCACATAAAATTTATCCATTCATTTAGCATTCATCAACCTAAGCATTCATCATGAACTTAGCTTATACATTATGAATCATCAAGCCAACATAACCATGAAAAAATATGCAAGAGGAACACAAGAACACGTGAACATCAAATTTAACTGGAAAAATCTAAAGGGGAAGAAAACCCATTGAAATAAATCTTTATTATATCCACGATTATAATTTAGTTGAGCAGTAGCCCAACAAAGAGCACCAACCCATAGATATAGTGAGGCACAAACCCCACAAAGAGCACCAAACCCTATATTTAGTATATCACCAACCCTACAAGGAGGAACTAACTCCCTAGATGACTCAAGAATATATTTATGAGCAATCACTAAGGAGGTAAACAACTCTTAAGCTCTCCTAAAACCCTAGTTCAAAAGCGATGGAGAAGATATTCTTCCTAGTGGTCCAAAATGGACTTTTTTTGCGATTGTGATGATTAGAGGCTATATAGAACTATTCTATATTTATCTAGGTGTAATTTATGTGTCATGGTTGTGTGTGGAACCCACTCAAAAATGAATGTTTCTAATGAAGTTCAGTTTTGTCACAAGTTCTTCATTGGACCTTTTGAATAATTTGGTTTTGAAGGAATTATGTCAGATATTACACATTTAAATGGTGGTTTCCAATCATGGTTTTGCCCTTATGAGGTTTGTTTTGGCTGGTTTTGCAATACTAGTTTTGGGTCAGTTTTGGATTGTTTCAGGTGACCGGGTTGTAAAGACATTTTGGAGGTGCTTCAATATGATTTTTGATTTTATAATCACTTTTTGATAATAATTAGGCCATGATATATCCATTATTATATAAAAGTTTCATGGATGAGGTGTTTTGATGAGGTTTTGAGCTTCATTTATGAATAATAGTTTTGGGGCATGATTGGTTATCCTTGTTTTCAAGTGGCTTCATGAGGTGAGATGATGGTACAAAGTGATTCAATATTTCTTGAGGTTGTTCATGGACTTATAAAAAATTTCTAAGTGGATGTTTAAGTTTGGTGAAGCTATTATTAGTTTAAGAGATTTGGTTTTAGCGAGAGGGTTGTTTTATGTATTAGGCCTATTTGAGACCTAATGGCGCATTAGATGCTTCTAAATGTCATTGCTGACCTCATTGGTCCTTTGTGTGATTTTTTTATAATTTTTTTATGATGAATTTTTGCATATGATGGAAGACCTAGATGTATTAGGATCATAAGTCATGTACAAAAGCAATTTGTGTGGCTCATTTGAGAAAGTTGAGAGTGTAAGGAAAGTGCAACCTAGAGGGGTGTTTCCAAAGGTGGAAGAGGTCTGTGTGACCATAAAAATAGGGATGAGAAGATGATGTGATGTTCTAGAGAGTGATAACATTTTATATTCATTGGACCTAGTCATCTTGAAAGAATAATCCCATGGGCGAGTTGACCTAGCGAGTAGATTTGAAGGAGGAAGAAAAGTGAGCTTTATTGTGTCATCATAAGTTGGTGTAACATTTACCTCTGACCATGAACTATTGATTTAGGTTTTTTGTCATAAAAATCCATTTGTTAGCTCTTAACCCAAGCATGTAACATGAATAATGGTGTTGAGATGTCTAGAAGAGACCATAACTAATTGTTAGTAGCTATAACTAAGGGAATTATTCAAATAGAAAGAGGTGAAAGATGAAGAAAGGGAGGTCCTAGGTTAGAATATGATGAAAAAGAAGGAAAGTATGAAAAAATTAATGCATGTCATGAATGTAGCAAAGATGTAATATTTTAATTTCCATGCCAAGGTAATCCCTAGGTCTAAGATAAGGAATTTCATTTTTCTAAGGTACTATTAATTTGGAAATATTAATTTAATTTAATTACACATTTGAAAATTATAATTTATTCAATAAGGGAGGATAATTGATCCCTATGTCCCCTAAATAAATTAAATTGTTTAAAATATTGTCTCTAAGGTAACTTAATGGTGTGTCCAAGACCCATTCATATTCATATAGTTAAAATTAATCCTTATTTTCACCCTAGATGGATAAAAAATTCAAAATGCCATTTGCAAATGGGAAATTCTAGGTTTAAGGAGAGAATTTGCATTGAAATTATATCCACCCTATATCAAAATTATGTCAAGGAAACCTTAGATTTCCTTATAACAAAACAATTCCTCTTTATCTTTATTGATTTTCCTTATTTTCTCATTTATTCCCTCTTTCTATTCTCTAGTTTGTTGCAACTTTCTTTGTGGAGCTCTCATGGATGATGGAGGAAGATCTTTAAATCCAATCCATTATATGTTTATAAATACTTTTTATGTAAATTTGTACTACCACTATAAAATTAAAGAATATTATGGAGTCTATTCATGTATATCCATTTTAATCCTTTCTGGGTTAAATTTATTTTATTCGTGGATCGTGAATCCACAATATATGAGAGTGTGAGCATGTGTGTGTGTGTGTGTGTGTAGACACACACACACATACGTATTCTCATATATGTATGTGTACACAGATATACAAACATATCTGAGAATGTGTGTGTGTAATAACAATGTGATATATCTAAACAAAGTGTGGCTAACTATATATGTGACCTTTGAATACTGTAGGGCCAACCATAATGGAAGGGAGGGGAGAGAGTTTGTGTAGGGTTTGCGGCCCCTCTCAAACTCTGTGCCAAAAATACATTTTTTCTTTTCTTTAAAACTAAACAATATGAAACATGGCAGTATTTTAAAACAAATTTCCTTTACTATATAATTTGTATAAGTACACACACACACACACACACACACATAATATGGATAAATATATAATTCTTTCTATATATAAATATAGATGTATCGTTATATATAAAAGGTTTCACATAGAGTTTTAAATCGATTACTTTATTTTCCTATATATATATATATATGGTTTTGCAAGCACGTGAATTTTTTTATAACCTCCTTAAATATTTGGCAAATCTTTGTGAATAAACAATACCTAGGAAAATAAAGTAATCAATTTAAAACTCTATGTGAGACCTTTTATATATAAAGATAGAAAGAATTATATATATATATATATATATATATATATATATATATATATGAACACTAATGTATTGCATTACAGGAAAGAAAACAATCACAATAATAATGTTTTATTTACTATCTCACTTCTGATTTATCAATATATTTCAAAGGCATTTATATTCAAACTTATAATAAGAGATTGCTTGGAAATTATAATAGAATATTTATAAATATCAATATATCAACAATAAAAAAGGAATTATTTGGCTAAACAACAGAGCTCCTTTATTCTATTTTATTCCAGTAAGATCAATAAACTAAAAATGAAATACCATTTCTTTTTTGCAACCATAGGATTTAAGTCAACCAAACTATGATTTACACTCAAAGTTTTTTACCTACTTACAAGCCTATAAATCTCTTTACTCTTTTCATTTAATCTTGCAAGTTATAATACAACAAAAATAACAAACTTCCCATATAATAACAAGGATAAAAAACCTCTATAATGGTCCCTTAAATTCAAAGTTTTTTAATATGATAAGAATACTATCCCATAGCCTCATTTACTTTCTTTTAAAATGAGGGAATTAATGAGAATAAACCATCAATATTTACTTAAACAAAAACACTCAAAACTTCCTTTAGATTTGCCTCCCAAATTATATTCCACAACATTTCTCAACATGTTTCTAAAAGGAAAAAAAATTGTTGCTTAACAAGAATAATATAAAACACTATAAAATGCAAGATTCCAAGCTTCCCACTATGTGGGAACAACATGCCCAAAAATTGAATATTTAAACCAAGTCTCATCCAACCAAAAAATCAAAGAAGGCCTCTTAGAGTAGGTTGTTTACCTTAACTCATGTTCACCTACATCCTTTATTTACCTTCTCTTTTATTTATCCTCACCCACTTATGTGTGGATATTTCTTTCATCTTATTTAGATATAAGGAGGATATTATCTGTTAGTGTGAGATTTATTTTCCTAGATTTATTTATATTAGCCTACTCAGGATATTCCACATCACTTGGAGTTTCCCTACACTTATGGAATATTCTTGCTTAGGTGTACACTTGGCTACATTATTCTAGTTGTTGGTTACTACTATTCTAGGTGGAGATTTCCATGATTCTAGGAGGAGGTTACACATTCACCTCCTCCATGTACATATCTTGCACTATTCTATTTGATCATATTGAGTTAGATCTATTTCTGTGTTATTGCATTTATCTCTCTTTCATTTTTGTATTTTTTCAATCTTGTATTGTTGCATTATTTTGTATTGGAACAATTAACATCTCACCTCATTCACCTATGCAATCTTTGAACTAGTAGATATTGAGTGCTTCTCCGATATTATCTACTTGTTCAGTATAGTTATTTCTTTGTTCTATGGTCTTTACTAGTTATTTGTTGTCTAAATTTTTCTTTTATTTATGGCTTGATCTATTTCCTTGAATAGTTCTTATATTGATCTTCCTTTCCTATATAAGCAAGGCGCCTTCTCATTATACTACTAGAGTTCAATAATAATATATGATAGTATTGTTTATTTGTTTACAAACTTTTTATAAAGTTATTTTAGTGAATTGCTTTTAGCTTATTGAGTTTGAATATTTATCAGCATATGAGTTATTTTTGTCTTGGAATGATTTGTTTATTGTCATTTTTATGGTATCAGAGCAGTAGATTCTATAGACATTCATATGTAAGTTTTATTTTCCAAACAAGAGTTTCATATAATCATAATTTCTTAGTATTTTGTCGTAACACGCATTTTTATGCAAAACAGAGAGATTCATTGGATTAAGAAGGTGGAAAAACCCGAAAAATGATTGTAAACTTGGCCATTAATGGAAATACTTGTTTTTTAGTTTTTTGCTTTTGTAGAGCTGGAGGCATGAACAAATCTACTTGAGAATGTGCACCGATGTGACAAAAGGTCTAAAAAAATATTTTTGGGTTTTTTTTGGATTTTCAAGTTTGGTTTTGGATTGTTTCCTTTTATTTTGCAATTTTTTTGTTTAGCAAGAATCCAATTTTTTTTGGTAGGGCGATTCACCCATAAAAATCCTTAGCCATTGGTCATATGGTATGGTCATATGAGTGCTTAAGAATTTGATTCCTACTAGTAAGTGCTTAAGTTCAATGACCTCAGTTTTTTTTAGTGAAAGACAAAAGAATTTTATTTTCTATATAGTGCCAACTGAAATAAATATTAGAAAAAAAACTTAATAAACTTGTATCTTTTGATCAATACCTTGCATTTAAGTGTCATTTTTTTTCAAAAGTGATTATTTTTTCATGTTTGTTCCATTGGAACTATTTATTTTGAGAAACACACTAAAATAATAATGTTCCATATTCTAACAAGAACTTAATTATAAAGTGCAAATTTTGGGGGTTCTTGTTGCATTCCTTGATTCTTGCATTATTTTTGGTGATTTTTAAATTGACGTCTTTATCTACTTATGCATTATATTAAATTGAGCCATTATACGTTTAATAGGAACTTATGTAAGTGATAGTATTTTGTTTTATTTGGAAAAATGTGACTCTCATATCAAAATATGGGAGTAATTAGAAGGATTATTTGGTAAGGTAGATCACATGAGAGCCATGCTACTTGAAATTGAGATCACCTCTATTAGTCTTGAATATTTTCCATCAATTATAGACTATCTTACTAAGTTCAAGCAATTGTTGAAACAATTGAATGGGAGTGGAAGAGATCAAAAAGATGAAGAGTGTGTTTAACCAATTCTATCAAATTTAACACGTCTATTCCAAATTTGTGCTTCTACCTTTTTCTTTAGCATGAATGCCTTAGGTGACACATTCCAAATACCTACCTTAGAACCATTTTGTGAAAGAATTATTAGAGAAGAATTCAAACTATATAACATTGAGTATTTCACCTCTCAAAAGGAATTAGTAGCATCTAATCCTAAGCAAAAGGGAAAACCAAAAGGTAAATCCAAGTTAACCCCTTATCCATCACAAAATTATTCTAAACCCAAAGAAAAAAACTCTAAACAAAAAGAGTCTTCTGAATCTAAGAATAAGTCTATCCTTTCATGCCCTTTTTTTATGGTAGTTGTAATGAAGAACATAGTTATTACAACCGAATGAAATCCTTAGACTCAAGAGAATGAAGTCATGAAACACAAAATGTGTATCTCTACTCCACCTCCTTCCAATGAGCATGGTAAAACACTTGTTTTTGTCAGGAGATCTTAGTCAATAATTACAGATAGTTAGGTTATAGATTCTAGTGCTTCTCATCATATGACTTCTCCCAAGGAGTCTTTTCTATCTCTTAGTGCTAAAGAAGAAAAGGAAATCAATGGATATGATGAGAAAACCCTTGATATTTGTATGGTATTATGAGGACATGAGACCTTATCAAATTTTAGATCATGATACTCATGAGGTTGTTTTTTGAACACATGTTCAGTTTTATGAGTGTTTTTCTCCTCACGATTATTCATCTTCTTACATGCATACTTATTCTTTATCTCATCTTGAGGATCCCTTTTTTAGGAGGCTTTTGAGGAGGTTATGGATGACAACAAGGATTTTATTCCCACTAATGTTGTAACTATGCCTTAGTGGTATATTAGTATATTTTCTAAGGAAGCACCTTTTATACATGATCTTCCACCTACTAGGCATCATCATACACATTTTACATATGTCTAGAATTTTTTGTTAGGTAGTTTTAGGAGACGCACAATATTTTTAGAGGCTCATGGGATACAAGACTAGGATGATCTAATGACTGTTGAGTATTTTTCTTTAATGAATAATAATACTTGCAATTTGGTATCTCTTCCAAAAGGAAGAAATATGATTAGGTGTCAGTGGGTATTCTAAACCAAATGCATAGTTGATGGGTCTATTGACAAGTATAAGATTCGTCTTGTTACAAAGGTTTTTTCACAAGTTCAAGGTATTGATTACTCAAATATTTTTGCACCTGTTGCAACTATAGATTATGTATGCCTTGTACTTGATTTTTTAGCATTATAGGGGTGGCCCATATACTATATGGACATGAAGAGTACCTTGTTACATGGGGATTTATAGGAGGAAATATACATGAAGTAACCTGCTATATTTTTTCATGAAGTTTCTCTTGTTTTTATACTCTGAAGGTCTCTCTATGGTATTAAAAAGGCCCCTCGGGCCTGATATAAGAATATGGATTATTTTCTTATATATAATAGTTTTTTTCATTTCTAATTTGATCCTTAAATATATCTCCATCATGTTGGTGAGGATATTATGATGCTTTTATTTCATGTTGATGATATTCTACCTACTGGTAGCTATTCTTTCTATATTAAGACTATTCAAATAGCTCTTTCCACGTAGTTTAAAATGAAAAATCTCGTGTTACTACATTATTTCATTATTTTTTAGATTTCTCATAAAGATTTAGGGATTTGTTTCAGTCGGTAAAATTACACCCATGACCTTCTTCAATTTTTTGATATGGTTTATTTCAAATCAAGTGTTTCTCCTTTTCACTATGGGGTTACTCTTACTTCCACATGTCCCACTCCACATTTTCATCCTACATTATATAAGAAGTTGGTTGGAAGTATAATGTACTTAACTCGTACCCACCCTAATATGTCATTTTGGTAGGGCTTGTATCTCAGTGTACACACTCTCCTCATAGCATTCACTGACAGGATGCTAAAATGATTTTTTTCTATTTACATGGCACTTCCAACTTTGGACTGCACTCAACTAGGGGGTCTACTTAGTTGGTTGGATATAAGGACTCATATAGGGAGGTGTCTATTGATGACTTGCTTTTCCACTTTTGGATACCTTTTTTATATTGTTTCTTCTCCACTTACTTGGGCATTTAAAAATCAACAAGATATTACACTTTCATCATCATAGGTAGAGTACAACATAGCAGTTACAATAATTCAGTAGATTCTTTGGCTTCTATAATTATTAAGGGCGTTTGGATTCCCATAGGATTCACCAATTCTACTTTGGTGTGAAAACCAAATTTTAATTCAAATTTCTCGCAACCCTCTTGAGCACCAACGGACCAAGCATATTGAGATTCACATACACTTCATTTTTTAGCACATTCAGAATGGAGTTATTTACTTGGAGTACATTCTAACTTAGAAATACGTTTTCAATATATTTACGAAGCCTTTTACATATCCTCGCTACCTTGAGTTGCATGTCATGTTTGGGGTTTCAGAATTTTTTCTTGGGGTTTTTATGAGCATATATTCCTTCTTCTTCATTCTCTTTCATTCAATCATTATTCCTTCCTACTTTTGGTTCAACATTTCTTCATGGATATATTATACATGAGTACCTAATTAGGCCTTGTTATCAAGAATCATAGTATGGATATGCCAATTTTATTTTGGGCCCCTATTTTCACTCGAAGGTGAGAATTAGAGTAGGTTGTTTACCATAGTTCATGTTCACCCAAGTACTTTATTTACCTTCTCTTGTACTTATCCTCACCCACTTATGTGTGGATAATTATTTTATAGTATTTATATATTAGGAGGAGATTATCTACTTGTTAGGTATATGTCTTTTTTCCATGATTTTTTGCAAGGGAAAAATTCTCACCTAAAAGCAAAACAACTATACCATACTATTAAATTTTTTCTTATAGGTCATCCTTATTCTACGTTTAGTTTGACAAATTGATACGAAGACAAAACAGGGTATGAAATTAGTAAAGTATGGACAAATTAAAGTATGTAGAGGAGAGAAAGAAAAGTGAGTGAAGCACATATTTGTGTGAGGGAACAAAACAAGAAGAGAAGGAGGTTATCAAACTATATCATGAAAATAAACTATTAAAGCTCATTTTTTGTGTAAGAGTATGGAGTGGTCAGATTATGTTGTGAATATGCAATAAGTGAGAAACAAATGCGCAACATGTGATCTCTCTCTCTCTCTCTCTCTCTCTCTCTCTCTCTCTCTCTCTCTCTCTCTCTCTCTCTCTCTCTCTCTCTCTCTCTCTCTCTCTCTCTCTCTCTCTCTGTGTGTGTGTTTGTGTGTGTGTGCGTGCGCTCATGTGCGTGTGCGTGTGCGTGTGCATGTGCATGTGCGCGCTTGTGTGTGTGTGTGTGTGTGTGTGTGTGTGTGTGTGTGTGCACGTGTGTGTGTGTGTGTGTGTGTGTGTGTGTGTGTGTGTGTGTGTGTGTGTGTGTGTGTGTGCACGTGTGTGCGTGTGTGTGTGTGTGTGAAGTATGGGGGAGTAAGGTTATGATCCGCATAATGAACACATATCATTAAACTCAAAGAAGATCATTCAAGCTAGAAAGTGGATAGATTTATGAAGGAAGATGTAGAAGGCCATTCAAACAAAGTATGTGAAGGAAATTTAATTATTTCAATGGAATATTAGTTGTAAAGAGATATTTTACAATTTTATGATCATTAATATGGAATATTACTGAAAGTGAAAATAGAGTTGAGTTTTGTGGATTTATTGTTGAGTTGATTTGGAGGCTGGCGCCACCCAAGAAAAGAGACTGGTGTCTCTTACTAAATTGGTGCTTAGTTGTGGAGATTGTTGTATCCAATAATTTGGTTCGTATAAATCAAGTGGATTGGTGTCTCCTATAGTTTAGTGTATAGAAACTTAATATGTTTGGTTTGTGACTAGATTTGGACATTAGATCCAATAAGTCCTTTCTCTTTTTGGTTTTCTCCCAAAAGGGTTTCCACATATATATATTTTTCTATGGTAGTGCATAATGTTGTTATTGTTAATTGATAAGTTTCAATTTATAATTTCAAATTTTTCTATACTGATTCACCCCCCTGTCAGTATAAGTGTGTGTTCTTTATAATCTTACAAAAATGGTTTTTGGGATATGCAATCCATCCACATATTTGTTCAACAGTTTAATATCCCCTTCAGTAATAATATATTTCCCATTCCAAACCAATATATTTGATTCCCCCCCATCCTCTACTCTTTTCCGATAGTCTTTCACCATAGGACCAACAACCTCTATGAAACTGGTATACAAACCATTCCAAGGAAAATCCCTAGAAATAAGTGTAGACACTTAAATCTAACTACGAAATTTTAAAACTAAAATTTAACTTCTTATCCTATTTTCTATCATTTGGTTATAATCATTGTATTTTTCACTAATTAGCTAACACTACCTTCCATCTTAGTTAATTAATGACACTTTGTTACTTAATTAGTCTCTCCCTTCATTCTCGATAAAAATTAACATTAATTTGTTAGTTATAATCCTATTCTAATTAATTAATTAATTGAAAAATATTGATGAATTAATTCTCTAAATAAGAATTTACCCTCTTATTAGTTCGTTCCTCTTCTTTGATCCTTCAAAATCCACCAACTTCTCTCCAATTGGATTTTACAAGCCTAACTTGATCTATTAATCAATTCTAATTGATTAATCAAAATCACACCCAACTCACTTAATTTGGAAATTATAATTAACCTTCCCTAATCATACTTAACACACTCTAATCATGTTTATCTCTTACTAATCCATAAATTTCTTTTTATCCCACATTCATGAGGATGAATGTTTCTCTAATCTAGAAAATAATATAAAGAACCCTACCCATTCCCTTCTAAGGTTACATATTTACACCATGTCATTGTAAGAAATTTGTATAAGATAAGAGAATTTCAAAACCTTTGAAGGCTTATTTATCAAGAAACCTCACCCTTTTCTACCTGGCTAAGAGTAGTAAGAGATGAACCAAAAATGGAAATTAATCCATATTGGTGAGATCTCTTCCTCTTCCTTTGAGAAAACATTTGATTACATGTGGATACATACAACTCAATTAAGGAAGTATCTACAATCCAAATCCCATCAAAAACATCAAATAATGGTTTGCATTTCATGTTTTAAATATTATATTCAGCAGTTAATCATTTCCTTTTAATGGCTTTATCTTAATGTTTATGTTGAACTAACATAGTTTTTAAATCTACTTGGTGTTAGGTTCTAGTAATTATCTTAGCTCGTTTATCATGGATACATATGGCACACCTGGTGTGACACTCCTTCTTCTCATGTGCATTCAATTTTTAGTTATAAAACACCATTTTTCCATTTTTCTAGCCTACTAAGTTTTTGTTCAATTTCATGAAAATATTGAGTTTTTAAAAATGTATGGAGATATTTAGTTTTTCTGTGAATTATTTTCTGGTATACATGAAATGTGTAGCTGTCAAAATTCAATTTTGATGAAGAAAATTTAACTTTTTTCCTTTTTGGGACAATTTTCAAATTTTTCTATGCAGGTACAAGTTTTTAGCATTTTTTTTTCTATTTTCTATCTTCTTGTCTTTTTCCACATATGGGAATTCAATTGGCCCCGTGTTTTCTCCCCAGAAGCCACTAGGGTACAGACCTAGTTGTCAAACTATCTGTAAAAAAAAAATATGCTAAATTTTTCTCAAATTTTCATAAAAATTTTCAATTCTATTTTTTTGTCCAAATCCTACAAAAAGTATTTTTTTAGCCCCTTTCTTCACCTAAGCACTTGTGAGGGTTAGTGACCACTGTAGGATTCATTTCTAGCCCCTATTTTCCTCCTAGTGATTGCTAGCCTAATTTTCAACCCTCGTCTTCTCCTTAGTGGCTGCTAGGGTTCAGGACCATGCTCTAAACGTACCCAAATTTTCCATATTTTGTAAATTTTTTAAAAAAAAACCAAATTTTTCCTAATTTTCTGGATTTTTAAAAATTTCCACAAAATTTTTGCTCAAATTTCCATTTTTTACAAGTTTTCATGTTTATAAATTGCACGATTTATTTGAAAAATTAGTTTCTATTATTTAAAAATATTTTTATAAAGTTCTGTTTTTCCATTTCTTAAGTGGGATCAAACAATGTGTATGTTCTTCTCTTGTACTTTTGAGTGATCTTGAGAATCAAAAATTACCTTGATCCTCATTGTAACATTTTGGTTTACATGAATAAACTAATCATTTGACTTATCACTAAAAAATCGATTTTCGAAAGAATTTTCTTGTTTTAGTTATATTTTTCTCATTTCTACTTAGTTGGATTCAATTTTGTGTATTCTTTTCTCTTGCGCTTTCGAGTGACCTTGAGAATAAAAAATGAACATGTTCCTTTTTTTTTCATGGAAAAACTTCTAAACATTTGTGTGTAGGACCAATTGCTTTTCGAAGGAAAAATCAAAACAAATACTAAGTACATTTTGTACAGGTTGTCAATGGTGTGTAAAACTACATTAAGATCAAGATAAAAATAACACACTATTCACTCACTATATTTACAGTTGTGACTAAGAAGGTTATTGCCTAATCGCTTTAAGTTTGGGATGTTCTTTAGCATAATCCATAAAACTAATTATGAGGAGTACCACAAGAACCCCAAAGTAGTCAACACCTTGAGGGAACTGGTTGACAAAACGGGAAGTTCTCCATCACCTACTTGACTATAAAAACCCATGAGTGTTAATTGTTATCCGTATAAGGCCTAGTTTTTTAATTTGATTATGGGGTAATAATATTTTCTCTAGGATTTATTATATAAACTCATACCTCTCTTAGACAAGTTATTATCGAATGTTGAGAAAAAAATCCTATGGATCCATTTGGAATTGGGGCCAGCTTGACCATATTCAGATGTGTATTTCAAAGAGCTATTTCAAATAAATACATTTTTGGAGTCATAACCTTGTTTTTCGAACAAGGCGAGAGTCCATTAAAGTTGTACCTCATATTGATTTCACCATGAATTGCACGTATCCAAACTTCCTCGAAGTTAAAACTTTGTTGTTTTAACAAGGTGAAACTTTACCAAAGTTACACCAAGTAATTTTTATCACCATTCATACATTCCCTTGTTATTTCTACATTATTTTTTCAAAATAAAACACCTCAAAGTGCCGCCAAATTTTTTTCCACCACTTTTTCACTCATTTAAAACTATTTTTCTTTAAAAGTAGGATCTAAGTGTTGAAACTGTGTTAATACGTATTCATAATTTTGGTGGTAGTCTTACACCAACATTGGTACATTTCTTCCCTAGGATAGTTTCCTCTTGTTTTCATTACATTTCTTGCATTATACCAATCCCTTTTTGATACTTATATTTTGTTTCCTTGAAACTCGATATAACTATTGACATTTTATAGTTATGTTGCTCGCATTATATTGAGCCATTGTTTTTGGTACTGAAACCTTATTTTCCTAAAACCTTTATTTGATTCCTAAAGGTACGTTGCTATGTTGCTCGTATTATACCAATAACTTTTCAATACTTACATCTTGTTTCCTTTAAACTTGATCTAAGGATTGACATTGTATTATTATGTTACTCACCTTGTAACAATCCCATTTTATACTTACACCTTTTTTTTTTACGAAAATTTGTTTAAGTGTTGACAATACGTGGTTATGTTACCTAGATTTACATAAATTTCTCTATATATTCCTTATTTTATATCTTTGACACTTAGATATTTCTTACTTGGTAGTCATTACACTATCCACATTAGCATAGATCTCTCTAAACATCCCTTATTGTATATCCCATATATTTAGATATTTAATATTTTATCATCATAACTATTATCCCATATTCACCCCCCAAAAAAATTGGTCAAACACAACCCCACACATAAATAAAATATGAAGGGGATGATTCAGACCCATGAGCTCACCTTCCAAGATGACAAATAAGGGGACATGCGAGCTTGACTCAAGGAGTGCAGGGTCAAAAGAGGCCAGCGGAGTCAAAATAGTCTAGAGCGTATACAAGAGAATTAGAGGAAGGACTTGAATTTTAAGACTTTCAATATGAGTTGGATTAAGGAAGAAAAAATAGACTCACAGAGGTGTCATGCGTCATCTTGGCACAATTCTGAAAGGTGCAACAAAATAAAGACCCCAAACAAGCACCAAGCTTCCACGTGTCCCAAGGTCCGAAAATGGACAAAGTTGACAGTTGAAAAATTCAAAATGGGACAGAGCCAGTGGAAGGTGCCACACGTCATCTTGGTGAAATTTCAAAAGGAGCATCAAAAGATAGGTCCAAAACTTTCACCAGCCCTCCACATGTCCAATCGGTGCAACTTCAGAAGTGCAGTCCAAAAAGAAGACAATCGGTAGTTGAAAAGTCTAAATAGGACATCAAAGTCCCCCACATGTCTCATCGGTGCAAAACCAAGGCTAGGTCCAAAGAGTGGATTCCTAAATGAGCACATGCTCGCCACACGGTCCAAGTCAAAAAGGGGGATAGAGCGGGCCCAAATCGGCTAAGTATGGAAGAGCCAGTGGAAGCTTCCATGTGTCATCCTGGTGTAATTCTAAAAGGTACATCAAAGCAGAAATTCCAAATGAGATCCAACTATACATGTGTCCAAGGTAAAAATGCGGATAGATCCGGCCATCAAAAATTCAAAACTAGCCAGCTCTCTACACGTCCGATAGGTGTACCTCCAAAGGTACAAGAGGAATAGTGTCTCAAAATTATTGCAGGCCCTCCACGTGTCTAGGGCCCCACAAAATTCAAATAGGGGAGATAGATCGAGCCCAAAATTACTAAGTATAGAGAGGCTGTGGACAGTGCTACATGTCAAATCGACGAAACATTAAAGGCATGACCCAAAGAAAGACTCCCAGACAAGTGCCAAGCTTTCGCATGTCCCAAGCTTGAAAAGGGAGTAGGCTCAAAATGGATAAGTACAAAAGGTAAGAGGAAGCCTCCACATGCCTCATCAGAAATATTTTAACAAGATATTCAAGAGGCAAACCCCAAATGAGCACTAGCTCACCACGTGTTCGGAGCCTGAAAAGGCCGAATCAGCTGTTGAAAATTCTAAACAAGGTCAAGCCAACGGAAGGTGCCACGTGCCTACACAACAGAATTTCAAAGGTAAAATTAGGATCAGGTTCTCAAACGTGCACTGAGCCTCCATGTGTCCAGGGTCAGATATATGGCCCCGAGAAGTAAAGGGGACTTAGCCAAAATACAAAGAAATAGGGCAAGCCTGCGGAAGACGCCATGTGTCTCATCGGCACAATTTTAAGAGTGAAGGCATGGGGAAAAATCTCAAATGATCATGGGGCTATCACATGGCCTTTGTATGAATAGACCCTTACATACTACAAGTCGCGTTAAGCACCTGACCTGAGGAACTTTAGATGGCCATATATTTTGATTGTGAACTCAGATTTAGGTGGGAGAAGACTTTTTGGAAATTTTTCAACATCCTCTACACCAAAGGCCTGAAACTTTAATTTTGAAAAGGTCAGGTGGGTGAGAAGTAGGAAAACGTCTTGCAAGATAGTAATGAAGGATCCAATTTCTTCAACCACCCGGATTTGAATTGATCCATCGTTCTTCCTTCCTCAACACACCAGATAGACATAGAGTGACATACTTGACAGATTTTAGGTGGATTTGTAGGGGCATTGAGGGATAGTGGTCAAGATTTCAAAGTAGGATTCAAGACATCTACAGGGGTGGTTGGAATAGAGTTTGACTTTCCCTCTCTCTTTCTCTCTCATTCTTCTATATATTGTAAATGAGGGGCATATTCAAACAATTGGTCGTTGTTTCTCCTCTGCCCCCCTCTCTATTTCTTCCTTAGGGTAGAATGTGGAGTCTAAGCCTCTTCTCATAGCTCTGTAATATAATTTTCTTGCATCTTGCCCACTAAGGATGTACTGTGTGAACTCATGGAGAAATAGAATATGTTTTGTGATGCATTTTTTCCATCCTTCCTTATTTTACTATCTCTTCTTGCATCTCATCATTTCCGGGTATACTGTGCATATTTATGATGTCTATTGTAGGTTCTGGGAGCTATGTTTAATGGGTTTGAATTGGTGTTCTATGTGATTTCTATCTCTGGTCTGTGGTACATCTTTTCCACCCTCTCCTCTCCTCACCTCTCTCCACTTTAAGCAATTTGGATCTGTGATCAACCACTTCCTTTTCTGGTTTATCACCACTTAGTGTGGGCTCTCTTTCATCCTCTCTCTCCTTGTCCCCTTGGAATGGTTAGATTAGGATAGGTTATCTCTTTTTGCACTGGAGTAGCTTGTGGTAGGTAGATTAGGAAGTAAGAACCATCTTTCTTCGA
Source organism: Taxus chinensis (assembly GCA_019776745.2). NCBI lineage: Eukaryota > Viridiplantae > Streptophyta > Pinopsida > Cupressales > Taxaceae > Taxus > Taxus chinensis. The sequence continues at coordinate 162,775,244 of CM034150.1, forward strand.
AGGGCCATCTTAGGTTTGCGAGTCCTATAGCTTGAGAGATGGTCCCATGTTGTGAAATCACACCAAATGCCCCACTCAGATCCCAGGCCATTTGGGGGTGTTTTGATTCTGCACTAACAGTTTTGGCACACTCAGTGGGACACTGAGTTTAGATCTCTCTTCTTTCCAAGGTGTCTCATTAGCAACAGCAAATCATAAGCCACCGTGTGAGCGCACTAACAGTTTTGGAACACCCGGTGGGACTAAGAGGTCTTCACTTCATTTCATCAAGTTAATGTGTTCTTGATGAGATTCATCCTTTAAAGGCACATTCAAAGCACATCCGGTGACTCCATCTAGTCAACAACCCATCTCGGAAGTTACAGACCTTCTCCCATCTATTCTCATCCATTTTCTTCCATATCTTTCATTTTCTTCCATTTCATGAAGTTTTGCAAACATGAATTCATTTCCTTCTTGGAACTCGCACTTGTAGAAAATTCATTTCCCATCTCCTCCAAATCAGCACTATGATCAAATCTAAAATCATCACGTTTACCCATATGAACAGTGTCAAAGCTAGTTTGGCTATGAAGCTTATCAAGAACAAGGGGATGCATACAATGGTGAAAGCTACATGGAAATTACTGACTTGGTGGAGAAAATTTAAGGGATGGAGGCTAGCATGGTGTAGTCTAAGGCTACAAGAAAGATGAAGGCATTCAGGATTGGTTTCAGGGCACCTTTTCCATGGGCTGGCCCTTTTCCAAGACATTACAGCCCTCAGGAGAAGCTTGAATTCATGGTTGAAGTGTTGCCTCAACTTACACAGTGGATTGAGGAGATTGGGACTAATGAGTTAGACACAAGACAACCTTGTCAATGGGTAAGTCAGTCACTAGCTCCTTTTCCTTTATTTTCTCTTTCTCAAACTCCATCATTTTAGCATGATCAAGAGTCAATCTTCCCATCTTCTTCCCGAAGTGTTGATTTCCCTTCTCCATTTCTTAATCTTCCATATCATCCCAATTATTTTTCCCTTTCCCTTCCCAAGTAGTCATCCCCTCCAAAAAAACAAGAAGTTCCACTCCCCTCTCCACCACAAACAATTGCAAATTTGGTTGAACCCCAACCTGCCACTCCTCTTGCTTTCCCATGTCAATGTTGGGAAGAGATTCCAAATAGTAGTTAAGGAGAATAGAAAGAAGAGGAGCCCAACAGAGAAGAAATGATAGGTAATCTAAAGATTTTGGCTGCCAAATTTTTGTTTACAAAGATCCCCTTGATGGTTAAGCCAATAGAGGAGGTCAAGGTTGAAAAGCCAGTGCTGGTTAAGGCTCAGTTTGCAGTAGAAGAAGAACAAGGACAAGAGGAAGAAGATCAAAAAAAAAAATTCTCTGAATGCAGTGTCCATAATGACACTTTTTTTGAAGAGGGTACTGATCTGATCCAAGTTGCACAACCAGCTAAGGAGGAGGAACAATTAGCTCCAAGTACCATTCAAGAGGAGAAGATGGGAGAGATCAAATCAAAGTTGAGGCCACTCATTGAAGAAAGCATCATTGAAGATTTTTTGCTTTCATTTCAAGGCTCTAATCTGATTGATGAACCCATGATGGAGGAGGACCATGCAATTTCAGAGGCTCCAAGTGTGGAGGAGGACACAAAATAACCTTCAGTTCTTCCTCCCACTCCATCCCCTTCAAACTATGATTTTGAAAAATATTTTTAGCTTTCAAACTTCATGTTTGAAGAAGAAGGAAACCATGGTGAGCTAGCTATAGATCAGGAGGACACCATGGAGGAGGTAAAGCATGTACAATAGGACAACATGGAGGCATATTATCTGTCTGACTTAGAGGAGTGCTTTGATGAAGAGGAGCCCATAAAGATCACATCATTTTCTCCTCCATCATCCATTTTCCAAACACATGAGCCTGCTACCATGAAGGGGAGCCTTGAAGAACAATAGCCTACACTTCATGACAGCCATCTCGAACCAGTGCTGGAGGACTAGGGTCTTCAATTTTTCTCTTAGGAGAAGGAAGGGAAGGAGGAAGAAGATTTCATCATCTCTTCCACCCCATCCATCTAGGAAGGATCCACTCTTGGAGATAGATTTCAGAGCAATGAGCACATTCAAAGGACCAAACCATGCCCAATCAGGTACTTGGCTAAATTAGAGCCAAGAGAGTTACCACCAGTCATGCTCATTCAAGAGCATGAGGTTGAGCTACAAAGCACCAAAGGTAAGCATTAACGCCTTTGAGACCCAAGTGTAGAAAAAATCCAAGAGGTGTACATTTTGTTTGTTGATACTTTGAGGAGGGCAAGACACCATGTGAAAGGTGGTTTCTTAATCTCATTTCTGACCATGTCTAGCACCAAATCAACTACATGGTCCTAGTTTTTGAGAAAGAGAAGTTACTTCTCCCTGCTAGTTGTGGGATGTTTTTGAGTATCCATTCTCTCTTGTTAGTTTAGGAGTAGGAGTACATTTGCTTTAAATAGAATAAGTGCTCTTACACACTTTGTATGTCTCATTTGAGGCATGTATGATTTTATCTTTGTACATAGTGCGTGTTGTTATGTTTTATTGCTCTAAGGTTATATCATCATGCATTTTAGCATGCCTACAGTCCATTTCAGGGATAAATGAAATCCTCGAGTCAATACAATTTTCTACTCTCAGAAACCCCATTTTCAAGATTTTCTTATGAAATTGAGAGTACAGATAGTGAGGAAAAATTAGGGTCATAAAGTGCAAGTATTCAAGGCATCCATTTCAAGAAAAGGGTCAGTACCATGCTATTTTTTGTGACTCCATGCCCAATGGATGCAATAAGGCTACTGGTCTCTTCATTTAGCAGGCAGATGTCCATGTGAGTCACCAAATTGTTATCCCAAATTAGCCCCCCAGAAAATTTGGTCAAACATGACCCCATACATAAATAAAATTTAAAGGGGATGATTTAGACCCGCGAGATCACCTTCTAGGATGAAAAAAAGGTGACAGGAAACCTTGACTCAAGGAACACAGGGTCAAAAGAGGACAGTGGCGTCAAAATAGTCTCGAGCGCATAGGAGAGAATTAGAGGAAGGAATCAAAGTTTCAGAATTTAAATATGAGTTGACTCAAGGTAGAACAAACAGACTCGTGGAGGCTCCACATATCATCTTAGAAAAATTTAGAAAGTCGCAATGAAATAGAGACCCCAAACTACCGCCAAGCTTCCACTTTTCCTAGGGTCCAGAAAGAGACAGAGTTGACAGTTGAAAAAGTCAAAATGAGAGAGAGCCAGCTGAAAGTGCCATGTGTCATCTTGGCTCAATTCTAAAAGGCACATCAAAAGGCAGGCCCAAACTTGTGTTAGCCCTTCACGTGTCCAATCAGCACAACTTTAGAAGTGAGGCCGAAGGGGCAGTCCCTAAATGAGTGTGAAGCTTCCACGTGTCCGAAGTCTAAAAAAGGAGACAGTAGATAGTTGAAAACTCTAAACAGGGAAGTGGAAGCCCCCACGTGTCTCATTGGTGCAACACCAAGGCTAGGTCAAAAGAGTGGATTCCTAAATGAATGCAGGCTCACCACATGGTCCAAGTCAAAAAGGGGGACAGTGTGGGCCCAAATTGGCTAAGTATGGAAGAGCTAGTAGAAGTTTCCATGCATCATCTTGGAGTATTCTACAAGGTGCATCAAAGAAAAAACTCTAAATGATTGCCAACCCTCCACGCGTCCAAGGTAAAAATTAGGACAAAGCCAGCCATTGAAAATTTAGAACCGTCCAGCTCTTCATGCATCCAATAGGCATACCTCCAAAGGTGCAAGAGGCATAGTGTCTCCAAATTAGCATGGTCCATCCACGTGTCTAGGGACCCAAAAAATTTGAATAGGGGAGATAGAGTGAGCCCAAAATGACTAAGTATAGAGAGGTCACAGATGGCGCCACGTGTCAAATTGGTACAACTTTAAAGGCGCAACCCAAAGAAAGACTCCCAAAAAAGTGCTAAGCTTTTATGTGTCCTAGGCCTAAAAAGGGAGTAGGCTCGAATCAAATAATACAAAAGGTAAAAAAAATCCTCCACGTGCCTCATTGGCATAATTTTAAAAATAAAATCCAAAGGAAAACCCCAAATGAGTGTTGGCTTGCCACGTGTCTAGAGCTTGAAAAGGCTGAATTGGCTATTAAAAAGTCTAAACAAGGCCGAGCCAAAAAAAGGTGCCACATGTCTACACAATGCAATGTCAAAGGTAAAATTCAAAATCGCTTCTCAAACATGCGCTAAGCCTCCTCGTGTCCAAGGTCAAATATATGGCCCCATCAAGCAAAGGGGACTTATCCAAAATACAAAGAAATAGGGAAAGCCCACAGATGACACCACGTGTCTCACGGGCAAAATTTTAAGAATGAAGGCATGGGGAAAATCTCAAATGAGTGCAGGGCTGCCACGTGGCCCTTGTATGAACAGACCCTTTGCATACTGCAATTCATGTTTAGCACCTGACCCGAGGAACTTCAGATGGCCATATCTTTTGATTGGGAACTTAGATTTGGGAGGGAGAAGACGTTTTGGAAATGTCTCAACATCCTCTTCACCATGGAGGCCTGAAATTTTAATTTTGATAGGATCAGGTGGGTGATAAGAAGGAAAAAGTCTTGCAATCTATTAATGAAGGATCTGATTGCTTCAACCACCTGGATTTGATTTGATCTGCCTTTCTTCCTTTCTTGACATGCTAGATAGACGTAGAGTGACGAACTTAACAGATTGTAGGTGGATTTGTAGGGGGCATTAAGGGATGGTGGTTGAGCTTTTAGAGAAGAATTCAATGCATCTACAGGGTTGGTTGGAACAGATTTCGACTTTCCCTCTCTCTTTCTCTCTCATTATTCTATATATTGTAAAAGAGAGACATATTCAAACAGTTGGTCATTGTTTCTTCTCTACCCCCCTCTCTCTTTCTTCCTTAGGGTAGAATGTGGATTCTAAGCCTCTTCTCATGGCTCTGTAATGGAATTTTCTTTCCTCTTTCCCACTAAGTATGTACTGTGTGAACTCATGGAGCAATAGAATATGTTTTGTGATGCATTTTGTCCATCCTTCCTTATTTTATTTTCTTTTCTTTCCTCTCATTGTTGCAGGTTATATTGTGCATATTTCTTATGTCTATTGCAGGTTCTGAGAGCTGTGTTTAATGGGTTTGAAGTGGTTTTCTGTGTGAACTCTATCTCTGGTCTATGGTACATCTTTTCCACTTTCTCCTCTGCTCACCTCTCTCCACTTTAAGAAGTTTGAATCTGTGATCAACCACTTCCTTTTCTTATGTATCACCGCTTAGTGTAGGCTCTCTTTCACCCTCTCTCTCCCCCTGTCCCCTTAGATTGGTTAGATTACGATAGGTTAGCTCTAACTACACCAGAGTAGCTTGTGGTAGGTAGATTAGGAAGCATGAACTATATTTCTCTAGAGGGCCATCTCAGGTTTGCAAGTCCCACAGCTTGAGATATGGTCCCATGTTGTGCAATCACACTGAATACCCCACTCAGATCGCATGCCATTCGGGGTTTCTATGATTCTCCACTAATAGTAACACTAATCCATTGTAACATTTAGAATTTTCACATATTTTTATAGGGCAAATTTTTTGTCACAATGCCTTAAACTCGGGTAGGTCATAGCGAACATGCTTCCAATCCCCTTAGAAAATCCTATGTTTTCTACTTCCATGAGGAGGAACAAGAGCTTGTTTAGCATAGTGCTAGTGAGCAAGAGATACCTAAAAATCACTTTATAGACACCTTTACTCATATAGAAAACTATTTATTTAAAATAATGACCAAGTGTGGGTACATCTTATTTAGTTAGGGGATAGATTTCCCTATTATTTTGATCCTAACTTCCTTTCTCACATGATTGGGATGATGAAAATAATTATCCCCCACCTCTTAGGACTAATGAGGACAATTCAAATCGTGAATGGGCCTCCATGTCTACTCATCCTAAAGGTCATCGCCAGGATGTAATATTTCCTCCACTATAACTCATCATCATATACATTTTATTAGGATGCATCATGAAGATTAAACAAAGAATGAAATCCCTTTACATGAGGAAGCAGAGCATGAGCCTCGCGATGAGGACGCCACTATGTAATGACAAATGGAAGCCCTTAGTCAAAAAAATTTTAAATTAGCTTCTCATGTCTGTCAAGACACGGGTAGAGCTCCTAGGACTAAAAAACCTAGAGTCACTTATGGCTAAAAGCTATACTGCAAACCGTGGTGGCAAAGATTCTAAATATAATTACGTGCATATACCGGCCATGCCATCACGTAGAAAATTTTTTGACCAAGAATGAGATTCGATGAAATATGCCCTTATTGGTTTACAAGAAAGTAATTAAGGGTGTAATAAAAAATATCAGTTCAAAGAATTGTTCCCTTACCCTTTCGATTGGGAAATGTTGCATACTCCTTTCCCACCAACCTTTGATTGCCCTAAATTCAATAAATATAGGGGTAAAGGATATCCTCATGACCACATCAAGAACTTCTTCATGGCCTTCCAATAAGTTTCATATATTTATAATTACCTTATTTGATTATTTCCTATGAGCCTTGGAGGCCAAGTACTCGAATGGTTTCTCCATCTCCCCAAATGGTCCATTACTCCCTTTACAAAATTAGCTGAAAAAATGTTTGCCACTTCTCATTTTTCTTGGACATTAATATAACCATGATAGATCTTTGTAACTCAAAAATAAAAATAATGAAAACTTTGATGGTTTTGTTGGTACCCAATCTTTAACTTCCTTCCGAAGCCTGGAAGCATCAAAAAATGGGTTGATGTGCTTCAAGGATGGCATACTTGTAGATTTATGTCATTTGTAGCCAGGGAAATGTCTAGAAAACTTGTTGAGACCGGGCTTTGGAGGGATTGAGTGACATGTATAAAGGGCACGACCTACCTTGCTACTTTTGGTCCTGCCTTTGACCAATGTGAGAGAACTCATTAGGTAACCTAAAAATGGAGAGGGGAGAATGGTATATTTATTCCTCCGGTTCCCTAAAACATGTAGATTAGTCTAGGGTTAAGATGGCCATGGATGTAACATTTAACTCTCACAATTCTAAACACAAAATGGTTCATATGTTAATCCAACTAGACTCATGTTACTATAGACAATAATAAATTCCACATGGTTTTGTATAATCCTGGTAAGGGAAATGATATTTACAAATTTCCTTGGCATATGTTTATAAACAGAGAAAATAGAAACAATTTGAAGGATTGAAATGATAATAGGTGTTATTCATGGATTCTAATGCATTTTTGTCATTTTTATTGTTGTATATATCTTTTAAGACTCATTGCAAAGGGATTTAGTACCTTTTATCTTTGGACTGTTTTTACTACTATCTCTAGCTTTTGAGACTTTTTTGTAAACAGGGTATAGTCACTTTAAAAACTATTTATCCTTAATAAAAAAATTTGATAATATGTGTGTATTTGTGTGTTGATGGGAGATTATACCATGGTGGAACTGAATATAACACAATTCTCATAATTTAACAATGGCATAATGTCATCCTCAATGTAAATAACATTCAATTAATTTGAAAAAATCCCTTGGAAAGAATATTTGAATTCAAGGATACCCAAAAAATTCATGATCCCATATAACCCTTAAGAAATTAGACAAAAATACTTGTGTTAACATCCCAATAAAAGGTTCATGTCTCCTGATCCATTATGCCTAAGATTCACTAAAATTCTAATGAAAACCAATTCGAAAAAAGTGTTATAAAGAGGAAATTAAAATTATGCATAATACTGTAAAGATAATGCTCTCAACACAAACACTGGCCCAATTATTCTCTCAATACAAGCCACATGAGGAAAAATTTCAGTGTAATTAAGAGGAGATATGAACATAATATTGCAGCAAGAAATATAACAGATTAATTAAAGCACATCACCCATAATGGAATAGGATAAATCCACGAATATACACAGTTCATTTTAATTTCCAAAAAAAATTATTCACAAGGGAACACAAAAACATATGTTCTCAATGCCTGTCAATGGTTGTACACTTGCAACCACCTTGAACACTAAATATTTTTAAAGAAACAAAACAAATCAAAAGTATCTTAATAAATAGAATTTCAGCTTTTACAGTAGTATACATCAATGGTTTTCAAGAAAATTGAAACTTTAACCCACCCTCCTATATGAGGACATTCCCTCATACTTCTGCAATATTGATATTTCCTTGTGACAAATTTTTCCCCAAAAAAGGTTTAGTGAATATTCTCTCAAATTCCACTAAAAGAAATTAGATAGCAATATAATTTTCCCTGATGGAAATACCTGATTTTTATGTTACTCCTTTGGAATTATTTTATTCCCCATATTGCTAGGTGGAGAAACTGTTGATAGCGATTTCTAGGTGTGATTTTTACTTCCATGTATTTTTATGATGACCGAGGTGTCATGTCATCATTCTCCATTTTCTAATATTATTTTGTGCATCAATATGATTTTTTCCAATTTTGAGAAAGTTGATTCTTATAAAATAATTAAACTTTTGATTAGTATTTTTATTTCAAGCAATGTAACTTGATTTGACACTAACCATCTCCTCCTTTTGGGAATCCATTTTGGGAAGCACATAATTATTATTATTCCTTCTTAACTAAATGTCCTTTTTGTGTATGATCTGGTTAAAATCAAGCCAAATGACTACCTTTCTAAGTGAGCATCAAAATAATTTATACCTCTTGTGAGTATCAAAAAATAATCTCCTTCAATTTTGATATGATTTTTCACACAGCTATTCTTTGACTCCATTCTATAAATTTAAACCACTCTCTTCATAGTTTCATATATTTCCTTTGAGATTCAGTGTGCATAAATTAGTGGAAGTCAATTTTTTTAAAATGGAAGAAGTGGAGGTGGGATCCATCCTAAAAGAACTTCCCTTAGAAGCTCTACACTCAATTTTCAATTAATTTGGCCCTCATGAAGAATTCGTAAGAATGATTTTTGACATTGTAGAGTAGGAGGAATGTGATGGGCTCTTAACATTGTATATTGCTAGGGTAGCACTTATACAAATATTGATTAAGATAAATCCATTTTTTATTCCTTTCAAGTCATGTATTTTCATTTGTTTCCCTAGGAGGATCAGAAGACTCCCAAGTAGCTCAAAATGTTTTGGCTTAAGTGTAGGCCCATCATATCTAAAAATACCATCCACATATATCCTCTTCTTTAGTAAGGAATTAGCTTTTAAAAACTCCCATAGATGCATGCATTGTTTAGGAGGAGGTTATTGTGGATAATATATCTTCACTTTCTCTAAAAGTGGTTACAATTGAGAAATGTCTTACTCACTAAGATAAAATACCATCAGATCCTTCACCAGCAAAGGATTCTAAAATACCACCATCTATTATGAAGAAATGTAGATGGGACACATCTGGCTTGAAGTCTCTAGACCAACCAACTCCAAGAATGACCAAAAATGCCCTTACTGCTCCCACAACTACTTCCAGACCGTCCTCATGTTGAGAAAGTCCATGGGTAAAAAGGATTATCTCAGAGGTGGGTTAACTGTCTTTGGAATAGGGTTTCTTCTTATAATAATAAATTAGAGTTTATTAAAATCTCGAAAGACCCTAGGGAAAAGTATAGGTGAACTCATGGCACTAGAATTTTTCTCTTTGATCTTACAGTGGTCCATTCTATTTGTTTATGGTCGTTGAATGAATCATTTGTATTCGGGAAATAATATACTACAAAATCAAGATTTCATGCCTTTTTGGTGGATTTCTATAGACTGTAAAATGATATAATATATATCCCCTTTTTCTATAAATATAATAAAAAAATTATGTAAACTTCTCAAGGGTTTGGGCCCCTATAGATTCTCTATATCCTTACTTTTACAAAGAATCCACAATGCGTAAATATATTTCATTCTTAAATTTTGTTTCTATTTAATATCACATTTCTTGAATTTACATTTTCAATACATCATGCCATATACAATTTGGAATTTGCAAAATTCAAAAGTACATAACTTAACGAGTATAAGAACAAGAAGAAACTTGATAAAAAAGAAAGCATTAGGGAACAACCCTAAGTTTGTTCAGGCATATTGGTATCAACTTCAATTTCCTTGACATCCTCCTCTTGTGCCTTAGACATCATTTTGTTTTATGCATCAAATTGATGAAATATATACATAATATCCTCTTCATCTAGCCCAACATGAAACATGAATATCATATTTTGTCTTCTCGTCATTTAATGAAATTATTTTATTACACTCTTACTCTTCCTCATTCTTTTTGATAATTTGGTAATTTGGTGCTCCAAAATAACAAACCTCTGAATAGTACTATAACTGAAATGGACCTTAGAGATGTTTTAATCAAAAAAATTCGTTAGGGAAAATGTCCCTAAGTTTCCATAAGTAGCTCTATCCTCCTTAGGTACCATTTTTCAAGTATACTATCTAGATAGTCAATGCAATCTATAATTACACTTCTTCCTACAATTTGTTTTTCTTTGATCTGATTCAGGGTCTCAATTTTATGTCCAATTGAGTCTAGATAATTATGTTTCTTCTCATTTTCTTAGATTCGACTAATTTTCTTCTCTTCCACTAGTTGATCATCTAACTCAGTGATTTCCTCAAGTTTGCGAAAGATACCCTCCCAGTAATACAATTCATCATTGCATTTCTCTAGTTGGTCTTTGACATCATTGATTCCTTTTGTCAACTGGGCATAACACTTTACTTTACCTTCTATAATTTTACTTCTTATTTCAGATAGCTCTTCCTTCCATATTTCCGCAGCACCAACCTTTTCTCTTGACTTCTCAACTTCACTTAAAATTTCTAGAGTTATGACAGCAACAACTTGCTTCCCTTCATCAATAGGTTGTATCCATTTTTGCACATATGAGAACAATGTATTGATTTTCTCCTTCAGTTTCCTCTTTGTCTCCTTGTCCTCATCATTTTTTTAACATACCTCCAACAACCACTATGGCATCTTCTTTAAAGTTTTCCCTGGTAGGTTTCCCTAATGGGATATGTGTGACTTTGTAGTCACTCAATGTAATTTCACTCTTTAGTTTATCACCCTGTGGAGTGGCCATCTCCAAAGTCTTGAATCCTTGTAGATCCACATGAGTCTTAGTTAGGATTATATCCTTTTTAGGAGTTCTTATAGGCTTTGAGAACACAATACTTACAATATCTACTATTTCAACCTGAATTATCTCCTTCTGATTCCTTCTAAGGAATACTCCTAACCACCCAACTGTGGGAGTATTTCCCACATTTGTTCCTTATTGTACAGATTTTTGGGGTTCAAAAAATAACACCATGTCCTTAGATGTGTCTAGATTTTCCTACAATATTGGCATCTCTGCATGTGGCTCTTTAATTTCCATTACTTGCATCTTAGGCTTAATATTCAATGCCTCCACCTCTAATTGTTTCTCCTTTTGTTCCACATGCTGAAGACTCAATCACCAACCCATGAAATATTTTCATGAATTGGTATATCCTTCATGTCATTAGTATCTACTAGATCATTAGTTGTTTCTATAGTTTCTATCAAAACTTATTTGGTAGGGCTTGTACTCTTATGTGGTTCATCAACTTTTTCACTATCTTCTTCTTTCTAAAGTCAATGTTTAATGGAGAAAGTACTCTCTATGGATGTCTCACTTGTAATATTTGTAGTTACTGGTTCCTCTTCTCTTAATGATGTTGCACTTTGAACTTGAACACCTCAAACTTAAACATTTGATTCAACAATTAGTGTTTGGGGAAAATTTTCCATCTGAATTTTCTCTGGAGAAACATTTTCATCCCCCACTGTAGGTGCTTCAAGTTTTAAACCAACAATTTTAGGTGTCAGAAATTCCTCAAATTCTTATACATATACCAATTAAATTGGTTCAATCATTTACCTTCTCTTGTGATTGTGTCGCCTTGATCACATTCTACCTTCCTAATCAAAACATTTCAAGCCCATGTTCTTCTATGATCTTCATGGGGTGAGTATTTAGGAGAGAATCATGAATTATTTGGTCCATAACAAACCCTACTAATATCCCTATAGAAAATAGGGTTACAACTTCATCTCCTTGCGGTACTAATGATTTAATAGGGGAACTTTTTTGGAGCTATGATATAACTTCCTTCTCTTCCAATGTTGTAACAAGATTCTTTTGGGCTTCAATCAATCGGGTTGGGTCAATCACCTCTGGTTCCTTGCTCCTATAAACATGCTCCCTTGAGGAAAGGATACTTTCAATACCTATAGCGCCAATGTATCTCACCAATGGACATATCACTTTTCTCTTTTTAACATTTCTTTCAAAATATTTGAATTTAGGCCCTTCTTTCTCCTTGGCGCTCTGCAATTTGAGTTTTGGATCAATGTTTTCTAAGAATCCTATCATCCTCTTTCCAGTGCTAGATGATCTAGGAAGGGTTACTGATGGAGTCCAAGGTTTAGATATATCTTCCCCCTTAGGCTATATTGGAGTTTCTTTAATGATAGGAGCATCTTGTATTCCTCTTTGAAGGATCCCCCTTCAACCTTTTGGGTTAAAACTTACATAGACGTGCCAGTCTTGCTAGTTGCAATAGTCCACTCATCAATAATGCCTAAAGTTGGTATTCTAGTGGGAACTTCAGGATCCTTCCACCTAATGGATCTATTTTATCATCTTCCTCCTTCAATGGAGACAAATCTTTCTCCAAGATTCTACTATCTCTGAACTCTTTTAATAATTTAGTGTTTTGGATAGACAGGTCCATACCTTTCATTTTCAACCAAGGTAACTATGTCCTCATTACCTTAGCTATCCTATTATGTAAACTGATTGATTCCACTTCATTCCAATCTAAAGGTGTAATTGGAAATGATTCACTCTTTTTATCAACATAGTACTAACTTAATACCTGTTTTTCATCTATTAGCCTCTGAGAGACAAATACAATCTTGAATTCAATGACATGTGTGAGATTCATCCTAGAGAAATACCTCATTCTAACCTCCTTTTCATCCCTACAATTCATCCAATTCAAAATGAGGCTCATGTTCAAAAATTACAACCCACTTGATGTCATATTTGGGTCTTGGCTCAAATTTGCCCAATTGATACTTGTCCATTTCTTCCTCCAAAATTTTGGCTTTTGTAATTGAGGGGCAAGAGTACTTTCCTATTTTGACAAGGAATTTGATATTAGTTTTTTGTTTTCCTGTAATGAGTTTTTGTACCACTACCAATTGTCTCAAAATTTCAAGGAGGACCCATTTATCATCAAGGTTCCTAGGAAACATGAGTGGGTGACCTTCAAAACCACTTTCCCTGATATAAGTAAAGAACCTGTACTGAATAAAATAGAAGCCATACTCTTGTATCACTCTTTTAGATTTAGTATAGATTCTGTATTGCTCCCACTCTAGCCTGAAGAGGCATATTATAGGTGCAAAGAATACAACATTGACCTTTCTAACATTTACCTTCCACTTGTCTAAGTTAAGCTTTGGATAAACATCATCTACCTTGCGATCTTTAAAACTTACTGCTTGTGGGAGATTGGGAAAAGGATTATGGATTCAAATATTGTAGATTAAGTATGACATCATGTAAAACTTGAAATTATAAGTGATGTCTGCCCTAATTTTAGATCCATATCAAGGATATGGGTGTGAATTGATGTAGCTATGAATTTTTTCCCAGTGGATCCTTTCTTTTCCCTCTATAATAAATTATATAAATGGACCCATTCATTCCCTAAACACATCAGCTACCTCAATACCAACTATTAATTCTTAATAAAAAAATGATATCCTCAACCTCCTCTACAAATTTTTACTTGAGAAATCTCTCAGGAATTCTAGTATATGATCCCCTATCCATTAGCAGCCACTTAGTTTTCATAAGCTTAGCCTATTCATTATGTTGGGATGTGTAATTTATTAAAGTTGATTTTATATCAATGGCTACTTGTTTCTTCATTTTTGGTACCCCTAACATCAATCTAAATGATTCAGGGGTGAAGGTTAAGACTCTCTCACCACTCTCATCCAAAACTTCCCTTTTTTCCAAATCATATTTTTTAGCACAGAGCCTTACCAATTCTGGGAAGTGCACAGAATGGGGAAAAGCTATGGATAGGGAAATATGGCTAGCAACAATGGCAGCCATGAACTCACTTTTATCAGGAGCATGAAGTCGTTGTAAAAAATTATCTAAGTCAGAATTCATCAAATTTTTGTCTATCACTTTATCTAATTCACTGGAGATACTTGAAGTGATGTAAATTCCTAATTCCATAGTCTTGATTTTTTTCTTATTACTTCCCCTTCCAAAAATACGTGGATTTCAAACTTATTCAAGGAAAAAATAGGAATAAAATGATCTAGTATCTAAAAACTTACCCGTTCTTCATGGCTTTCCTTAAATTCCACCTTGCACTCATAATTTAAACTTCCTTGATTTGAATATCTTCCTCCATGATCAATATATGTTCCTTATAACATAAATTTTTAGTGCTAGGACTTCTCAATTCTTCGTATGCAATTGTGAGGATTGAAACAATAATACAAAATTTTAAAACCTTTCCTTGATTTTGCAAATTACATTAATGGCGAAGAAAATAAATGCTTTGAATCTCGTTCATCTGATCCATCAACGTGTCTTCAATTGGGAAAAATTAGTGCTCGAGGACTTTTCTACACCTTTTCCGATGATCGAAGGGGTGAAAAACTTCAACGTTGACCCATTCACTCGATGTTGAATTTCATTGAAATAGTGACACGTGTCCCATGTCAGGGCCCAGGCCTATGATCACACTTTGTACTTTTTTTATGAGTTGTGATTTAGGATGCCCGATCCCACGCTCTAATAATATTATTACACGTGTTCCTTTCGGGCAGCGAGGATATATATGTATTTTGTATTTTGTACTACAAATATTCCTTGGGATATTCCCTCATCGGGATTTGGGGTTACGTTTACACTTTACACATTTACATAACCTTGCAATCGTTCATATAATCTCTGCAAACGTGAAACTAATCAAGAAATGCCACGTTCATCGGGCATCAGGGAAGGAAATCCATTTTGTACAAGGAGTAGAAAGAATGCATAGGAAATTTTGCCAAGGGATTCACATGAATGGTTCACCAGATTTAAGGAAATTTGTTTTTTACAAACATATTCACGCTTATCTAAATAAACTGGGAGCGTTAACACGCTAACAATGCACAAATGCATCACTTTATTGGCTCATTCTCGCTTGCTTTTACGGGTATACAGACTTCTCTTTTATTACAAAGCTTTTGGAAAATAAGATATAGTTTTTTATAAGACACACTAGAGTTCAAGGTACGAGATCAAAACAAGTAGTAATAGGTTTCTTACAATGATGAGGAGGGTTAGTCAGTCACTTCCCTTTCTCTACTCCTGAGAAATAAGTTATCAGTATTTTTGTACCCAACTTACACCATGAAATAACCTTCCACTTGCAAATCCATTATGTTGGCACATTTGAAGAGGTCATAAAAAAGGATAGTAAAATTAAAAATGCATTATTCGCTAAAGGGGTTTTGAAATCCTTTCAAATAGACAATCGTAGCTCAAAATGTAGTGAAAAATAAATATTACTTTATAAGAACAAAAATGTAATAGTATATGAAATCATGGATTCCAAACATGTACAGATGGTTTAATGAACACTACACTTGATAAATACACATACTCCATCTAAATATGTAGTAAAATGCATGGAATACACTCCACTCACGGAGAAACTATCATCTATCCTAAAGAAACTAGATTCGGCTAGCATGTTCACATTCCCCACCACTACACCTTTCATTGATGATGCACCTAAACTATCATCGTATAAAAACCATGAGTGTTATGAATATCATCATGTTAAATATCATGCTATCGATAGATGTATGAATCTTAAAACTTCATCCATGATCTCCTACATCGAGGACACATTGAGCTTGATGCACAAGCTTCATCCAAAATTTCAAATAATCAGTTGGGAATCTATAAGAAATCATTCCCCAAACATAAAATTATAGAAAAGAAGTTGATTTGAGTTCATTCATCTCAAGGAAAGAGTACCAACCGTGTTGTTAGCCAAAATTCCACTTCCTTTGATTCTCTTATTGGCTATGTCCACCCCATCATCACCCACATTCACATCATAAAAATAAAATCCCAAAAGTATTCCATTACAACATGACACACTTGTCTTATGTTCCTAGGCCCCCCCTGTCTACTCCTTCAGATGATCATTACAATATCCTTGAATAACTTGAGAATACAACCTTCGAGATTTCTATCTTGGATCTTCTCAAGATATCTGCAATTCTTAAGGATATCCTCTATAAGGCCCTTCAAGAGTCAAGAGTTCATTTTGACAATGATGCTTCGCATTTTCAAGCCTTGGCTGTGTAAATCACTCCATCTGAACATATTGTTTTTAGCAAAGATGAGATTCCATTGGATAACCAAACACATAATTTTCCCCTATATATAAAAGTGATCATTACTCACAAAAATATCAAAAGGGTTCTTATGGACAACAGATCTGGTCTTAACATTTGCATGGTAAAGCTTGTGAAATAATTAGGACACAATATTGATGAACTAGATCCTGGTGTCATCACTATCAAGGCATATGAAAATTCAGAGTGAAATTCATTTGGAACCATTACTCTTCCTATGGAAGATGGGCATATCACTCAGGATACAAAATTCCATGTCATTGACTTGTATATTCCCTATAATATCCTCTTTGGCTGCCCATGGATCCATGCCATACAGGTCATTCCTTCAAATTTTCATCAATATATCATTCTCCATTTTCAAGGACAATAAATTTCCATTCCTGGTGACCCGTAACCATTTGCTCATTACTGAGCATTAGCTAGTTATTATCACTTTTCCTATGAATGTCATTCTACTCAGTTGGTTGTTGACTTAAATTCAAAGGCCCTTACCTCTTCCATAAATCTAGAGACACTCCAACCACATGAAGGTGGTGCTTCTTCCTCCATTCCCCCATATTCTAAATGGGATTCCAAGATGAAAATCCTTCTTACCAGTTGTGGAGAATATGACCTTCAATAAGGTATGCTTGTTTCTAATCTTCCATTGTTTCCTAAAGCACGTGGTAGGCCTAACTTCCAGCCACAGAGAGATAAAATTCTTAGAACTCTTGACAAATTTACAAATGGTGGTCTCTTAGCTGATGAAATATTGGGAAGTACTTCTACATACTAATCTTGTGATGAAAGGATGTCCTCCTACTATCAATCCCACGAATATGTCATCCCTAAAAATATGATGTATGTCATGGGATATTAAGGATATGTGTGCGGCATCAAAAAATAAGGCATGTGATAACCTCTTTTGGTGCATGAGAATATGGAAAGAAAAAACATTGGTACTCAACCCTATGGTTCTCCTCCTACATAAGTAAATGCCACCTATTCTAAACATGAGGATAGTTCTTATGGTTATGAAAGTGAAACATATTCCCTTTGTAGTATTTACGAAGACCTTGATTCCATGAACATGTTTCCTGATACGGCTATTTTAACCCTATCCCTTTCTCTCCATAAAATAAACCTTATACATCCATCCCTCATTAATTGGGACAAACAACGACACATACCAATAGATATTTTTCAAAATTATCAAGTTATTGGATAATTCACATGGGTATATGATGACATTACTATACAATATTATGATAAATGATTCTCTCTTTTTCCTTGATGCATATGCATATTTCGAGGATGAGACTAATTTATATGATCAACTTAACATCATAAAGGAAGAAAATCATAAAATTATCCAACAACAACCTCCTCTTATTCTACTATCCTTCCATTTCCCTTTATATGGTGAAACAACTGGGTCTATCCTTGATCGCTATCCTATCTTTTCATCCCCCAATCATTCATTACATATCACACCTCCTCATTCAAAATATCTCCTTGGGTCACCCCCTGGAATCCCATAATCTTGTACTATTGGGCCACCTCCTTACATCCCATCATCATCTTCTATTTGTGGGCCACTCTCGAGTAGCTCATTATCTTCTCTCCTTGGGCCACGTCCCAATATCCCATCATCTTATATTTATGGGTCATATGGTAATATCCCATCAACTTTAATCATTGGGATTCCTTGTAGTCCATCATCCTCTATTCTTGGGAAACCTCTACTTAGCCTATAATCTTCCATTCTTCGGCCACCTTTGGGTAGCTTGTTACCTTCTATCCTCGGGCCACCTCCTAGTGGTTCATTTATTCCAATCCTTGGACCATATCCTCTTCTTCCATCATATCATCTCTCTATCATCAACTGTGGCAAGCCCACCATCATCTCTACTACTCCTATCATCAATCCTAAATTTCTAATTTCTTCTCCCACTTCTTGGGATAAACAAAATCACACATTATCTTGTGTGAAGAACAAACAACTTCCTCATCAAGCCAAAATTTAAAATCCCAAGATTTTTGAAGCTCCCAACAAATCCAACACCCACATATCAAAAACGCAAACACAATTCAGAAATGCACACCAATATCAATGAAATGTATGGCGTACAGTGAAAAACTCTATGGATAGGGAACTCCAGCTCCCACATAATAAATCCATGTTTCAAAATAAGTGACAGTCACTTATCAAGTATTATCTCACCATGATCATCGAGATTGGAGATAATATCACTCTTGATAAGAGAAAACTCCTAGTCTCCCTCATCAAAGAAATCATGAACATCATTTTTGGATCTTATCACATGGAATGAAATTGTTCGCCCTAAATTCGCAATCATTTTTCTTTATTGTCTTCTTCCTTCACAGTTTTTACCTTTGCAAAAATGTAAAAAATGTGTCAAAAAAGAAATGAGAAAACATTAAAACATTTTAAAAATTAAAGGTACAAATCTCAAACATTGCAATCGAGTATTGCGTACACATGGATATTATTTCCTTTATTTCCATTCCTCTATAATTCATCCACCATTTTCATCCCTTTGGTGATCTATTGGTTGGTCTATTTATGCTCATTATGTGGCATTTATCTCTATGGTATCATTTTTGACCTTGGTCTTTCATCACCTTGGTAAATAAAAGAACGACTAACCTCTTAGAGATCCTCTCACTATCATGCATTTAATAAACTTCTTGTGAAGACCTTTAGGCATATTTTTTTACACTAGTCAATGTTTTCATTGTAATAACTTCAACATCCTTCCATCAAGCAATTATTGGTTCTTAACCCCTTCTTATTACGATTGAGAGAGATGAAATCCTTTAAAAAAATCAAAATGTCAATCAAAAAAAAAAATCAAAAGAAAGGAAATATATAACTCTCTTTTGGGGTATTTCTAGTATCTCTATCGGGGCTATGGATACATGATTGGCTATAGAGAAATATTGTGACTAGAATCAGATACAACTCTCTTAGGGCTATTAACACATTGTTGGAAGAGGAGGAATTTATAGCTATCCTTCCACCCTCCATTTACAAATCACCTTTCAAAATAAATCATTCTTACACATTGGCTAGTTTATCCTCATTTGTTTCCTATCAAAGATTCACTTAAAAAGGTAATTAATTACCACGTGCACACACTAGATCTTGATGAGAAACATGATTAGTATGTTACCAAGTGTTGTTTGGACCTTGTTTAGACTCTTACTTTAGTCCTTATTTTTTCTCATTATTTGTACCTATGGATAATCACCTTTTCACCTCCAATCTTCTAGTTACATTTTCCATATCCTTCTATAGAATTCATATTTTTCTTATTCATCATCTAGAACATCCATGTGTGTAGGATTTCTTTTTTATCATGCTTGAGGGAAACTTTGTCCCTTCTTGCAATAAACAATCTTCTACTTCTTTTCTATCATATGTTTCTTGGTCAAATTACACTAGTGGAATTCTCGTTCCTTCTTATCTCTTGATTGGATTGAGTTCATCATCTTGTTGAGCCTAACCCCGCTCACCTTGATTCGGATGATCCTCTTTTTGTATATATGCACAGGATTCACCTTTGTATATTATCACCTCTCATTGGGGGCATCTTGGTACTTGGTCCTTCCTGTACATAGTTTCAGAAAAAACTTCAAAAAAAATCCAAAAACGTTCACAAACCACTTTAAATTCATAAAAATTCAAAATTACAAAATCCAAAAATAGTGAAAAACTCAAAAACAATAAACATTGGAAATTATACTACAAAACATCTTACTTCAGTACTTTCTTATTCCAACAAACAACATGTGGATCATATTGTGATCTTCCTTCATTAATAAAGTTGGTTTTCTTGCTATGTTTGTCTTCCCCTACAAATATCATTTCTTAGGGCATTTTCATAGTGTTCGTTACTTTTCATAGGACGTCTATGTCCTATGTATACTCCCTTGCATGTATCCTTACTTAGGGCATCACTACAACCCATGTCGTATAACTCAAACAGTTGGGAACTGAAGTTGGATAACAAAAATATTAGTATAACACTTCTTGAGCATTACTTATTTAAGTATGTTTGTATATACATGTTTATTTGTTTTCCTGCTTGTTTAATTTCTCATAATGCATTTCTTTATGTATTTTTCTTTTTAGTCGTTCCTTTAGCATGGAATAAAAAATCAGTATTATGGATTTTCATGTCATTTTACCCTTTTGTTGTGTGCTTATATCAAATAAAAATCCACTTCCAAGATGGATGGTACATCATCTACGTTTCGATCTTCCCATTACCCATCTATCTTATCTTACATCCTAAAATCACTTTCTACTTTTTATTTTCCCTCCCTCATTTCTTCTCTAAGAAGAGGCATGGGATTCTATTTCAATCAATATTAACAATGCACACCCAAGCCAAGTTCAAATACATTTCACCGCTATATGTTTTTATTCCACAAGAGATGTTAAAAAAATCATACCTCTCTTTTCACATTTCCTCTTTACAATCATATTCAATATACCATTGAATATCTTGTTCTAGTGATTGGATTGTCTTCTCCTATCATCGTTATTATCTTCTTTTTGAGCATCCATCGATCTATTCTATCACCCCATCGACACTTGACGGGGCATCCTCCATCTTTTTAATTTTTATTCTACCATTACAAGATTTAATTATGTATAATTGTCTACTATCTTTGAAGTGGCATCCTACGCACTACACCACATCAAAGAGGGGAAAATGTAGACACCTAAATCTGGATAGGAAGTTTTAACACTAAAATTGCACTTCTTATCATGTTTTCTATCATTTGGTTATAATCAACGTCTTTCTCACTAATTATCTAACACTCCCTTCCATCTCGGTCAATTAACGACACTTCGTTAATTAACGAGTCTCTCCCTACATTCTAGATATAAATTGACATTGCTTTGTTAGTTAGAATCCTATTGTAATTAATTAATTAATTAATTAACTAATATTGATTAAATAATCATCTTAATAAGAATTTACCCTCTTATTGGGCCATTCCCATTCTCTGATCCTTTAAAATCCATCAACTTCTCTCCATTTGACTTTTACAAGCCTAACTTGATCTATTAATCAATTCTAATTTATTATTTCAAATCACACCCTACTCACTTAATTTAAAAATTATAATTAACCTTCCCTAATCATAAATAACCATTTTTAAGCATGTTTATAACTTGTTAATCCATAAATTTGTTTTTATCCCACATTCATGAGGATGAAATTTTCTCCAATCTGGAAAACTATATAAAGAACCCTACCCCCTCCCTTATAAGGATACACCTTTACACCATGTCCTTGAAAGACATTTACATAAGATAAGAGCATTTCAAAACCTTGTAAGGATTTTTTATCAAGAAATCTCGCCCTTTTCTACTTGTCTAAGAGTATTAAATGAAGAACCAAAAATGACAATTAAGCCATATTGGTGAGATATCTTCCTCTTCTTAGGAGAAATCCTTTGATTGCATGTGGCTACTTACATATCACTTAAGGAAGTATCTAGAATCTAAATCCCATCAAAAATATCAAAGTATGGTTTGCATTTCATGTTTTAAATATTATATGCATTAGTTAATTTTTTCCTTTTAATGGCTTTATCTTAATGTTTATGTTGAACTAGCTTAGTTATTGAATCTACTTGGTGTTAGGTTCTAGAAATTAGCTTAGCTTGTTGATCATGCATAAAATAAGATTCTCTTTGAACAATTAGTCTTCCTAAAAACTAATCTTGGAACCATCTTCCAAATCCCACTTTATTCCCAGAAGAAGAATAGGGTGACATTTAATCATCCCATTCCAAAAGACTGGCCCATATAGGAGGTTCAAGCCCAAAAAAGCTTCATGTGACTCATTATTACGAATATATTTATCTTTTAGGATATTTTTCCATATACCTTCCTCATTCATCAACCTCCAACCCAATTTTCCCATGAGAGCATAATTTATATTCTTAATATCTTTTAGAGCCAACCCACCATACTCTTTGGTTTTGGTAACTTTGTCCTAGCCAATAAAGGAATTTTGGCTTTCTTTTTCATTCTTGACTAGAAGAACCTTACTTGAATTTGAATAATTCTTTGTGTGTTATTTCCAAGAATATTAAATAGATTCATTAGACAAACACCATACTTTGCAACGTTCTTTGAAGAATTTGACCTTTTTCAGCTTGAGAGAGAAGGACCCCTTTCCAAGAAAGTAACTTTTTTCTAAATACAACCAAGTAAAGGATTCGAAAATTTTAAATTCATTTTTATTAAATAATGTGCATGCCAAAATAAGAATTTGGGATGGAAAGGACTTGACAACCCAAAATAAGATAAATCCCTCTCTGAATAGGAAGGGAGACATTCATAAAGAATATATAGGTTTTTTTCAAATTAATGAGCTACCCAGAAACCCCATCAAATTATAGGAAAATAGACATAAAGGCTTGATCTTCCAACACCGAAACCTTGCTAAGGAGAAAGATATCATCTATAAACTATTACAATGAAATATCTTAGAAGTAATTGGAGATGACAAAAACCTTAACTTTATTAGAATATGAATTTCATCAACATTTTAAGTGGAAATATAATTGAAAATTTTGAAAATTTAAGATATTGAATCCAAAACAATAATAGTGGAAATAAAAAAAAGGTATTATAATAAATGTCAGAGGGAAAATGGGTAGTTTGGATATATGGTAGTATAAGTGGTATTTTATAATTGAAAATTAGTATTGGGAGGGGTGTTAATAATAGAAGAATGGGATGTACATTTGGAACTAGAGGTATTGTTTATTATTCTATGAGTGGATGTGATAGGACATAAGTTTAGATAGTGAATCCCCTAAAGAATAATAAATATCATCCTTGAGAACATAAAAAAAATCCAACAAGGATAAACCTAACTTGTAAGTTGTGTCAAGAGTTATTTACATGTTGATGTGAAGTTATTTTATTTTCTTGATTTGATAAATTTTTATGTGAGAGGTTGTTTATATGAGGAATCTATAAGGAGTTGAATGTCAAGATAGTGATGTGATTTTATTTGATTTTAACTTATAATATTTTCTTGATCTTGATTCCGGATTTTATTTTGTTTGATCATGTAAGGTAAATTTGTGAAGAGTTGTTTAGTTATAAGAGAATGTGATGTTGGCCCATATGGGATTGTAATTTTTTTATTACATTGTTAATGTATGTGTTCTATGGGGTTTTGAAGTGTATGCCACATGGCATGATTCTTCTAGATAATCTATGTTGGAATTTTTCTTATATAAGCTAGCATTTTGGTTTTTTGTTTGTGCCTTTGAATTTTGGATTTTAGAAGTGATTTTGAAAGGTTATAAAATTGTTTATTGGAGTGCATACTTGGTGTGAGCTTGGAGAATTGAGGGAAAGGTAGCTTGAGGTATGACCATACTCTTGTTTTATATGCTTATAGATTAGTTAATCTTATTCTTCCTCTATATTTTCACTACATGTATTTTGTGGCTCACTTGAGAATGTAAACTATTTATTGCATTTTTTTAACTTGAATGTGTATGTAATGTGGGAAAATGAAGAGTTCTTATATGTTTGGGGTGGCATAGCTGCAGTAGGTTTACAAAAAAAATTGATTACCTCAATCTATATTGATCACATTAAAGTGCATATATATAAAGTCTTTTGGCTCCCTATTATTTAGGAAACTACCTCAACTACCCATCCCAAAAATATCTCCACAAAAAACTCAATCCTATTCTATATGATTTTTTGTTACTCACACAACTAACTCACTAATGTAATATTCAATATTACATTTACAACACACAATTTCCATGGAGCACTATATTTTATATTTCCTAACATTCCCCCCTTCAAGTAAAAACGAGAGAAAAACAATCGCACTTATTTTGTAGCTTGCCATCCCTGCATGCTCATGATCTTGGCTTTCTGATGGTTTTGCAAAGGCAGACCAACAACCTTGGTATGAACCCCTGGTCATTTTATATGAACCCCTACTCATAAAATATGGACCCATGTATAAGGTATGAACCCTTGTTCGTACTCTTAAAGTATCACAATGTTTCATTTTCTTTTTGTTTTAAGGTTTCCACTATATTTTCACATCAAGAAAGTACATAGGAATATACTTCACCAAAACGGAAGTGAAACATTGGTGTTATGTTCCCACCAAACAATGAAAGTTCCATTATTCATTAAATTGGAACTTTGAACAGAAACATATTGTAGACAACTGGAACTAAATGCACATTGAAAATTAAAAAATGAGCTGAAAAACATGCAAAAACCTCATTTTAGGGCCTCGTCATTTGCAGATGGCCAGAGGAAGTATACTTTCCTCCATCTTCTTGTACCTCCATCCTCCAATGTCATGCCACTAGTTCATTCAGATGTGATCATGAAGCTAAAAAATGATTCATACATCATGTTCGAGAAATAATGCATCCATAAGGATTTTTTTTGGTTTTTTTACAATTTTGACAATGACTCATAATTAAGTTGACTCCATTGAATGATGACACAAAATAGACTATGCTTACTATTGACATTTGACATTACAAAATATGACTATTACGAATAATAAAGATAACACGGAATGTATATAGTTACAATTTATTGACAAGACAAATGATGAAGCTAAATTAGGTTTACACATAAAATAATTGATTTCTTAAATCTATAGCGATCACATTATAGTGCATTTATATAAAGTATTTTTGCTCCCTATTATTTAGGAAACTACCTCAACTACCCATCCCAGAAATATCTCCATAAACAACTCAATCCTATTGTACATGAGTTATTATTACTCACATAAATAAATCACTAACGTGATATTCAATATTACATTTACAACACACAATTACCATGGAGCACTAGTGACTATATTTTATATTTCGTAACATGGGGAATAACTATGTAATTTAGAGGAAAAAGGAGTATGTGGAAGGGAGGAATAAGCTTAGTGTTACATGTATCATATGAACCAATGGAAGGGGGAATATTCTAAGTAGATATTATAAAGGGTCTGAGTTTTGGGAGGTACAATAAGCATGGATCCTTTTGTGTGTACTTATGCCGGAATCAAATGTTATCCACCCTTCCCTTGAGATTATAAGGGGTAATAATGAAATTTTATTCCACATGAAAAGCCATTGAATGGATTGGGTGTGTTTTATTTGGTTTCATTTTTGGACTGTAGAATCCACCTTCCCATTGTACCAAACAGAATTATTATTTTTGGTTTTGCAGGTTGAGTGTGTGTTTTATTTCTTGTTGAATTTGGTTTCCTTTGCTCATATCTTAATTGTCTCCCTTTGAGTCCTTGTGATAATTAGGAAATCTAGGGGTCAGTGAGGAAGATATTTTCCCTCATTATATGGATGGTATGTGAATGAATCTTTCACCTCTCTTATAGTATGTGGATAACATGGTGGAGTGTATGGAGAAGAAGAAAGTTTAATAAAATGAAGACTTGTAGATGTTGAGAAGGTTGAAAATAAAATTTCTCCTAAGATGTGCATTGTATTGTGCTCCAAATCTGAAAATAGTTGAGGTGTTGCTTATTGGAAAATCCTATATGATTTTCTAAATAGTTTCATTTTTCCTCATCAAGATTAACTTTAAATATTTCATTAAGGTTATTGTATAATGGAATGCGTTTATTAAAATAAAGATTATAATTTGTGTTTTTAAGTGATTATGAACACCATTATGTGTATGATATTGTGAGTAACATTATTGTGAAAGATTTATAAAAGGAAATGTTTGGAAATGAAAATAGATATGGAATATAAATGTATCTCTCTCCCTCTCTCATTATTACTCATCTCAAGATAAGTAAATTCAAGTTCTAGTTGAAACATATGATAAATGAATCATCAAAGGTATTTGAGGGTCACATTATAAGTTGAGTTCCTATAAATTTTGTCATTCAACTTGTAAAAGTGAAGGATGATTGTTTGCATGTATTGAAAATTTACGAGTCCCATATCATCCACTTGAGCATTTGCATGTTAATGTTCTGTAAATGGTGAAATAAAAATTACTTGAGTGTTCAAAGTCACAAATGATATAGTTGAAAGGAAAAGGGATCTGACCCAAGTACTTGGTTAAGAGATATTTAGAAAAGGAAGGTGTTTCAATAGGAAAACATGGAATTGGAGAACAAAATGGATATGGAAACTCAGTGAGATCACGGGGATTTTTTCCATTAGTTTTTGTTCATTGTTTCTTCCATTTTGCTAAATTCTTCCGTATTTTCCATTGAATGAAAAATTATTATAAAAAGTACATGAATAGTTTGATCAAGTTATTTTGATCATGTTTCTTGGTTTTTTGTTGTAATTGGATTTTCAATACTTAATCTTCTTTTTCGTTGTACAAGGTTTTTTGGAATCCTTTAAAAATACAACTCTTTTACCTAAATAAAAATATTAGATAGTTGTTTAGAAAGGAGTGGTGTAATAATGATAAAAATATCTTCATGTTTTGAGTATTTAAGGTATTAAATGGATATAATTTAAGAGTGTAGTATTGTATGTCCTATATTGATTGAATTATTTTAGTTAATCTTAGTTAAGCATGTGTGTTACATTTTGAAAATAAGGATATATTGTGAGTTGAAAAAATTTGGTTTAAAATACATTACACCTTTGTTTCGAATGGTTAATTTGTGAATAGATATACCAAATTTTCCTTGGTTTATAATAAATAATAGCATTCTATTCTCATTTCTATATAAACTACTTTTTACTTTGATGGGAAATATAGTATATGGTAAACATTTAGAATTCTTATAATCGATTATGAAACTTCGTACAATAAATTAAATTAAAATTAATATGTAATAATAACTAAATCATACAAAAGTAGACAAAAACATACATATATAAATATATAAAATTATATATGTATATATAATAATAATAATCAATGTTATGCTTAAAGAGAACACACCTAATTGGAAATTGAATAAGACAATGCATGGGGCTCATGTCTTGGGCACAAGATTCCATTCCATCACCTTCTAACATGTAATTATTGAATTGAATGGGGCTACAGATACTCTTATGAATGTTTGAGAAAGGTTTGATCATCTATCCTTTGTCATTAGTGTAGACCCAATATAATAGCTAGGACTTAAGGATATTTTGTAGCCTGAAGCATACTCATTTGGAAAGAATAATTGGGTGTGTCTAGTGATGTTATGGAACATATGCATTTTTTTTTGTTGTCTTGTGCAAAATGGTTAATGTAGAAGAGGTTGGATGTATTTAGTATTGTTACAGTAGATTTTCACTTACAAATTTCAAGCATATTTTTATTGCTATAATAGGGATTGTTTTCAGAATGGGCCTATCTTATTCTTGAATAGATTTTTTTTGGATATTCAGTAGTATGTTCCCATGTTTTTCTAATTTTGTAGCTTTTGTGTTTGGGATCAATAATTTTGATTTTATAGTTAGAAGCCATGAAGGTTGTTTATTTATAACTAGTGGAATATTTGCAACTCCTTTTTAGAGTATTAAGAACTAGGCGGGGAACCTTCCAACCCTCTTTTATGATCAATAATGATAATATATTTATTATTAAATATAGTTTAAATCAAAATAATAGAAAAAATTATAAAACAAATTAGGGTTGCAACCTTTGTCACAACCGCATTGTAAATCCTTACACAACTTGCCCATTTTCTACCCACTATTTCCACCTAACCCTTATGGATTCCTTCACCCCTCCATCTCATATACCTTTTGACTATAACCCATACATTTTTTTCATGCCTCAAAGGCCATAGCAAAGCTAGGAGTATGGCACAGATGAATCAACAAATGAGTTAGGAATTTTATTTAACCCAACAGTTATTCTTTGAGAGTATAGCCAAACCTTGCATAGGCATGTGTGTGTGTGTGTGTGTGTGTGTGTGTGTGTGTGTGTGTGTGTGTGTGTGTGTGTGTGTGTGTGTGTAATGTTTGAATTTATGCATGTGTTTATTTTACACACACACACACACACACACACACACACACACATTGCACACATATCACACACAAGCATGCACATGTGCCACATGCACACATGCACACACACACGCACACACGCACATGCACACGCACATGCACACACATGCACGTGCACACACACACGCACACGCACATGCACGCATGCACACATACACACACATGAGTATATTACCCATATTAAGTGTGTTATCACTCAAAAATATAATTCCCAAATCACTAAAATGCAATAAGAATGAAAATATCAAGTAGATAGTAGGAGGAAGCCTTCATTATAGTCAAGCTTGATCCTTCCAAAAAATAAAAAATAAAAAAATGAGATATCAAACAAAGGATACATAACCATATCAAATCCATTAGGATATTATGGTTTTGGATTAACCCTATGATCTTAGGGTGAGAAATGCTTTCATCCAGTGACCACAAATTAGTCCTACAATTGTACTTGGAGACTTTAGCATCCTAATATGAGATTTTAATCATTAATTAATTTGTATAATAGGATTCACTTACTAATTTTTTAATATTTTTGAAATTGTAATTAAAGAGGCATTTATTTTGGGAATACTAACGAATATGTGAACCTAATAAATTTTACCCCTCATTATTTTAATTGTTCAACTTTAGACCTAAATTCATTTGATATTAAATGCACAATATTAAATCAACCCACTCATTCAAATCTAATCACTAGGACATGTTATTAGAAGATCCAATTTACAGTATGTTGAATCTCCTAATTAAGAACCCTAATTGACTTGCAAGAGCACAAATTAGTTTGTGTGTTGCAATGATGCACTGAAGAAAAAAATTAATAGCATAATTGCAAACTTAGTATCTCATTAATCCTCATAAATGTTTTATATTGTTTCTTATTAACATGGTTAATAAGATGTGCTAAACCTATTTTTCATTATTCTTAAAAAAAATATTCGACACTTTTTCTAATTAACATGGTTAATCAAGTGTATTTTTTAATGGGGCACTACAAAGTCAATATTCCAATAGGGCTAAGTATGAATTAGGATATAGAAATTGAGCTCATAAAATGTTCATATGCCAAGATTAAGGGGATTAAGTGAATATTTATATTATCAAGTTCTAAATTACTTAATTTAGGTGCCTACAAGTTCACCCCACACCCCAAAAGTGGGACATCTATACACATTTCTTTATCTCTAATCTCCAATCCTCAAAACACTTCATCATTTCCTTATACATAAGAAATATTGTAATTATACACAACATACTTTTCATAGTTTCATCACAAGACACACCTTATCATTTTTTTTTTTAATAATTCGTCACTTTCCTGATTGATTTACTCACAAATTTTTCCAAATATATGAGCACAAATTCTAGCTCCAAGATCTTTCAAGACCTCCATGATGAAGATCAAATAATATCTCTTTCCTTTTTACTTTCATCTCACTAAATGTGTTTTTGACTAACTTTAAGCACTCTCAATAGATGCAAGGTGAATACATCTAAACATTATCATGTAAGTTTGTGTTCCTTTTTTGTCTTTCGGGACTTTAAAAGCCTTCAACCTTATCTTGTCCATCTCAAAGTTCTTCTTTCTCATTTATCAACTCTTTTTCCTTCTTAATATGTTTATATCATTTTCATTATTTCTCTCTCTTCCCTAGTTTTCTCTCAAGCCTCTTCTATTTTCCCTATGATTATGGGTAGTTCTATTTCTCTACTCTTAATGGAAATGGTTGCCACTTTTCTGGGACATTACACTCCATGAGGTTTATGTGCTCTTTATGTTGGCTTTCCCGCATATTATGTGCTAATTTGTGCACCAATATGGTCCTAATTTGAATTCAAGAAGACTATAAATATGCGTGCATTAATTATTTTAGAAACACAAATATTAAATGCAAGAGGGTTATTGGACTTGTAAAGGAAGATTTTGTTCTTCTAAAAATATTTATGTGCAAACACATAATTCAATCATTTAGAAAGCATCCTAGTAGTTACTAGTTGTTTTGCATCCATTAAAAGATAAGGTTCGGGATACTTGCATATTCTAAATTGCTTGTAGTTTTGATTCGATTGTTGTTTTCAAGATTTTTTCTTCAGGTGGGTTTGATTGAGACAATCTGCCAAATCCAAATCCACTATTTACCATTTTTCAAGGTGTCAAAGTTTTCTTAAGATTTGGAGCAAGGAGAACAATTTCCTAGTGATGTATAATGAAATTAGGAAAAGTGGGAGGTTTTGAAAGGCCAAAACTAGTTGATTGCATTCACCATGTAATGGTATTGTATTTGACAAATGGAATGGATTTAATACTATAAATAATTGGTTGTGTTATTCTTAAATTCAATACGAAATTGATCACATTAGTCATCCAGCTCCATTTTTTGGGTTCAATTACTCTGCTTATCACATAGTCTATGAGTATTAGATCTCTTCAAATTCACACAAAAAAATAATCTTATTCTACACCCTAATTACATCCGGTCTTTTGATTACTTCTTAATGACCTATATTCTATATATATTCTGAGTTTAAGTCACTTTTACTATTATACCACAATGGTATCAATAAAACCCTATTTAATCAAATATGGTTAGTTTAATGCATTTGTAAATGTAAACTTACTTTCCACAGCTACACACGTTCAATCAAACAAATACATAGAAGATTTGATTCGTTTGAATATGTTCGTCAAGTGTGCCTTGTGCTGAATGAACCATATTCTCCAAAAAATAAAAAGAGTGAATTACAGACCCCACAAATTCATTCCCATTGTTAAATTAATATAAAAAGAATTCCAGAGAAAACTAAGCTGAGAATCTATTTCCATTTTATTGTCTGGAGGATGCCAAAACAGCATTTCCCACAGTAGTTGAAAATACAAATTAATATATACAGTATTTGCATTGATTCCTTTGAAAGGAAAGTTTGATCGACATTCAAAACTTGTCTTGTCTTTCTTGGATTGGAAGAATGCCGGGAACACACAGACACCCATATCACTGTCACTTCATGTCACTCTCACCTTTTGTTTAGGTAAAAAATTGGAATATCTGCCATTGTTAACTGGTCCACCAGAAAGAAAAATATATATTGTTTTGTTGGTATGCATCAGATTCCATTTTGTTCACATATTAATTTCTTTTGTATGGCGGTCAAAGATTCAAAAGATTCTGTTCTCTAGGCCCATGTTAAACCAGTAAAAGAGAAAATTGTCGCCATAGATATTGCTTTCACGGATGTGACAAATGATTTCAAAACACTTCATTTGGTGAAAGATATAAAAAACGAATCTTGTGGCTCCTAATAAGGATGGTGATGGAATACCAACGGCATTTCAATTATATAGAAATTTAGAAGGGATTGGTATCTTATTGTTCCCATTGATGGTGATGAACTACCAAAAGCATTTCAATACCATAGAAATTGAAACCACTAAATTTAATTCATTTTTAAGATTTTGAGATTTTTTTTTTGTGGGGAAATTTTATAATAATAATTTTTGATAGATTTGTATATAATAGTATTTGGATTATTCTATTAAGGATATTTCAATTGTATATATAAATTTAAAAGATTAAATGAAATTGATATTTAAAATTTGAGATTTAAAAATAAATAAATTATGATAATAATTTTTGATAATTTTGTGTATAATTTTTAGATTTTTATAGTGTCTATTTATTCTTACTAAAAACATTTCAATTATATATAAATTCATAAGATTAAGTGAAATTGATATTTAAGATTTGAAATTATTTCTACATGTAAA
This sequence comes from Taxus chinensis, assembly GCA_019776745.2. Taxonomy (NCBI): domain Eukaryota; kingdom Viridiplantae; phylum Streptophyta; class Pinopsida; order Cupressales; family Taxaceae; genus Taxus; species Taxus chinensis. Next base: position 162,807,587 of record CM034150.1, read on the forward strand.
ATTCATGATAATAATTTTTATAGATTTGTGCATAATATTTTTTGGATCCTTATGGTTCTTTTGATGGTAATGAACTACCAAAGTATTTCAATCAGAAATCGAGAGAAGTTTTAATGACTAAATGAAATTGATATTTCATATTTGAAATTTTTTTGGTATGTGAGATTCAAGATAATGGTTTTTTTGGATAGATCTTATAATATTTTTTAGATAATTTTAATAATTGATATTATCATTGATTGTTTAAATTTAATATATTTAAATTGCATATAATTTTTTGTTTGGTAAACATTTTTTAATGGAAACTATAAACAAACAATATGGAGAGTGAGTTTGGATTAGATATTTAAATAATTATATAATCGAATATAAATAAAAGAGAGAGTTAAAAAATAGAAGGGTGTTATCTCAATTACATATTATGATAGGTTTGTTTGTGAATTACATATTTAAATAATATTTAATTATTTATATAGTTATATATGAGTAAAAAAGTTTAAAAAATAGAAGTCTTACCTTATTTCTATATTATAATAGGTTTGTTTTTATATTTATCTATATTTAAAAATAAATTTTAAAAAATCTTCAAAGATTTTTATATAGAGTTAGTGATTAGTGTTGATGAATTAGTAAACATCTACTAGTCAAATTGTACAAAGTTAATCAAATATATTAATAAACAGAAATTGTATAATATCAATAGCTTCAACAAGTGCTCCATAAATATTATAATGAATGTTTCCTTTTCATATCAAATATTAAATTTATGTATAAGCGATATTTCAATTTAAATATAATAATATTAATATACATGTTTCCAACACTAAATATCTTAAAAGAGAAAAAGGAGGAGGCAGATGTGCACCTAATTTAAAAGAGGATATAAAACCTAAGATAAATTCACGAGGGAATAGTGACTGCAAAAAAAAAAAGGGTATGAGAAGTTAGAAATAAATAAGAGGGCGATTGACTATTTTAAGTTACAACAAAAAGTAGTCAATAAGATTGATACGAAAATGTTTACCAAAAAGGGGAGTATGGCATATTATTTTTTATTTTAATATATAAATCTATATAACTATAATATTATCTCTTTTATATTTAAACATTTTTAGGATTGAGATAAGTTTTATATTTATTTTAAATATTTTTATGTTTTATGTGTATATGTCTAATAATTGGTCGTTAAGAATAGTCAATAAAACTGATATGAAAATATTCAATATTTAGAAAGGGAGGATGGTACATAATTTTTTTTTAAAACAATATTATACTAGCAATCGCATGTATACAATGCAATGTGAACGCCGAACGGTATATGTTATTTGATTTAGAGGGATAGTTATTTCTTGTGTAGTTGATGTTGATAAAGGGTGTGCCCAATTCAGACGCACCATCTGTTTTGGGGGTCAAAACTGTGTATTCTTCCCTTGAGTCTTTAGGAAAAATTGTATATTTTCACGCAAGGAGCATTTGGGTATTATAATGGGAAGAAGGAAAGGTTGTGCTTCTAAGGAATGCATGAATAGAGAAATCCGATTAATAGATATGTGATTTGATGTTTTTTAAAATGGGCCACAATCTACCAAAGTCATTCAAAGCCTTCTAAGCACCAACAAATAACAAGGAAGGTAAAAGGCATGAAGTTGGAAACACCAATGGACATGGTAAAGAATGCAAAGTAGAAGTATTTGCAAATAAAGAATTTAAAAAAACTAAACATGAGGGGGAAAAAATAAGCATTATAACTAAAAGCCTGGGCATCTCAAAACGATTGTTTTAAATGGAAGCGAGATGCGGTGTCTCCTCATAGGTATGAAAAATCATATTAAGGCAATGTAGCAGCATTTGAGCTATGTAGTGGAAGATGTCTACATAGGGACTTAAATCCAAGTGGATTGTGCATTTGAGTTACAGTTCTTTATGTATTGTCAGGATACATAACAAGGTTTTATCAACACCAATTGACAAAATGGGTTTTGATTGTGTTGTGAATTCAATCATGATAGAGGTCCTCACTCTACAAGGACAAACACTTTTCTTTGATGATTATCAGGGATGATGTTTGGGCAATTAATCATCCATAATTTATAAAGGAATTAGTACATTAGTGAGTTATAGCAAATGTTAGGGATACAAAGGGTCAAATAGGCTATACAAATAAGATTAGGTGTTGCACATGTGTGCAGTCATGAATTTTGAAGATCAAGAGACAATGTGTTGTATTTTTCAATTGTGTTTTTTGCAAAAAAAAAGGGGTTGTGCTCCATTAGGGTGAGCTAACCTCCAAAACCTAGCCTCAATTTAGAAAGGCTAGTGATTTTATTACATATTATGTCCCATATTGTTGTGTTTCCACTGCTTATTTTTACTGTATGTTATGGATGTTTTGATCTCATTTTCAGCACATATATGTATGCTTGTGTAAGTATCATATTAGGTTTCCCCTATTCATGTAGGTAACATCATTATACTACGAGTCATTAGTAGTGAAATTAATCAATGGGACCTTGAGGTCGTTGGTTAAAACTTTCCTTTGTGTTCAATGTCACTTTTTACAAAGGATATTTTGAGTATGAAAAAACATACATTGTAAGGGATTTTTTCTCCTAAATATATTTTAGGTTTATCGTGAAAATTTTTTAAGCAAGAGAAAAAAATACCAATCAAATGAACTTTAAGGCCCAACACCTTCTAACATGTACTTGTAAAGACTTATTAATTAGTTTCATGAAGAACGTATATATTATAAAAGATAAAACCCAAACATGATAGCCTGATAGGTATAGCCCTTCGAATGATATCATTTTCTAATCCCACAACATCAACAATGATCAAAGTGGACCACACAACACATTAGGGTCTTATGGTATATACTTTTTCTATAGGAGTTGTATTTTGTCTCAAAATATTTCCATCATCAATATACATTACGCATGCATTCTCACTCAACCAATTCAATTGTTTTTGTTATTGTTGAAGCCTTCTAACCATCACAAGATCTTGATCATGCCTTCAATTGCAAAAATGGTAAAAGGGATATTGTTGTAAAACCCCATATGGTATGTGTAGTCTTTGTTTGTAGAAACAATTACGATGATCACCTATTCTGAACATCAAACCTGGTAAAGCATTGTCGTTATTGAATAAGAATCCAAAAATTGATGCAAAGAGTCACAAAATTTCTCAGCAAAACTAAGGAAGCTCAGATTCCATGCAACAGTTCTCTATGAGGACCTCTAGTTCATGTCCCAAAAGGGATTTTTTATGTCAGAACCTGTAAAAGTCATTTGTGATGCATAACGACCTCTAAAGGTTGCAATAGATATCATTTTGAAACAAGGGCTCAAGACGCTTGTTATTCCTCTAACAAAGGGCATCATAGAGTTTTGAAGGCCAAACATCTCCACAATTACCTAACTTCCAAAAAATGTGAGCCAACCTTTTTAAAGGATAAAATACATTTTTTACTACAGTGGAAGAGAATCCAATATAATGTGCAATAAAATGGAAGAATGCAAGGAATTAACCCAATGCACACCATGCAATGTGATGTAACAGTATAATGGAAGAGAGGAAAAATAATGGGTCACAGACTCACAACGATGCAATATAAGATAAAAAACGCCATGGAATGCAAGAATACAATAGAAGGGGAAATTGTTGATACAGAAGTTGCGGCACCCTGCAGGGATCTTGGGATTGTAAGAAAAATCTTCTAGTTGGCCTTTCTTTGCACCAAGAAATGGCCCTCTGATCGACGCACCATGCATGATGTTGCCAGAGTTCTAAAGTCGATGTTGCTAATGCCTGCTCCTAAGAAAGTTCCTAGTATCCAATCGAACCAACTGAACCATAAAAATGTCGTATTATAAGAAGAAAGGCAATAAATTAAAAAAATTAAGAAAACCAACGAAAGATTATTTCATACAAGAAAATCCTATACATTTTCTCCTCAAAAGAAATATTAAAAAATTGTTCTCAATGGCAATGATGTACTATCTTTAAATAATAGAATTCATTAGATAGATTGAGAATCCATGTCACCTATCCTTATCATTGAACATGTGATGACTACTTATGCACTGAAAATTTATACACCATAGTATGATGGTGGAGATCTTCCTAGTTTGTAAACTGTATTGGGAAAGTTTGGGTGGTGGACACCATCAAGGGAAGGTCTGGGTCTCTAAGACCAAGGCTGAATATTTCCCATGGATTGCACCTCCTTTTCCCACAGTCATCTTCAACATATTGGAACAGTGAAATTGCAAGCTCAGAGTAGTTGTCCACAAATTCAGAATCCTGCCACTGAAATCATCCTTCACTCTAACTGCATGTCTCAGACTAGGGTTCTTCTTTGGAGGGTCCAGAGCCATATTTATATCATACCCTCCAGGCACATTATTTATTTTACTCCCAACAGTGGTATCTTTATTAAAATCATAGGGTGTTCCTTTTACAGGCACAACAACCCCTGTTGGAATAAGATGTTGATCTGTCAGAGTGTAAGAGGAAGCCCATATTTTCACTTTATTATCAAGTATGGTTCGGCTATTGTTATGGCCTGCAAGGTTCCAATAAGTATGTTACACCAAGCACACAAGGGTAGGCTTATTTCTAGGTATCACCCTCATAACAAGTTCCAACTCCTTATTTCGAGTTATGGTATATGTAGCATATACATCAAGGGAATCCTAACAACCATCAATCAACAAAATTTGCATTAAACAACATATGAATAAAGATCATTAGGAATCCTAACAACCATCAATCAAAATAATTCACATTAAACAACATATGAATCAAAATCACCATGGAATCCTAACAAATATCAATCAACATAATTTACATTAAATAATGTAGAATTCTTGCCAAAAATATAATCAATTTTATTTTGAAAGAAATGAAAGCAGGCACTAACTGACCATGGAGTGTATTATTCCCATCATTGGCAGTCAAATGGTTAGCTACTCATCCCACAATTGCACCAAAGTAAGGGTCCAAAGTGCCATTATGTATGCATAGATTTAAATCATGAAACATAATAAATTAAATCAGGCGCTTACCGTATACTAATCAAATGAGTCAAAGCCAAGAACAAAACATAAAGATAATGAAATATATTGTGTGGCCAAAATAATGACTATGAATATTGAATTAAACTGATACCCACTTCCTCAATTTGGATATAAAGCAACATCTAATATTTACCTTTGGCATTCAGGACAACTACAGATAATAAAGTGGCCCCTAAATTTGTTAGCTTGATGATCAGATCACCCTTTTCTAAAGTAAAGATTTTCAGACTTTTTAACAAACTTGGGTTACATGGAGAGAAGCCAAGAGGGCTATAAACCCCACTGAAAAAAGTTTTTTCGCTGCGATTAAATCAACATTTAGAGCACAAGGAATGAAAATATTGAACAGGTCCTAATTCCATTAAATTAGGATGGAAGGGTTGATTTATAAGGCATGCATGAGATAAGATAAGCCGAAACACAATCAAATATACGCAAACCCTAAACCATTATTCTCATTGAACTTCAAACTGCGAATCCAAATCAGCATGCAACTACAACCACAGTCAATTTCACTAAATTTTTAAGACCCACATACAAACTGCCACCACACATGTTGTTGCTCCTTTTCTATGATCCATTCTAATAAATTCTCAGTTCTTTTCTTCTACAAGAATCGTGTATAATACAAGCAACGATTTTGGTTGTGCTTAAGTAGATTGGTGTTTCCATAGAATAAATAGAGGGTGTGACGATAATTTGGACCGCTTGGTTTTAAATCTTTGAAAAGACGTACAAATATGAAATATGGAGACTAAATATTTTAGTCAAATATGATATTAGGTTTGAATTTTGACAGACCACTGGTCAAAGAGTGCATCCACACAAATAATCGAAGTAGTAATCACTGACCTTTGTAATTGCCAGCCACTTTGACAACACCTTTTGGCCTAATTACTTGAAAGAGAAAAACATCCCTGTTCTGAAAAAATATTATTACTGAAAGTGAGACACATTTATTGCAATCAAGACAGGAAAGAATAACTTCAGGAAAATTTATTAAGAGGCATGAAACTTTCCTAGTTGAAGTCAAGGTCTATCCTTCTGAACTGACCATACGCAACAATCTTCTGAAACCACCCATTTCTAGCCCCCCACCTAACCAAGCCAATAAAGATCAAAACATCGGGATGGAACCCACATTGGGTGGGTTGCTATCTTGATCGCCAACATTTGGATCGACCTCCTAACTACAACCTACATCTAAAGCAATCCATCCATCATTCAATGACATTTAAAACTATAAACCCACCGTGCAAAAAAAAAGGCATCCAAAGCGTTAATAGTACTCCAAACTACTATCCCTACATCCAAACACCAAGGTTGAGCCACTACTTCCTCTACCTCTTGCCCCCTAGGTGATACATCGACCTGCACAATCTCAAAGAGGAGAAAAAATAAAATAAAAATATCAACTCTGCTCCAATCAACCTGCAACAACCAAAGAAGAATAAATAGTGTGGATAAAAAAAGGGGTCTTTTATGCTGAACTTTATAGTGGTCATCATCCAGACCTGTAATATGAATCCTCCGCAGAATCTTTCAACGAAAAAGAATAGAAATACGAACTAAACCCTACAAATATTGTGCAAACAAGGGTCGCGGAAAACAAATGATTGTTGGTTTTTGTAAACCAATCGCAAATATAGCATGGAACTGTAAAATGCAGAAAAGCACAAAAACGTTTGGACACCCGTCGAAATTGTCAAAACGACCATCTAAATTAATTACGTTGCAAAAACGTCCAAATGGACATCAAATTTAACATAGTTACAAAAACGTCCGGAAGGGCCTTTCCCATAGGGGGAACGCCTTCGGCGTAATAAAATATATGATGGTATGTTTAGTGTATTAAACAAATCCCTAAGCGTGTTTTTAAGATTGGGGTTAGCTTGGTATTAATTTTGAGTTATTAGTCCCTGCGAAGGCTTCCACTTTCGTATTACTCAATTTGTTTTTCAACTAATCACAATCAACTATTTTTATTGCATATGGTCTATGCAATAGTTTTTTTATTTAAATTCATTTACAAATACAAATTTTTATGTATGTGATTGGTTGATAGATTTTTCTCTTTATTCTCCTTATTCCCATACAACAAAATGAGAAAATTAAAAACCTATTTATCTCTTTTGGGAGATGTTGAATGTTAGTTTAATTTACCTCACAAATCTTTTTCACCCCTTTACATTTGAAAAACAATACAAAATAAATAATTTATTTCAATCTTATTTCCCGTATGGAGAGAGAGTCGAGAGAGTTTTTCACCAACCTCTTTCCTGTTACGCAATTTGTTTTCAACCAATCACAACAACTATTTTTATTTCATATGGTTTATGACTTGGGAGACCTTGGATGTTAATTGAATTTACCCCACAAATTTACTTCAGCCCTTAACATTTCAAAAACAATACAAAATAATTACTCAATTTCCTATTACAACTATTTTTATTTCATAAACCACTTAAAAATGCACCATGCATGGTTGCTGGATATCGTCAATTGGTGGCCTCTCCAGCAAAGAACAGGCGTCCCTCTCCTACACTTTCTGCTAAAATGTCATAGTCATCACCTGACGCCCCAACTGCAACATGTGAATATGACTCAAGACTTAAAGGATCACTGCCCCATCTTGTACAGACTGTTTTAATGGGATCGGGTACTTCAATTCCCCATGGTCCATAAATGCATGTGTATACAACCATGGAAAATGCAGTCCATTTGAATGCAGGACTATGTACTGTAATACTTCAAATAATCTGAGTTGCGACTAAGTGGATATCCCTTATCCTCATAGAAACCTTTCAGTGAAAAGAAACAAGTAAACAAGAATGTAGCCATTTTTTGTACATATATTGGTGATAAAGGTAAACAAAAACTAGAGCCTCAAGGAGCACTAAAGAGTTTATCCACGACAGTCCCATTTAAAACAAAAAACTGACTAGCCACTAGGTATGAAGTGTAACTGGTCATAGTATAAATTACAACCCACTCTATCAAACTTACAAAGAAACTACTTAGTGCTATTTTTATAGGCATGTAATGTAATACTTCAAAAAATCTGAGTTGACACTGATATGGATCTCCCTAATTTTGACAACCATAAGTTTGTAATCAACTAAACATAGCAAAGGTAGAAAAGCATTCCACGACAGAGAAAGTCATTTTTAATTGGTTATTACTGAAAGACTTTTATCATCCTTGGCATGTCAAGCGCATCTCTGTATCAAATGATTTGTCTTCCTTCGACGAATCCCCTTCAGAGTCTGAAATCTTAGGGCCCACTCCATTGCAAGTTGAATGGGAAATTTTATCCCAGTAACATCCGGCTAATTCCATTTGCCTTGACAAGTTCAACATGCTAGGCCTTCGAGACTTCGGCCTACATCACAATTGGATCCACAATGATGATCCACTTTCTTTGCATGACGTTGCCCCGTCTTTCATTGATATGTGCAAGAGCACTACAACTATCCCTTTCCAAATACAAAATTCCACATCCAACAAAACACCTTTCTCTCCAAAACAACACCAAGCTTTTTTAATTTACCAAAATCAATACTCTTCCTTATATTTTATTTTTAAAACCGTTGTGAAGAGAAACTATAAATGTGGAAAACATGTTATAAGTAGGTGATAAAACCATTCCTGAATCAAATTGCTGAGCGAGAGTTGTGGAGTTTGACATTACATATGTCAGTTGCATTTACTTATGGTGATCTAAACCCTTTTCAAAGCTCCATTTTGAGCGTGTATTTCAACTATTGCATTCCATGAGGGAACATCTCTTTCAGGCACGTTTTCAATTATTTTGTATGCTTGCACATGATTCTACATTTCACTTGCATGCCTACCAAGGCGCTAATAACTACAACAACTAAAAATCCCCTTTTCATTATGATTTGACGAGTTTCTATACTTTATTCCAAGGCTCTCAAACAGTATAAGCTAAGATCATATAAACTCAAATCTATAGCATTGGCAGATTGGGCGAGTTGTAGGAGGTGTCATACCAAGCAAATAAAACTACACAACCACCATAGGTTTAATTGGCATGCTAATGATGGATTATAGGGTTTATTCAAGATAGTGGCATGGCTACAAACGTAAACACGTAGACACAGATCACTCTATAGCATGATTTTATGAGGAACTCATACTTTAAAACTATGTACAACCCCATCACCATATTCTGTGTGGCTACCTGATAATAAAACAAAATTGATGCTTACATGGTCAATGTACGTTCTCCAAAATTTCATGTTTCTTTCATACGTTTGATCGACATTCATTACGCATAAAGGATTATTTCATAAAGGTTTCAACAAGAGGTGCTCACGCTATAGATAAGGAGATCTATGCAATGTTGGAGAAAATGTCTTAGGAGGTGAAGCCAGCAAGACGGAAGACAGCTCAAGAACATTGCATCTGGATTTATCTGTCAGTTGTTTTTGCTTCAAAATAACAAGGCTTCTTAACAAACCCATTTTGTGCCAAAACTACAATCATTGCAATCAATGAATTTTCATTTCTATTGAGGAATTCACACAAATATTTCTCATTATTTTTTTATGCTTTCACATGAATCAATGTCTACCATGGAAGTTGCAGCTGCAAAAAGCTTGATGGATGCGCATACATGATCTAAATCTCCCATTCTAACACAGGCAAGGAGTACGCCGGAAAAAGTATACTCATTAGGTTAGAGTTTTGTTTGTTACAATGGTGAAGCAGTATGACTACCTTGTGTAGATACAAATGTCTCATGTATACTACATTACTTACTTCCATGAGCAGTTGTCTTGTTCTTCCAAAATTACTCCCTCCACATGCTTGCACACGTCTCAAGTAAATGTAGGTGTTTAATAATATTAGTTTAGTTTCTTTATTTAATTTTTCCCCCATGTCTAGAAAACTGCCAAAATATCCAATATAAAATATGGAGGCATGTTTCACTAGCAAGGAAAAGACTAACAAAGGGAAAGGAATAATCCAAAGTATTTAATTACAAAATCTTCCGAAAGAATACTCCACGTATCACCTAATTAAAATAATGTTTTACTAAGACTCTCCCAAACGGGTATACCCCTTTATAACATGCCTACGATGTATTTGTTAAAACAATTAATGACCTTTGAAGAGGCTTTTTGACCCAATAATGGAAAGGCACTACATACGCAAACGCTTGTTAGGTGTTTTGTTAACTGAGATTCAAAGTATATTCAAATAATAGAATTATATATTTATAACATGCACTAAAATAAATCAATAAATACTTAAAATATGTACTTAAATAACTCAATATACTGAAAATATAAGAGTTCACGCATTTTGTATGTAATTCTAAACACTCAATTTTGGTAATTTTCCATTTTGACATTTCTTAGTGCAATTATTCTTCTTATCTAAGATAAACATTCACATCTCATCTCCACTCATTACATGTTGCCATATATTTCATAACTTTCTAATTTTTGTGTGCCTATATGTCAAAAAATCTGAATATTAATACATAACACCAATGTTTGAACTTTGTTTTCTAAGATACAACTTTCATATTTTACTTAGCTTTTTTTTTGTCCAAAATCATACGGTTCGGTCATGTTGTATATTCGGTCTTAAACCGACACATTTTCTAACTTTGCTTTTTATGCATTTTATTTTTTGGGTTTATTCATCTACATGGGTTAGCCTTATCATGATAATTTACCTTCATAACCCTATATTAGCGAGTTAACATCACTTCATTTACTAACCTATCACACTATTGGCACCCCCTGTTGGCATGTGCATCCACCGCTCCCCATGATTTTTTTGTAACATGGGTTAACCCCTCTCGTTGATCCCTAACTCTAGAAATTGTAGCGGAGATTAATGCATGTGGGTTTTGGTATAACGGAAATTGTGGTAAAAAAAATGGTATCAAAGTGAGAGGTTTTTTAGTTCGAAACTCACCCAGTTAACATTGAGAGGATTGTTGGCATGTCCATCCAACACTCCCCGTGAGTTTCATGACATGGGTTAACCCCCTCTTATGGATCCCTGATTCTAGAAATTGTAGCAGAGATTAATTCCTGTAGGCTTTTGTCTAACATAAATCATGGTCCAACACCTCCATTATAAACACATGCAAAAGGCACTCAAGACTCCCTAAATCTTCTTAAAGTTGATGCAAATCCATTAGGGTAGTTACCATATAGTTTTGAATCACTCAACCAATTCGAGTCTATCTTCCCTCAAATCCAAACATACCAATTACCCACTTCAAATTCTTAGTAAGATCACAATTCTATCAAGCATGATCAATGTGGTTCAATTTGTTAACTAGCTTCATTCATATAGATGTTACATGCTATGTGGAGAACTACATGTGGTTTGAGACCTCTTCAGAGTAGTGCCAATGTAGGTGATGCATAGATTACACTTCAACCCAAAAACTAACCCTCTTATAGTTTCTTCTACCCATGGCTAGGTTTTTTCATGATTCAATTGATTATAGATGATATCAAGATAGTACAAAAACTAAGGTTTGATAGTGAAGTACATTTTTTAGGCCAGCGAAGAACCCAAAAAAGTTACATAATCCCATTTTTAATTTGACTAAAACCATACATAAATGGAAAGAGCATATTATACATCTCAAACGAATTGTACAGTCCTGCACCACTATATTTTCAAGTCATAATTTCAATAGTGAATCTTCTCCAGGCTCTACACTCCTCGATTCTTTAGTATGTCTTCCCATATTCTTCCTATACAACTTTATATAGATAATTTTCTCTTCGTTTTGAATATTTGAGCTTGTATGCATTCATTATAAGTAAAAATATGTTACTCAAATGTTGTACAACTAATGTTGGAAGCTAATTTATCACAATAGCTCCTAGTTTCCTAACATGGCATTCTTTTTTATTGTTTTGTATTCCATAAAAAATCCTAATAAAGTTAAAAGGCTGTAAAAATTTTGGTGAACCTGACATGAAATGTGATACAAATGTTATGTATGGTACATGTGTTTATATAAGTGAAGTAAAATTCCTACATACAGGTAACAATGGGTGTGTTTCACAAGATCAATCTTGAATACTAAGTCATCTACAATAGAAGGAACCTATTTAGTTTCTAAAGAATACTAGACAACATGATATCATATATTAGTTACTTGATAATATCTTCATCACTTTGTTACCAACTCATTATTATCCCTACCATTAGCTTGAGGAACTAAAAGGTAAACCATTTTGTAATTTTCAAGGCATTAACAGACATCATGAGAATAATTGTTATTGTTTCAAATGAATAATACAATAACTTGAGCATAAGGGCTCTATTTCGTTTCATATACAAAATTCTACTATTCAATTATCTCAAGTCCTAAAATATCATTGGGTACTGAAATTTATAAAAATTATGTCGAATAAGCATAATTTAATACTACATGATACACCTTTAAATATATAACAAGATGTGTCTACTCACAAAAAGGATAAAAACCTAATCCCTACTATTGTGCAAATAATGTTGACCAAAATATCAATCAAGCATGAAAATTTTCACACCACCTCAAAGAACTTAGAGAAAACATATAAGCTCAATTAGGGGGACGTTGACCACAATACCAATGAAGCATGAAAACTTTCACACTGCCTTAGAGTACTTAAAACATACACAACCCAATTAAAGGGAAACATACCAATATATTCTACCAATATCTCTACTTCTATACACCAAACTAAGATATATTATGACTTAAATGAAAAAAAATGGGATGTTAGGTACTAGGCATATATGAATGATCCTAATTACCATGTATAATTTAATATGTAAGATGAAAAATTTTAAACGTTAAATTTCAATCCCACTGGGGAGTTGAATTTGATTTTGATGTCAATGATGATGAACAAATTGATACACCAAGAGATCCTTCTTTAGATATATCTACTTCTCAATAATAAGCTAGTTATATAGCAATGTAGAATGTCTATATAGGGTTAATGGTGGCCAGGTAGAGATTTTCACATTGATTAATCTAAAATTCCTCCTCATTTCAGCCAATATTTTCCATGATCAACAAATTTCTAGCCTAAATCAGGGTTTTCCCTTACAAGTTCTCAAAGTATAATTCTATAACGCATGCCTTTATCTAGTAGTCTCGTCTTGATGCTATCTTAATATACACCATTGTATGATTACTTTTCTAATACTCATGGGTACATGTAGATCTCCCTTCCTTATTTTTTAAGAACATATTTCCTTGCATTGTATTTTCTCCTACATAATTTTGTACGAGTAATACTTCCAATATGTATGCTAATACTACCAATATTATCCATCATCATTACATGTTATATCACATCTCTTCAGTCACAAAAGGTCTCCCACATTAATAAAAATTAAAATCAATTAAATGTAACCTCTTCAGCACATAATACACTAATCGAATATCTCAATTCGTATCCTTCTACCCATATAATCTCTATTTATTCTATCCCTCTTTGAATTTCTATAATTTTATGATTCTATAGTTTCTACACATAATTTGACATAGTTGAGGTCTATGTCTCCTGCACCATTTATGGTTTGTCTTTCTCGCTAATCAAGACTCTTCTCAAGTAGCTCTTGTACTACCCCCTCTTTGTATATAGGTATATCCAAAAATATAAAAACATTCATTTATTTTCAAAAGTACAAAACCAAAACCTATACACATAGCTTGCATTGTTAACACTTTACATTATATATGTTTCTCATCACTATTGTTTGATTTATAGCATATCTTATCTAATTTTTACACGCATTCATTCATGAGGTATACTTAGCAAGTAAAGTAGATTCACATCGAGGCATAGAGCCAAAAGCATAGTACACCCATGGTGTCCCAACATAAGCAAGGAACTTAGGCCACACATAATGAAGCAAAAAAGTAGTAACACACATAATAAGTAAGCATGTATTACAAATAGTAATGTTGAGCAATGGTAAAAGAATAAGGAATCAAAGAACACATGAAGAAAGATATGTCAATGCTGCACAAGATAGATGTGTTAGTATTGTTAGTTTCAAAAACATCATATACACAATGTATGTATTAAGTGTAATGATGAAGTAGAAAGGAACTATAATGAAATAATATTTCCTATATAGTGTTGAGGGATGCCCCCAAGAGAATAATGTATGGAGCCATGGTAGATCATATTAGCATGTAATGATATGTGTGCCCTTCATCAATATCAATAGACCTTGTGAACACATGTGTGTAAATAGTAGGAGGTATATGTTATCAATTAAACCATGGTGACTAAAAAATATGTAGCGTAAATTTCTATCAATACAAGATATATGTATAACTCCTTTTTATTTTTATTTTTACAAATATGTATTTTCTGTATTATTTAATATGACTATATACATAGAGGGGAATAACACAAGAGCTAATCAATGAGGGCCTTGTGAGAAGGAAGAGAAAACCTAGGAGAAACAAGACATGCAAGCCTCAAGTTTGCAAGTGGTGCCATAATAGTATCATTTTCCATAAAAACCTTAGTAGGAGAGCAAGGTGGACTAGATCCCCAAGTAGTGGTATGTGATGGAGTATATTTATGAGGAGGGATCAAATAATGAGAGACATGGTAGATGAGATGTCCACTAGAAGACTTACGAAGAATCCTAGGAGGGAAAGAGCCACTATATGTAACCTGTGAGTGAGGGGACTTATTAAGAGACTTAGGAGGGCTAGAGCCACTAGATATAACATGTGTGTGAAAAAGGCCTATTAGGAGACCTAGAAGAAGCAACTATAGAAGCATGAAAATATAACATGGGAAGAGGATACTTGTAAGGAATACCTTCAATTATAAATAGTTGTTACTGGTGAATAAACTTAGCACGTAGGTGTAAAATGTTTACACCCTTTTTGAAATTAAAATATTTATTATGGAATACACAAAAATAAAAGGGAATGTAAGGTCAGGAAAGTAGGAACTATTATGATAAATTAACTTCTAAAATTAACTATAATATATCGTAATAACATATTATTTATTTCAATACATGTATATAAGCTCACAGATACCAAAGGAAGATAAACTTAGTTGTACATAGTTGTATAGGAAGAATATAGGAAGAAAAATTGGAGAATTTTGGAGTGTAAATCCTGAAAAAATGTTTACTAATGAAACTATGACTTGAACATACCCTGGTGTAGGACCATACATCTCAGTCAAGATGTATAATCCACTCTTTCCCCTTACACATGACCTTGGATGCCTTACAAATGGAGTTCTATAACTTTCTTGGTCCTCTGGTGGCTTATAAATGTACTTCACTGTCTAACCCTAATTCTCATATGATATCGATATCATTTGTAATCAATTTAATCACATCAAAACCATAACCATGGGTAGAAAACCCTAAAATGAGGTTATTTTTTGGGTTGAAGTGAAATCCATACACCACCTATGCTAGCACTGCTTTGAAGAGGCCACAAACCACATGTAGTTCCCCTCCTATCATGTAACATCTATATGAATGTGTCTAGTTGGAAACTTGAACCTCTTTGATCATGATTGGTAGAATTTTTCTCTTGTTAAGACTTGGAAGTGAGAACTTAGTGTTCTTGGATTTGAGGGAAGCTAGACTCCTTGACTAGGTTGAGTGCTTCAACACTATAGTAATGGCTCCCTTAGTGGATGTGCATCAATTTTTTAGAATATTTAAGGAGCCTCGAGTGCATTTTACATGTGTTTGTAATGGGGGTGCTAAAATTACGCCAAGTTAGTAAATGAGGTGATGTTAACTTTCTTATATATATATATATAGAAGGTAAATTGTCATGATAAGGCTAATCAAGGAAGCTGAAAATACCCAACAAATAATAGTGAATCAAAAGTAGAGTTGGAAAATGTGTCAGTGTAGGACCGTATGGGTTGGTTAACACAAAATTAAACAACCTAACCAAATTGTATGGGTTTGGAAACAGAGAAGCTAGGTAAAATGTGAAATTTGCATCTTAGAAAGTATATTTTGAGCATTGGTCTAATCTATTGATATTAATATTTTGTCAACACATAGATTTATGAAAAATGAGTAAGCTAGGAAAGAGATGGAAACATACACTGAGTGGATAGAAGATGTGGGTTTGTATCTTTTCTAAGAAGAATAATTAGAATAAGCAATGTCAAAATGGTAAATTGCTAAATTTGAGTGTCTACATTTGCCTTTCCTTTAAGTATGAGATGAAAATGACATACTTAAAGGAAAAGATAATTGAGTGTGTAGACACACTTTGTCTTTTCTCATAGTTTTTATTATTCAAATGTGTTGGTGTTGACATTCTCCATGATGAAACCTACAACATAAATTGTATTCAATGTCTATAGTAGAAATTAAATTGTAACTTAATAGTAACTATAGAATTTGAACTTGCATAAAGTGAAATGAAGAGATGTAAAACATGGAAAGAATACACCTATTTATTTTTTAAAAGAAATAGATTCTCATTCCTTTCTTGTAGTTGGAGATTTAGAGACTTTGATTGTTGTTACTAAATGTTGCTAAAGGATTAGGGGTGATCAATCCCTAATTTTATCAATGAGGAAGCTAGCGTATTGGATACATGCAACCTGTAATGTAAGAAAAGTTTAGATAAAAGTTAGAAACCAAAAACAAACCAAATGATTCCTAAATCTAGTCTTCTCAAACAAAACCTCTGATAGAGAAATGGATTAAAAGGGGGAGAGAGATTATACCTGCACTTACCTATAAGTTTCAAAACTCCTCCTTTGATGTTTTGGATTTTTGCTTGGATGGGGATTGAATTGAACTTGATTCCTTGTTTCAAATGTTGAATTCACTTGGGAAGAACATCCCCTTTGATTTTCCATGATGATTGATGAAGGATGATTATTTATTGTGGATGAATAATGGATTTATTGAAGATAAAATGGATGATTGATGAAAAAAAATAGAAAATGTTTGTTATGGATTTTTAAGTTATCTCTCATGAAGGAGGAGATCTTGATTTATAGCTTGTGGGTGGAGGATTAAATAGATAAGATGAAGCCATGTTGGATTGGGATCAAGGGTGGAGAATGCATGAGAGGATTAGAATTCTCTATAAAGAATAATTCTATATTTTTGAATTCAAAATTGATGGAGGGAAGAAGCTTCCATTGAATTAAAAATTTAATGGAAGGAGGAGGTTAGCGATGCTTATAAAGTTAGAAGTATCTATATTTAGAGGTGGAGTAAATGATTAGATTAGGTTAAATAAATATTATTAGGGATGTGATTTTATGGAAAGGCTAGGTGTAGGGATGCGTAGAGTAGGTGGTAGGTGAGATGTAGGAATATTAATTTCATAGAAAATGTTAATAGGGATTATAATAGGATAATAAGATATAATAATGAAATAAAAAGGATTAAGAATGGAATGAGATAAATGATAAATGATGAAAGGGTAAATGTGATAAAATGGATTTTTAATGGGATAAATGATAAAATGTAATATTTAGATAAATGATGAAATATTAGAATAAAGGAATTAATGCTTAAATTAATAATAATTAATCTTGCAATTAATTATTATATGGATTTAGATGATGTTGCGGGATAGATTAATCGTCATTAATCATGTCAACATTTTAGATGTCTACATTTTACCCCTCTTTGAATGGTTATTACGTAGCAATGACCATTTAAAGAAAATAGAAAAAATATGTTAGGATGCTGATATGATGCCCCCTCGAGGGGTTAGGTGGGGAAGGAATGAGTCAGGTGATCGCTCGAAAAGAGGAGAGGCCTAAGTTAGTAGATGAGAGATGATTAGAGGATGAGAAGATTTTGAGGATTATAAGATTAGGATTAGAGGATTACAAGATATGAGGATTCATAGGATGAGGATTAGAGCATATAAGGATTAGAGGATATGAGGATTAGAGGACTAGAAGGTTTGAGGAGTTAGACGATTGGGAGAGAGGATGAGAAAAGTAGAAGATTATAGGATTAGAATATATTGGATTTTGGATGCCCCGGTCAATTATGTATGACGAGGTGAGGATTTTGTATTTTGGATTAAAGGATTTTGGATTTGGCGATATTAGATTTGAACATATTAGATTTTGAGGATGTTTGATTTGATTTTGAGATGCCCCATTCAAGGGGGTAGGATTGAAGATTTTGGATTTTGATTTGAGGATGGTAGATTTGAAGATGTTGGATGTTTGAAGTTTAATTGATGAGAGGACTGTAGAAGACGCCTCAACTAAGGGGTGAAAATTTTGGATGTTGGATGTAAAATGAATAAGATTTGGATGTGGATATTGATTGGTAAAGGAACGATTAGATGGGAGGATGAGGGGGTTAGATGATGATGATTATTAGGTGTGGATAATAATAAGGCTAAAAAATGATGATAGGGGGTGTGCTACCATAAATTTCACACTATTATCACCATTAGAAATCTTATTAATGTGGCATAGAGTGCAAGGTATAAATATCATGATGACTAAGTTGCCAAATTACCTTGTCCTCATATCATTGGACAAAAAAAACTATGGTCTTCATATCATTAGACCAAACAAAAGGGGCCTCATATCATTATCCATGTAAATGATAATAAAAAAGAGGCCTCATATCATCGGCCAAAGTGAAAAATGCAAACAAACACACAAGAAAAACACACACATTGCAATTTTTGTATTTTTATTGTTTTTTGATTTATTTTTATTTTTAGATTTTGGTTTTTGGATGTTTAGATTTTTGGATGTTTGGACTTTCGGAGGTTAGATTTTGGATTTTTATGTTTATATTTTAGATGTGTTAGATTTTTGGATTTTGGATGGTGGATGTTTATATTATTTGATGGTTGGTAATGAGATTTTAGATTTTGGATGTTTGCATCATTTGATGTTGGATTTTAGATATTGGATTTTGGATGCTTAGATTATTAGAGTTTGGATTTAGGTTGTTAGATTTTGATACTTTGGATGGGATAGGTGATGGGGGACTGGAATGAATGTAAGGTGGGATGTGACTTTCTCCTATAAGTCCCAAAGTGTGTTTGGGTATGATGAAAGGGAAGGAGTGGGGGAAATGTGATGATTTGGATAGGATAGGGTTTGATTGATAGGTTAGGACTAGATGGGATATGGTATGGGAGATAGATAGATAGGATAAGAGAAATTGGATACGTTAGAGAGGATAGTGATTGGTTAAGAAGTTAGGATTAGAGGGGATAGATGGATGTGTGTCCCCAATTGTAAAGTAGGGTGACCTATGTGGATGGATGGATAAGTTTGATTTTCCCCTAGGTGTAGGGTAGGATGGGAAGTGAGAGGTATCTAAAATGGTTGGTGCCCTCAGTGGATCATAGTAAGGATGCCCCCAGTCATGATGAGGATAGTTTAAAAGTGACATAAGGAGGATGGGATAGAAAGGAAAGGGTCATGTTTTGTCCACTGATGTTTGATCCTAAGGGAAAAAAGGATGTGGATGGAAAATGACATCAGTGATGAGCAAAAGATGATCCTGATGGTACGTGTTAAGAGTAGAACTAAAAAAAAGTGTGACCAAGGTCTAAAAAATACCTGAAAATATGCAATCCCTATGTCTCTTTGATATTGAATTGTGTGATATTGTGATGGTTAATTACCTCCTGAAGTGAAGACTTAATGCTCCAAAAACTAGCCAATGTATAGTGAGTGATTAAGTCAAGTAGGTTGATGGAAGGTGAACAGAAGGTTAAGCCAAGCATTACACCACTGCCATCTAGGTGTCCATAGCCCCAATGAAGATACATCTAATTCTTGTCACAACATCATTGTACTGCCAACCAGGCATCCATAGTCTATGTAGAGTTGCTAGAAACACCCCCAAAGAGAATCCTAAGGTGGATTTTCTTTTATATTGTTATTTTGATATTGGATTTTTTTTTCATAAAGAGGATCCACTCTCTTGAGAATTCTCAAGGGGTTAAGAACCACTAGTTGTTTGATGGGGGGATGGAAATGAGTGTAGTGATGACATTGGCTAGAGTTTCAAAATATGCACCCAAAGGGTCTTCATCACAAGTTGATTAAGTGTGTTAAAGTGCATGGATCTCTAGGAGGACAACAATGCTTGGATGTTGGAGGTAATGATAGACCAAGGTCACATAATTGTAGCAGTCACTATTGACTTACAACATGTGTGAGAAAGTTGATAAAGTGTTTATAATAAATGGATTGGAAGAGGATATGAATGGATGTGATGATAGAGATGGATTATCTGAAAAGGGATGTAGATTTTTAATGGAAGGAGGATGAGTGTGAAGGAAATAACATCCATTTACAAGAGACACATTGTGTGTTCAATCCATTTTTAAGTGTTTGGTATGTGTAGGGGGATTAAATGATTTGTGATTGGGTTGAGTGATTGGAATGGTGGGATCAACAAGATTGGTAGAAATGGGCTATGATGGAGTAGTAAGAGGGACGTCGTTAGTGTTAGGTTTATATCCTAAGCTTGAATGTCCTGGATTTTGATGAAGAGAGATTGATGGAGCCTAGAATTTACTAGAAATAACCCAGGCGTGTTGGAACATCATTCAACCTAGATTGAGCACTCACCCAAAGTACGCAAAGGTACCAAGCCCATCTTTAGGGTTTCTTGTGTAGGATGTTAGCATGATGAATAATTAATGCATTCAAATCCATAAATAACATAAAATTCTACAGACCATATTCTAGATCTATATCTAAGGTTAAAGGATTTTAAATATTAACCATAATGAATTCAACCATGAAAGAACCATTCCTACTCATAATTAACACCTTGATTTAGGCAATACACTCCATTAAATTAAAAAGAGTAAATACACAGAAGCTTCTTACAATAGTAATACCATAAGCTCATGAGCACATCAAATCTAGCATCATAGCTTCACAATCATTCATATCTAATCCTCCTATACTACATAGATCACTACATATTTATAAGGGTGGAGACTTGCCCTTCACTGCTTACATAATTCCCAAAATAGGTCACATGCTGAAAATAGCCATGCGCCTTTACAATAATAGACACACAAGTAAGAGTGCTAATAATATACCTCTTATGGTTAACTGTCAGTAATAATTCTATCAATAACTCAAACCCATACAAAGAATTTAGTATCTACTCTTCCAATAATATCCCATGTGTATCACACAAGTCTTTATCTGGTTTGTGTTCTCTACACGCTATATCAAAAAATAGACCATACATGTGAAAACATCTAAGTCCTAAATATTCCCTTATCTTTTGCACACATGTCCTTCCCTATCCTTTCGTGCCTTTGACTGTGCTTTACTCCTGCATGTGAATCTTTTGTGAGCCTTCTCCTTAGTATCATACTCTTGTCCACTTAACATTACCCCACACTAAACTACATTTCCGCCCTGAAAATGGCTGCTCTTCAAGTATTAAGAATAAGGAATGGAAATAAAGAAAGAATTTTTGCACAAAGAATGAACTCTCACTCTGTAACATCCTATTTCTCAATCGGAATAATTAATTATGGATATTCTTCTTTTATCTTAGATTTTAAAGTATGTCATTTGGTTAACATGGCTGCAATAGATTCCATATCATCTTTTGCAATCTCTCCCTTCTCATTTTGTAACACCAGAACAATATTGGACATAACAAAAATTCTTCCTTCCAACAAATCCATCTTCTGCGATATACATTTTCCAATCTCATCCAATTTTTCCTTATGGGTGTCCTATGCTACTGTAAGGGACTTGTTCTTTTGCTTGACTAGTTTCAATATTTCCGCACATCCTAATGTCTCATCTTTCATTTCCTTTAGGACTTCATTTTTTTCTACTATTGTCCTGATTCTTTTTATTGCCTCTGGAGCTGCATAAATATTCAATGCCTGGTCTACTTTCTTTAGCTCCTCTTGCAAGATTTGAAGAAATGCCTTGTATGATGAAATATTTCAAGCTATTGAAGCCTTTTCTCTCTGTTCTTCCTACTCAGGGTCCTTTGGTGTTGACATGCAAATTGGTCCATCCTCAAGCATCAAATCGACTAATGTATGCACATAGTGCACAGCTGAAGGGAACCTTTCAGGTACCTTGGACTCTAAGTGTGGTCTTGCTTTAAGGATATGATCGCCAATCTCCTCTACCATGATGATGAGAACCCCATTTTTCTTTTAGTATAGGTCCTTCTCTCCTTTCAAACGTGTTATTTCTACATCTTTGGCTTTGATATCTTCCCTTAGGACTTTAATAGTGGTAGCTTTATCCACATTCCTGCACACCACCTCTATAGATACCTTCACTAAAGCATTACTCACCTATTAATCAGTCATAATAGTTAGCTTGATGGTTATGTTCCTACTTTTCGGTGCCTTCCTCACTCTTCTTGACACATAGGACTCTTCACACACATCAAAATCAGGATTTTCCATGTGAGTTTGGATGGACCATGAAATTTTTTTCCTCGTATGCATGGTTTCCATGTTAGGGTCCATCAACTCCCATCCATACAATTCTATGAGGCCCACTATATTCTGGAATCGTGCATGGAAAATTTTACTTGTGTCTTCTTCATATTCCATGACTAGCACAACATACTCTCCACTTTCCATCTTTATTCTTGGCCCCTTAGGAAATTAAGCACCAAGTTTTGGAGTTTGACCATCTATGTCCTTAGCAGTATCTTTCTCTATTTCTCCTAGCTTCTTTACTCCTTCTTCATCCTTCATTTGTTCATCCTTAGGTTCCTCCACATTCTCTGGTGGTACATGAGTTCTAGGTGTGCTCTCTGCAGAATCCTCCACCTCTTCATTTAGGTGTAACTTTCTCCTTCTTTTCTCAATTGTCTCTTTCTATGGAGAGAGTCATGGTGATCTCTAGACAGAATGAGGAGTTTCCACACCTTGTGTTCTTGTTCTTCTGAACACTCTTTTAAAATGGCACTCTCCTTAGACTACTTCTAAGTCCTCTTCATTTTCCTGTTGTTGTGGTGGGGTACTTACGCACTTAGCTTCTACCCTATCCATGGGTTGAATCCATCCCCTGTGATCCAAGCCACCATCGTCATCAGGTTCTTCCTCCTCATCGTCTACCTCTATCATTTCTATGGGATTTGGAGCTGGCACGTTCTCTATTGTATTCTTACCCTTAGGCGGCCCTGGGAGTGTAAACTCATTTTTTACATATTTGTTACCCTCCAACTTAGGCTTAAGCTAAAGTTATATAAGTGTAGCTCAACTGTCTCCAATCACCAAAATCATAGGATTTATGATTATCATGTCTAAAATTAGCCTTTCAATATAGGTAGTCTGACCTGGAT
Organism: Taxus chinensis; assembly: GCA_019776745.2. Taxonomy (NCBI): domain Eukaryota; kingdom Viridiplantae; phylum Streptophyta; class Pinopsida; order Cupressales; family Taxaceae; genus Taxus; species Taxus chinensis. The sequence goes on from CM034150.1 coordinate 162,830,992, forward strand.
ATACATACATCTTTCTCAGCATGTGGTAGTCACAGTCTACCTTATTTGTAACAAAATTCAAGTTGCGTGCATCAGTAAAATGATGGACTGATGCCTAGAAGTAGTGCAACATCAAGGAATATGATATTTTTTACCAGGGGCTCCAAGTGCCATCCTTAATTGCAAATCACGTGATGCAAAAGTGTTGGTACACTGTGAACTACACTACCTTTCTGACCACCGAAGGTAACTCCTTAGGGATGTACCATTCCTCTTCAAATGGCATGCAGAGCTGATCATACCACATCTCCACCTTCAGCTTGAATGGCCCACTCATTGACCCTTCACATAAGTACTTGTCAAATATTTCTGCAAGGGACTTGTTTTGCATGGGATACTCCTATATTTTGTTCTTTGGACCATCGAACACTCTAATCTCCATAAATACAAGGGACAATAGGATAGTTTCAAAACTTATTTTATCACCTTTTTGTACTTCCTTGATGATAGTCTCTATAATGTAACCTGATATGTTGTAAATTACTCCCTATGACATCCTCCTTTCAATGTGTAGCCAAATTTTATTCACCTATGACCATCTATGTTGATCATTCAGTTTGGTCACTAGATGTGTAGCTACCTGTACCACTGGGTACTTCTTCAATTTGTTGATATCCACTCCACGCAGACCCTTAGTATACCCTAACACCTTCCATGTCTCCAGGATTGTTTCTTTATCTGTCAAGTCATTATCCAGATCCACTCTTGTGCTCTTTAATCCTATTATTGTTGAAATCAATTCGGCTACAATCCTTACCCTTCGTCCGACAAAATAGAAAAAGTCTTCATGTACTCTTCTCATCAACCACTAGTACAAAGGTTCATATTTTCTAAAATACAGGAGCTTGTACAACTAGTATATTCTAATCTACTTTAATAACTTCTCACCAGTGTCATCATACACTAGCATGTCCTTTGTTTTGTGCTTGTTTGTCTTTGTACTCAACAATGCTTCCAATTCCTTTTTATTATCTAATGTGCGGTGGTTGTAATCACTTATCTTGCATCTATGGACGTGAGAAACCCATTCTTGTCCCACTATTATGACTTTTGGGTATGGCATCTCTGAGAAATTACTCTTGGGGGATATTTCAACCTCTACTTCCACTTTCTTCTTCCCCTTGGATGCTACGACAGGTGCTTTATTTGGTGCCATCTGTAAATCACAAATTTTTTTCCTCTGTAGTGTGCAAATTCTTGCCTTCTCTCTTTTGTAACGAGCAATTCCAAACTCTAGCTTGAATCTATGTGTCCTAGTTGAAATCACTTTCCCTAGCTCTTTCGCAACACTCTTTTTCACTCAAACCTTTCACAAATGGGGATGTAAGCTTCTCATGTGTACATATTTGCTCTCCATGTTTGGTTTCACACTCTCTGCACTTAGCACAATTTTCTCAACTCATTTTTAACTTATCTCATTCAAATTTTTGTGAATACAATGGTTAAAAATAACTCGCATCCCATCCTTATATATATTTTCAAAAAGTTAGTGCATTTATTGGTCTTTCACCTACAAAAAATCCTCTCATTAATTGACCATTTTAACAATTTCTTAGCGATACATCTTCATGACTAAGCTATAACCTTTTAGTGTTCCTTCCTACCTTCAGGCTATAGACTTCTCTTAAATGCACTTCCATGTTCCTGAGTACCTTGCCACTGCACCTTCTTTTGGTCGTTTCTGTGGCTACTACTTACCTTGCGTTATATTGTTCCTTCGTTTATCTCTATCTATGGTCCTTATTTGGAAGAAATATTTTGTTCACCAACTATTCAAACTTGAATAGCTCCTGTAGTAGTTTGTTCCTTTACGTGTACCCATTTTTCACTAACCACGTCACAAAAATAGTATGTGTAGTCCTCTGCACATAAAAATACTACAAATGGTAATTACCTTGTACTGTGCAAACGTGTTTATTTCAAAAAACACCAACTAAATTAACAAAGCATAGAGATGAAGAAGGAAATACATTAAGGGAATACATAATTGAAAACCTAACCTAAATGGAAACATTACCTTATTACAAACACGAAGAAGGCTTATTTATAGCAGGGCTTCAGCCTACTCCCGTTGAAGTAGCTGGGTAACCGTATTCCATCAAGCACTTCTAACTGAAAATAGCATGTTTCAAGTATGTAAGTGATAACATATTGTCCTAACCAATGTACTTTGAGTTTTTTTAGATGGCGCAAAAACTTAGAATCATAAAGAAGCACCATATGTCCTATCTCAAGCTTTTTGTTTCTAATGTGCCTATCTTGCCATGCTTTATGCCTAGCTTTTTCTTGCTTCTGATTCTAGCGTGCTATTGCTCATTGCTCATCTAGTTTAATCAACTCTTCAATTTATTCTTATAATTCTTTTTCATTAGCTAGACCGCCAGTGCACACAATACGCAAAGAAGGTAACATGAATTCCATAAGAATAACTTCTTCTGTGCTAAACACCATTTGAAAGGGTATGGCCTTGTTTAACCGCTTATAGGACGTTCTATATGCCCAAAGCATGGCAAAAACTTTATCATCCCAATCTTTTCTTCCAACATCCAATTTTTTTTTCAATGTATGGCTCAAAACATTGTTGAAAGCCTCAGCAGTCGCTTTTTCCTAAGGATGATATGGTGTGCAATCATGAACTCATCCAATAGAATTCTGATTATCTCGTTCAAAAAATGTGTGCCCCTATCACTTGTCAAAATCAATGGGCATCCATACATTGTATTAATATTTTACCATATAATCCTGGTTGTTGTAGCTATTGTACAATCCTTTGTAGGTGTTGCTTCTACCCACCTTGTCTGCTAATTTTTGTAAGTGATGATATAGTGTGATCCATTTTGACACGTGGCTCATGAAATAAGACCCACAAAATCTATAGCCCATTTCTCAAATGGTTTTACACTAAGAATAGGTCTTAAACGTATTTCTTCTCTTTGTCTTGGTTTTCCACGGCACTGATAGTGATCACAAGCCTTGCAATATGCCTTAAAATATTTATATAGGGTCTCCCAACATAATCCAACAAGTAGAATCTTGCACGCAGTGGCATCACCTGCATAGTGCCCACCTGCAATACCACCATGATCCTCTTCCATGATATATGTGCACTCATATTCCAGTACACATTGGCATAATACTTTATCTCAGGCTAACTTGTACAGGTCATTGCTAATCAACATAAGCGTTGCACACGAATGGAAATTTTTTTCTTCTCTAAGGATTTCATTCCTTCTGGTGCCACAGCTATACATAGAAAGACAACAATGTCCTCTAATTATGATCACACGCGTTGTAACCTATATAACTATGCATCGAGCATGGTATCTTCAATTTCTTGCTCATCTTCTCCTAACTATATTATGGATAAATGGTCCAGTCCAGAATTACTTTTCCTTGGTTTTACCACAACTTTAAAATCAAATTCTTGGAATAAGAGTACCCATCAGCATATGTGCCCCTGTAAAATGGGCTTGTTTACCAAATACTTCAATAACATGTGATCAGTATAGAATACAAATGGTGTTGCTAGAAGGTACTCGCTAAATTTATGTAGCACATAGATCATTGAAAAAGCTTCATGCTCTATAGTTTTGTAATTCTGTTATGCAGGAGTCAACTTTCTACTAGAAAAATAGATAGGATGATCTATAATACCTTCTCCAGGCTGAGCTAACACCACACTAATGGCCACGCCAAAGACATCCACATGTACATGAAACAGTTGGTCCCAAAAGGGAAAGCATAGAATAGGCATTTTAGTAAGTTTATCCTTCAATGTCTTGAATGTTCACTACTATGGTTCCCCTAGTAGAATGTCCCTTTTTCTTTTAGTAAATCCTCCAAGGGTGCAACAACCTTAGCATACCCTTTAATAAATTTTCTATAATACCCAGTGTGACCTAAAAATCTGTGCACCTCACTTTGACTGGTAGGATCTTCTAGTCTGATAATAACTGTAACCTTAGCTGGATTAACCAACAAATCCTCCTTGCAGATGATGTTCCCTAATAGTTTTCCAAATGGTGTAGAAAATATACATTTCTTGATGTTCAAAGAGATGCTTAACTAGTGACATATTTCAAACATTAAGCATAAATTGTCACAATGATCGTTAACAATTCCATACACCATCTATTCATCTGAATAAAATTGTAAGAAGTTGTGAATAAAATCCTTGAATGCTTGGACAAATATTCATGAAAATAAAATAGGGTGTTTTTTAGACCAAAAGCAGTATAGAAAAAAATTCCCCATTCATTAGTATTTTTTTGATCCTCTTATGCAATCCTAACCGATGATACCCAAAGAATCCATCTGTAAAGGAATAGATCTCGCACCCTGCAATGCCTTCTAATATTTCCTCAGTGAATGACGTAGGAAAGGGATTAGTCACGCATGCAACATTTAGCTCCCTGTAGTCCACGCAGATCCTAATCTGACCATATTTCTTTATATTAATCACCATTGGGCTAACCCATTCTGACTCGTCCAGGGGCTTGATGATTCTAGACTTCAACATTTTATCAATTTCTTATTTGACCTTTTCGTGCAAGTTGGGGTTCATTTTGTAGGATCTCTTTCTAACTAGGTGTGCACCTTCCTTAATCTTTATCTTCATTTCTCCTAATGATTCATGCATGCCTTTTAGTTCATGGTATCCCCAAGGAAATAATTCCTGATAATATCGTAGTAACTCAATGATTTTGGCCACTTCAGAGTCAGACCAATAATCCCCAATTATGGCCTCCTTAGGCTCAGGATCTGATCCAATATTCACTTTCTTTGTTTTCATAGGTTCATGATAGGCGCGCATGGTCTTATATGCACTATCCAAAACCTCATGCCTACCTCTTGAACAGTCTACATCCAAATTTTCTATTTCTTCATCATCAACTAAGTAGACATCTTTCCTTTTTCTTTCTCAAAGCAAGTGCACCTAAGTAGTGTTGCATTTTTCTCTGTTTCTTTAGCAAAACTCACTCCTAAATCATTTCCATCAAATAAATTCTGAATGAGTTCTTCCGCCTTGGAACTATCTCCCATAGTTAAGCACTTTATAACCCTTAATGCCTCTTCTATTGGAGGTTCAATAGAGAAATATTCAAATGTCTGGATCATTCCTGTAATCAAATCCTGCCAATTTCCAGTCTCTCTATGGAGTTCTGCATATACATACCAAGAACATGCACAGCCTTGTAAAGTGGAATAAAATTTGTGCACCCAAAGTGAAGGTGGTAAAGTTTCCTACCCCTCTGTCTAGATTCTCTCCCATTGTTGAACTTGGTGTTGAACAGGTTCATTACCATGATAAGTGCAGATTTGAGTAGATGCATTACTCCTAGAAAACTAAGTAGAAAGAGCTATCATTATTTCATTCCATCCTACAAGATTATCTTTGTGAACCAGCCATTAGCACATTGATTTTCTACATAGGGTATATGCTAGCATATTTCGTCTCTCCAACTGGTCTATCCACTATTCCCCCATGACACACAAAAATATCTTAGGGTCTCCTTCTCTAGTGTATTGAGGTACCGAGTTGTTACCTATTTTCCTGATACAACAAGGTCTACTATTCCACGAAAATGTGCTTCTTACTTCGCACCCTACTAACTCATAAGTACCATGAGCCCAATTATCACAAGCAATACTTGTTGTATCACTAACTGACTATGCATATTCCCAATGGAGAATCCCTTAGATGGCTCAAGGACCTCTGGATGTCAAATGGCCCACACATATATCCAGTTCAAGTCTTCTTCACTTAAAGGTTCAACACAATGCATAGATTTTCTATCTGGTAACAGGATAATAACTCTTTCCTCCTTATTTTCAAAACTAATATATCCCTTGCTAAACCATAAATCAACATTATTTTCATAGAACCAAGGGCACCCAAGTAGATCTGGGAAGCTATCTACCTCTGCAAGTGCTAAAACCTCAAAATCCCCAGTGAACTTGGCTCCCTGTTTGGTAATGGATGCATCTTTTAAAACTCTAATGGGAGTGGCCTTAGTTTGATTAACCATGAATAGTACATTTAAAGATGGCTACAATGGAGGTCTCCCCATCTGTACCCATGCATCTAAAGTGAGAAAATTGACTTCTACACCTATATTAATCAATATATTACTCAAAAGCCACCCATTCACAACATCATTCAAAGTGATTTCCTTATCATATCCTAAGCTATGTGGGGGAAGATTCACATGCAAGATTTGTCGTCTAGTCTCAATAATTGCATGTGGAGTGTTTCCCTTTAGCCAATTCCCTAATAATGGAATGATATTATCCTAGTGAAACATTTTACACACTTCCATCAAGTCATCAATATTAGATTGGATTGTCTTTGTAGTTTTTTGTCATTCCATCCATGATTGCTCCTTTAAATACTATATTTCATCTTGAATACTTCTGACTACATCCATGGTTTCTTGATACACCTCCTTCTAATGGATAGGATTTGGGTACCATGCATGTATAACCTCCTCCTTCGTGATGGTAGGCTTCTGCTACAATGCTTCTTTAGTGCACCCTGCTTCAGCGCTGGTAGTGATCTTTACAGACAATACCTCGGATTATGGTTCCAACTTGGGCTTCCACTGATTTTCCACATCATGTTGTATCCTAACCATCCCTATGCCTTTTTTCTCATGCTACTTACTAAGATGCTCATATAAGTTTTGGCATCCCTCATAGCTATGATTCTTTCCACATAAGGAATAAGTAATATTCTGAGGACATTCACACCTTAGTGGTCAGGAGATCTGCATGTATGCCATGTTCCATGAGGAAACTCACCTCGTCCAACACCACAGCCTTGGCCTCCAAATCCACCATGGTATGCTCAACCTCTGCCATGACCTCCTTCAAAACACCCTTCATTTTGATCATAGCGCTCTTGATTATGATATCAATCTTGATGCTCATTATTTCCATTAGATTTATCAGAGACTCTTTTCTGTCACACACCAATATCTATAGCATTATAGATCTAACCAATCAGTCTATAGTCCTTTATATCGTGAGTCATGGATCGACAAATCTTACAATAGCAGGACATGTTCTTCCTTATTACACATTGTAATAATGGGTAGTGGCTAATATCATGGTTTAAATGACATATCTCATAGTCTAGCAATAATGAATGCACAGATCTATGGGGAAAACTATCCTTTGTGTGCCCTTCCACTTCAAAATCTATACACCAAATCCCCATGCACATCTCATGTGCTGAATTTGCTGATAGTTTATCTAACTACTTTTCCATAGTTGTAATTTGTGCTTCCAAGAATGGGTTGACCCTAGTGTCTATACTTTCGACTACCTTAACACGTAAAATTGATTCAAGTGCTTTGTGTGGATCATTGTATGTCTTATGTGATAGTTCCCTTCTGAAATGTGTAGTCAGACCTCCAATGTGTTATGTTTGTGGAGCCTATTTTCATGTTAGAGTGTGGTACACCTTCCATGTGTTACACTTGGGTATTTTTACGGTAGTCTCGCTCACCGGTGAGTGGGTCATAGGCATTCGGGGGTTTGATGCCCCCTCGATTGAAGAGGGTTCGGGGGGAAAATCCCCCGAAGCAAATTTTCATGGGTGGTTTATTAACCCATGGGTAATGGGTAACCATTATGGGCTATTTTTGGGTCCATGGTTTTTTCAGTACTCATTGTTTTGTAAAATTGCCTCTTCAGCTATCCATAGGTTTATGGGACAGTTTTGTTTTTACCCATTGTTTGATACCCATGGTTTTGTGAAACTGCTTAAGTAGTTATCTATTTATATGGTCTTATGCATATGATAGAAAGACAAGTAAATGTATTGTAGATGTGTTTTGAATTCGGGTGTGAATTCTATAGATTTTGTTGAGCATAGCTCCAAATGGATCTGGGTATTGTATTGAGAGAGTGGAGGCTTGTAATAAAATTTGAGCAAGTGATTCTTGGTGGACATAGCCCAAATTGGGTGAACCATGTTAAATCTTGTCTCTCTATGTTGTGTTATTTATTCTGCACTTTTATTTGAGATCTGTAATATTTTATGCATATTAGTTTCTACTGTTGTGATTCTGTAAGGGATTATTCCGCATATTTTATCTCTTATTTCCTAACAATTGGTATTAGAGCCTGGTTTGGTTTGCTGAAGTGTTGAATCACAGGGAAAGTTTTATCTTGAGTGGGAGCTATGGCAGATGATGGAAGATCTAGGGTTGATATATTCAACGGGCATAATTTCAGTCTTTGGAAGATGCAGATGGAAGATTACCTTTATCAGAAGGATCTTTATACTTCATTGTCTGAGAAGGTGAACAAACTCTCGAGTATGACAGATGCGGAATGGGATTTGTTGGATTAGAAGGCACTTGGAACGATCCAGCTATGTCTTGCATCTTCGGTATTATTTAATGTTTCAAAGGAAAAGATGACAAAAGATATAATGGATGCATTAGGGAAGCTGTATGAAAAACCCTCTACCTCTAACAAGATATTTTTAATGAAAAAGTTGTTTAATATGAAGATTTCTAAGAATAGTTTAGTAACAGATCATTTAAATGATTTCAATACGGTTGTGAATATGCTAGCTTTGGTTACAATAGAATTTGATGAAGAAGTTAGGGCTTTATTAATTTTGTGCTCTTTACCTGAAAGTTGGAATAACCTGGTAATGGCGGTAAGCAACTCGGTTCTAGCTAACTCAAAGTTGAAGTTTGAGGATATTCTACTTTAGGGAATGCTTTGATAGTGGAAACTAGAGGGAGACAGAAGAATAGAAGAAACTATGGAAAATTGAAAGATCGGGCAAGGTCAAAATCCAAGAGCAAGATTGTATGTTGGAACTATGGAAAGTCTGGGCATGCAAAGAAGGATTGTTGGGAGCTTCAGGACAAGAAGAAACAATAGGAAGAAAACAAGGAGGCAAATGTGGCATCGGGTAATGTATGTCAGGATGCTTTGATTCTTTATTTGCATAATATTACTAAATCTTGGGTTTTAGATTCAGGGGCTTCTTTTCATGCTACTCCACATAGGCATTATTTTGTTGATTATGTTCAAGGGGATTTTGGGCATGTTTTTCTTGGTGATGATGAGCCTTGCAGTATAGTTGGAAAAGGATCTATCCCGGTTAAGATGTAGAATGGGAATACATGGCTATTGAAAGATGTTAGACATGTGCCTACATTAAGGAGAAATTTGATATCGGCGGGGCAATTGGGAAGTGATGGTTGTACTATGATATTTACAGCTAACTCTTGGAAGGTTACCAAGGGTGCTCTTGTGGTGGAAAGAGGTAAGAAGGTTGGAACCTTGTATTTAACCACTGATAGTACTAATGATTGTAATCTTGTGGCTTCAGATGAAGATACAACATTATGGCACTATAGGCTTGGTCATATGAGCCATAAGGGCATGAACATCATAAAGAAGAATTTTCCTGGATATACAGAAACAGGTTTGGATTTCTGTGAGAATTGCATCTATGGGAAACAAAAGAGAGTAAGGTTTCTCAAGGTTGGACCTATTAAGAAAGAGAGTAAGTTAGAGATGGTACATACTGATGTGTGAGGGCCGGCTCAGGTATCATCTCTTGGGGGTTCAAGTTATTATGTTACTTTTATTGATGATGTAACAAGGAAAGTTTGGGTTTATTGTATTAGAAAAAAATCTGATGTATTTGACACTTTTGTTAAATGGAAAGCCTTGGTAGAGAATGAAACAGGTCTTAAGCTAAAATGTCTCAGGTCAGATAATGGAGGGGAGTATTACAGCAATGAATTTAATGATTATTTTTCTAAGAATGGAATCCGCAGGCAAAAGATGGTTCCATGAACTCCACAGCAGAATGGGGTATCAGAAAGGATGAACAAAATAATAATGGAACGTGCTAGGAGCATGAGGTTACATGCAGGACTGCCTCTTTCTTTTTGGGCAGAAGCGGTGAGCACAGCTGTGTACTTGATAAACAGGGAACCCTCAAGTGCCTTGGATGGAGGAATACCTGAGGAGGCATGGTATGGTAAGAAAATTAATTATTCATTTCTTAGAGTCTTTGGATGTGTTGGTCATCAAAAAGGAACTTCAAGAATAGCAACAGTCAGGGGATAAGAAGTCCCTCCTCTTTAATGGGAGAGGTTCCCTTATTTAGAAATGAACCTATTTACACATATACAAAGCATGGTTTCACTATGGAACTTGGATATCATAAAAGTGTTTCCTAAATAGGTTACTAATTACAAAAGGACAGAGGAATGAAAATGTGAAAATAAGTAGAAAGGCACCATCCAAAATTATAGATGACAGAATAATTCCTTATGCATACAAGATTACTGTGGATTGGAATAAGATCATTTGTACTTATGTTAATAAGATGAAATTTAAATAGACACACAGTTCTATAAATAACATCTATAAGAATACAAATCTTCTCAGCATAATGTAAACAAATGATCTAACAATATTTAATGGACAGAGTATGAATAAAAGGAATCAGATAGACAAAGAATGGAAATCCTTTTGTATTGATTTCTTTGGGATTTCTTTACACTTTTATAAATAAGCCAAGTTCTCTCTCTAAAAATGGTGATGAGAGGCCATTATATAGTTTACAAATTATTTACTCTTTGGTAACTACTTCTTTTAACTAATGTTTAGTTAGGGGGATGCTAATCGCAATACCCCAACTAATTACAATCAATTCAAGAAGAAAGGAAAGAAGAAAAGAGAAGAATTAGGAGAAAAGATAGGTGTTCATGAATGGGAGGGGCCCACTGACTTTAGGATCCACTGCATGAATCTTTTCAACACCTCCACTATGTCTCTGCCTCGTGGGACCGATGTGTTGGCAGTAGACTGAGTCCAAAATCCAAGGCACTTCTCCATTTATTTTTCAAATTTGACATGAGTATGATAATCTTTGTTCACTTCCTCTATAGCAGATTGAAGAGAGCAGATCTCCTTCGTCTTTTCCTTCGAAATGGAACTCTATTTGAATAGGTTACCTTTGACAAAAGCTCGGAATTGAGCTTTGATTTCTTGTAAAGAAAGAGACACACTAGAAGTCTCATCATGAAGATGAAAATTTATATCCTTGAAGGCAGATACAACTAGTGTCTTGAAGGCCTCACCCTTCTACCAACTATTTCTTAACTCTCCCAAAGCCTCCTCCAGCACCTTGATTTTCCATTCCATGTTTTAGACCCAAGACTTTGGCAAGTTATCCTTTGCATCATCGAAGACCTTGCTTGCCATTAAAATATTTTCATTTGTTTGTCCCATGAGGTGAAGGTCTACTATGCAACTGCTCCAAAGTTTAAGTTCTTTATCTGTGCTCCAAATAGTGGAGGAGAGATTCTGTTGCAAATTACTCACCTTCCTGTGGAGTTTGAAGGCTTCATCAATGAAATTCAATCTTGCAACAAGCATATCATCCACCATGGCCTCCATAGCCCTTCCATAGACAGAATACTTGTGCATGTCTTTGATACTCTGCACTTCATCCTGGCTCAGAATTACAGGTGGTGGAAGAGTATTTAATGGGGTAGGATCCAAAAATTTATCTTTGAACAACAGAGACTTGATGAAACTTGTAAGAATCTGGGCCTGTTCCTCTAACTGCTCTATAGTTTGTTGCCCTTTCTCTACCCTACCAATGACTCTGGTGACTGTTTCCTGAAGATTATGGATCTCACCTTCAGGGGTGGACTCTCCCATGGGAATTCTCGAGAGATCCAGATCAGATGCTTGCAAATCTTGCTCTGGCTTGTCTACCTTAGGCTTGGCTATCTCCAGGAATTTTTTTCCCTGAACATCAGACACTATCCTAGAGGTAGTTCTGGATTTTTTGGTGTGAGTAGGAGGAGTAGTGCCTAATAAGGCTGCCACAACATCAAAATTGGGTCCAGAGATCCGGGAGGAAGACTTTCTCTTCCTACTATCAACAAGAGGCTGCACCCATGCAAAAGAGGAGGAGGAAGAAGAATGTGGGGCAAGAGGGCCGAGAGAAAGAGAACTCATGGCACCCAAGGTTTGAACTGTTTTTTCCTCTAGTTAGGATATGAGTGGAGCGCTTGGGCCTTCTGGTACAGAGGAATCACTAGCACCCGGAAGCTCAGTGCTTTGGCCTCCTTTTCTTTATCCATGGGGGCTTCTGGAGTGCTTATAGAGACGGAAACTTCACTCTCCTCACTTTCAGTGAGAATAATGATGTTCTCTGGGCCTGAGGGCAACCCCGTATGCTTCCTTAAGGGATATTCCTCCACAGGCTCCTTCTTGACTTCTCTGACTTTCTTTTGATATACCTGTGTGGATGAGGAAGGAGTGGAGACTGTCGGGACCTTGAGTTGACGAGGCAGGAGGGTTCTGCATATGTGCTCTTGAATCAGGTGATAATGCCTCTTTTCTTGGTGTTGAGGTGTCTTTGGAGGACTCACCTGAATGTCTTCTAAGTTCACGAACTCTCCTATCAAACCATATTTTGGTTCTTACCAAGATGAGAGCTAGGATTTCCACCACATTGTCCTTCTCCTTATTGAACCAATACAAATCCCCCAAGGGAGTGTGTTTGACCACATTTTCATACTCATATGAGTACAGATCAGAATTATCATCCTAGAGCCCTTCAGGAACTTGGTACAGGTTAAGCTCTTGAATTAGTTGAAGAGAAAATCTGCCTTAATGCCTCCTTCTTGCTTCAAAATCATCAACACAGTCAGCCCAATAATCTTTTGTGTCTACCCTATGATGATAAGTGATCTTGATGTTCTACTCAATAAACTTCTTCAAGTCAAAATAGGTTCTTGGCCTGAAGAAATGGATAGCGATGGGGGCTAGGGATATTTCTATGTTTTTAGCATCTAGGGCTATTTTACAGGTGTAGTTTCCCAAAGTGATGGGGAATTGCAAGATAGTAATTTTCTTATCCCTACAGGTTCTGTGCAACTTTTCCAGCTACCTGCATACTTCTATTAAGGCCATTTTATCATTGCAGAACATGGCGAGTTTGAGAGGGGTGCTCTCATAGCCAACAAGCCTGATATAGGAAAATTTTCTAAACTGGATGAAGTAGGCACCGTAGTGCGATATCAGATTCATAGCTTCATCAGAGAATCTCCTCGCTGTGTCACTCTCTAGAAGCCTGACAATGTACATAGTGAAGGCGTCATTCACCCTTCTGAAATTGCAATTGCTGGTTTCTAAGGTGAACTGAGGGCAGTAGGCATATACGGGGTCACCCTTGTGAGCATCGATGTATGAGAAACCAAACCATTGCCTCGATGCTGGCAGAGTATACATCAGGTATGAAGTCATATAGAATTTCTTTGTTTACTGTACATTAGACAATTGCTCCGCTAGGCTCATACTGATGATCTTTGCCCAGTTGATATTCTGAGTCCCTTTACACACCATATTGATGAGTGGGCACATCCAGAAATGAAACTCATTGGTAGAGGGTAAGCCCATGACCCGAGCCAGTAGGATTATAAAATCTGACAACTCCTCATTGAATTCTGCACAGAAAATAACCTTGGATAGATGAGACGTCCCCTTTTTAGGGTTTTTAAGCTAGGACTTCGCCACCCGTGCCTTGTATTTCTTAGTGTCCTGATCGAAGAGGGCTTGCTCCTAGTTCTAGGAAATTACTATAGCATTTTCCATCTCTGGAATTCTTAGGGCAGTTCCAATGGAGGCAGCATCAAGTTTAGCGATGAGTTCCCCATGCACATTCGTCAGCTCATTTGAATCAGGGTTGAAATGAGCGCCGTAGGAAAGCACCGTATCTGTGCATTACACCGAGATAGGGAAACCACCGGTGAATGCCAAACCACTATCATGAATCACTTGTGCCATAGGAGAAGGGTTTACATCTATCATTCTTGCCAAAAAATCTCCAAAGTCAAGGTGGTAAACCTCACTATCCCCGATATCGGGAACGACAGACTCGAGTGGTGAGACTTGCTCCTGACCTTGGAATTTAATCTTCATTTTGATAACAATTTTAAAAATCAAGGTTGCAATCTAGATTTAGGATGAAATTGTAGGGGGAATGAGTATGTGCACATAAATCTTAATCGTGAAGGTATGAGCAAAGGATGGCAAGAAAGTAGTGTGCAAAACACATAAGGGGCAGTTCATTATATAGCCATTTGGGAGAGAGAAAGACAATTAATGAACATTAAATACACACCTACCAACTTGGAAAGCAAGATATTTGTGAAGAGCAGGAAAAATTAACTCAAATGGCCTTTGGTTCATTTGGGACACGTAGGATGCGAAAGCGCAATTCGGCCGATACGGGTGATGTGGGAAAAGTATGCACAAATGCTTCTGGGACATGAGGGATGAAAGTATGTAGAATACACGATTCAGCTGAATCAGACGAAAAGGGAACAATGGGCTCGGGTGAACTTGGGACACTTGGGACAAAAAGTTCCGACGAGCCCAAAAAGAACGGACTTCGGGTAAAGCGGTCGATCGGGGAACAGAGAGCCCGAATGAACTTGGGACAAAAATTTCCAACATGCCCGAAAATCACACAAAATGACCCAAAAAACGTAGATTTTTCCAATTTCTTGACTTTTCACATTACCAGGACAACAAAAATGACATTTAACTTTAAAAATTTTCAATTTTCAACTCCTCAAAAGCAGGGGAATTTTGAGTGGACAACAGTTGGCTCCTTCTGGGGATGACTTGGCATAGGTTCAAAGAATGAGACAAGGAAATAATTCAGAAAAAATAGGGGAAGTAGACCCGTACCTTATCCATTGGGCCATGGAATCACAAAAACAATAAAGAAGACAACACACCAAAAAAAAGAGAAGAAAGGGGAAAAGCGAGCGCTATACAGAATATACAAAAGGACTTCCTAATCACCTATGACTTCAACAATTTCAGGTACTACCCACTATAAGGAAGTGGGAGAGAAGAACCATCCATATAATCAAGGTAAAAATAATTCTTACCAACAAAGTGCCTGATCTTGAAAGGTCCGAGCCAAAGGGAATCAAACTTGCCATGGCTGCCATGAGGTTCATGTCTTTTATCCCACAATAAAACAATGTCTCTAACTTTGAAATCTCTGAACCTAGCCTTTTTATCAAATAAGACCTTAACTTTCTGTTGGTGGGAAGATATCCTATCAACAACTTTCAATCTGTCCTCATTCAATTTGTAGAGGTACATGGTCCTCTTATCCAAAGAATCACTGAAGCTGGTGTCTTCAATGGCCTTCATTAGATGCAAGGCCGGTAGCTCCACTGTGACTGGAAATGGAGCTTCCACTCCATATGCTACTTTAAAAGGAGACATCCCAATAGCTCTCTTAGGTGTAATCCTATCTGCCCAAAGAGCATCATAGAGTTTCTTGTGCCAGTTCCGTTTGGACTCATTAACTAACTTCCTTATTATAACCACCAGATTTTTATTTGTTGATTCTGCTTGTCCATTCCCCCGAGGATAATAATCTGAGGAGTGAGCCAGGGAGATGCCATATCCATAAAAAAAATCCATCATCTTGGTTGAAGAAAAATTTGAAGCATTATCTATCACGATCTTGTTTGGCACACCATATCTTACCAAGATGTTCTCTTTAATAAAATTGCATACTACTTCTGAAGTAGTACTCTTTACTGGAATGGCTTCTACCCACTTGGTGAAATAATCTATCATGGTTAATACATGGGTATGACCAGCACTAGAAGAGGGATTAAGTGTTTCAATGAAATCCAAACCCCATTATTGAAAAGGTTCTTCGATTACAACTAGTTTAAGGGGCAACGAAGCCAACTTGGGTCTACCCATGAAAGTCTAACATGCTTCACTTATCAACCCACTTTGATGCATCCCTAAACAAGGTAGGCCAGTAATATCCTCCATGAAGAATCTTATGAGTAGTAACAGTTGATGAGTAGTGCCCTCCACATGCCTGATTATGAAAAGCAGAAAGTAGCTTCTTCTGATATTCCTTGTCCACACATTTTAAAAATCTCTCATCCAATCCACGTTTAAAAAAGGCATTTTCCCACAAAACATATTGGGCTGACCTTAGTTTAACAACTCTCTTTTCTTTGGTAGTCAAATGAGAGGGGCATTCCCCATAGGTGAGAAAATGTGTGATATCAGCATACCATTCGTCGATTGAGCCAAGAAACAAAATAGTAGGAAGATCAGCCTCATCTTCCAGTAACCCATGTCCAGCTCCCTCAGCGATGAGTTCACACAAGCCTTTTCCATGAACAAGCTTAGTTGGTCTGATGTCAATGTCATATTCTTAGACCTTGGCCACCTAGTTCCCTCTCTTGGATCCGAACTCCTGTTGTGTGAGAATGGACTTGATGGTTGTATCTGGTACAAATACTGTGGAGTGAGAATTAAGAATGTAAAAACGAAAATGCTTGATAGCTTTAACCACTGTGAAAGCATGTTTCTCCATTATGGTGTATCTTAGCTCATTTTTTTTTAGAATGTATCTCATGAATGCAATTAGAGTTAATGATCATTAGAATATTTTTGAGTCAGAACAACAGCTAGGGTGTTATCTGTGGCATAACAATAGATAATAAAATCTTTTTTGAAATTTGGACACGCTAAAACAGGAGTCTTAGCAATAGCCTTTTTAATACCTTCAAAAGCCCCTTTCCCTTCGAGAGACCAACCAAACGTCTATTTTCCTTTCATCATTTGAGAAATATTCAAAGTTAGCTCTGTAAAATTAGGGATGAATCTCCTCAGAAAGTTAATCTTACCAAAGAAAGAGTGCACTCCTTTCTTACTAGTTGGAAGAGGAATTTGCTGAATAGCTTGAACTCGCTCAAGATCAAATTTTATACCATATTTGGAGACAACGTGCCCCAATAATTTCCCCTCCGTGACACAAAAAATAGATTTCTTAGGATTTAAAGAGATCCGATGTTCTCTACATTTCAACAGAACTGTTTCGAGATGCTGAAAATGATCTGCCCTTGTTTTAGAAAATACAGTCAATTCATCAAGGTATATGACGATACACTTCCCTTTCAAACTTCCAAAGGCCAAGTCCATAGCCCTTTGAAAAGTGGCACCGGAATTAATGAGCCCAAAAGGCATCCTTTTGTAAGCAAAGGTACCCCAAGGGGTAGTGAAATCCGTTTTGTGTTGATCTGCGGTATTAACTTCTACCTGGTTATATCCTGAGAAGCCATCAAGCATAGACATCATTTCGGATCCCGTTACTTCTTTCAAGACTTGATCCATCATGGGTAAAGGATAGTTGTATTTTAAAGAAGCTTGATTCAGATTCCTAAAATCGACACAGATGCGGATCTCCCCATTTTTCTTTCTAACATGCATAATATTGGCAATCCATGTTGAATGGTGAATAGGAAAAATGATTTTGGCTTTTAATAACTTTTGTATTTCTTGAAAAATGGTGTCAGCTATCTTAGGATTGTATTGCCTCTGCTTCTGCTTGAAAGGCTTAATTCCAAGTTTGAGAGGGATAAAATGTTGCATCTCCTTTGGTTGAAAGGCTTTTAAGTCTTCATAGGAATAAGCAAGGACATCTTTATACTTCTTCAAAAGATTAATTACCTTCTTCCTCTCATCTGATGTACAAAATTTTCCAATGTTTACGAGTTTAGGATCAGTAGAATTCCCAATATTAACTTTGTCATGTTCAGCTCATTTTTGAGCTCCAGTAGAAGATGTAAACTTTACATACTTATCGTGTTTGTCAAACAGTCCTTCTAAACTCACCAATCCTTTTGGAATCTTGTTTCCTTTGAGTTTGATACATCCATCCTGATCTACCTCTTCTTCTTTGACAACTACTTCGTTAAAGGGAACACTTTCATGAGGAAAATTATCGCTTCCTTCAAATTACAACTGTTCAAAATTATCCTTGAGTTCTAAGAAAGAAAGCAAGTGTTGATCGTCATTGAAAACTTTCCAGTTGCTTGTATTATCAGGTACACTGGGTCTATGAATCATTTCAATGGTGAACTTATGTTGAGAAAAGTCAGGATGAGGTATAAGCAATGACCCTGAAACTGCTAGTGAATCAGCCCTAGTATTCTCTTCCCTAGGCATTGCTTTGATGGAGAAGGTGTCAAGAAATTCAATGGAGTCGCAAACCTGATTCCTGTAATGTTTCAACCTTCTATTCTTTACTTGGAAAAGGTTCCTAACTTGTTTGATAATCAACTCCGCATCTCCACGAGCTAGAATATTCTTCACACCTTGTTCTTTTGCTACCCGGATTCCAAGAATGAGAGCTTCATACTCTATTGTATTATTGGTATTTTCAAATTGTAACTTGAATGAGAAAGGATGAATGCTTCCTTCAAGCGACACCAATATGACACCAGCTCCAGAACTAGCTGAAGAACAACTTCCATCAAATTCTAATATCCAAACACCATTAGGATCCTTAGGTGACACTTTGGGGAGTTGGATTTCTTCTGGAGACATAATCATGTAGTTTCTATGTCTCATATCCTCATAGAGTATTTGTGCTTTGGGGTCGTCTATTTTTTGTACAATATACTCAGACTGCTTCTCAGGTAGCAGCTTCTTCATTTTCCCATTAACAGGTATGAGGGCATGTGACCAATCCATTTGAATTTCCCCACCCACATCCTTATAGAAGTTCCTACTTAGCAGCATCCCATATGAAGGAGGAATGTCCGCTACTAGGATAGTAGCCAAAACTTTCTTCTCATGCAAAGTAGCAAAAGCCACTTGTGCGTCTTTAATCCTTCCGACCAGGGGCACTTCCTTACTCTCCATGGAATAACAAGATCTATAAGTGCATGTGAGAGTTAGGCCTAAGGCATGAGCTACTTTGGTAGGCATTACATTTTATGATGCCCCTGAGTCTATGACGCAATTACTGAGCCTATGTCCGGCTATAAGGAGTGTCACATAGAATGGTTTGATTTTGTCATTGGGTGAGGTGACAGCGGCTACCAGATTAGGCTGTGGTGCAGAAGAGGGAGTGGATAAAAGGCCTTTAGAGGTATTTTTAGAATGAGAATTGACAAAGTGAATCATTTTAGCAAAAGCCTTGGGATGGGTTTGATAATATTCAGCCTCTGAGATTTGAACCTTAGTCTTTTTCAGGTGATCAATAATATCAAAAGACCCAGAAGTGGACGGGCTATCATCACTTGGGGTCATAGAATTATCAATTTTAGGAGAAAAAGAAGTAACTTTAGTAGCAGAATTGACAGGACTCACCTTTGGTGTGGATGAAATGGAGATAGGAGATCCTCTTTTTGCAATTATAGGGATAGTTGTCGGCTACTCCTTCGATTTTTGGGTGGGTTGCATCACTTTCTCCCTCTGATTTGTCTACTCTCGATTCATGATAGCATATGATTTTCTATTCATGTCTGCTAATACTTCATCATAACATCAACACCTTCAGTGGTGATGATATTAACTTGAGATCCCTCAAGTTCATATGTTTCATCATCAACCTCTTCAACAAATTTTTCACAATCCTCATTAACCTCCTCATCCTCTGGTTCTTCAACTTCACAGGTTGCATTGATAGGAACTTTAATAGGAGGTCCTTCAAGCGTTAGCCTTGTTTGAGAAGCAGGAAAATGATTTTTGGGCTGAAAATTTCTCCTTGGAGCGTCTGCATAGGGAGTATGCTGAGCCAATTGTTTCTTAATGGTGATGAGATCATTTGCAAGTTTTTGTACCAATGGATCAGTATTAGGTCTAGGAGTGGAAGAGGAGGAAGAAGAAGACTTAGATCTAGAAGGGTCTCTCCTCAACTTTCCTGACATAATTAAATCATCTTCAACACTAACAGCAAGAGTTTGATCCTCGACCAATGTTGCAAGATTAGCCCTTCTCAATGCATAACTAACTTCGGGCATTTAGGCATTTAGAAAGAAGAACTTTTGGATTTGATCTACAGGTTGAGTGTTCGGTGGGATTTTGTTAATTAACCTATTAAATCAAGCCACAAATTCTCTCATGGGCTCTTGTGATTCCTTCTTTATTTGAGAAATTTGGGCTAGTAAAGCATGCACGTCTTCCACCGGTTTGAAACGGTTTTCAAACCTAGTTCTCATTTTGTTCCAGCTAGTGATAGCTCCGGCCGAAAGGTGATAGAACCAATCAACAACATTATCTTACAAATTCTCAACAAAAAGCCTTACAGAGATGTCTTCATGTTCAACTCCCAGAACTCCACATGCAACTATGAAGGCCGCTATGTGTTCATCAGGATGTACCTTTTCATCACCCTTGAATTTAGGAAATTTCTTCCAGTTACCTCTTGGTAACTCATGCAAAGGCTAAGGAAGGGCAAGAGGCCCAACACAATGGCCCCAAGGTAATGGTACTGCCATTCTTGGAAAAATGGCTTGAAGAGGAACTGAAACACCAGCAAGAATTAGAGCTCCGAGATTAGGACTGATTTTCTCTGAAGGAATACCACCCGTAGGGATTCTATCTTTGAATGGAGGAGTGCTTGCTGAATGAACCTTTCTATTTCTCCTTGCAGAAAGGAAACCCCTGCTGTTCCAAAAGCTGAAACTGAGAATATTCAACACCAAGGGACCTTCTCCCTCGAGTAAAATGTGGAGTCACCAGATCAAAAGATGATTGATAAATTATTATAAAACTTGGAATACGATTCCCCAGCGGAGTCGCCAAAAACTGTTGGTCATCAAAAATGAACTTCAAGAATAGCAACAGTCAGGGGACAAGAAGTCCCTCCTATTTAATGGGAGAGGTTCCTGTACGCCAGAAAAGTGACAAGCGAGCGTGGGAATCTACAGGTAACTCTTCCGCATACCTGACCTCCTGAGGTCATGTCGAGATAGCCGGTGGGGATGGAATATGCATGGGATGCAGACAAACTAGTTAGGCAGTCTAATGTCTTCGACACGCACTAATGGAATTTGAAAATCTAAGGTAAAGAAAGCCCTTCTAACCTAGACTGGTGTGATAGATCGATTGGCAAGGATGACTGCTCGAAGGCTCCAATCAAAATCGAGCTCTGGCGTGATTCGATCTATGGGCTGTGGAATACGTGGGAAATGACCTGGGATAGTTTCGTGTATGTCTCCAGATAAAGTCATATGGTGGATGGTGGAAACAATTGACTCTATGGACGATTCTCTGGCCTAGTCCAGAATTCTCTAGCTTTGTTAGCTGCTATATCTAGTAAGGACAATTGTTCAATGATAATAGGTGGAAGTGGAGTAGACTGAAATACTAGTGTTCATAGGCCAATGTCTATGTCTAATTCTCTTATGGATTCATTGGGCTGCGGGATCTGTGGGTCACAACCATAGGTTCGTGGTTGTTGTGGACCAGCTATGGTCATGCGTGGAGTCAAGTCCTGATCCCTAGTATCCAATAATCGTATGCTTTCTCAGCTTCTATGTTTAGAATCAATAGTTGTGCGATCTTCTCAAAATACCTCACAGGCATTCTTGTAACCTGGATTCTTAGGCCGGCATTTATGTCTGTAACGGTGTCTCCTACATCTGGTTGTGGAACTAAAGGGTCACACTCGAATGTTTGTTCTCTTTCAAACCCTTCTACAGTCATGTAGATGTTTTTCTAGGGTAGTTTGTAGTTTGGCTGATTTGACCAAAACATATGTGCTTGGTCGTCTTCTATGTTTAATCCTCCTAACTAAGATCTGATCTGCTGGAAGTCTGTTGTTTGGAAGACTTGGATTCTAAGATTCTGGTCAATATCAGTTATTGCTGTTATGAGATTAGGCTGAGGCATGATTGGCTCGAAAAAGTATTCTCTGGGCTCCCTAGGTCCCGTAATTTTCATACAAATGCAATAATATAAACAAACTGTAATAAAGTGAACTCTAAGTATACGAAATATATTTAAGCATATATGACTTCTTTTTGTACTTTTTTGATGATTTAAAAGAATTTAAGAAGGAAGCTATTTAAAATATTTAGAATTGACAACTAAACTAATAATTTAAAACAAACAAAAATAGCCGAGTGTAGCTATTTGTCTATGAAATTTGTATATCTATTCTAAACAATGAAATAACTAATCTATTTACAAGATTCTTGATCCTACCTCAGAAGTGAGGAGTGAATCATAGTTTCTTAGAAACTATCAATCGCCACAAGCTTCCCTGGCAATATCGAGAATAGAATTTACAGAAATAAAGTGATTGACTACTCTATTTGATATGATTCTAACTAGAACTTTGAAAGCTAGAACCTGGATTCTACAGAACAGTGGCGAATCTGATGATATGTGTGATCTTGTCCCCTCAGTATGATCTCTTCATTCTTTGTGCTCACATAGATCCAGAAAAGCGTGTAATGCTTGCATCAACAGGAGTAGGTGTTGCAACAAGGGACAACCTTTAGAATACAGACTGAAATAGAACGGAAATAGGAGAGGGATAGCGCAAGAGTACAGAGCTTGGCTTATGCAGTTCCTAGCGGGATCTATTGCGAATCATGCAACGTAATGCGTCCAGAACCTGAAACTATCCTGTTTGAGGAGTAAAACCTGTAACTTTAATGGCTTCCTAAGCTATTCTATATCTAATGGATTAGAAAGAACAGTAACACTGTTTGCACAAGCTGGATATGTGGCTTACCAATAGCTAGACAATGCTAACTAAGCATGCAAAGAATTAAAACTATGGGTTCTAAACAGAATAACAGACTAAGCTATGAAAAAGAGAGCATGAAAGTGAAATCAGGGGCAGACCATTTGTTTGAGCACAAGCCATGCATTTATAGGAATTCAATCACCCAAAGATCAAAACCAAACTGAACTCCTAAACAATAAAAAAAGGAAAAACACTATTCCAAGGGACCAAAAACATAAATGCAAGCTTAAGTCGGCAAGGAAAGCTGGTGAAACGTTGATATTTCACGCGAGTCGCATCAAAAGAACGTTCTGGAAAACGCGTAAAGGACCGCCACCCAATCAGGGCAGCAGTTTCATCACTAAAGAGAAAAGGGGCAAGAAAAGAGGGGAAAAGAGGAAAACAAAGCACGCGGGGGCTAAGCGGGGTATGTGGGATGTTAACGTATATTCGGAGAGCTTTTCTAGACCCCGAACACCTTGCGAAGAGAACTGTATCATCATTGGGGCACTATTACGCTGTTCTGCAGTACAGTACCTTGCAATTTTGGGTACGTACATATTACCCCCTCGGAGAATCGTTTTAGCCATGAAGAGGCATAAAATGGTGGGTCCGAGTATGGCAGTCTTGAAATGGGAAGTTAGAAGTTATACCTTACACATCTGTGTGTTGAAATTACGCCATCCAAAATTCCCGCTATCTGCAAAATGAAAGGAGAAATCAAGTGTAGATAGATACAATAATTTGGAAAATAAACGCTAAAATAATAGGGAATGAGAACGTACCATTCGCGTGGGGATAGGGACTTACCTCCATCAGTGCTCCAAACCTGCGAAAAAGTCTTTTAAAATGAATCAGGATGCTATATATATGAAAGTGGGCCCATTTTCCTATTCATTTGCATGAGTTGAATTAGTTATTTTTGAGCTCTGGGACCCACGGCGATGGTTTGTTGTGTGAGTATAGTCAAAACATCCGCAGTGAGATCATGATCATGCCTCCACGCGCTGAACACCGCCCTACTAGATCATAGGTTGGTTTTCTTTCATTTTGTGTTTTTCCCCCTTTAAATTTGAAATGCTAAATTTGTTGTAATGGGGGGGGGTATTTTTGAAAATATTAGGTTCAAAAGGTCCACCTAGGGGGGGCGCCTATTGGGTAGGCTCCATTTTTAGGTTAAATGGTCTTTTTTGCTTGTTTTTAGGCTTTTTAGATTAAAAACCCGCGTGGGTTTTCGGACCACGACCGCCGTCCTGGTCAGGGCGGCGGTTACATGACCGCTGCCCTGTTCAAGGCGGCGGTTACATGACCACCGCCTTTAAGGTGGTGGTTACAAAACCGCCTCCTTGCTCAGGGCGGTGGTTCTGCACAGAATGCAAAAGAACTTATATTTGAGATTGTCTTTGTATTTTTTTGCACTTCTACGCATTTTTATGACCTTCTTGGTATTGTTCAGATATTAACTTGCTCTGTTTTGTGTGTTTTTGGGTGTATGCAGGTAAGAGAGGAGTATATTAGATGAAGTAGAGAGAGAGTGTGTGATTGGCTCTCAGGAGTACTGGATGCCATCTCGCAGGACGAGGAGGACACACTTCAGAGGGCTAGTATACTGCGTATATCGCATGTGCCTCATGTTGCACCATCTAGTCACATCCTTTGTGACTTATTCTCTTACTGGGATGCAGATCGGAACACCTTCCGACTGCCAGGGGTCCGTGGTGAGTGGACCATCACACTCGAGGATGTCTACCATATTTTAGGGGTCCCGATCATCGGGAGGAGACTTACATTAGAGACAGCAGGCTCACAGGCACAGATTGCACAGTGGGCAACATATATGGGAGATGTAGTTATCTCCACGGGGTCGAAGAAGGGAGTGAGAGTTTGATCCATTCCTTCTTTGCCTATCCCCGTACTTCGATAGGCCGTCATGGGGATCCTTGCCTCGAGACTGATCGGGGACAAGGGAGGGGATACATTGTTATACTGTTGGGCCCCCATCATTGCGCAGATAGAGGGGCACGGCTGGATATATGCCTGGGGTGTAGATATTATGGGGACCACCTACCATGATTTATACAGGGTGGTCCGTTTACAGGGAAAGTCATTGAGCCACCCAACTTTAGTCATGAGTTGGGTGTATGAGCGTTTTATCCCTTATGGCAGGGGCGTGGAGGTGGCAGATCCTGGGGCTGTGAGGGTAGCTAGATAGATAGATATGTCGGTGCTTAGAGCACCTCACCAGCTAGTTTCCTCCCTTACTACTGCAGACATGGAGGCGACACCGTACCGGCTTATGGTCGGCATATGGGGAGAGGAGACTCTTACCTTGATCTCTTGCTCCACCACAGGGCAGCTCATTGATCGAGTGGGACGAGTGGAGGTGCATCCTTTTGGCAGAGTTCCTCAGCAATTTGGCCTACCATATATGGGCATGCTTCCCCCAGTGGTGCCAGTTTACAGATCATTTCGCGAGGCCAGAGGGGGGCCTAGAGGCCGTGGTTGGACAGTGATCACTCTTGGTATTCCTATTGCAGCCAGGAGGATAGTTTGTGCTAGAGGGAGAGCTGGTGCACCTCGGGCACCTTTACTTCAGATTGCTGCGGGTCCTGCTCATAGTAGCGATGACCCCATAGATATTGACTCCGACTCTGAGGAGCTTACAGAGGGAGGGTTGGAGGAGCAGACTGATGACAGTGATCCTGAGTGGCATGACACTCAGGACATTATGCAGGCAGAGAGGGTTGAGGAGAGCACAGAGAAGGACACTCTAGTTTCAGAGGAGCCACTCTCTCAGGGCCATGGTGGAGAGGATGAGTTAGTTGCAGGGTGACATGTTTCCCCTGCCACAGGAGCAGCGGCATCCGCGGTAGGTGCCGGTCCCAGTGACCCATCTTGGAGGCCCGGTGATCCGAGTAAGTTATCCTTTCTTCCTTCTTTAACGTTTGTTTAATTTAGGATTTGTTTTAATTGCTATCTCTCCTTGTGTTTTTATCTTGTATCTTTTAGCCTCTTGCTTGGTTTCTGATTCATTTTTTCTTCTTTGTTTGCAGAGACTGTTGACGAGTGGTGGGATCTGATCCGCAGGGTATGTACCGATTCCCTAATGATCCCCATGGATAGGACTCGTGCGGAGATATCCGTAGACACCGGGGAGCCCTCAACAGCTGGTAGACATACCGATGTCTTTTCTCCCATTTGGCACGTGGCCAGGATGGTGTCAACCCTGCGCACAGAGTTAGTGGGCTATAGGACTATTGAGCGCCTTATGAGGAGCCATTCTCGTGGTGAGACAGCGGCTGCCCCTCGGGACCCTAATCCCTCTGTACATTCAGAGCGCCAGCATAGCCGGAGTCCTAGGTGAGGGCGTACACCTTCGGAGGGGTCGCGTAGGGGTTGAGAGGCCATTTGGCCCTTGTGTATTTTGTACTATTGTGTATCACGAGCTCTTTGAGCATTTTGACCATGCCTAGTGCATGATGGCATTGTATGTAAACATTGATTATTTATATATATGCATTTGTCTTTGAATCAAAATCTTGTCACTCATGGTTTCTTTTCTATTTCTAGTTTCTTTGTGTATACTACGATGTATGTTTGTATGCTTTTTTTAGAATGTATGCAATGGTGAACAAATGATGTAAATGCTTGTTTTCTTTTTGTGTTTCGTGATGCTGATACATGATAGTGTAGACATATTGTGATTCTGAATCTTAGCTTCTGTGAGCAATATGGATACCTCATGTTTGTTTTGGCAAAGTAATGAAAATAACCAGTATGATGAACAGATTAACTTGCCCCACTCCTAACTCCACGTAACTAGTAAGATGCGAGGGCTCATCACCAAGAGCCAAGAAGGGCGCAAGTTATGAAATGTGGTGAAATGATAGTGATGAAAGACAGACAAAGCTTTGGCGGAACCAAATTGGAAGCTACAAGCCAAATCCACTCAAGTGACTTCATAGTTTTGGATGTAACTTGCTTTGCGGTTTATCCAGACTTAGACCCGTAGATGGCCACATAGTAGACAAAATCTGGGTTTTTAGGATTTTAACTCTTTTGGGATTTTGAACATCTGTTTCATTTGTTTTTGACTCAAAGTTTGAATTGTTTGCGTATGATCATTTGTACTTATTTGTCAAGAAGACCCCCTACACTTTGCCCCATGCTACTAGTAAGAAGCGTGGGTTTATCACCGTGGGCAAGGTATAGACGAGTAAGGGCATTTCCATCCTTTCCCAACCCTACGTCACTAGTAAGAGACGCAAGCTCATCACCAAAGGTTGGTGGGGCAAGGAAATGTGTAAAATTAAAATTTTCTATTTAATTACTTGTTGACTTGTTTTCTTGTGTAAAATGTCAGTATGTGCTTATTCCCAAAGAGATATGCATATGGGATAGATGTGACACCATGAAGCTTCTAGAATAGACCATAGGCAAGACACCTATCCTAAGAAGGAATCAAAGCGAGAATAAACATGCAGATCTTGGTATGGTTACCATTAAGACTTTGTCATGTCTATCTTTATTTGATAAAAGATTCTGAGATGATTCGATGATACATGAAGATGGAGAGGTATGATTAAAGAGCTTTATGCCAACAATATCACGAGTTTGTAGTGAATTGCTTTGAGAATAGATTCCTTGATCACAATTTATGTAAGAAACAAGTGGACAAAATGATCTTAATCTGTATGAAGATGCAATGTAGATAATTATACAAGTAGTGCTAGTTGCTTATGCGTAGAACCGCTTGAGGTGCAGGGAATTGACTGTTTCACCAAATTCCTCACCTTCTAGTGTACATACGAGGTATGTCGACACCAAATTTGTGTCTTACGACCCCTTGTGACCCGCATCTCATCTCGCAATCTAACCTTACACAATTATTTATTAATTACCTTATAATTGATAAATCCACATTACCTTACCCGCCACCTCACTTTGCCACCTCATCATGACCTAGCCCTAACCCTAAACTAACCTAATTAGGACCCATGACTTGGTCTAGACTCACATCCATAACTAATGCCTCCTTACTTGCACCCAAAGCCGACCTTCTAGCCACTTGACCAAGCCCGCAACTGATCTCTCGGGAGAAAAGCAGGGAAGGTGGGCTATTTTACTAAAAATAGCCTACTTTTTCCTGACCGATGCCGGTTCCTACTCGACCGCCGTCGGTTACGCAACCACCATCGGTTCCCTGTAAATGGGCTCCCCAAACCAAAACAACGGATCGAAATTTCATTTTGGGGATCAGTCGAAGGATTTCTAGATCAATAGAGAGCATTGGGAGTGAGAAACAGAGTCCAGATCTTCACTTGACAGAGCAGAGACGAGTGGGAATACCAGAAGTGTTTACAACCAAGGAGATCAACTTGCACCTTTGTCAAAACCAGTAAGTCACATCTTGCATGTCCTCTGTTATAACATTTCTTATGCTCTGTGAATTTTAGTCCTCCTAAATCCATCTCTGAATCTACTACCCAACGTGTCATTACATCTAACTGTTATTCTTTTGCTTCTAATCATCCCGTTTCCTAATATCATCCATAAACCAACCTTACAAAACACCATAGCTACCAAGAAGATCCTAGAACCCACCGGTATTGGTTATTAGTAACCGGCATCGGCTTTCAGTAACCGGTATCGGCTATCAGTAACCGCCATCAGTTCCTCTGATCAAAACCAGAAAAATAGCCTTTCCCCTACCCAGTTCAACGAAACAATTTAATTGATACTTTACAGTCTTTTGTGTTAATTCATATTAGCAGGGGAACTGACCACCTTCGAAAGGAAGTTTTATATTTCCTGGGCCCAAGGCAGTTTCCCCATTTATTGTTTAATCAAATCTTGTGGTCTTGTGTTCTTATTTGTAGGTAGTCCTTCCAAGACAAAAAGGAGTTCTTCGCAGTTAGCTTGATCTTTCTCTACGGTACGCGCACACCATCTCGACATTCCACAGGTATTCCTCCTAGCCCCTAACCTTATCTGTTTCTAAGAGGAATGAAACATTTCCGAGTGAAACATTTTGGCACGCCCGGTGGGACCCATTTTGGGTTTATTTCTTTTGCTTATTTTCATTTAGGAAGCATATGTGCTGTTGCTGCTTTTGTTGTATATTTCGTAAAGAATTTGTCTTGCTTTCCTAGTTTGGCATTAGTGAAAGTCATCTCTCTTGCTTCATCGAACATAATTTTCTATTTGGGTTTAAAACACATGCATTGCATTCCTGCTTGTTGTTCTTCAATTCCAGTGAACATAGATTAAGTAACAGGTCATACACGTGGGGGTGATATCCACGGTATTGACAGGAAATTAACCCTAGTTTCACTGCACAACACATACCGAATCACTTCACAATTAACACAACAGCCCAAACATTCCCCCCTTTTCCGCGGTATTCCTCCGCACCGATTGAGGTAACCTTATAAGCCAAAACAAACTTGACATTTCCCCTAGGTCTTATTGTTTAGGATTCTGACATCATTCTTACGTCTGAAGGCATAAGCCCACGATAACTAAAATTAACCCTAGGATTAGTCTCTGGATTTGCGTGTGCATCTTGCTTGTTTTCAAATTCTATTTTCTCTGTAATACTTTGTCTTCTGTGACCAATAAGTTGATAAATATACTCAACGTTGCTAAAAATCAAATTAGCAGCCTTTTATATCTTCTTATCCTAGACTTTTAACACCAGCATCGGTTAACTGACCGACGTCATTTGCTCTATGACCGACACCGGGTTATTAAAACAATATCGGTTACTGTCTTCATCAGCCCCTGACAAACCAGCAACTTGCCAAATTCATCATTCTGAGGTTGTTTTTGTTCTTGATAGATTGAAACTTTCCTATGTGTTCTTGTCCATGGTTGTCATCACTCGGAAGCAAGCTTCGCCACCATGGTTTCACATGCCTGCTCTATGTCTTTGCTTGAATCACCCCCTTCACATTCTATAGGGAACCCTACGGACACTAGTGAGATCCCCCAAATTCCTGTAGGAGACAAGGACTTTGCCAAATTTCTAGATGCTAATCCCAGCGTTGTACAATACTATTTGTCTCATGCCCCTGACCGTACGCCTGATGGTCAGCTCCTTATTGGCATGCCTATTAGTATAGCTACTCATTTAGCTCCCACTCCTCCTGATAACACTGCCTTACTTCCTGCATCTCTAGCCCCGTCTCCCAATCCGACGGCTTTAGAGGTTCATACGACCCCGATTAGCTTTCCTTTGGTTAATCTTGGACCCCACGTATCGTTACCACCAACTGCCCCCTACCTCATCTCTCTTTCAGACCACTCCATTCATGACTTACTCTCTGCCACCTATTCACACGAGCTTTCCTTCTCAAGCTCCACCTACCTTTTCATTCCCATACACGGTATCCAGTAACCTCAACACCTTATATGGGACATCCCTATTCTGTTGCTCCAACATACTCATCCTCCATACCTTATCAACACTTAGCCCCACCATTGTCCAGCGGAAGCCCTTGGTCTAACTTGCCTCCGTTTGCCACAACCACACCATTGTCTCATCCAACCACAAATTTCATCAAAACAAATGATGGACAAAATGCACAACCTGGAGGCTTCTGTTTCGGGAAGTCGTAGCGCCTTGACATACGAGCAAGTTTGTCAGGAGCCCATTCACCCTTATATCCCCCTTCATTCATATCCTCCTCAATGGGAGTTACCAAAATTTACTCGTTTTTAACAGTAAAGAGGATCCTCAACAACACTTGCGATCATTTAGACATGCTTGTTATTTGATTGCCCATGATGACGCCTTGTTACTCTGCACCTTCCCCATGTCCTTATCAGGCCCCGCCTTGGAGTGGTACAGTGCTTTAACCCAGCACTCGATCTTCTCTTTTAACCAACTAGCCCAATCTTTCTTGGATCATTTCTCCATTAACATTGCCAAGAAAGTATCTATCACCGACCTCTATGCCATCCGACAATTTGAGGACGAATCTATCGCAGATTTCGTTGGACGATGGCGGGGCCTTATCAACCAACTTACGTATGCCTTGCCTCAAACTGAACTTATCGAACTGTTTACGTGGGCCTGCGCTAAGCACATCTCCCCCACCCTCCAAATTCAAACTTTCCGTACATTCGACGAGGCCTTTACTATGGCCCGAAAATTAGAAATTCGAGCCTTAGAAGAGGAGAAATTGCGGTTGCGTAACAAAAACCCCAATTTCTGAACTCCTGATTCTACCAACAAGCCAAACACCACCACTCCTCACGCGTCCACTTCTTCTAAATCAAAAGGAGCTGTCCACGCGGTAATGGTCAAATCTCAAACACCGTCCAATACTCCGCCGAAAACCACCTATAAGTACAAAGCCGAGCCCATCAATTACACTCCCTTGGGAGAAACTTATGGCGTCATCCTGGAGAAATTGCTCAAAGCTGGGGCTATCACCTTGCCCCCTGTTAAACCTCACTCTTGGTTTGACTCCACCCGCGCAATACCTTCCTGGTACAAAGAAAATGACTTTTGTAACTTTCACCGCGTAAAAGGACATAGTCATGAAAACTGCAAGATGTTGAAAAACATAGTGCAGGAAATGGTTGACGCAGGGGATATAACCCTCGATAATCCTAACGCCCCTGCTAACCGAAATCTAAAAATTTTCAACAAGCCATTCCCGAATCACTCGTCCAACAGTAACGTAAACCAAGATATCTTAGCCGAGGAGAGTGTTCATGAGATCCATGCAGTCTTCGATTCTCAGCCAAAAGCCTCTATTGAAATTTTTTTGAATCAAGCCTCTCCACCAACACAGGAGTCTGAACCTCCTTCACCACCATCAAGCCAAAGTGAAATCATTCCTTTACCCATAAAAGAGTTAACTGCCTGGACTTCTCTTCTCATCGATGAGTCTTCTTACACCACATCCCTACAAGACTGTGAGCGGATGTTATCTAATTTATCTATTTCCCAAATGTCCCCTTCTACCGCTCTTGCTGCACAAGAGGAAGGCTCGCCACTCCTTTTGACATCCTTAGACGAGAAATCTCTTACACTGACATCACCACATTCTTTAAACATGACAGATCCCCTCAAACACGCCCTCCTACCTATTAGTCCCTCATCGCCTAAATCTTTTCAACGACCGGTTGACCTCTTAACATCTATTGATACAGTGCCTCATCTACCTCCTGTGTCACACCCACAGTGGACTGGAATCACAACCCATCATTCTTCTGTACAAAAATTACAAATCACACCTGGAGACTGTCATTCCACAGAAGATAGACAGGCCCTATGGGAACGTTTGAGTACCCCTTTTTCTACTCAAATGCAAATGACTGATCCTGATGTCTCCACCATATACCCGAAGTGTTTACAGAAGCTTAAAATGCCCCTGTTCTCACCTTCACCCCCCTCACCTCTACCAAATGCCCCGTCCACTTCTATCAACTTAACCAGATCTTCCCCTACGCTTGGGACCTCACCAATGCCCAGTCTAACGCACCTGCCTAAGCGACTCGATCTATCCAAAAATAAATCCGCCCCGCCACCTAGGAGACAAACTCAATCCGTGCCCCTATCACAATCAAAACCATCATCGTCATACCTACCTTCCATATTGGGACCCCATCCCTCTACCTTACATCAATATATCATACCTCCTGCGTTTTCTTCAAAACAACCTACGCCTTCCGCACCTATATAGAAATTCCAGGGTATAGCAACACCGTCACTCCGCGTATCCTGTCCACCTATCAACCCTAAACAAATTCCATCATCAAAAGATTTGTTTTCGGTCACTCCTATTTCCCCGTGGTTGTTTTCTGATACCACATCATCTGCGGCCTCATCATCCAACATAGCTTCTGCGCCAAAGAAATCACGTTTAGTAAAAACCACGTATCAACACCCCTCGGCTAAACCACCACCCGTGCGAACCAACCACGCCCAAACATTACCAAAACCCACACAACCAATACCCTCATCCTCTTCCGATTTTGACCCACTCAAAGGATCTTACGCCAAAATCCTTGCTATGTTGGTGGAGAATGCGACCATTTCCCTACCTCCACTTAGACCTTATGACCCGTCTAAACCCCGACCTATGGGTTACGATGAGTCTAAAATCTGTGCTTATCACCGCACACCAGGACATGATGTGGAGGGATGCAAAGCTCTAAAAACCATCCTTCGTCAGTCACCTCTCCCGGATAGAAAGATTAAGAAAGACAACTTACGAAGGGAGAGACCTTTAGTTTCCATTCCCTCTCCTATACCATCTGTCCCCGCCTCACCAAGATCTATCATTATTACAACCCCACCTCTTGAAGACCATGAGTTATCCCAACCATCTTCCTCATCTCAGGTCTACGAGATTAATATGATTAGTGTCGCTACTCGAGGGCAGAAAAACAATGGGAAAGCAAAAGAAAACACACCTGCGGCATCTCTTTCTCCGTCAAACATCCCGATTGCACCACCACCTAAAGTGGTCATTCGCGGACCCGCCTATCCCGTCTCTAATGGCATTGCCCACCGAAATATGATTAAACAGCTTCACCAATCGCCCGTAAAAATGACACTGTATGATCTCATTCAGACTTCTGAATCTCATTGACAAGCTCTCGTTGAGATCCTTCAAGGGATAGAGGTTTTACCTAATGAAACCCTGCCTGTCGCCTCCATTCTAACACCCAATCACGTTGCCTCTCTCACTAAACAGCCCACTACTCCAATCACTTCTGTCTCTATACCACAAGCTGCTGCAGTCAGTTTCTCTGAAGATGAAATTGTTGACTTTGGTACAGAAGACCCTGACCCTGCCCTTTTCATTTCCGCTTACGTCTGAGACATTCGAGTACGTCGGGTTATGATTGACGGGGGCGCTAGCCTAAACATCATCTCTTCAAAAGCCTTCCAACAAATGAATATCCCTTCTAGTTGCATGTGTGCCAACCCCATCATGTTGCGGTCATTCAATGACGCTATTACTTCTACCTTAGGCACCGTGATCCTCAACATTCGGGTAGGACCACGTACTTTACCCGAACTCTTCTATGTCTTGGAGGGAGAGTTCCAATATAATATATTGCTGGGTCATCCTTGGATCCGAGCCATGGGATGCGTTCCCTCAACATTACATAGATGCATAAAATTTGAGTACGAGGGGAAGTCCTACACCGTAAAAGCTGACCCTCCCCCCTTTAAAACCTGCAATATGTTATACCGCCCTAACGATGTGCTTATACCAATCAAGACACCCATACATTCAACCCAACCATCCTCTTCAAATGTACCTCAACCATCCACCTCAACCACGCCTACGCCTTCAACTGATGAAACCACCATCGCAAAAACCACTTCCCTTCCCGCAGCTAACATTCCAACCTCCGACCCCTTAGTAGATGTTTTTCAGCGCCTTACGCTGGGGGAGTACCGCCTATATAACGTTAGTTCTTTCCCTACCCCGCAGGAGTACGGACAATTACATGCACATCCCACCTACGACCGTCGCGTGGGGGAGGTAATCTCTTACGGACCACCCCATTGCTGCACTAACCTAACGTATGGGGGTGTTGACGCATCCTCCATTACCCCTGAACCTCCTCTTGGTGTGGTTCCCTTCCAATCCGATTTTCAATACTTGACAAATCGTCGTTTCGCCCTCACCTTCTTGACTCGCTGTGCGTGGAAAGGCTTTGGTTTTGGCCTTTACGAACAAGGCCGACATACACTCATTCCCGTGACTACCCGTAAACATAATGATCGCAGTGGTCTCGGTTTTCCCGAAACACCTACACAGGAGACACCTCCTGTCAGCTGTATCCTGGAAGAAGAAGACGTCGCCCCTACCAAACCATCATCACCCACTTTGCCATCATCACCCACAGAATCTATAGACCCTGAATCCATCCCTCCTAACTTTTTTTTTTTTCATAAATGCTATCTTCATAGGTCCTCTCACTTATCAACGCGATAATGAGGACCCATCTTCTCTTCCCCTTCTGTATCCAGACATGATCGAAGAGGATTCGCCTTTGATTAATGTTGTTGAATGCCAGGATGACGACTCCATCCTCACTTACCTTGGCGCGGATGATTCTTATATTCAACGAGCCTTACCATCTGAAACCCAAACCATGCTGAATGAATCTACCATAGAAATCAACATCCACACGGAGGAGGATCCTCACATTGTGAAGATTGGACAATCCCTTAACACATCAGAACAAGCCGCCTTTACTACCTTTCTCCGTGCTCGCAACCAAGCTTTCGCTTGGTCCTACGCTGACATGCCAGGAATTGATCCTGACATTGCTGTCCATAACATCACCCTGAAACCCGATTCCAAGCCAATTAAACAGAAATTGAGAAAAATGCATCCACGCATTGCTCTCTTGGTCAAAGAGGAGCTCCAACGACTCCTTTCTGTTTCCTTCATCCTGCCTATTGACTACCCTCAATGGATTTCTAACATCGTACCTGTCACTAAAGCGACAGGGGGACTTCGGATATGCACGGATTTCCGAGATCTTAATCTCGCTTGCCCCAAGGATGACTTCCCCTTACCTAGCATTGACCAACTTGTTGATCTAACTGCAGGTCATGAGATGCTCTCTCTCATGGATGGCTTTTCAGGATACAACCAAATTTTGGTTGCCCCTGCCGATCAACATAAAACTACCTTCATAACTCCTTGGGGAACCTTCTGTTATCGTGTCATGCCATTTGGCCTTAAGAATGCTGGTGCTACCTATCAGCGGGCTATGACCTACATTTTTCATGACATTATGCACACTATCCTTGAAGATTATGTCGACGATCTTCTCGGCAAGTCTAAACATCGTAGTGAACATCTCGATGTTTTAACCATTATTTTTGATCGCCTGTTACAATATTCTGTCTGCCTTCAACCAAAGAAATGTGTCTTTGGTGTTCTTTCGGGAAAACTTCTTGGCTTTATCGTCTCTTTGCGTGGCATTGAGGTCGATCCATCTAAAGTCAAAGCTATCCTAGAAATGCCCCCCCCCCAAAAATCTCAAACAATTGCGTAGTTTACAAGGTAAGCTCCAATCTATCCGACGTTTCATCTCCCAACTTTCGGATCGATGTCAACCTTTCCATCACCTCCTTAAAAAGGATATTGCATTCCAATGGAGCGAAGAATGTCACCAAGCCTTCGAAGCTCTCAAATCCTATCTCTTGCAGCCACCCGTGCTTATCCCACCCCAAGACGACCGCCCTTTCTACCTTTACCTTTCCGCCACCGACCACGCTATAGGAGCCATGCTTGCACATCGTGACTCTCGGCAGAATCGCGAACAAGCCGTTTATTATATAAGTCGTACTTTGGTGGACTATGAGACTAGGTACACACATATAGAAAAGTTATGCCTAGCCCTATCATTCGTGGCCACCAAACTCCGACACTACCTGCTAAATCACAAGACTTTCGTCATCACCAATACAGACCCCATCCATTACATGTATACCAAACCTCATCTGAACCAACGTATCGCCAGATGGCTCATGCTTCTCACCGACCTTGACCTTGAGTTTATCCACCAGAAATCAATCAAAGGACAAACCATCGCAGACCAACTTGCGGAAGCTCCTTTACCTGGGGAACAATTTACCAATTTCACATTTCCTGACGAACTCATCGCTACTCTTTCCCTCACGGAGGAGTCGTACCCAATGACCCTCTTCTTCGATGGCTCCAAATGCCATCGTGGCAGAGGAGCTGGCGTTGTTCTTATTCCTCTCGACGCTGAGCCTATGCCTCTTTCATTCCGACTCGATTTCCCTTGCACTAATAATACAGCGGAATACGAGGCCCTTGTTCTGGGTCTCCAGGTTGCGCTGCACTTAGGTATCAAATCTATCAATATTTTCGGTGACTCTCAATTGGTAGTCAATCAAGTTATGGGCATCTACCAATGTAAAAATGAGGAGCTTCAAAAATACAAACACTACGTGGATTCACTTCTAGCCTTATTTACTCACTATTCTATACAAACCATTCCCCGCTCCACTAACAAATTTGTGGATACTATGGCTTGCTTAGCCTCGTAAATTCCCGCCGCGCCAACTGACTCTGAATTATTCGTCGTGGTCCAACAACTTTTTGCCCCATCCTATTCAACCCCGGTAGTTTGTATGATAAATACTGTGTCTACTAATTCACAGGATACCTGGTACCACCAATTTCACGACTACCTTACAATCTCTGTCCTCCCACCTGACCTTACTAGTAACGGCAAACGTGCTTTTCTTAAAAGTGTTTCACGTTATGTTGTCATGGGGGGACTCCTCTATAAACGTGGCTTTGATGGCATCCTCCTTCGCTGTCTAACTGGCGCGGAGGCCACTCATACCATCCAACAGGTCCATGACGGTATTTGTGGTGGACATTTTAGCGGCCTTGCCGTGGCCAAACGAATCCTTCGCCTTGGTTATTATTGGCCTACTCTCAATAACGACTGCTACGAATATGTTAAGCGTTGTGTTATGTGTCAGCAACATGCCAACCTTCAACATACTCCTAGCCACCCGCTCCAGATCGCTCGAGATCTTTGGCCCTTCTCACAATGGGGTTTAGACCTTATTGGTGAGATTCACCCGACCTCTTCACAACGTCACCGTTGGATAATCACAGTGACCGAATATTACACAAAATGGGTGGAGGCTATTCCACTCATTTCAATCAAAAAAGAAAAAATTGTCGAGTTCATTAACCACCACATTATCTGTCGTTTTGGTGTTCCTCATCGCCTGATAACAGATAATGGAAAATCTTTCAAAAACAAGTTGTTGCAAGACCTTTGCGAATAACTTTGGTATCAAACTTAGCTTCTCATCACCTTACTATCCACAAGCCAATGGGCAAGCCGAGTCCTCTAATAAAACACTAACCAAAATCCTCATGAAAGTTGTCAATGAATCTAGAAGAAATTGGCACGATCACATTCCCTTTGCCCTTTGGGCTTATCGTACTAGCATTCGTACCTCTACTAATGCCACACCTTTTTCTTTGGTATATGGTACCGAGGCTGTTTTGCCTCTCGAAATACAAATACCCTCCCTTAGAATATCTCTTCAGGATATTCTCACCAATGATGATTTCCGCCAAGAGCGGTTAGCCCAATTGGAGCTTCTTGACGAACGCCGTCTTACAGCTCTTGATCACCTTCAAATCTATCAAAAACGCATTAAACGTGCTTATGATAAGCGACTTCATGAGCGTACCTTTAAGGTTGGTGATCTTGTCCTCAAAGAGAATCAACATGTAACCAAACTAGAAAAGAGCAAACGTGGAAAATTTGCTCCCAATTGGATTGGGCCTTATATAATCACTCACACCTATGGATCTGGTACTTATCATTTAGCTTCGCTTAATGGTAAACCTGAGCCTGAACCCCTTAATGCCTTGCATCTTCGACCATTCTACTGTTGAAATTAGTGTTATATCACTTCTTATCTACCTGCCGCTCGTCCCTTGAGCTCACTTACCACTACATACACTCTGTTTCCTACACCTCATAATAACAATCAAGCTCACATAGTTTGATTCTCACCTCCCCTTGATGATGCCTTCCCCTTTTTAGTCTAGTCCATGACTTCAAAGTATTAAAATAAGCCGTATTCTTATGGGATTTTCTTGAGTCAAACTTCCTACTAAACTAGATGCTTCACGCCAAAAGAACATCTAGTCATCTAAATTAAATATAGACTACTCCCTCGAAGGACAGCTATATGCCGAACTATTGCTGCTATTATATATAGACTGCTCCCCCGAAGGACAGCTATGCATTAAAATCATATCTGCTACTATAAATAGACTGCTCCCTCGAAGGACAGCTATACACAGTCAGCCTTTATCAGAAGCTTCTCGCATTGATCAGCTTCGTGAAGACCTCAAGAATAAAACAATCAATATCCCTGGTAGACTTCCCGCATCGATCAGTCTATATTCAATAAAATAAAAGCCTCATTCAGAAGAACTTTTGAGTCATGGACTTGTCTATTTAGGGTAGGTTCTCTTTTGTCAGAACACTCACTTTGTAATGAGTTCTCCGTACCTCAGCTATATCATCCACCTCACCTCACCATCTGTTTCAAACTCAAGGGACGTGACGTACACCTGATATATTGTGATCATACAACTCTTTTCACCTATTGACTTCTCGTCTATGCACGGTACCTAGGGCTTCAGGCTCGTTCTACGTTGTGTGGTTTGTTTAGCTCTTTTCACCTACGAAGCACTCTTTCCGCTTTGCCTCGCATCTAGGATTGTGTGTTGATCTTAATCAGGACATGATTCCCTTCTACTTGGGTAGGCTAACTTTCGCTTCCCTTATACCTTTTACAACATCACCAATTCATTACCAACACCATCAACCTTACCTTTACTAATCTTAATATTTTTACCAACCAACCAATTGCCTAAACCGTACCAAATTGCCTGAATTCGCCTCTCCCTGATCCTAAGGGAGAACTACATCGGTCTGAGGCCCCTCCTTGCTTTGTGCAAAGGGCTATGTAGGCAGCACTTCGGAGACATGGGGTCTCCCAAGGTTAGCTCGACCATCCCCTACCATAACCTATCATGTGTGGTAAATATAAATATTTTTGTGTATTTCTATTTAATCACATTCCTCTTTATCCTTTTTCAAAACACCGAAAATCAAAACGAAAACATTCTTATTATTATAACTCAAATCAACATACATATCTCAGTTTTATTTAGATGTTAAACAAATACATCTTCTCTATCATCGACACGCAGGTCGGTACTCCTATTTATTCTTATACCTTGCTAACATTTACTCAGACCCTCACGCCTCATCCCGAACTAGGTGATGATCGTGATCGTCGACCCCTCTCGCCGGGCCTCTCTGTCCTCAAAGGTACCACGGCTATTGGTACCACCCACTGATCTACCAATCTCTCCTGTAACATATGAATACGCCCTCTCGCATGGAGGACTCCAGCCTCTAGTCTCTCCGCCCGTGACTCCGCAACCACTAACAATCCTCTTGTCTCATTCACCTGCGTTTGGAGCTGCTGAACCAAACACTGCAGACGATCCCTCTCTGCTGTAATCACCGCTATGTCAGGGCGCTCACGTACACCTCGCAGTTCTGCTACCCACCATAATCTATAGGCCTCTGTCATTCCTGCATCCATTACCCTGCGATCGGCTGCTACCTCTTCAGGCCCTTCTGGAGGTGTTGGCCGGGGAGGTGAGAATGCTGCCTCGGCGTCGATCCTCATATATGGTCTATAAGCCAGGGGTATATCCTGCACAAATCCAAATTGTCGCCGCACGCGATCTATAGGAATCCTCTCATATTCACCTGGCCTGTGCCCCGCGATTCCACCTCATTCACTCTACACCCCTTAACTCCTCAGCTATGCTCTCTGTTACCATATAGTTCCCGTAAGGCCTCCAACAGATATCCGCAACCGTCACTCTCTCCCATACCTGCCTGTAATACTCAATGTCACCCGTCACGGCCTGAGATCTTGCCTCTTGTTCTGTCTGGACCCATCGTCTGAATCCCAACCTCTGTACTCCGGTCTCTCCTGCCTGGAGGGATTGGCCTATTGGTCGCACACAAACAGTGTGCTCATAGGCCCAACAGTGTAATAAGTATGAACAATCCAGCGTCGTCCTGTGATTTCACCTACAAGCCCATAAACCCCTGTATAGCTCCGCCAAATATGCAGGTGCCCATGCAAACGTAACGTTCCTTTCTACCATCTCCCAGATAACACACATCAATGCCTTTGGAAATCTTCCTCCTTCTGCCCTCGGT
Organism: Taxus chinensis; assembly: GCA_019776745.2. NCBI lineage: Eukaryota > Viridiplantae > Streptophyta > Pinopsida > Cupressales > Taxaceae > Taxus > Taxus chinensis. The sequence goes on from CM034150.1 coordinate 162,871,430, forward strand.
AATGCATAATACCCTACCGCTATCATTAATATCACTGCTAACCTTGTCTCCTCAGGGTGTGCTGCATACATTACCCCATACGTAAAGGATAAACCTCACTGTGTCAAATCTCATGCGTATGGACCAAATACTGCTGTTATCGCTCCCCGTGCCACGCTAGGTAGTGCCTGATATACTGGTTCTCCTGTTAATAGGGAGTCTCAAAATCTGGAACACATCTTCCAATGTTACTGTCATCTCCCCTGTTGGCAGATAGAAGGTATTTGTCTCGGGATTCCATCTCTCAATCAACGCATGTAACATAACATGATTCTGTATGATTCGTGAATAATAACGGATTCCACTTAACCCCAAATGATTTATTAATGTCCATTCTACTGGTGTTACATCCGCTTGGATCCGTGACAGCAGCGCCGGTACACTATCATTCCTCCTTAGCCCTGCCTCTGCCTGCATACGTCACAAAAACCAATAACTGTTCAATAAATCAAATCACCACGGGTTTTTTTCTCAAATGCTGGAAATTCCTACAGCAACTAGTATCATTTATAGCTAACCGGTACCGGTTGAGTAACCGATACCGGTTATCCCTAACCGATATCGGTCACTGTTACTTTCATACACCTTGCCTAAACAACCACCTATGACAATAAATTGCTTGTTTATTCCTCTCTATATACACATACATACCCAAAACCCTTGATTACCTACCACGTAACACTCACCTCATTTATAACTCTTGTTATCATCTTTTCTTTCTCATATCTACCCACATACTCTCCCCCATCTTATTCACAAAACATGCAGAAATCAAATCACAACCAAAACATTTACCTCTGGGGTTTGCAGTAGCTTGAGGTGGCCCTTGTCTTCCCTCTTGTCCCTACCTACTAGATGTTTCTCCTCGTCCTACCATTATCACCACTCTTTTCAAATTCACCTTTCTACTTTCTGAATCTCCGATCGCATTCACCTTCCCAGTCTCTTTTCTTATCACCCAAATCTCTCATACAAATTCCTGTCTCTCTTCTCCTTATCACTCAAATCTCTCATGCAAATACCTGTCTCAGTTGTCAAAAAGTGTCGCGTTCGCGTATTTAACCTCTTGCATGGCTCTAAAATTAAAACTTAAGTTGCCACCCTAGCTTTTCTATTTTTAGAAAAGCTCATACCTAAATAACCGGTATCGGTTACTTAACCGATATCGGTCTATCAGCTACCGATATCGGTTCCCTAACCGATATCGGTTACACACCTATCTTTTCTCAACAGCGTTGTTTCCTTCATTTCTCACCTAAATTTTTGTCGCGCCCGCCTCTTTTCCTGCATAAACAACACAATTTACCACATTTGTTCATCCACCACATATAGCATTACACTTTCATTAACATCATTTATTTTATACAAATACACAAACCATCAACTACGGATATCAAGCAACTATCAATCTATACATCATTTGGATCCAACTCATCAGTTACATATATCACAATGTCACAAAACCAACAATTCATCACATAACCTGTCATTCATATATACGTGCAAAAAACAAAAACATCAACATCATCCATCTATCAACATGTCAACTAAAACTTATCATACATTATATATTACCAACCATTAACAAAATATTTAAACACATTTTGAACACTGCATGTGGATCAAAACATCGTCTCTATATATATACAAGTTTTCAAAAATACAATGTGCCCTACATCGGGGCCTCTGTGATCTCATAATCCACCAAAGCCGGCACGCAGGCCATAATAACTGTCAAAAAATCTCGACTCGGCTCGCAGGCCAGTCCCTCGTATCAAAAATAGATATATACTCGGCTCGCAGGCCGGTATCCACTATACAACCCCTACTCGGCTCGCAGGCCGGTATATAATAAATGAATAAATGAATACATGAATAATACATAGGCACGCAGGCCTCTATCAATACACTCGGTTCGCAGACCGGTGCCCATCTATCAATACACCATGTCTGGGATCTCTCAGCTCTCCCCACCACCCTCGGCACCTCTCCCCTCTGGTCCCTGTGGTGCCTCTCACCTCCTGCCCATCACGGACACGCCAGCTATGGCTGCACCTCCCTGAGATCTCTGGCTGTGAGAGGTCTCTGCCCTATGCATTGCATAAGCCTGATACTCGACTCCGGTACCATCAAGAATATCCTGATAATATCAGGCCTCTGCTCTAACATCCATATAGCACTCTCGAGCCACTGACGGAGCTGGGGCTGGTCCCCTAGCACCTACAACCAATGCCCCCTGAGCCTGTGCTGGTGCTGCTGGTGGTGCCTGTGGCCGCGGTGGTGCTGGTACCTATGCTGCTACATGTACCTGCACCTGTGGCTCTGGTGCTGGTGGTGGTGCTGCCTGTGCCTGTGCCTGAGCCTGGGCTAGCTGCCCCTGTAAGACACCTATCTGTGCCTGTGCTGCAGCTAGCTGCCCCTGTAAAAGCTACACCTGACCCCTGAGCTGATCTCTCTCTCCTATCACTGCAGCCAAGTCTGGCTATGTAGGCGGTACTATCCTGGCTGCTCCCGTGCACCCAGCATCATCTACACCCTCATCTGCTGGCCTCTCTGCTACCCAATCTGGATCCAAAGGCTGTGGTGCAGGCAGTGGGGCCTCTATATCATCTCTCCTGTAATGAGGAAAGGGAGGTGGCTCGTCCTGTTGTAGCCCCATCTGCCTGCGTACCCTCTCCAGGGGTATCCGCTCGTACTCTCTTGGCCTCCGTCCTGCTATCCAGAATGTGTACTGGATTAGGCGCAACTGTAAGCGGGCTCCTCTGCCAGGATGGTGACCTCTATAGGGTCTCCATACAATGTCTACTGCTGTAAGGCCCTCTAGCAAATGTCTATAGTATGCCACATCTCGACCTGCCATAACTGCTCGTGGCTGGCCCACGACCCCCAACCACCTCTGAAAGCCATATAGGTATATGACATGTGGCCCTGGCTACTGGGGTAACCCTACTGGCCTGATGCATACGATGTGCTCGTATGCCCAACAATGCAACAAAAATGTAGAAAAAATACCGAATCGCCTCCTCCGGCGATAGCCCCATAGCTCCCTGTATAATTGCACCAGATATACTGGTGCCCAGGCGTAACAGGTGTGCTCCTCCACCATCTCAAGCAGCACCCCCATCAATGCTCGTGGGAAGCGGCCTCCCTCTGAGTCTGGGAGGGCGAAGCAGGTGATCCCAACCATCATCAACACAGCCAGTCGTGTCTCGTGTCGATGCGCACGGTACATGTCACCGTACCCGATACTCGCGCTATGGTAGGTCAGTAGCGCGGCTGCATCCCCAAACACCTGCAGTATGCTGTCCATGGCAGTCTTTAAATCTACCTGGAAGACTGCCTCTCCCTCAATAGGTAACCGAAGGATGCGATACACATCCTCCAATGTGACGGTCATCTCCCCAGTCGGGAGATGGAACACATTGGTCGCCGGATCCCATCTCTCGATGAGGGCGACCATCAGGCTGTGATCTCTCTCTATCGCTCTATACCTCTGGACTCCACCGAGTCCCACCTCGCGCATGATGGCCCAATGAGCCGCAGATACGTGTGGCCTCATCCACACCAACAACGGGGGCATCTTATCCCGCATCGTCAACTGCTGACGTGCCTGCAAAACCAACCCACATCCTTAGACCTACTCTTTATTACAACATCTACTTTATCATCTAAACACCCTTTTTTATCCCCCCGACTCTCTACCACCCCCCTCTAATAACCTACCACCCTAAAAACCCAAAACAACCAACCCACCCACACAACCCACAAACCAAAACACACAAGCCACCGACGTCGGCCGATACATGACCGACGCCGGTCACCAACAACACTCCCTTTCCCTAAAATTGTGCGACTGATGCCGGTCGCTTTGTGCCCGACATCGGTCACTGTCTTCTCCCGGAGCCGAACCCCCGCGCGGCCCCCAAAAACCCATTTTTTAACCTATTTTTACCCATCTACCCACCCAACTACCCTAAAAACTTACCCACCTACCCACCTTAGCCTATCTACCCTATCTAGCCTCTCCCTTTTTCAAATCATTTCCATTTTCTCATTATTTCCTAAAAAAGGTTAATTCCTACCCAAACCCCCAATTTAGCATAATACAACCAAATCACCAAATTAAAGAGTTTCGAATCTACCCAAACGACGACACGTCGTCGTGGTGGGATGGGTGGTGGTGGTCCAGCTGGTCCAGCCCCTCCAGCTCCTCCTGCATGTGCCATGGCTCCAATCCTGATCTGCTGGGTCCCCGGCCAATCAACTGCTGCCTCCGCTAATACAATAGCTCCACCTCACTCAATCAAGCCTCTAATCCCAACTCTCCACGTCAGACAAGTTGATTTGGTTTGCAAATAACAAAAGTGACAATGACAAGCCGTATTTTTCTTTTTATAGGTTTTTCGCCTTTCACCGATATCGGTTTCATTTTGCCCTAAGAAACCGGTATCGGTCCCTTAACTGATATCGGTCATGCAGAATCGACATCGGTTCTCTACCCAACTTTCACCCCATTCTTTGCCCTTATTTACTCCTTACCTCTTTTTCACCAATATCGCCTCTATCCATCTTTGCTGCACACCATTTGTTCACTTGTCCAGCCTGACCTAAGGCCTCAACCTACCAATCGGCCCGACCTAAGGCCTCAACCTACCAATTGGCCCGACCCAAGGCCTCAACCTACCAATCGGCCCGACCTAAGGCCTCAACCTACCAATCGGACTGACCTAAAGCCTCAACCTACCAATCGGCCCGACCCAAGGCCTCAACCTACCAATCGGCCCGACCTAAGGCCTCAACCTACCAATCGGCCCGATCCAAGGCCTCAACCTACCAATTGGCCCGACCCAAGGCCTCAACCTACCTATTCGGCCCGACCCAAGGCCTCGCCCTACCCATTTGGCCCGACCCAAGGCCTCGCCCTACCTATTTGGCCCGACCCAAGGCCTCGCCCTACCAATTTGGCCCGACCCAAGGCCTCAACCTACCAATTGGCCCGACCCAAGGCCTCGCCCTCACTATTTGGCCCAACCCAAGGCCTCGCCCTACCAATTTGGCCCGACCCAAGGCCTCAACCTACCAATTGGCCCGACCCAAGGCCTCGCTCTCACTATTTGGCCCGACCCAAGGCCTCCATTTACCCTTCTGGCCTGACCCAAGGCCACAACCCAACAACTTGGCCCGACCCACGGCCGTACCACTTCCATCCCTTACCCAAAATCAACACCATACACTTTTATCCACCCATCCGGTAGTTTTTTGTTCAATCGAGCTCACCTGTTCGTGTTTTAGCATGATTAGGGTCCTTGACTTGATCTATCGACCAACTTTTCCCAGACCTAGACCGTGACGTTTATCTCAACCAAACCAACCTTTTGGTACTGCCGAACATGCCTAAATGTTCCTGTACCTTACCTGTTATATACCCTGGGGCTACTTCCTCTGCCTTGGATACCAGGATTATATCACCCTTGTTTGGATAAACTATCGACCTTTGCCTCTGCACTGCTGGTTTGCTCGTCAACTCACGTACCCTAGTCGTACTATTGCATTTCAACATGCGTCTGCTTCCTTGGACCTACCCCACCACCTTACCATCCTCTCTACAACATGTACCCTTTATCAACCCTATCCCTGATTTCCCGTTCACTCAATCTGCGATAGATTTGAGGGGGATTACCTATATCCTTAACATGAGAAACCACTTCATATTATTGTCCGCGCAGCTTTATAGAACAAGCTACACGACAATAAGGGGCTAATGCAGACACCAAATTTGTGTCTTACGACCCCTTGTGACCCGCATCTCATCTCGCAATCTAACCTCATCACCTAAACCTTACAAAATTATTTATTAATTACCTTATAATTGATAAATCCACATCACCTTACCCGCCACCTCACTTTGCCACCTCATCATGACCTAGCCCTAACCCTAAACTAACCTAATTAGGACACATGACTTGGTCTAGACTCACATCCATAACTAATGCCTCCTTACTCGCACCCAAAGCCGACCTTCTAGCCACTTGACCAAGCCCGCAACTGATCTCTCAGGAGAAAAGCAGGGAAGGTGGGCTATTTTACTAAAAATAGCCTACTTTTTCCTGACCGATGCCAGTTCCTACTCGACCGCCGTCGGTTACGCAACCGCCATCGGTTCCCTATAAATGGGCTCCCCAAACCAAAACAACGGATCGAAATTTCATTTTGGGGATCAGTCGAAGGATTTCTTGATCAATAGAGAGCATTGGGAGCAAGAAATAGAGTCTAGATCTTCACTTGACAGAGCAGAGACGAGTGGGAATACCAGAAGTGTTTACAACCAAGCAGATCAACTTGCACCTTTGTCAAAACCAGTAAGTCACATCTTGCATGTCCTCTGTTATAACATTTCTTATGCTCTGTGAATTTCAGTCCTCCTAAATCCATCTCTGAATCTACTACCCAACGTGTCATTGCATCTAACTGTTATTCTTTTGCTTCTAATCATCCCGTTTCCTAATATCATCCATAAACCAACCTTACAAAACACCATAGCTACCAAGAAGATCCTAGAACCCACCGGTATTGGTTATCAGTAACCGGCATCAGCTTTCAGTAACCGGCATCAGCTATCAGTAACCGCCATCGGTTCCTCTGATCAAAACCAGAAAAACAGCCTTTCCCCTACCCAGTTCAATGAAACAATTTAATTGATACTTTACAGTCTTTTGTGTTAATTCATATTAGCAGGGGAACTGACCACCTTCGAAAGGAAGTTTTATATTTCCTGGGCCCAAGGCAGTTTCCTCATTTATTGTTTAATCAAATCTTGTGGTCTTGTGTTCTTATTTGTAGGTAGTCCTTCCAAGACAAAAAGGAGTTCTTCGCAGTCAGCTTGATCTTTCTCTACGGTACGCGCACACCATCTCGACATTCCACAGGTATTCCTCCTAGCCCCTAACCTTATCTGTTTCTAAAAGGAACGAAACATTTCCGAGTGAAACAAGGTAAGCACCATTTCCATAGTCCTTCATGACTTGGTATGGGCCCAACCATTTGGGCCGGAATTTCCTTCCTTCGCCGGTCTTCTTGTCGATCCGGCTGTCTAGTCTTAGAACTAGATCACCTTCGTATATATCGCGTTCATAGACCTTTTTGTTGTACTGCCGGCACATCCAGTCAGCATAGACTCTATGTCGCTGTTCGACGTCTATCCTAGTTTCATCTAGGCTTTCTAGTTGGGAAAGACGTGCTTCTCTATAAGCGTCCTCATCTATAATCCCTTGTAGTGAAATGCGGAGACTGGGTATTTCGACCTCAAGTGGGAGAACTGCTTCTGCCCCAAATACTAGCGAGAAAGGAGTTGCTCCTGTTGGTGTTCTTATTGAGGTTCGGTGGGCCCATAAGGCCGGATATAACTTCAAATGCCAATCTCATTTGTTTTCTTTTACCTTTTTAAGGAGAATGGCTTTCAGTGTCTTGTTTGTTGCTTCAGCCTGCCCGTTGGCTTGGGGATAATAAAAGGAAGCCGTATGATGGCTTATTTTAAATTTATTGCATAGCTCACGAACCTCTTCATTCTTAAAAGAAGTTCCATTATCGGAGATAATGATTTTCGAGATACCATACCTGCAAATGATTTGGTTCAAAATGAACTTGGCGATTACAAAACCAGGTACAGTGGTAAGAGGCATAGCCTCTACCCATTTGGTGAAATATTCAGTGGCCGTGATTATAAAATTATGACCGTTTGTGGATGAGGGAGAGAATTTCCCTATTAAGTCTAGGCCCCATGTAGAAAAGGGCCATGGAGTAGAAATTGGTTGCAGGACTTGTGCCGAAATGTGGATCTCATGGGAGAATTCTTGGCACTTACGACACCTGCGTACAAACTCTATTGCGTCATGTTCTAGAGTGGGCTAGAAATAACCCATTTGATGTATTTTATGAGCAGTCGTGTGGCCACCGAAATGGCCTCCACATATTCCGCTGTGTGATTCATGGAGAATCTTATTGGATTCCTCCATGTCAACACACCTTAGGAGCATTCCATCAAATGCCTTTCGATAGAGAACTTGCTCTATAATGACGTATTTAGCTACGATAATGCGTAACCATCTTCTTTGTTGTGGTGTAGCTCCTTCTGGATATGTATGGTCCATGATATAGTTAATGATATCAGCGTACCAGGGACACTTAGAGATAGCAGGTCGGGTTTCGATGTAGTATACGCACTCATATGGAAAATTTAAATCTACTAGATAACCTCCGTCTAATGGGTTGTCAGCTAACCAATCCACAATGATTTGTCCCTTAACTAACTTTTGATTTACAAATGTTAATTCAAATTCTCCCATTAAGGTTATAAAACATCCAGCCTTTTTAGACAAGGACCCTTGTGTGAGGAAAGTTCGTAAGTGGTCCGTTTTTACCACGACCCTCATTTCTTGATTTAGCATATAATGTCTTAGGCGTTTAGTAGCAAAGACTATGGCAAGGCATTCTTGTTCTGCCTGTGTATAGTGTTTTTCATAGTCAAGCAGCGTTTGGCTAATGAAATAAATCACACGTTCTCTCTTGTTATCGTCTTCTTGGGCCAACATACAGGCCAGCGAGACATTAGTAGCTCGTGAATATATAATCAACGGGCGATCTAGCTTAGGTGGCATTAGCGTAGGTGGTGATAATAGGAAATGCTTAACTTCTTCAAAGGCTTCATTACAGCCTTCGGTCCAATCAATGCTATAGTCTTTCTTGAGTAAATTGTTGATTGGATGAATGGCAAAGCTTAAGTCCGGGATAAATCTTCGGATTGCACCCAGTTTTCTGAGAAATGATCTGATTCCAGATTCATTTGAAGGTGGAACCATTTCGAGGACAGCCGAAATTTTGGTTGGGTCAACATCTATCCCTCATGACGATATGATATAATCTAGGAGCTTCCCTCTCGTTACACCAGAGACGCATTTCTCTGGGTTTAGTGTGACTCTGTATTCTATTAGACGTGAAAGAATGACGCGGAGTACTTCGGGATGGTCACAACGCTTCTTGGCCTTAGCCAATAAGTCATCTACGTAAGATTCCACGATTTTATGAATTAGATCGTGAAATATGTATGTCATGGCCCACTGGTACGTAGCACCAGTGTTCTTGAGACCGAATGGCATAACAGTGTAGCAATAGATTCCCCAAGGAGTTATAAACGTGGTTTTAGCTTGATCTTGCTTAGATATTTTGATTTGATTGTATCCTGAGAATCCATCCATGAGAGACAAAAGTTCAAAACTAGCTTTTGCATCAACAATAATATCGATGGATGGTAACGGGAAGTCGTCCTTAGGACATGCTTTGTTGATATCTCAAAAATCTATGCAGATGCATATCTTCCCATTCTTCTTGAGAACGGGGATGATATTAGATACCCATTGGGAGTAGTCGAATGGCTTGATGAATCCTACCTGAAGAAGTTTTATTACCTCCTCTTTTACCATGAGAGCTACTTTGGGCTTCATGGGTCTTGATTTTTGCTTAATTGGCTTTGCATCTGATTTAGTGACGAGGTTGTGCACCGCAATGTGGGGTGCGACTCCTGTCATCTCCTTATAACTAAATGCAAATGCCTTCTGATGTTCTTTGAGGATCTGAGTATGTATTTCTACTTCTTCTGGGGTTAATGAGGAACCTAGTTTCAACATTCTCGGTTCATCTTCTGTCCCGATGTTGACATCGATTGTTTCTTCGATCAAAGAGGTGTTACCCTCTTCGAACTCAGGTGGTGCTAGAGGTAAATCCAAATCATCCCCATTTTCTACTGCGTATATGCTAGGTTCTATTTGTGAGGGGATATCCATCATGGGATTCCTGAAATAGGAAGACGAATGTGGAATTAAGGACAAATCTAACATATGATAGGAGATATGTAATGCCGCAAAGGCATTTAAGTAATCCAAGGTAGCCACATCACTATCAATACGGTCTAAGATGGTAGATTTACTTTCGATTGAAAGGGGATTTGTCATTGTTTTTATCAAAGGTTCATTACGAATGGACACTGTGAAATGGGTATCTTCTAACTCATTGCTTGGAGTAAAACGTGATGCTGAAGTTACTATTGAATTGGCGAGAAGATTTTTCTCTCGCGGGATTGTTTCAATGGATATGAAGTTAAATGCCTTGCTTAAATTTAATACAGCATTTTTGTAAAGCTGCAAATGTTCGGCTTTGGTTTCGTATACCTCAGAAACTTGGTTTGCCACTAATTACGAGTCTCCCAAGACTCTAATGTTATCAATACCAATTCTTTTGGCTAAGGTGAGGCCAAGGAGGAGGGCTTCGTACTCAGCGCCATTGTTTGTGCATTCAAAGTTTAACTTAAAGGCAAATGGGAGGACTTTCTCCTCGGGTGAAGTAAGAATTATACCTTCCCCCACTCCATAATGGCATTTAGCTCCATCAAAATGGAGAGTCCAATACTTAGTCGGGAGTATAGATGTTGGGGCATTTGCTGTGTTTGCGCATTCTACTTCTACCATACAGAGGTCCTCTGCTGGAAGGGAACCAACACCTAGGGAATATCCTATGCCTACTGAATCAAATGGTAAGAACATTGGTGAATCTTGCTCTATCAACTCAACAATTTTTGCAGTAGTCCCTAATGATACTGTTTCTTTAGTTTTATCTTTGGGGGTTGGGATTGTTTTGGCTATGCTGATAGTTTCAAGATCTGTCGTAGGTACCGAATTTTCCTCTGGTTTTGGGTCAGTGGGTTTATTAAGTTGGTTTGTTGGAAGTTCAAATTTTGAGTGCACCCTGGTCTTTTCTTTAAATCAGCTAGGTGCAAATTGAAAGGTTTTGGACCACCTTTGGCTACAAATATCTTTCCTAGATGCAAGAATCTTACTTCTTGAAATAATGTAGAAGGGATTGCCTTCATTCGGTGTATCCATGATTGGCTGAGTATCATATTATAATTAGTTTCCCGATCTATAATATAAAACTCAGTCAGGATTTTTTTTGGCCCTAAGGTGACCGGCAGTATTATAGTTCCTATCGAATTGGCTTTAAGGATATCATAGCCTCTCAACGTATTTCGAGTGGTGGAATAGTTTGTTTCCCCATATCCTAGTTTTTGGAGGAAAGAGAAAGGGACTATGTTAACTGCAGCCCCATCGTCAACCATTGCCCGTTTTACATAGTTATTATAAACCCATACTTGTAAGTGTAAGGCTGGATCACCTCGGCATGCGATCTCAGCATCTGTGGGTATTTTACTTATTTCGAATATGAATTCGACATCCTTGTCCAGCTGCCCCGGAGGGTGGATATCAAAATCTACGTGATTTACTTGTGTTTCGGGAGGTGGAGTGATGATAATTAGATTACCTAGACATAATGCTTCTAAAAGAGCAGCTCTGTGAGGAGGAGAGTTCTTTAGTAAATCTAAAAATGAGATGTGCGAGAAGGTCTTTGTTAGGTCACTAATTAAATCGTAAGCACCCACAGGTTTTTCTACTATTTGCTAACTCTTATCTGTTTCTGGTAGATGACTTGGGCTCGGTTGAGAGAAATATTCTCGTGTTCTTGTTATAGCTTCAATAGGTAGTTCAACATCTAATTCCACCAAACTGACTATCTTGGGTCTCGGTTGACTTCCTAGCTGTGGTGCAACTGATGGATTTAATGAATTCGAGGCTTCGTGATCATTGTTTCCTGTCATTGCACTTTTGTTTGTTCCAGTTGGATTTAGGCTATTGCTATCATGATTTAGGAGTGGATCGTTAAAGATCTTGAGAGGAGCATTCTGAGGGGAAACTACCCCTGCGAGCGTATTTGGTGGTGATGAGACGGGATCTACCAAAAACAAATTTGTGAAGAACTATCTTTGTTCTTCTGGTAAACGTTGCATGAATTTATTATAGTCACGACAAGTTCTAGTATCATGACCCCAAATTTTGTGGAAACCACAATAAGAATTGGGATTGTAATTCCTGTTTTGTTGGTTTGGTGTATACTGTGGCCTAAAATTCTGATCAAACTGTCGCATATTAGGATTAAAATTTTGCATTTATTGTTTCTGGCTTTGGTTTTGATAACCAAATGAGTTTTGACTTGGCCCTTGTATGGGATTTCGCTGTTGTTGTTGTTGTTGTTATTGTTGTTGTAGATGGTTAAAATCCACTGTATTGATTATTGGGGTAAAGTTATTGTTTCGTTGGTTGTTTGTTTGTGATGGAGTATTGACAACATTTACCTTCTTGGGCTGGTCGGTTACTCCATCCGTTGTTACACCTCGATTTTTGTTAAGGATTTTAGGTCCTTGGTTGACATTTGTGGTAGCGGGATAATTTGTAGTGTTCTGGCTGGGGATGATTAACCTCCCATTTACTCCATATGTCTTACAACCACTATCTATTGCTGCGTGGTCTATTCGAAGAGTGCTCTCAAGTACTTCATCGTAAGTTCTTAATGGGAACTTTTGGACTTCTTCTTTCACCTCTCTGCTGAGAGAATGAAGGAATAAATCGCATAGTTCCATTTGATCCATGTTTGGAGCACTTGCTGAAGAATAAAGGACTGTACGCCACCTTTGGATAAAATGGGTGACAGATTCGTTGTGTTCTTGTTTGATGTGTAAGAACTCCCTGATTCCTGTTCTTAATAGTTTGTTCATGTCGAAGGCCTTAATGAACTCTGATACGAGCTGTTTAAATGAATGGATGGAGGCTTCAGGTATTCTATAATACCAGTCAAGAGCGATGCCTTCCAAATTTTTGGGGAATATTTTAGCAATAACCCCATCCCATGGGAGTAGCTCTCGAATGGATGTAGCGTAGGCTTTGATATGTGCGTTCGGATCTCCCTCACCTTTGAACTTGGGTAAATCGGGAAGGGGTCTTGGAAGCATGACACTTTGTATGGCAAAATCTAAGGGTTCTTTTAAATATTCTGAGTAATTCCCTATCGCATATGTTTCAACCATTGATGATGGTTGCTGAGGGAGTGGTGGTGGGATGAGTTGTTGATATGGCACAGCGTATGCATTGGCAGGGGCATAGGGAAGTCCCTGCGTTTGAGAAAAAAGGCCGGGAGAGGAGAACATATCTCCTTGTGGTGATTTGGAGTACATGTTTAAGTATGATGGGATATTGTCTAGTAATGGATTGTTTGATACTAGACCGGGAGGAATAGTGTTAGAGATGATGGGCCTTGTTGGCGTTTGTTGAGGATAGTGAGGGGGAATGCCTAACGTGCCTACTCCTGTGAGGAGATATACCTGGCCAGGGTGGTATGGAGGGTTGGAACTTCCTGCTTGAATGAACGGAGAATTTTGACTTGCTTGAGCAAGTTCTAACCCTCTCACTTTTTCTACTAACATTGAAATGAATTCATTTGGTGAAGTCATGGTGCTTTGCCTGAGTGGTGTTTTTTTTATACCCTGGTGTTGTATAGGCATGTGATATCTTGTTATGAACTGATCGCTATCTTGCCAAGTTTCTCCGAGAGTATTTCCTATATGCAGTGGCATAGAGGTATTTTCTTGAAAAGAGACCTTGGGTTGTATTTGTAAACCTCCTATAGGTGGGTACATACCTCGAGAATGTTGTTCACTCCTAGGATAACGTATTGACCATTCATCATCTAAGACCAGATATGGGTCTGATTGTCTACTAATTTGTGGTCTAAGTAGCATCTGAGGAGACGAACCAGATTCTCCGGTAAACGTCATATTGTTCGGTTCGAGGAGGTTGATCTAACTCCCCCGTTTGAAAAGATGAGTTATATCTGAGTCTTGGGGTTTGTGTTGACAACTGATTAGCTGAATAATTGTCACCACATACTGAGAGTGAGGGTGATGATTTTTTGTTATGTTGGGCATACTATGCCTTGAGACCCAAGAGGGGTCTGCCATACGCATCGAATCCTGACATATTCAGAGGGTATATGAATACCCGTAGAATAATGGGAAGGAGCGAAGGTGATTGAGATGAGATGAAACTTCTCAAAGAGAAGGTGAAATAGTTTTTAATTTCACGTCGGATTCACCAATTTTTTACGCTAGAAAAGCGACAAGCAAGCGTGGGAATCTACAGGTAACTCTTCCGCGTACCTGACCTCCCGAGGTCGTGCTGAGACAACCGGTGGGGATGGAATATGCGTGGAATGTAGACAAACTAGTTAGGCAGTCTAATGTCTTCGACACGCACTAATGGAATTTGCGAATCTAAGGCAAAGAAAGCCCTTCTAACCTAGACTGGTGTGATAGATCGATCGGAAAGGATGACTGCTTGAAGGTTCCAATCAATATCGAGCTCTGGCGTGATTCGATCTATGGGTTGTGGAATACATGGGAAATGACCTGGGATAGTTTCGTGTATGTCTCTAGATAAGGTCATATGGTGGATGGTGGAAACAATTGACTCTATGAATGATTCTCTGGCCTAGTCAAGAATTCTTTAGCTTTGTTAGCCGCTATATCTAGTAAGGACAATTGTTCGATGATAATAGGTGGAAGTGGAGTAGACTGAAATACTAGTGTTTGTAGGCTAGTGTCTATGTCTAATTCTCTTATGGATTCATTGGGCTGCGAGATCTATGGGTCACAACCATAGGTTCATGGTTGTTGTGGACCAGCTATGGTCATGCGTGGAGTCAAGTCCTGATCCCTAGTATCCAATAATCGTACGCTTTCTCAGCTTCTATGTTTAGAATCAACAGTTGTGCGATCTTCTCAGAATACCTCATAGGCGTTCTTGCAACCTGGATTCTTAGGCCGGTATCTATGTCTGTGAGGGTGTCTCCTGCGTCTGGTTGTGGAACTAAAGGGTCACACTCGAATGTTTGTTCTCTTTCAAACCCTTCTACAGTCATGTAGATGTTTTTCTAGGGTAGTCTGTAGTTTGGCTGATTTGACCAAAACGTATGTGCTTGGTCGTCTTCTATGTTTAATCCTCCTAACTGAGATCTGATCTGCTGGAAGTCTACTGTTTTTTGGAAGACTTGGATTCTAAGATTCTGGTCAATATCAGTTATTGCTTTTATGAGATTGGGCTGAGGCATGATTGGCTCGAAAACGTATTCTCTAGGCTCTCTAGGTCCCATAATTGTCATACAAACGCAATAATATAAACAAACTGTAATAAAGTGAAATCTAAGTATACGAAATATATTTAAGCATATATGACTTATTTTTGTATTTTTTTGATGATTTATAAGAATTTAAGAAGGCAGCTATTTAAAATATTTAGAATTGACAACTAAACTAATAATTTAAAACAAACAAAAATAGCCGAGTGTAGCTATTTGTCTGTGCAATTTGTATATCTATTCTAAACAATGAAATAACTAATCTATTTGCAAGATTCTCGATCCTACCTTAGAATTGAGGAGTGAATCATAGTTTCCTAGAAACTATCAATCCCCATAGCTTCCCTGGCAATATCGAGAATATAATTTACAGAAATAAAGCGATTAAATACTCTATTTGATATGATTCTAACTAGAACTTTGAAAGCTAGAATCTGGATTCCGGAGAACAGTGGCAAATCTGATGGTGTGTGTGATCTTGTCCCCTCAGTATGATCTCTTCATGCTTTGTGCTCACGTAGATCCAAAAAAGTGTGTAATGCTTGCATCAACAGGAGTAGGTGTTGGAACAAGGGACAACCTTTAGAATACAGACTGAATAGAACGCGAATAGGAGAGGGATAGTGCAAGAGTACAGAGCTTGGCTTATGCAGTTCTTAGCGGGATCTATTGTGCATCATGCAACGTAATGTGTCTAGAACCTGAAACTATCCTGTTTGAGGAGTAAAACCTGTAACTTTAATGGCTTCCTAAGCTATTCTATTTTTAATGGATTAGAAAGAATAGTAACACTATTTGCACAAGCTGGATATGTGGCTTACCAATAGCTGGACAATGCTAACTAAGCATGCAAAGAATTAAAACTATGGCTTCTAAACAGAATAACAGACTAAGCTATGAAAAGGAGAGCATGAAAGTGAAATCAAGGGTAGACCATTTGTTTGACCACAAGCCATGCATTTATAGGAATTCAATCACCCAAAGATCAAAACCAAACTGAACTCCTAAACAATAAACAAAGGAAAAACACTATTCCAGGGGACCAAAAACTTAAATGCAAGCTTAAGTCGGCAAGGAAAGCTGGTGAAACGTTGATATTTCACACGAGTCACATCAAAAGAACATTCTGGAAAATGCGTAAAGGACCGCCGCCCTGCTCAGGGCGGCGGTTACAGGACCGCCGCCCTGTTCAGGGTGGCGGTTACAAGACTGCCACCCAATCAGGGTGGTGGTTTCGTCATTAAAGAGGAAAGGGGCAAGAAAAGAGGGGAAAAGAGGAAAACAAAGCATGCGGGGGCTAAGCGGGGTATGCAGGATGTTAACGTATATTCGGAGAGATTTTCCGGACCCCGAACACCTTGCGAAGAGACCTGTATCATCATTGGGGCACTTATTATGCTGTTCCGCAGTACAGTACCTTGCAATTTTGGGTACGTACAGTTCCCTTATCTAGAAATGAACCTATTTACACATATACAAAGCATGATTTCACTATGGAACTTGGATATCATAAAATTGTTTCCTAAATAGGTTACCAATTACAAAAGGACAGAGGAATGAAAATGTGAAAATAAGTAGAAAGGCACCATCCAGAATTATAGATGATAGAATAATTCCTTATGCATGCAGGATTACAGTGGATTGGAATAAGATCATTTGTACTTACATTAATAAGATGAAATTTGAACAGAAACACAGTTCTATAAATAACATCTACAAGAATACAAAGCTTCTCAGCATAATGTAAACAAATGATCTAACAATATTTAATGGACAGAGTATGAATAAAAGGAATCAGATAGACAAAGAATGGAAATCCTTCTGTATTGATTTCTTTGTGATTTCTTTACACTTTTATAAATAAGCCAAGTTCTCTCTCTAAAAATGGCGAGGAGAGGCCATTATATAGTTTACAAATTAGTTACTCTTTGGTAACTACTTCTTTTAACTAATGTTTAGTTAGGGGGCTGTTAATCACAATACCCCAACTAATTACAATAAATTCAAGAAGAAAGGAAAGAAGAAAAGAGAAGAATTAGGAGAAAAGGTAGGTGTTCATGAATGGGAGGGGCCAACTGACTGTTTCACACAGAATGTTTCCGTTCCTAGAATAGAGTTGCTTCTATCCTTTCATTCTCTTGAGAAATAGATAAGGGTTAGGGCTAGGAGGAATACCTGTTGAATGTTGAGAGGGTGCGCGCGTACCATAGAGAGAGATCAGATCGATTGCGAAGAAATAATTTTTGTCTAGGAAGGACTACCTACAAGTAAGAATACAAGACCACCAGATTTTAGTTAGACAATAAATGAGGGAACTACCTTGGGCCCAGGAAATATTGGACTTCCTTTCGAAGGTGGTCAGTTCCCCTCTTAATACGAATTAACACAAATTCTAACAAAGAAATTATTACAAAATTACAATTTAGTTACCTCGTTAAAAAGCACTAGAGGAAAGGCTGGTTTTGGTTTGAGTCACAGTGACTGATGCCGGTCACTGTATAACCGGTAGCGGTTGCTGATAATTGATATCGATAGGGGCAGTGATTTAGGGGCTTTTAATAAATGTTGGCTATAAGGCGGCTATGATGTTTATAAGGCTGGAAAATGATTAGGGATAGGCAATGGGGTGATGGATAAGACTCAGAGAGTGTGGGGGCTGTTCTTGGGGAAATGTAAGGGTAGAGGAATGACAGTTAGATGCAGGGGCTACCAGGTAGTAGATCTATGAGTGAACTTGTAATTACTGTGATTCAGAAGTTCAAGAAATGTTATTTAAAAACGTACAAGACACTACTTACTAGTTCCTGATGAAGATACAGGTCCAAGGACTATGATGACGAAGGAAAGGCTCAGATGGGATGATCTAACAATCAAAAGTGAGCGAGTGTCACTGGGCTTTGGTTACTCAGTTGCAGTCTTGGGCTGGATGTCCTTATCTGTAAATTCTTCTCTTTTCTTCACTTGTCTCTGCTCTGCAAAGTGAATTTTAGATCCTTCAAATGAATTCTAGATCCCTTGTTTTTGGTTGGGGACGGTCATTTACAGGAAACCGATGCCGTTCGAGTAGGAACCGATGTCAGTTAAGTCAAAGTGAGCTATTTTTAGTAAAATAGCCAACTTTCCTTCCTTTTCTCTTGGGGGATTAGTTGTGGGCTTGGTCAAGTCATTATTAGGTTGGTTTTGGTGCGGGTGAGGAGTAATTAGTCATGGGTGTGGATGTAGATCAAGTTATATGTCTTAATTAGGTTAGTTTAGGGTTAGGGCTAGGTCATGATGAGGTGGTGAAATGAAGTGTCAGGTTTGGAGATGTGGATTTATTAATTATAAGGTAATTATTAAATAATTATACAAGGTTTAGGTGGTGAGGTTAGGTTACGAAATGAGATGTGAGGCACAGGGTGTCGTAAGACACAAATTTGGTGTTTACATTAGCCCCTTGTCGTGTAGCTTGTCTTGTAAAGCTGCACTGATAATAATAAGAAGTGGTTACTCCCGTTAAGGGTATAGGTAATCCCCCTCAAATCTATCATAGATTGAGGTGACGTGAAATCAGGGATAGGGTTGATAAAGGGTGAATGGTGTTGAGATGATGGTAAGATGGTGGGGTAAGTTCAAGGAAGCAGACGCACGTTGAAATGTAGTAGTGCGACCAGGGTACATGATTTGAAGAGCAAACAAGCAATTCATAGGCAAAGGTCGATAGTTTATCCAAATAAGGGTGATATAATCCTGGTATCAAAGGAATAGGAAGTAGCTCCAGGGGTTATAATGGGTAAGGTACAAGAACATTTAGGCATGTTCGGTAATACCAAATGGTTGGTTTGGTTGAGATAAATGTCACGGTCTCATTCTAGGCAAAGTTGGTCGGCTGATCAATTCAAGTATCCTAATCATGCTAAAAACACGAACATGTGAGCATGATTGAACAAAAAGCTACATGATGGGTGGATAAAATCATAATTTGCGGGTCTTGGTCGAGGTACTTAATTGGTACGGCCTTGGGTCGGGCCTGATTGGTTGGATTGCTTAGGTGCGGCCTTGGGTCAGGCCGATTGATTAGTTGTGGCCGTGGGTCTGGCCTCATTAGTTGGGTGCAGCCTTGGGTTAGGCTTGGTTGGTTGGTTGCGGCCTTGGGTCGGGCCTGATTGGTTGGTTGTGGCCGTGGGTCGGGCCTGATTGGGTGGTTGCGGCCTTGGGTCGGGCCTAATGGTTGGTTGTGGCCTTGGGTTGGGCCAAATGGTTAGTTGCGACCGTGGGTCGGGCCAAATGGTTAGTTGTGGCTGTGGGTTGGGCCAAATGGTTGGTTGCGGCCTTGGGTCAGGCCAAATGGTTGGTTGCGGCCTTGGGTCAGGCCTAATGGTTGGTTGCGGCCATGGGTCAGGCTAAATGGTTGGTTACGGCCATGGGTCGGGCCGATTGAAGTCAAAATAAGGCTAGTCAGCAAAGCTAGGGGTAGGTGATGCAGGAAAAAGTCAAGATTGGTGGATAAGGGTAGGAGTTAGGGGAAAGAAGTTGGTGACCGATATCGGATATGTGTGACCGATATCAGTTAGAAGACCGATACCAGTATTCTAGGGCGTGAAATAACCAGTATCAGTTATAGGTGTTTCACACGGAATGTTTCGGCTCTGCAGAATAGACTTGCTTCTATCCTATCATTCCTTTGAGAAACAGATAAGGGTTAGGGCTAGGAGGAATACCTGCTGAATGTTGAGATGGTGTGTGCATACTGTAGAGAGAGATCAGATCGACTGCGAAGAACTCCTTTTTGTCTTGGAAGGACTACCTGCAAGTAAGAATACAGGACCACCAGATTTTAATTAGAAAATAAATGAGGGAGCTGCCTTAGGCCCAGGAAATATAAAACTTCCTTTCGAAGGTGGTCAGTTCCCCTTTTAATATGAATTAACATAAATGATAACAAAGAAAGCTATTGCAAAATCACGATTTAGGTATCTCATTACAAAGCAATAGAAGCTAAATTATCAATAATAAAGCGTCATGTTGTTTGTTCTGTTACTAGTCGTTGATACGTTCAGGTTGAGTTATAGGGATAAACCAGACTGGATCTGAGGTTGTTAGGTGGCAAATAGGCGAGAAAAAGGTTTCGGGGTATAAGTCACAGTGACCGACACCGGTCACTGGGTAACTGACCGCGGTTAGAGAACTGCTCGTGGTAGGGGATAAACGATACCGGTAGGGTCAGCAATCTAAGTGCTTCTAGATAGAGGTTGGTTGTAAGGTGATTGTGGGGTTATTAAGATTGGGGGATGGCTGAGGGGAATGATGGGAGGATAGGGAAGACTCAGAGTGTGGTAAAATGGCCTTCTGGGAAATATCAGGATGTATGGGTGAAGGTTAAGTGCAGTATGTTGCTGATAGTAGATCTGGGAATAAACTTATGATTACTATTAATCAACAGGCTCAAGAAAATGGTGCTTAGAAACATATAAAACACTACTTACTCGTCCCTGATGCAGATGCAGGTTTCAGGACTGTGATGATGAAGACAGGACCCAAGTTGGATGATCTGACAATCCAAGATGAGTTATCTCCTCTTCTGATGCTCGGATGAGTGTTACTGGGGTCTGGTTATTCAGTTGCAGTCTTGGGCTTGATGTCCTTCTCTGCAAACTCTTCCTGTTTCTTCACTTGTTTATGCTCGGCCAAGCAAAATCTGGATCCTTTCAATGATTTCTCCTCCTTTTTCCAATCAAATGAAAATCCAATCCTTTGTTTTTGGTTGGAAGTGGTCATTTACGGGGAACCGATGGCGGTTAAGCAACCGACGGCGGTCTAGTAGGAACTGGTATCGGTCAGGTCAAAGTGGGCTATTTTTAGTAAAATATCCAACTTTCCCTCCTTTTCTCCTGAGGGATTAGTTGCGGGCTTGGTCAAGTGACTAGAAGGTCAGTTTTGGGTGCAAGAAAGGGGTCATTAGTCATGGATGTGGAATTGGACCAAGTTATAGGTCTTAATTAGGTTAGTTTAGGGTTAAGACTAGGTCATGATGAGGTTGCAAAATGAGGTGGCAGGTAAGGCGATGTGGATTTATTAATTATAAGATAATTAATAAATAATTGTGTAAGGTTTAGGTGGTGAGGTTAGGTTACAAAATGAGATGTGGGTCATAAGGGGTTGTAAGACACAAATTTGGTGTCTACAGTAGCCCCTTATTGTCGTGTAGTTTGTTTTGTAAAGCTGCACGGACAATAATAAGAAGTGGTTACCCCTGTTAAGGGTATAGGTAATCCCCCTAAAATCTATCACAGATTGAGGTAGCGTGAAAGTAGGGATAGTGTTGATAAAGGGTAAATGGTGTTGAGATAACGGTAAGAGGGTGGGGTAGGTCCAAGGAAGCAGACGCATGTTGAAATGTAGTAGTGCAACCAGGGTATATGATTTGAAGAGCAAACAAGCAATTCATAGGCAAAGGTCGATAGTTTATGCAAACAAGGGTGATATAATCCTGGTATCCAAGGCATAGGAAGTAGCTCTAGGGTATATAACGGGTAAGGTACAGGAACGTTTGGGCATGTTCGGTAGTACCAAATGGTTGGTTTGGTTGAGATAAACGTCACGGTCTAAGTCTAGGCAAATTTGGTCAACTGATCAAGTCAAGGACCCTGATCATGCTAAAACACGAACAGGTGAGCTCGATTGAATAAAAAGGTACATGATGGATGGATAAAATAAAATGTTGATTGTGGGTATGGTATTACATTGGTGCGGCCTTAGGTCGGGCCAAATGGTTAGGTGCAGCCTTGGGTCGGGTCAAATGGGTTGGTTGCGGCCGTGGGTCGAGCCAAATGGTAGGTTACGGCTGTGGGTCGGGCCAAATGGTAGGTAACAGCCTTGGGTCCATCCAAATGGGTTGGTTGTGGCTGTGGGTCGAGCCAAATGGTAGGTTACGGCTGTGGGTCAGGCTAAATGGTAGGTGACAGCCTTGGGTCAGGCCAAATGGGTTGGTTGCGGCCTTGGGTCAAGCCTAATAGGTTGGTTGCGACCATGGGTCAGGCCAAATGGTAGGTTATGGCCTTGGGTCAGGCCAAATAGGTTGGTTGTGGCCGTGGGTTAGGCAAAATGGTAGATTACGGCCTTGGGTTGGGCCAAATGGGTTTGTTGCGGCCTGGGGTCGGGCCAAATGGTAGGTGACGGCCTTGGGTCGGGCCAAACGAAGGTGGATATAGGCGATGTTGGTAGAAAGGGCTATTAGTAAATAAGGGCCGAAATTGGGGTAGAGGTGAGATTAAACCGATATCGATTGTGTATGACCGATATCGGTTAGATGACCGATACCGGTTCCTTAGGGCACAATAAAACTGATATCAGTTATAGGTAAAAAACCTATAAAAAGAAAATACGGCCGGTCATTGTCACATTGTCAATTTGAAAACCAATTGGAGTTGTCTGAGGTGGATTGTTGAGATTAGAGCATTTGTTGGTTGAGGTGGCGCTATTTGAGTGGAGAATTGAGTGTTTAGTGGACCCTAGTGAGTAGGAGGCAGCAGTTGATTGGTGGAGGACCCAGCAGAGGAGAGTTTATAGCGATGGCACAGCTAGGAGGAGCAGGAGGTGCTGGACCAGCTGGACCACCACCACCCATCCCACCACGACGACGTGTCATCGTACCGGTAGGTTTGAAACCCCTCGTTGTGTGGATTTGAGTATATTATGCTGTATTTGAGTTTTGGGTAGGAATGTTAGATTTTGATAAAATAATTAATAAATGGAAATGATTTAAAAAAAGGAGAGGGTAGATAGGTTAAATAGGCCAAGGCGGCTGGGTGGGTAGGTTTTTAGGGTGTTTGGGCGGGTATAGAGGGAGAAATAGGAAAAAATGGATTTGGGGGGGGGGGGGGCCGCGCGGGGTTCGGCTTCGGAATTTTACAGCGACCGGCATCGATCATGAAATTTTTGGTGGACGCAGTTTTGTAAGTGACCGGTGTCAGTCATATAGTGACCAACGTCGGTGAAGAGGACCGGTGTTGGTCATAAGTGACCGGTACCGGTCCTTAGTTATTTTTATTTTTGTTGGTTTGGGTTTTGTTGTTGGTTTGAATTTTTGGTTGTTGTTTGGGTGTTTTGGTATTATTTGGGTTGTTTCTTTGGGTGTTGTGGTATTGTTTGGGTTGTGGTTGGGGTGTTTTGGTATTGTTTGAGTGTTTTGGTATTGTGTAGGTGTTTTGGTATTGTTTGGGTGTGTTGATATGGTTTTGGGTTGTGGTGGGGGTGTTTTTGGTATTGTTTGAGTGTTTTGGTATGGTTTAGGTTGTTGTTTGGGTGTTTGGTCTTCTTTGGGTTTGTTTGTTTTGGTGTTGTGTCTTGTTTGGGGTTGTGGTGGGGTGTTTTGGTCCTGGTTTTGCGTGTTTTGGTCTTCTTCGGTGTTTTGTCTGGTTTTGGTTGTGGTGCGGTGTTTGGTTTGTGTTGCTTGGTTTTTGGTCTGTTTCGTGTTTTTGGTCTTGTTTGGGTGTGTTGCTCCGTTTTTTGTTTGTGGTGGCTGTGTTTTGGTAACTTGTTTGCGTGTTTTGGTCTGGTTTCCGGTTTTGTTTGGGGTTTTTGCTCTTTGTTGTTTGTTTGGTGTGTTGTGGCTTTTTTGGTTTTGGTGTGGTGTTTGTCTTGTTTGCTTTTTTTGTCATTGTTTCGTGTGTGTTGCTCTGGTTTGTGTTGTGGTTGATGTGTTTTTTGTTCTTGTTTGAGTGTTTGGTCTGTGGTTCGTTTTTTTTTGGGGTGTTTTGTCTTGTTTGCGTGTTTTGGTACTTGTTTCGTGTTTTTGTTCTTGTTCGGTGTTTCTTGATATTGGGTGGGTTTTGGGTGATGGTGGCGGTTGTTTGTGGTACTTTTTCGGTGGTTTGGTCTGTTTGGTGGTGTTGTTTGGGGTGTTTGGTCTTGTTTGAGTGTTTGTGGTCTGGTTTTCGGTTGTTTGTTGGGGTGTTTTGGTATTGTTTGAGTGTTTTGGTAGGTTTAGTTGTTGTTTGGGTGTGAACGCGGGCGGGGGCTCTCGTCGTAGGAGGGTTTTTAGGGATACGATAGGTTGGGTGTAGCGGGTATAAGTAGATGTATGTGCAAAGAGTAGGCTAATGTAGTGAGTTGGTTTTGCAGGCACGTCAGTAGCTGACGATGCGAGACACGATGCCCCCACTGTTGAGACGGATGCGGCCACACGTGTCCGCAGCGCAGTGGGGTATCATGCGTGAGGTGGGACTCGGCGGAGTCCAGTGATATAGAGCGATTGACAAGGATCACAGTTTGATGGTCGCCCTCATCAAGAGATGGGATCCGGCGACCAATGTGTTCCATCTCCTGACTGGAGAGATGACCATCACATTGGAGGATGTGTATCGCATCCTTCGATTACTGATTGATGGAGAGGTAGTCGTTCAGGTTGACGCTGAGACAACTATGGACAACATCCTACACGTATTCGGGGATGCAGCTGCGCTACTGACATATCACAGCGCGAGTATCACGTATGGGGATATGTACCGAGCCCACCGCCATGAGACATGGCTTGCCCTGTTGATGATGATCGGGATCACCTACTTCGCCCTCCCAGACTCAGAGGGAGGCCACTTTCCACGGGTGCTTATGGGTGTGCTACATGAGATGGTGGAGGAGCACAACATGTTATGCTTGGGCACCAGTATACCTGGTGTAGTTATACCAAGAGCTGTGGGGCTATCGCCAGATGAGGCGATTCGGGATTTGCTCGATGTTTTTACTACACTGTTGGGCATATGAGCATATCGTATGCATTAGACCAGTAGGGCTGCCCCAGCAGCCAGGGCCACAGGTCATCTATGGATACGGCTTTTAGAGGTTATTGGGGGTCGTGGGCCAGCCACGAGCAGTGCTTTCAGGGCGAGACGTCACTTATTACATACATATGTTAGAGGGCTTGATAGCGTTAGATATTATATGGAGACTTTATAGAGGTCATCACCCGCACGGAGGAGCCCGAGCACAGTTGCAGTGGATCCAGTATACATTCTGGATAGCGGGACGGAGGCCGGGAGAGTACGAGTGGATACCCCTGGAGAGGGTACGACGACAGCTTGGGCTATGACAGGATGAGCCACCTCCCTTCCCTCAGTATCAGAGGGATGATGTAGAGGCTCCATTACCTGCACCACATCCTATGGACCCAGATTGGGTTGCTGAGAGGCCGATAGATGATATCGTAGATGATGCCGGCTGCACAGGAGCATTTTTGGTTTGGTGGGCCGGAGAGAGAGCTGCGAGGAGAGCACAACCCGCACAGCTAGACTTGGCGGCTGTTAGAGTAGAGAGGGATCAGCTCAGGGGCTAGGTACAGTTATTACAGGGGCAGGGTGCTGCAGCACAGGCATAGATAGGTGTCTTACAGGGACAGCTAGCCCAGTCTCAGGCACAAGTAGCAGCACAGGAACCACCAGCGGTACAGGTACCAGCACAGGCACCACCAGCAGCACCAACACAGGCACAAGTACCAGCACTACCACCGGCGCAGCCACAGGCACCACCAGCAGCACCAGCACAGGCACAGGGGGCACTGGTATTAGGTTTCAGGGGACCAGCCCCAGCACCTACGGTGGCTTGAGATCGGCTCTGCAGAATAGACTTGCTTCTATCCTATCATTCCTTTGAGAAACAGATAAGGGTTAGGGCTAGGAGGAATACCTGTTGAATGTTGAGATGGTGTGCGCGTACCGTAGAGAAAGATCAGATCGACTGTGAAGAACTCCTTTTTGTCTTGGAAGGACTACCTGCAAGTAAGAATACAAGACCACCAGATTTTAATTAGACAATAAATGAGGGATCTGCCTTAGGCCCAGGAAATATAAAACTTCCTTTCGAAGGTGGTCAGTTCCCCTTTTAATACGATTTAACACAAATGATAATAAAGAAAGCTATTGCAAAATCATCGATTTAGGTATCTCGTTACAAAGCAATAGGAGCTAAACTATCAATAATAAAGCGTCACGTTGTTGGTTCGGTTACTGGTCGTTGATACATCCAGGTTGAGTTAGAGGGATAAACCAGACTGGATCTGAGGTTGTTAGGTGGCAAATAGGCGAGAATAAGGTTTTGGGGTATAAGTCACAGTGACCGACGCCGGTCACTGGATAACCGACCACGGTTAGAGAACCGCTGCCGGTAGGGGATAAACGATACCAGTAGAGTCAACAATCTAAGTGCTTCTAGATAGAGGTTAGTTGCAAGGTGATTGTGGGGTTATTAAGATTGGGGGATGGCTGAGGGGAATGATGAGAGGATAGGGAAGACTCAGAGTGTGATAAAATGGCCTTCTGGGAAATATCAGGATGTATGGGTGAAGGTTAAGTGAAGTATGTTGTTGGTAGTAGATCTAGGAATAAACTTATGATTACTATTAATCAACAGGCTCAAGAAAATGGTGCTTAGAAACATATAAAACACTACTTACTCGTCCCTGATGCAGATGCAGGTTTCAGGACTGTGATGATGAAGACAAGACCCAAGTTGGATGATCTGACAATCCAAGATGAGTTATCTCCTCTTCTGATGCTCGGATGAGTGTTACTGGGCTCTGGTTATTCAGTTGCAGTCTTGGGCTTGATGTCCTTCTCTGCAAACTCTTCCTGTTTCTTCACTTGTCTCTGCTCGGCCAAGCAAATCCGGATCCTCTCGATGATTTCTCTTTTTTTTTTGATCAAATGAAAATCTGATCCTTTGTTTTTGGTTGGAAGTGGTCATTTACGGGGAACCGATGGCGGTTACACAACCGACGGCGGTCGAGTAGGAACCGGTATCGGTTAGGTCAAAGCGGGCTATTTTTGGTAAAATAGCCAGCTTTCCCTCCTTTTCTTCCGAGGGATTGGTTGCGGGCTTGGTCAAATCATTATGAAGTTGGTTTTAGGTGCGGATGAGGAGTAATTAGTCATAGGTGTGGAATTGGACCAAGTTATAGGTCTTAATTAGGTTAGTTTAGGGTTAAGACTAGGTCATGATGAGGTGGCGACATGAGGTGGCAGGTATGGCGATGTGGATTTATTAATTATAAGGTAATTAATAAATAATTGTGTAAGGTTTAGGTGATGAGGTTAGGTTGCGAAATGGGATGCGGGGTACAGGGTGTCGTAAGACACAAATTTGGTGTCTACATTAGCCCCTTATTGTCGTGTAGTTTGTTTTGTAAAGCTGCACGGACAATAATAAGAAGTGGTTACCCCTGTTAAGGGTATAGGTAATCCCCCTCAAATCTATCACAGATTGAGGTAGCGTGAAAGCAGGGATAGGGTTGATAAAGGGTAAATGGTGTTGAGATAACGGTAAGAGGGTGGGGTAGGTCCAAGGAAGCAGACGCACGTTGAAATGCAGTAGTGCGACCAGGGTATATGATTTGAAGAGCAAACAAGCAATTCATAGGCAAAGGTCGATAGTTTATCCAAACAAGGGTGATATAATCCTGGTATCCAAGGCATAGGAAGTAGCTCCAGGGGATATAACGGGTAAGGTACAGGAACGTTTAGGCATGTTCGGCAGTACCAAATGGTTGGTTTGGTTGAGATAAACGTCACGGTCTAAGTCTAGGCAAAGTTGGTCGACTGATCAAGTCAAGGACCCTAATCATGCTAAAACACGAATAGGTGAGCTCGATTGAACAAAAAGGTACATGATGGATGGATAAAATAAAACGTTGATTGTGGGTATGGTATTTAATTGGTGCGGTCTTAGCTCGGGCCAAATGGTTGGGTGCGGCCTTGGGTTGCGGTGGGTCGGGCCAAATGGGTTGGTTGCGGCCGTGGGTCGGGCCAAATAGGTTGGTTGCGGCCGTGGGTCGGGCCAAATTGGTTGGTTACGGCCGTGGGTCGGGCCAAATGGTAGGTTACGGCCTTGGGTCGGGCCAAATGGGTAGGTTGGCCTTGGGTCGGGCCAAATGGTAGGTTACGGCCTTGGGTCGGGCCAAATGGGTTGGTTGCGGCCGTGGGTTGGGCCAAATGGTTACGGCCTTGGGTGGGCCAAATGGTAGGTGACGGCCTTGGGTCGGGCCAAATAGGTTGGTTACGGCCTTGGGTCGGGCCAAATGGGTAGGTTGCGGCCTTGGGTCGGGCCAAATGGTAGGTTACGGCCTTGGGTCGGGCCAAATGGGTTGTTGCACGGCCATGGGTCGGGCTAAATGGGTTGGTGACGGGGTCGGGCCAATGAAGTTAACAAAGGGTTGTCAACGAAGGTGGATATAGGCGATGTTGGTATAAAGGGCTATTAGTAAATAAGGGGTGAAATTGGGGTAGAAGTTGGAATAAAACCGATGTCGATTATCTATGACCGATATCGGTTAGGGGACCGATACCGGTTCCTTAGGGCATAATAAAACCGATATCGGTTATAGGTCAAAAACCTATAAAAAGAAAAATACGGCCTGTCATTGTCACATTTGCAATTTGAAAACCGATTTGGGTTGTCTGAGGTGGATTATTGAGATTGGAGCATTTTTTGGTTGAGGTGGCGCTATTTGAGTGGAGAATTGAGTGTTTAGTGGACCCTAGTGAGTAGGAGGCAGCAGTTGATTGGTGGAGGACCCAGCAGAGGAGAGGTGGAGCTATGGCACAGCCAGGAGGAGCAGGAGGTGCTGGACCAGCTGGACCACCACCACCCATCCCACCACGACGACGTGTCGTCGTACCGGTAGGTTCGAAACCCTTCATTGTGTGAATTTGATGTTGTTAGGCTATTTTTGGGGGTTTGGGTAGGAATCCATGTTTTGGTAAAATAATGAATAAATTGAAGTTATTTAAAAAACGAAGAGGATAGATGGGTAAAATAGGGCAAGGCGGCAGGGTGGGTAGATTTTTAGGGTGTTTGGGTGGGTAAATAGGTATAAATAGGCAAAAAAGGATTTTGGGGGGCCGCGTCGGGTTCGGCTCCGTGATTTTTCAGTGACCGATGCCGGTCACTAAGCGACCGGCATCGGTCAAGAAATTTCGGGGCAGGGTGGGTTTGCGGGTGACCGGTGTCGGTCGTACATCGACCGGCGTCGGTGGAGAGGGGACCGGTTGCGGTCATGGGTGACCGGTACCGGTCCGTTTTGCTGTGGTTGGGGGTGTTTGGTGGTTGTTGGGGCTGTTGTTTGGGTGTTTGGGTATTAGTGGTTTGGGTTTTGTGTTTGTGGGGGTGAAGAGGGAAGGGGTAGAGGTTAATAAGAAGGTTGATTGGTGAGTGGGGGGAAAAATGGGGCAATTGTGTGGTTGGTGCGGTTCGGATAGAGTAGGTGTTGGGCATGAATGGGGAGGTGTTAAATTGGTAGGGGCATAGGTAAATGGCGAGAGTAGAGCTGAGTAAATGGTAGTGTGCGAGATAAGGCAAGGGGATATCATAAAGTTTTTAGGGTAAAATAGGTGGGTGTAGGTGTGTGTTATAGAGTCGGGTTGTGGTCGGGTGGGTAAAAAGAGGGTATAGAAGGTTAAAGTAGTAGTTGTTTGAAAGGGTAGGTCTAATGCAGTGGGTGATTTTGTGCAGGCACGTCAGCAGCTGACTATGCGGGATAGGATGCCTCCGCTGTTGAGACGGATGCGGCCACACGTGTCCGCAGCGCAGTGGGGTATCATGCGCGAGGTGGGACTCGGCGGAGTCCAGCGATACAGAGCGATTGACAGGGATCACAGTTTGATGGTCGCCCTCATCGAGAGATGGGATCCGGCGACCAATGTGTTCCATCTCCCGACTGGAGAGATGACCATCACATTGGAGGATGTGTATCGCATCCTTCGATTACCGATTGATGGAGAGGCAGTCTTTCAGGTTGATGCTGAGACAGCCATGGACAGCATCCTACACGTATTCGGGGATGCAGCTGCGCTACTGACATATCACAGCACGAGTATCGCGTATGGGGATATGTACCGAGCCCACCGCCATGAGACACGGCTTGCTGTGCTGATGATGATCGGGATCACCTGCTTCGCCCTCCCAGACTCAGAGGGAGGCCGCTTTCCACGGGTGCTTATGGGGGTGCTACATGAGATGGTGGAGGAGCACACATGTTATGCTTGGGCACCAGTATACCTGGTGCAGTTATACCGAGAGCTGTGGGGCTATCGCCGGATGAGGCGATTCGGGATTTGCTCGATGTTTTTACTACACTGTTGGGCATATGAGCATATCATATGCATTAGACCAGTAGGGCTGCCCCAGCAGCCAGGGCCACAGGTCATCTATAGATACGGCTTTCAGAGGTGGTTGGGGGTCGTGGGCCAGCCACGAGCAGTGCTTGCAGGGCGGGACGTCACTTATTATAGACATATGTTAGAGGGCTTGACAGCGTTAGATATTGTATGGAGACCTTATAGAGGTCATCACCCGCACGGAGGAGCCCGAGCACAGTTGCAGCGGATCCAGTATACATTCTGGATAGCGGGACGGAGGCCAGGAGAGTATGAGAGGATACCCCTAGAGAGGGTACGCAGGCAGTTGGGGCTACGACAGGATGAGCCACCACGCTTCCCTCAGTACCAAAGGGATGATGTAGAGGCTCCAATGCCTACACCACAGCCCGTAGACCCAGATTGGGTTGCGAGAGAGGCCGGCAGATGATACCGTAGATGATGCCGGCTGCACAGGAGCATTTTTGGTTTGGTGGGCCGGAGAGAGAGCTGCGAGGATAGCACAGCCCGCACAGCCAGACTTAGCGGCTGTTAGAGCAGAGAGGGACCAGCTCAGAGGGTAGGTACAGTTATTACAGGGGCAGCTTGCTGCCGCACAGGCACAGATAGGTGTCTTACAGGGGTAGCTAGCCCAGGCTCAGGTACAGGTACAGGTACAGGCACCAGCAGTAGCACCACCAGCGGCACCGGCACAGCCGTAGGTATAGGTACCACCACAGCCACAGGCACCACCAGCGGCACCAGCACAGGCACAGGGGGCACTGGTAGTAGGAGTCAGGGGACCAGCCCCAGCACCTACGGTGGCTCGTGATCGTTATATGGAGGCTAGAGCGGAGGCCCGGTACTATCAGGATATTCTTGATGGTACCGGGGCTGATTATCAGCCATATGCGGCACATAGAGCAGAGACCTCTCAGAGCCAGAGATCTCAGGGAGGTGCAGCCACAGCCGGTGGGTCTGTGACAGGCAGGAGGCGAGAGGCAGCACAGGGACCAGCAGGCAGACAGGCAGAGGGCGGTGGAGAGAGCTGAGGGGTCCCTGCATATTTTTGTATTGGTTCATTGGATATGGGCACCGGTCTGCGAACCGGCTATGGTTATAGAGGCCTGCGTGCCTAGATATTATGTATTCATTTATTCATTCATTCATTTATTGTATATACCGGCCTGCGAGCCGAGTACGGGTTGTACAGTGGATACTGGCCTGTGAGCCGAGTATGTTTTTGATATGAGAGACCGGCCTGCGAGCCGAGTCGAGATTATTGACAGTTATTGCAGCCTGCGTGCCGGCTTTGTTGTATTATGAGATCACAGAGGCCCCGATGCAGGGCACATTGTATATTTGAAACTTTGTATATATATAGATATGATGATTTGACCCACATGTTGTGCGTAAAAAAAATGTGTTAAGTGTTTTGAAAATGGTTTGTGATATTTAATGTATGATGAGGTTGATTTACATGGTGTTATATATTAATGATGTTGATGTCTTTTGTTGATGGGATGTATGTATGTATATATAAATGATAAGTTTAGTTGACATGTTGTATTATGAAATGTTGTATGTTTTGTCGCTGGTTTTGTGAAATTGAATGTATGTAGCTATTAAGTTGGATCCAAATGGTGTATAGATTGATAGCTTTTGATATCGTTAGTGGATGGCTTATGTGTTTTTGTAATGTAGATAGATGATGTTGATGAAATTGTAATGAGATGAGGATTTAATGAAAAATATGGATAATGGTGTTGTTCATGCAGGAAAAAAGGGACGGCCGCCACAAAAAATTGTAAAAATGAAGAGACGACTTAAGGTTTAAGCAACAAAGGGACACCTGACCGATATCAGTTATATAACCGATGTCGGTAGCTATATGACCGGTATCGGTTATGTAACCGATATCGGTTATGCAAGAATTATTTTCCTAAAAATAGAACTGCTGGATTGGCAACTTAAGTTCTTATTTTTAGCATTCTTATTTTTAGAGTCATGCAACAAGTTAAATATGCGAATGCGACGCTGTTTGACAATTGCTACAGGTAATTGCATGAAATAATTTAAGTGATAAGGAGGAAAGAGACAGGTGAAGTGAGCGTGGGCTGAAATTCAGAAGGCAGGAAGACAAGTTATATTTGAAGAGGGTGGTGAACATGGCTGAACGAGGAGAAGCATCCAGCAGGCAGGGACGAGGGGGAAGACATGTTCTGCCCCAAGCTGCTGCATCCCGAGAGGTAAACTGTTTGGTTGTAATTTGATTCTTGCATGTGTTGTAAATAAAATGAAAGAAGTGTAAGTGGGTAAAGATGAGAAAGAAAAGGTAATAGACAAGGGTTGGGGATGGGGTGAGTGCTATGGGGTAGGTAAGCAGGGTGGTCACGTAGGTTTTTAGGTAGAAATAGGAGTAAACGGGCTTCATAATTATCGTAGGTGTATGCTTTAAGCAGGGTAGGTATATTTTTGACAGTGACCGGTATCGTTTGGAAGTAACCGGTATCGGTTAGGAAACCGGTATCGATTATGCATAACCGGTATCGGTCACTGTAAGGGTTTCCAGATTTTGAGAAAAATCCCGTAGAGATTTGTTTTGTTGAATAATTAGGTGTCATTTTGATGTATGTAGGCAGAAGCAAGGTTATGGATGAATGATACTGTGCCAGCGTTGTTGTCACGAATCCAAGCGGATGTAACACCAGCTGAATGGGCATTGATAAATCGGTTGGGGTTAAGTGGAATTCACTATTATGCAAGTATCACGCGTAACCATGCTATGTTGCAGACGTTGATTGAGAGATGGAATCTAGAAAAGAATACCTTCTATCTGCCAACAGGGGAGATGACAGTGACTTTGGAAGATGTGTTCCATATTTTGAGACTCCCAATGATAGGAAAAACAATGTATCAGGCGTTGCCCAGCGTGGGGCGGGGCAGCGATAACAGCAGTATTTG
This sequence comes from Taxus chinensis, assembly GCA_019776745.2. Lineage (NCBI taxonomy): Eukaryota > Viridiplantae > Streptophyta > Pinopsida > Cupressales > Taxaceae > Taxus > Taxus chinensis. Next base: position 162,904,603 of record CM034150.1, read on the forward strand.
GGTCAGCTACACAAGATTTGACACAGCGAGGTTTATCATTTACGTATGGTATAATGTATGCAACACACCCATGAGGAAACAAGGTTGGCCGTGCTATTAATGATAGCGGTGGGGTATTATGCATTGCCAAGGGTGGAAGGAGCAAGATTTCCCAAAGCATTGATGAGTGTTATTTGGGAAATGATAGAAATGAGCGTGACATTTGTATGGGCACCCGCGTATCTGGTAGAGTTATATAGGGGTTTATGGGCATGCAAGCAAAAACACAGGATGACACTGGATTGTTCGTACTTATTACATTGTTGGGCCTATGAGCATATTGTTTGTGTGCGTCCAATAGGCCGACCCATTGAGTTGGGAGAGGTAAGGAGTGCAAAGGTTGGGATTCAGACGATGGGTCTAGACATAACAAGAGGCGAGATCCCAGGCCGTGATAGATTACATCGAGTATTATAGACAAGTATGGGAGATGGTGGTGATTGCGGATATTTGTTGGAGGCCGTACAGGAACTATATGGTGACAGAGCACATAGCTAAGGAGTTGAGGGGGTGTAGAGTGATTGAGGTGGATCACAGGGCATAGGCCGGGTGAGTACGAGAGGATTCCTCTAGATCGCGTTGCGGCGACAATTTGGGTTCGTTCAGGATATACCTATGACATATAGACCATACATGAGGATCGACGCCGAGGTAGCATTCTCGCCTCCCCGGCCTACACCTCTAGAAGGGCCAGAAGAGATAGTAGCCGATCGTAGGGTAATGGATGTGGGAACGACAGAGGCCTATAGAGTATGGTGGGGTAGCAGAGCTGCGAGGTGCACGTGAGCACCTTGACATAGCTGTGATTACAGCGGAGAGAGATTCAGCTGCAGGATTTGGCTTGCCAGATTCAAACACAGGGTGAATGAGAAAATGGGATTGTTAGAGGCTTCACAGTTACGAGTGGAGAGACTAGAGGCAAGATTCCTCCATGTAAGAGGACGTATTTGTATGTTACAGGAGATGTTGGTGGATCAATGGGAGGAACCAATGGCAGTGGCACCTTTGAGGATGGAGAGGCCAGCTGAGGGGCATCGACCATCACGATCACAAATCGGGAGGAGGTGCAACGATCTACGTGAATTTCATAGGAATATAAGAATAAATAAAGATGCCGACCTGCGAGTCGATGATAGAGAAGATGTATTTTTTTAACATCTAAAATAAAACTAAAGATGTATGTTCTTTTGAGTGATGATAATAATAAGAAATGGTTGTGTTTTGAATGTTGTTTTTTTTTTTGTTTTTTTTTTGTTTTTTTAAGATAAAGAGGAATGTTGGCAAATAGAAATACACAAAAAATATTTATATTTACAACACATGATAAGGTATGGTAGGGGATGATCGAGCTAACCTTGGGAGACCCCATGTCTCCTAAGTGCTGCCTACATAGCCCATTGCAAAAAGCAAGGAAGCGCCTCAGACCGATGTAGTTCTCCCGTAGGATCAGGGAGAGGTGAATTCAGGCAATTTGGTTGTGGTTAGGAAATTTTGTTGGTTGGTCAAAATTGGATGTTGGTAGGGTAATGTTGTTGGTGTTGGTAGGGTAAAGCGAAAGTTAGCATTCCCAAGTAGTAGGGAATCGTGTCCTCATTAAGGTCAACACACAATCCTAGAGCCGAGCAAAAGATGTAAGAGTGACCCGTAATTAAGAAGAGCTAAACAAACCACATATTAATGTAGGATGAGCTTGAATCCCTAGGTACCTTGCATAGGCGAGAAGTCTATAGGTGAAAAGAGTGGTATAATCACAATATATCGGATATACGTCACGTCCCTTGAGTTTTGTTTCTTTGACAAATGGTGAGGTGAGGTGGTTGATGTGGGTGAGGGTGCAGAGAGCTTATTATAAGATGATTATTCTGACAAAAGAAAACCAAACCTAAATAGACAAGTCCATGACTCAGAAGTGTTTTGAAATATCTGCTTTTATTTTTATTGTATTTCTGCTGGATACAGACTGATCAATGCAGGAAGTCTACATGGGATATGTATTTTGTTGTTCTTGAGGTCTTCATGAAGCTAATCAATGCGAGAAGCTTCTGATAAAGGCTGACTGTCTATAGCTGTCCTTCAAGGGAGTAGTCTATTTATAGTAGCAGATGCAGTGTTTATGTATAGTTGTCCTTCGGGGGGAGCGGTCTATATATAATAGTAGCAATAGTTTGGCATATAGCTGTCCTTCAAGGGAGCAGTCTATTGTATAATTTAGAGGTCTAGATGTCCATTGGGCATAAAGCATCTAGTTTTTGTAGGAAGTTTGACTCAAGAAAATCCCATAAGTGTTTTAATTAAGAATGTGTCATTTTGATACTTTGAAGTCATGGACTAGACTAAAAGGGGAAGGCATCTTTAAAGGGGAGGTGATAATCAAACCATGTGAGCTTGATTTGATTTTGAGATGTAAGAAACAAAGTGTATGCGGTGGTAAAGGAGCTCAAGGGACGAGCATAAGGTAGATAAGAAGTGATATAACACTAATTTCAACAGTAGAATGGTCGAAGATGCAAGGCATTAAGGGGTTCAGCCTCAGGTTTACCATTAAGTGAAGCTAAACGATAAGTGCCTGATCCATAAGTGTGAGTGATAATGTAAGGCCCAATCCAATTAGGAGCAAATTTTCCACATTTGCTCTTTTCTATTTTGGTTACATGTTGATTCTCTTTGAGGACAAGATCACCAACCTTAAAGGTACGCTCATGAATTCGCTTATCATAAGCATGCTGGATGCGTTTTTGATAGATTTGAAGTTGATCAAGAGCCGTAACACGACGCTCGTCAAGAAGCTCTAATTGGGCTAACCACTCTTGGCGGAAATCATCGTTGCTGAGAATATCCTGGAGAGATATTCTGAGGGAGGGTATTTGTATTTTGAGAGGCAAGACAGCCTCGGTACCATATAACAAATAAAATGGTGTGGAATTAGTGGAGGTATGAATTCTAGTACGCTAAGCCCAGAGGGCAAAGGGGATGTGATCGTGTCAATTTCTTCCGGACTCATTAACAACTTTCATGAGAATTTTGGTTAGGGTTTTATTAGAAGATTCAACTTGGACCATTGGCCTGTGGATAATAAGGTGATGAAAAACTAAGTTTGATATCAAATTTGTCACAAAGGTCTTGTAACAACTTATTTTTGAAATATTTACCATTATCTGTTATTAGGCGATGAGGAATACCAAAACGACAGATAATGTGATGGTTAACGAATTCGACAATTTTTTCTTTTTTGATTGAAATGAGTGGAATGGCCTCTACCCATTTTGTGTAATATTCGGTTGTTGTGATTATCCAATGGTGACGTTGTGAAGAAGGTGGGTGAATCTCACCAATAAGGTCTAAACCCCATTGTGAGAAAGGCCAAAGATCTCGTGCGACCTGTAGCGGATGGCTAGGAGTATGTTGAAGGTTGGCATGTTGTTGACATATAACACAACGCTTAACATATTCGTAGCAGTCGTTATTAAGAGTAGGCCAATAATAACCTAGGCAAAGGATTCATTTTAGCCATGGCAAGGCCACTAAAATGTCCACCACAAATGTCGTCATGGACTTGTTGGATGGTATAGGTGACCTCCGTGCCGGTTAGACATTGAAGGAGGATGCCATCAAAGCCACGTTTATAGAGGAGTCCCCCCATGACAACATAACAAGAAACACTTTTAAGAAAAGCACGTTTTTCGTTACTAGTAAGGTCAGGTGGGAGAACAGAGGTTGTAAGGTAGTCGTGAAATCGGTGGTACCAGGTATCCTGCGAATTAGCAGACACATTATTTATCATACAAACAACCAGGGCTGAGTAGGATGGGGCAAAAAGTTGTTGGACCAAGACGAATATATCAGAGTTAGTTGGTGAGGCAGGAATTTGCGAGGATAAGCAAGCCATAGTATCCGTAAATTTGTTAGTGGAGCGTGGAATGGTCTGGATAGAATAACGAGTAAATGAGGTCAAAAGTGAATCCATGTAATGTTTGTACTTTTGAAGTTCCTCATTCTTACATTGGTAGATGCCCATAACTTGATTGACTACCAATTGAGAGTCGCCAAAAATATTAATAGATTTGACACCTAAGTGTAATGTAACCTGGAGACCTAAAACACGGGCCTCGTATTCTGCTGTATTATTAGTGCAGGGGGAAATCAAGTCAAAATGAAAGAGACATAGGTTCAGTGTCAAGAGGGATGAGAACAACACCGGCTCCTCCGCCACACTGGCATTTGGATCCATCGAAGAAGAGGGTCATTTGATATGACTCTTCCCTGAGTGAAAGAGTGGTGATGAGTTCGTCGAGGAAATTAAAATTGGTGAATTGTTCCCCAGGTAAAGGGGCCTCCACAAGTTGGTCCGCAATAGTTTGTCCTTTGATTGACTTCTATTGTACAAACTCAAGGTCAAGGTTGGCAAGGAGCATAAGCCATTGGGTGATGCATTGGTTTAGATGTGGTTTGGCATACATATAATGAATGGGGTCCGTGTTGGTGATGATAAAATTTTCTGTGATTCAGGAGGTAATGTCAGAGTTTGGTGGCTACAAATGATAGGGCTAGGCACAATTTTTCTACATGTGTATACCTAGTCTCATAATCCACAAGAGTACGACTTATATAATAAACGGCTTGTTTCTCACCGTGTCGAGTCCCGATGTGAGAGCATGGCTCCTATAGCATGGTCAGTGGTAGAAAGGTAAAGGTAGAAAGGGTGATCATCCTGAGGTGGAATAAGCACGGGTGGTTGCAAGAGATAGGATTTGAGAGCTTCAAAGGCTTGGTGACACTCTTCACTCCATTGAAAGGCAATGTCCTTTTTAAGAAGGTGATGGAAAGGTTGACATCGATCCGAGAGTTGGGAGATGAAACGCCAGATGGATTGAAGTTTACCCTGCAAACTACGTAATTGTTTGAGGTTTTTGGGTGGGGGCATTTCTAGGATAGCTTTTACTTTAGATGGATCGACCTCAATGTCACGCAAAGAGACGATAAAGCCAAGAAGTTTTCCCGAAAGAACACCAAAGACACATTTCTTTGGTTGAAGCCGGACTAAAATATTGCAAAAGGCGATCGAAAATAATGGTTAAAACATCGAGATGTTCACTACGATGTTTAGATTTGCCAAGAAGATCATCGACATAATCCTCAAGGATAGTGTGCATAATGTCATGAAAAATGTAATTCATAGCCCGCTGATAGGTCACACTAGCATTCTTAAGGCCAAATGGCATGACACGATAACAAAAGGTTCCCCAAGGAGTTATGAAGGCAGTTTTATGTTGATCAGCCGGGGTTACCAAAATTTGATTGTATCCCGAAAAAGCCATCCATGAGAGAAAGAATTTCATGGCCCGCAGTGCGATCAAAAAGTTGATCAATACTTGGGAGGGGGAAGTCATCCTTGGGGCAAGCGAGGTTAAGGTCTCGGAAATCCGTGCATATCCAAAGTCCCCCCCGTCACTTTAGTGACAAGTAAGATGTTAGAAATCCATTGAGGATAGTCAATAGGAAAGATGAAGGGAAACAGAAAGAATTCGTTGAAGCTCTTCTTTGACCAAGAGGGAAATGCGTGGATGCATTTTTCTCATTTTTTGTTTGACTGGTTTGGAATCGGGGTTAAGGGTGATGTTATGGATAACAATGGTAGGATCAATTCCTGGCATGTCAGCGTAGGACCAAGTGAAAGCTTGGTTGCGGGTACGGAGAAAGGTAGTAAAGGTAGCTTGTTCTGATGTGTTAAGGGATTGTCCGATCCTCACAACGTGAGGATCCTCCTCGGTGTGGATGTTGATTTCTATAGTCGACTCATTCAACATCGTTTGTGTTTCAGATGGTAATGCGCGTTGAATATAGGATTCGTCTGCCCCAAGGTAATTGAGGACGGAGTCGTCATCCTGGCACTCAACAACATTAATCGAAGGTGAATCCTCTTCGATCATGTCTGGATACAGAAGGGGAAGAGAAGATGGGTCCTCATTATCGTGTTGATAAGTGAGAGGACCTATGAAGATAGCATTTATGAAAAAAAAAAGTTAGGAGGGATAGATTCAGGGTCTATCAACTCTGTGGGTGATGATGGAAAAGTGGGTGATGATGGCTTGGTAGGGGTGGTGTCGTCATCCTCCAGGATACAACTGACACGAGGTTTCTCCGGTGTAGGTGTTTCAAGAAAACTGAGACCACTGCGATCATTGTGTTTACGTGTAGTCGTGGGAATGAGTGTATGTCGGCCTTGTTCGTAAAGACCAAAACCAAAGCCTTTCCAAGCACAACGAGTCAAGAAGGTGAGGGTGAAATGACGATTTGTGAAGTATTGAAAATCGGATTGGAAGGGAACCACACCAAGAGGAGGTTTAGGGGTAACAGAGGATGTGTCAACACCTCCATACGTTAGGTTAGTGCGGAAATGGGGTGGTCTGTAAGATATTACCTCCCCCACGTGACAGTCGTAGGTGGGATGTGCATGTAACTTTTCGTACTCCTGCGGGGTATGGAAAGAGCTAATGTTATATAGGCAGTACTCCCCCAGCGTAAGGCGTTGAAAAACATCTACTAAGGGGTCGGAGGTTGGGATGTTATCCGCGTGAAAGGAAGTAATATTTGTAACGGCGGTTTCATTGATTGAAGGTGTAGGTACGTTGGAAGTGGATGGCTGGGTTGGATGAATGGGTTTCTTGACTGGTACAAGCACATCATTAGGGCGATACAACATATTGCAAGTTTTTAAGGGGGGAGGATCATCTTTTACGGTGTAGGACTTCCCCTCATACTCAAATTTTATGCATCTATGTAAGGTGGAGGGAACACATCCCATAGCCCGGATCCAAGGGGCGGCCTAACAACATATTGTATTGGAACTCTCTCTCAAGGACATAGAAGAGTTCGGGTAAAGTACGTGGTCCTACACGAATGTTAAGGATCACGGTGCCTAAAGTAGAATTAATAGCATCATTGAATGATCGCAACATGATGGGGTTGGCGCACATGCAACTAGAAGGGATATTCATTTGTTGGAAGGCTTTTGAAGAGATGATGTTTAGGATAGCGCCTCCGTCAATCATAACATGACATACCTGAATATCCCGAACGTACGCTGAGATGAAAAGAGCAGGGTCAGGATCTTCGGCACCAAAGTCGATAATTTCATCTTTGGAGAAACTGATAGCAGCGGCTTGCTGTACAGAGACAGAAGTGGTTGGGGAGATAGATTTTTTGGTGAGTGAAGCAACGTGATTGGGTGTTAGAATAGAGGTAACAGGAAAGGTTTCATTAGGTAAAACTTCTATCCCTTGAAGGATTTCAACGAGAGCTTGTCGATGAGATTCAGAAGTCTAAATGAGATCATACAGTGTCATTTTTACAGGAAATTGGTGAAGCTGTTTGATCATAGTTCGATGGGCAATGCCATTAGAGATGGGATAGGCGGGTCTGCGAATAACCACTTTAGGTGGTGTTGTAATCGGGATGGTGGACAGAGAAAGAGATGCCGCAGGTGTGTTTTCTTTTGCTTTCCCATTGTTTTTCTGCCCTCGAGTAGCAACACTAATCATATTGATCTCGTGAATACGAGAGGAGGAAGATGGTAGGGATAGGTCATGGTTTTCGAGAGGTGGGGCTGTAATAATGATAGATCTTGGTGAGGCGGGGACAGGTGGTATAGGAGAGGGAATTGAAGCTAAAGGTCTCTCTCTGCGTAAGTTGTCTTTCTTAACTTTTCTATATCTAAGAGAGGTGACTGATGAAGTATAGCTTTCAACGCTTTGCATCCCTCTACGTCATGTCCTGGTGTGCGGTGGTAAGTGTAAATTTTAGACTCATCGTAACCTATAGCTCGAGGTTTAGATGGATCATAAAGTCTATGTGGGGGGTAGGGAAATGGTTGCATTCTCTACCAACATAGCAAAGATTTTGGCGTAAGGACCCTTTGAGTGGGTCGAAGTTATAGGAAAATGAGGCTATTGACTGGGTCGATTTTGGTGATGATGTGGTGTGGTTGGTTTGTATGGGGGGTGGTTTAGCCAAGGAGTTTTGATAATGGGTTTTAACTAACCATGGTTTCTTTGACGCAGAAGCTATGTTTGGCTGGATGGATGATGAGGCGACAGATGATGTGGTTATTAAAAAAACAACCATGGGGAAATAGGAGTGACAAAAAACAAATCTTTTGATAATGGAATTTGTTTAGGGTTGATAGGTGGACAGGATACGCGGGGTGACGGTGTTGCTATACCTTTGGATTTTTGTATGGGTGCAGAAGGCGTAGGTCACTTTAAAGAAAACGCAGGAGGTATGATATATTGATGTAAGGTAGAGGGATGTGGTCCCAATATGGAAGGTAGGTGTGACGACGAGGGTTTTAGTTGTGTTAATGACATAGATTGAGGAGATTGAGTCTGTCTCCTAATGGGATGGACGAATTTATTTTTAGATAAATCAAGCCGCTTAGGTGGATGTGTTAGACTAGGTATGGGTGAGGTCCCAAGTGTAGGGGAAGATTTGGTTAGGTTAATAGAAGTGGATGAGGTATTTGGTAGAGATGAGGGGGGTGAAGATGAGGACATAGGCATTTTAAGCTTCTGTAAACACTTCGGGTATATGGTAGAGGCATCAGGATCGGTTATTTGCATTTGAGTATAATATGGCGTACTAAAACGTTCCCATAGGACCTATCTATCTTTTGGGGAATGATAGTCCTCATGTGTGAATAAGAACTTTTGTATGGAAGAAAGGTGGGTTGTGATTCCGGTCCACTGTGGGTGTGATACAAGGGGTATATGAGGCACTGTATCAATGGGCGTTAAGAGGTTAACCGGTTGCTGAAAAGATTTAGGTGATGAAGGACTAATAGGTAGGAGGGTGTGTTTGAGAGGATCTGTCATGTTTAAAGAATGTGGTGATGTCGGTTCAAGAGGTTTCTCATCTAAGGATGACAAAAGAAGTGGCGAGCCTTCCTCTTGTACAGAAAGAATGGTAGAAGGAGACATTTGGGAAATAGATAAATTAGATAACATCCGCTCACAGTCTTGCAAGGATGTGGTGTAAGAAGGATCATTTGTGAGAAGGGAACTCTGGGTGGTTAATTCCTTGATGGGTAAAGGAACGGAAAGGATTTCAGTTTGTCTTGATGGCGAGGAAGGGGGTTCGGTTTCCTGCGTTAGTGAAGAGGTTTGATTCAGAATTTTTTTGATAGAGGTCTTTGGCTGGGAATCGAAGACTGCATGGATCTCATGAACACTCTCCTCGGCTAAGATATCTTGGTTTAGATTACTGTTAGAAGAATGATTCGGGAATGGTTTGTTGAATATTTTCAAATTTTGGTTAGTAGGGGCGTTAGGATTATTGAGGGCTATATCCCCCGCATCAACCATTTCCTGCACTATGTTTTTCAACATCTTGCAGTTCTCATGACTGTGTCCCTTCATGCGGTGGAAGTTACAGAAGTCATTTTATTTGTACCAAGAAGGTATGGCACAAGTGGAATCAAACCCAGAATGAGGTTTAACAGGAGGTAAGGTAATGGCTCCTGCTTTGACCAATTTTTCCAATATCACACCATATGTTTCTCCCAAGGGAGTGTAATTGATGGGCTCGGCTTTATATTTATAGGTGGTTTTTGGTGGGGTATTAGACGGTGCTTGAGATTTGACCATCACTGCGTGGACAGCCCCTTTTGATTTCGAAGCAGTCAATGGGTGAGGATTGGTGGTGTTAGGTTTGTTGGTGGAATCTTGGGTTCGGAAAGTGGGGTTTTTGTTGCGCAACCGCAATTTCTCTTCCTCTAAGGCTTGAATCTCTAGTTTTTGATCCATAGTAAAGGCCTCGTTAAATGTATGGAAAGTTTGAATTTGGAGGGTAGGAGAGATGTGCTTAGCGCAGGCCCACGTAAATAGTTTGATAAGTTCAGTCTGAGGCAAGGCATACGTAACTTGGTTGATAAGGCCCTGCCATCGTCCAACGAAATCTGCGATAGATTCATCTTCAAATTGTCGGATGGCATAGAGGTCGGTGATAGATACTTTCTTGGCAATGTTAATGGAGAAATGATCCAAGAAATATTGGGCTAGCTGGTTAAAAGAGAAGATTGAGTGCTGGATTAAAGCACTGTACCACTCCAAGGTGGGTCCCGATAAGGACATGGGAAAGGTGCAGAGTAGTAAAGCGTCATCGTGAGCAATCAGATAGCAGGCATGTCTAAATGATCGCAAGTGTTGTTGAGGGTCCTCCTTACTGTTAAAGTGGGTAAACTTTGGTAATTCCCATTGAGGAGGATATGAATGAAGGGGGACTGAAGGGTGGATGGGCTCCCGACAAACTTGCTCATATGTCAAGGCGCTACGAATTCCTGAAATAGAAGCCTCCAGATTTTGCATTTTGTCCATCATTTGTTTAATTAAATCAGTAGTTGGATGAGATGATGGTGTGGTTGTGGTAAACGGAGGCAAGTTGGGCCAAGGGCCACCGCTAGACAATGGTGGGGTTAAATGTTGATAAGGTATGGAGGATGAATGTGTTGAGGAAACCGAATAGGGATGTCCTATATAAGCTATTGAGGTTACCGGATATGTATGTGGAAATGAAAAGGTGGGCGGAGCTTGAGAAGGAAAGCTCGTGTGGATAGGTGGCAGAGAGCAAGTCATGAACGGAACATTCTGCAAGAGAGACGAGGTGGGAGAAGTTGGCGGTAATGACATGTTGGGCCCAAGATTAACCAAAGGAAAGCCAATCTGTGCCATATGGACCCCTGAAGCTGCTGAGGTAGGCGACGGGACTAAGGATGCAGAAGGAAAAATGGAGTTATCAGGAGGAGAAGGGGTTAAATGAGCATCTATACTGATAGGCATGCCAACAAGGAGTTGACCATCGGGTGTACGGTCAAGGGTATGAGACAAATAGTATTGTACAGCGCTAGGATTAGCATCCAGAAATTTGGAAAATTCCTTATCTCCTACTGGAATTTTGGGGATCTCACTGGTGTCCGTAGGTGTAGACACTTAAAATTGGTTACTCAATTTAGTGTCTCTTACATTCGTTTACCTGCTCAGGTAACCTGGGGCACGTTTATATCACCACTACCCCCTTGGAGTATTAATCAATTTGTGTTTTAAACACCTATCCTAAGTTTAATTCACCCCATTTTATTTTACCCATGAGTAATTAAATATTAACTATTTAATTACACCTTTTTACATATATCCTAACCACTTATCTACCCCATATCTATTTTATCCATATATCCCCCCTATTTCTCCTCCTCCCAAACCGAGTCGCGGGATATCTCCCGTACTTGGGATGATAAGATCATTCTCATCTTCCCAGAAATCGCTCCGTTTGGCCATTTCGGGAGTCTGTTCCCCGATCGGCGCCGACCGGTACTCGGTCGACGCCGATTTTTCGGAACGGCGCCGATTTAATCTCGGTCGGCGCCGATTATAAATACAAGCCCAGAACTCAGTTCTGGTTAGACACAGATTGTAAGAGAGAGAACAGGAGAGTTCCGAACATCAAAATTGAATGTTATCTATCGAGTGAAAGTGAATTTTGTCCAAATCAATCCCTGAGAGGAGCACCGTTACTCTGCTCTTATCACATCAGCTTCACACGTCTCCATTGATTTTCTGGTGACTCTGTTCCTGCCTTTAGCACAGGTGGAGCCTGGCCAGTGTCTCTCTGGCTTCTGCAGATCCAGCAGACGTTGACGATCTTGCCTCTATTTTCTGAGTCTCGCACTCTGTCTCGGATCGACGCCGATCTACATCAGTCGACGCCGATCTATATCAGTCGACGCCGATTTGTTCCAGTCGACGCCGATTCTACATAATCGACGCCGATCATACTGCAGACAGGTAAAAAGGACACAGGTAACACAAATCCAGCTTTATTTCATAGTTTCCTGTTTTCTGTTGCTTTCTGTCTGCTGTTTAAATTCTGTTTTATTACTGTGATCAGAAAATCTAGTCCTTACGTACATCTTTTATCATGTATGCTTCTCTGCTTAATTGAAAACGTGGACTGACATCCGCCGAGGAAGCTTATCGCTTCCCGGACCCGCTTCTCGGGTAGTCCACCTAAATACCTTTTAACGTGGTCTTTTTCTGTCAAGCATCGGTGTCTTGCAGGTTACTCGGATCTACTGTGCGAATTGCTCGTGTGCGCCCGTCTCATCTATATTGGCTTCCTTATCCGTCTGCATCTTCAGATCTTGTCCATCAGGTATCAATTTCATTTTGAGTTTTTCAAGGTTTTTGTGTTTAGTTTGGTGCATTAACTTGGACAGGTAACAAGCGCGAAATTCTTGATCTACATTCTGGCACGCCCGGTGGGACCCAACCAAAGTCCCTTATTGGTAAGTTCATCTCTTTTTGGTTTTGAGCTTTGTTCTTTTTCCTCGCTGATTTTTATCAGTCTTGTTTGAGCATTTCCTTTCATAGTTTCAATCTTGCTTTTTATGCGAAATCGTTATCTTGAAATTTTTCTATTTCCTTAAAATAGAAATTTTTCGTTTCACCATTATCTGGATATATCTTTCCGGATCTTGTTTGTTGTTTGCTTAACCTTTTCTTGCGGAGCACTTTGCTTGTTCGTGGGATTGTTCGAGGGGAAGAGCTCAACAACGCACTTTTTGAAGTCCACACACCTTGGAGAGCTAAATCTACAGGTATTTCTCTTTTACGGTGTTTTCTCTTTTTAGGAACTAAAAAAAAAAGTAAAGAAAAAAATTTGTTTGTTTTTTTTTTATCACATCCAAACATTTCAATTTTTGGTGCTTAAAAGGAATTTAATAGCATTTGGGAAAGAATCTGTTTGACTTGTCTTCATCGAAATCAAACACTTCGTTTTTAAGTGCTTAAAAAGAACTCTTTCTTTGTCATTACTATTGTATGTTTCTCATCTAGTTTTAATTAGGCTGGAAAATTGATCAAAATCGGTAGTGACACTATTTGATTTTTATTTTTCACCCTTGCACACAAAGCCAAAATCACTAGGTATAAAGCATTTAAACAAAAATTCCTTCCCTGGCCTCACCTACTTGGAAGTGACATCCAAGAGGAAGAGCCTACGCGGTACTCGGGCCGCGCTATAAATTCACGGAAGTTCTGGTATATATTGGCAAAGCACCCGACTCCCTTATCGCAGCGGTGTGTGAAGTGCGGGGGTAGGCCCCTATATCAAGCCACGTACCGGTCTTTTACTGAAGTGCCTTCGGGACTCCTCACCAAACATTCCCCAAACCATCCTTAGTTTGGCTATCTGAGTAGTTCCTGTTCTAAAAAGCCTTCCCTAATATTTTCTTTCTTAAAAGCATCAAAAATTAAAGGAGATAATCACCTGCGCTGCTTGAATTGTCTGTGCATTAGTTAGGTCAATCTTCTTTTCTGTGTGTTTATGACGGTCATCACTCGGTTACAATCTAGAAGAATGGCTCAATTGGCCCCTTCTTCTTCCGAGATTACCACTAGTGTGGATGTTTCGGCACCCCCCAGATCTTCCTCTGGACCGCTGTTAGTTGGTTCCCCATCCTGGTCATACAATCCTTTCTATCAGGCCAAAGCAACCCCATCACGTCCAGCTTCCCCTAGTCCTTCAGAAATATCATCTGCTTCTGACTTAGAGTATGTTCCTCGTGGGGATCCTGAATTTCAGGCACTCCTTGATCGTAACCCGGTAGCCCTCATGGACTACCTAGTACACAAATCTATCCAAATATCTGATCAAGGACCACCAATCCAACAAGTGTACGATTATCCTCATGAACCATCCCAGGATTTTGTAGAACAGTTAGCATCATTTTTCTCGCCTCGAACCATGGAAGAGGGTGGCGCACCTGTGCCTCCTTTTTCTCTTCCACCGACCGTATCGACTAGTTCTCAAATAGTCTTACCTATACCTAACGCCGCAGTTACCTCGACTATTCCACAACCTACTTCTGAGAAGTCCTCTTCTCTGGCTATCATGGGTGCGTCTGCGCACCCACATATTGCTGTTAATTCATCTATGCCGTCCATTGTATCCCAGGGTCAGTACCTCTTTATGAGTCAACCCCCTTCGACTAGTCAGTTGGTTCCTGCTTCTCGTCCCCCAGTGGGTTTTTCATCCAATATTCCAGCAACAGTGACCTTCACCCATCCTCTAGCATCGACGCCCTTAGTAACTAATCCAGCAGTAAAAAGCCTCTTTCAGGTCTTGTTCCCCACCATGTCCAATCAAACCAACACCCATGTTCCTCAATCTATTCCGATTCAGTCAACAAGCATAGGAGTCCACCAATCACAGGCTCCGTCCGTCATCCAACCTTCATTTTCTCAACCACTTATTATCCCACAGCCTCACCTATACACACCCAGGCTCCTTCACAGCAAATACCTCACCAGGCGTCACCCAGAACACCTGGTTATTCCTCTTATCATCCTATCAATGAACAGATGAATCCCCCGTTGACACCTCAACAACATCCACCATCTGCTTCCTATGTAGGACATGCCACTGTGCCTCCTCCTCAATCTGACGTGGTTCAAATTATTTTCAAGAAAATCACAGACTTGGAAGCCTCCACCAAAGGGGCTCGTCCTTCATACTCTTTTGAAGAAGTGTGTAATGAACCCATTCATCCCTCAGTGGCTTTTAAGCCTTATCCTCCCCAATGGGAACTTCCTAAATTTTCAAAATTCCATAGTCGGGAGGACCCTCAACAGCATTTGCGAGCATTCAAACATGCTTGCTACCTCATAGTCCAAGATCAGGAGCTTATGCTCCGTACTTTTCCTATGTCTCTAGCAGGTCCTGCTTTAGACTGGTACAACAACATTCCTCAACATTCCTTGTTTTCTTTCTCTCAATTGGCTCAGATGTTTGTTGAAAACTTTTCAATAAATATCGCCCATAAGATCTCGATCACAGATCTTTATAACATTCGTCAATTCGATGATGAGTCTATTGCAGACTTTGTCACTCGTTGGAGAGGGATAGTAAATCAATTGTCTTTCTCCCTTCCTCAACCCCAACAGATCAAGTTATTTACTCGATCTTGTGCTAATCATATTTCTTCCACTTTAAGGATCCAGACCTTTCATACATTTGAAGAAGCCTTTACGATGGCACGCAAACTTGAGTCTCGCGCCATTGAACAAGGGAAGTTAAAACTTCGCTCTAAGTCTAAACCAGATTTTTCTCGGTTTACCAAATCAAATCCTTCCACTTCTAAAGACAAGAACCAGGGATCCACCAACGCTATCGTATTAAAAACATCACGAGCCGATAATACTTCTAATCAAACACCATGGAGAGACTCCTCATCTTCTCGAAAAGGGTCCTCGTCATCTCGATCTTTCACTTCGTTGGGAGAATCATATGCTTCTATCTTAGAGAAAATGTTGGAAGTTCGCATGATCGAACTTCCCCCCATTAGGAATATTGATGAAAACCAAGAACGTCCATTCTGGTATAGGGAAAATGATTTCTGTCATTATCATAGAACCAAAGGTCATGACATTGAACGGTGTCAGACCTTCAAAAATCTTGTCCAGAAATTCATTGATAGAGGTGAGCTCATTCTGGATAACCCAAATGCTCCCCCAAATCAGGCACTGGATGTTTTTAAACAACCTTTTCCTAATCATTCCCCGAACCATAATGCTTCAGAGTCTCAAAAACCAAACACTCATACTATCAGCTTCATCTCTACTGAAGAATCTTCTTCTGAAACCAAGCCATCTGCAAACACATCGACCGAATCAGAACCTCCTTCTAATTCGTTAATCGCTGGGATTCCACCATCTTCAAATAGCTCGTCTTCGAATATTCCTACATTGCTAGATACGGATTCATCTCTCTCTGCTTCTTTGTCTGACCTTCCAGCCATACCCGAGACAGTGTCATCCTCATCTGTCTCATCGTCAGACATTCTTTCAGTGCTCAAGGCAATTACATCCCTTCGAGTTTCCACTGCGGATACACCTACTTCTGTTTCTCCCATTTTTGCTGTGACTATGCCATTGGTAAACGTACCTATAGTTGTACCAACTTCAACGGAAGCGTCTTCGATTTTGACTCTTCCTGTTTCCTTTCCTACAGTAGTTTCACCCATAATTATTGTACCATAAGTAGTTCCTTTTCCAGGAGCTGCTTCTTCATCACTCACTTCTTCCATCACCAATGCTGCTTCGCCCATTAAAGGAAAATCTAAAGAGGTAGCACCGACACCTATACACTCGGTTCCCGAACTTAAACCGAGACAACCAAAATCTAACATTGCATCATCAGCATCTCCCCCTTTGTTCTCTCCGGAAAGGTTACAATCCCCTTATGCGGTTGAAATTGTCACCATCCCTGAAAAGGGAAAGCCTATAGTTCACGTGTTCAAGAATCTGGGTGCTTTCCCGCAAAAATCTCTATCTACGCCTCATAAAAGATTGGATTTATCCACTGAGAAGGCGTCTTCTCCTGCAAACTTATCAAAACCATCATCTTCTTCTACAACACATTCTTCACCAGCACCTCGAAAAGTGGACTTACCTATTAAAAGGACGTCACCTCCTTTATCAAAATCATCATCTTCATTACCAAAAACCAGGGCACCCTTTATTCCTCCGATTAGACCTACTTTGGGAGCTTCTTCCTCATCTAAATCGACATTATCTAAATCATCAGTAGTTTCGACCAAACAGCCTCCTTTACCTCTGAAGACCGCGACACCTGTCACATCTCCATCATCTTCAAAATCTATTTTAGGGGCTCCTCCTCCATCAAAATCAATCATGTCTCACTTACTTCCACCTCAAGTGCCCAGGGCTGCTCCTCCAGATGTCCAAAAAAATAAGATGATCCCTAAAAAGACTGTCAAACCTAACATGCAAGTCCTTTTACCTCGGCAGTCTGTTAAAGTGGAAGAGGTGCCTTCATCATCCCTGTCCTCATCTTTGTCTAACGGATTCTATACTGAAATCCTTCGCCAACTTATCCAATCTTCATCCATATCTCTTCCTCCGATTAAACCCTATAACCCTAAAGGAGTTAAACCTGCCTGGTTTAACTCTGATTTGATTTGCGCCTACCATCGTACCCCGGGTCATGATACTGAGAGATGTAAAGCTCTTCAATCTGTTGTCAACAGCCTTTTGGAAGAAAGTGACCTTTTGCTAGAGGATGAGGAACAAGTATCTCCTGTCATCATAGCTCCATCTGAGCCCCAACGATCTACTCAGACCTCTACTTCTAGTGATTCCACTCCAAATGACCTTCCACCTTCTCAAATCGACACAATCCATATCGCTACTAGAACCCAACAGTATGATAATCCATCTTCATCTACAGCATCTCGACCACGGGTTGTCATTTCTGCAGCCCCCGAAGGAATTTCTCCTTCCTCATTAGCCTCGAGACCCCGAGTCTCCATTCGTGCTGCACCTCGGGCTCAAGTTCCCGTATCAGTTGAGGAGAGTGTTATGAAACAACTCACCCAGGCTCCGGTCAAAATGTCTATTTTTGACCTCATTCAATCCTCTCCGCAACATCGCCAAGCTCTGATTGATAATCTACGTCGCATCGCAGTGAATTCAGATGAGCCCCAGCCTTTCGAGATGGTTGTTGGATTGAATAGACCATCAACCACCATTTCTTTTGAAGACTCAGAAATTCCTTCCCTTTCTTCCGAGGATTTAGAGGCTCCCCTCTTTATCACAGTCCAGATCGACAACACTACATTAAAACGCATTATGATCGACAGTGGAGCTGCACTTAATGTCATCTCCTCACACACATTCGAACAGCTTAAGTTACCAAAGAACGTAGTGTCACCCCCGCCTTTCGCTCTTCGATCATTTAACGATCAGCTAGCAGTTACTTTAGGAACTGTGGTCCTACCCATTCGAGTAGGTAAGAAGCTGCTTCACGAACTCTTTTACATTGTTGAAGGGAAATTCCACTATAATATGATCCTCAGACGCTCCTGGATTCGTGCAATGCATTGTGTCCCATCCACCCTCCATCGATGCTTAAAATATCAATATGAGGGCAAAATCTATACTCATCCAGGAGATCCTTTTCCTTCCGCACAATGTGACATGACCACAGGGTCTGCCCCTCTAAAGGAAAATGCTTGTTCTCCTGACGGGGCCTCATCTTCTTCCATACCTGCAACCAAACTACCAGATTTACAAAATCTAGAAGAGACATTGCAGCGTTTCTCACTGGGTGAGCTTCCTCTCCTTTCTTTTGACACCCATCTCACACCTAGTGAGTATGGTAGACCAGACAAACAACCTGAATATCAGCCTGGTCTTGGTCGCATCGTCACCATTGGTCTACCCAATCAACAGACTAATTTCATCTACGGTGGTCTTGATACGCCTCACTATCGCCTGGATTCTCCTCCTAGGGCCAAACCTTATTTAACAGGGTTCGATTGTCTACAGAATCCCACGTTTGCAAGAACTTATTTATATCGATGCGCGTGGAAGGGCTTTGGCCTGGGAAAATATGAACAAGGTGTGCATGACCTCACATCCATTCCAACTCTCATGCCACATCAAAAATTTGGTTTAGGATTTAAACCTCTTTCAAAAGCCACCGTCACTGTTCTCGATGAGCCTCTTCCTATTGAGGAACCATCTTCTCCTGCTAGGTCAGAAGCATCACTCGATGTGGACGACGCCATTTCCATCCCGTCTAACTTTTTTTTTAGTCAATACCATTTCCTTAGGACCACTAACCTATAAGACTAATGACACGTCCACTTCCATACCGTTAGTTTTCCCTGAAATAGTTGGAGACGATTCTCCTACTATCAACACTATCCACTGCGCGGATGATGATTCTGTTCTCACCTATCTGGGGGCAGAGGATTCCTATCTTCCTAAGACCATTCCTTCTGACACATCTACGCTTCTCAACGAAGCCACTGTCAACCTTAATATAGGGACTTCTAAAGACCCTCGCATCATTAAGGTCGGCCAATCCCTTAATCCACAGGAGTTAGGAGATTTTACCACTTTTCTTTCCAACCATCGTCAAGCCTTTGCTTGGTCATATGAGGATATGCCCGGACTCGATCCCGATATCGTGGTTCACAATATCGTTACTCTTCCCAACATTAAACCGGTTAAACAAAAATTGCGTAAAATGCACCCTAGAGTAGCCCTGCTTGTTAAAGAAGAGTTACAACGCTTGCTCTCGGCTAATTTCATCCAACCCATCGATTATCCACAATGGGTTTCCAATGTAGTACCAGTAACTAAAGCCACTGGGAAAATTTGAATTTGTACCGACTTCCGGGATCTCAATCTTGCTTGTCCAAAAGATGATTTTCCTCTACCTAATATCGACCAACTCGTGGATTTAACTGCGGGTCATGAGATGCTTTCTCTTATGGATGGTTTCTCTGGGTATAATCAAATTCTCATCACACCAGAAGACCAACATAAGACTTCTTTCATAACTCCTTGGGGGACCTTTTGTTATCGTGTCATGCCCTTCGGTCTTAAGAACGCAGGAGCAACCTATCAACGAGCAATGACCTACATCTTCCATGATCTCTTACACAAAACTGTGGAAGATTATGTCGACGATCTCCTTGGTAAATCAAAACATTGTCAGGATCATCTTTTCATTCTTGCACCTCTCTTTGAGAGGCTTATTCGCTTTTGTCTTCGTCTAAATCCATCTAAATGCGTGTTTGGCATTCTCACTGGTAAACTTTTAGGTTTTATCATTTCCATTAGGGGTATTGAAGTGGACCCCGCAAAAATAAAAGCTATCCTTGAGATGCCTCCCCCTTCTAATTTAAAGCAACTCCGCAGTCTCCAAGGACGTCTTCAATCAGTGCGTCGTTTTATTTCACAATTGTCAGACCGTTGTCAACCTTTTCATCATCTCCTCCGTAAGAATGTTCATTTTGAATGGGATAAGCATTGCCAAAAGGCCTTTGATGATCTCAAAGCTTATCTTCTTTCTCCACCTGTGCTTACACCTCCACGCGAGGGGGAGCCTTTCTATCTTTATATCTCTGTGACTGACCATGCTCTGGGAGCCATGATCTCGCATCGGGACACTTGCGGTAAAGAACAAGCTGTCTATTACATCAGTCACACCCTCCATGAGTATGAAACATGTTATTCCGAAGCTGAAAAGCTGTGTTGTGCTCTCTTCTTCGCAACTTCTAAGCTTCGTCATTACCTCCTTAATCACAAAACTTACATTGTCACAAGTGTCAATCCACTCAAGACAATTCATGCAAAGCCTTATCACAATGATCGTATCACTCGTTGGCTCATGCTTATGACAGAATTTGACCTCGAGTTTATCCCGCAAAAGTCTATCAAGGGTCAGGTTATTGTAGATCAATTAGCTGATGCTCCTCTTCCGGACACTCAAAACCCCCTTTCTCAATTCCCCGATGAATATATCCAACAAATTGATTTTTGTCTATCTCCATTTAAAGTAAAGATCTTCTTTGATGGATCCAAATGTCAGCAAGGGGGAGGTGCAGGTTTCGTAATGATTCCTCCTTGGGGTACGCCTATCCCTGTCGCACACAAATTAAACTTTGAGTGCACCAATAATATGGCCGAATATGAAGCTCTAGTCTTGGGTCTTCAAAATGCCATTAATCTCGGCGCTCGTCATATTGACATCTTTGGTGATTCTGAACTCATCGTTAATCAAGTCACAGGCATCTATCAATGCAAGAATGATATCCTTCAAAAATATCGTGACATAATTCTTGCTCAACTCCAATCTTTCGATAAATTCACTATCCAAGCCATTCCTCGCACTGTGAATCGATTCGCAGATACAATGGCTTCGTTAGCTTCACTTATTCCGCCTTTTACCGATGACTCGTGACTTTATGTGGCTGTGCAATGATTAGATCAACCGTCTCATCTTCGGCAACTAACTTTAATCCATGCTGTCACAACCGATACCCAGGATGAGTGGTATCAACAGATCGTTGATTTTCTATCTCATTCGGTGCTTCCTCTAGATCTGACTTCCAATGGTAGGAGATCTTTTATCCAACGCGCTAATCGCTATACTATCTTAGGTGGGATCCTCTACAAACAC
The DNA here is from genome assembly GCA_019776745.2 of Taxus chinensis. Classification (NCBI taxonomy): domain Eukaryota; kingdom Viridiplantae; phylum Streptophyta; class Pinopsida; order Cupressales; family Taxaceae; genus Taxus; species Taxus chinensis. The sequence continues at coordinate 162,925,684 of CM034150.1, forward strand.
GGCTTTGATGGCATTTTGCTTCAGTGCCTCAAAACCCATGAATCATCTAAAGCTATCCAGGAGGTCCATGACGGTATCTGTGGTGGACATTTTAGTGGCTTGGCTGTGGCTAAACGCATCTTACGTTTGGGATATCATTGGCCTTCTCTTAATCGAGACTGCTGTGAATACACTAAGAAATGTGTCAAGTGTCAACAACATTCCAATCTTACACATATCCCTAGTCAAGCTTTACAACCTGCAACGGATTTGTGGCCTTTTTCGCAATGGGGTCTTGATCTCATTGGTCTCATCAATCCCCGTTCTTCACAGCGTCATCATTCTATCATTACTGCCACGGAATACTTTACTAAGTGGGTGGAGGCTATCCCTCTTTCTTCAACAAAGGCTAAACCCATAGTTGATTTTGTCTATCAACACATCATTTGTCGCTTTGGCGTTCCACACAAACTCATCACAGATAACGGTAAGTCTTTCAAGAACGTTGATTTGCAGAATCTCTGCGACGCTTTCAATATCAAACTTAGTTTTTCTTCTCCATACTATCCGCAAGCTAATGGCCAGGCCGAAGCTTCCAATAAAACTTTGCGTAATATCCTCGCAAAGGTAACTAGTCGAGCTGGTAGGGATTGGCATTTACATATCCCTTTTTCTCTCTGGGCTTATCGGACTAGCATTCGTACTCCTACTGGTGCTACTCCCTTCTCTCTCGTCTATGGGTCTGAGGCTGTTCTTCCTTTGGAATTCTAAATCCCATCTCTCCGTGTTTCTCTCAGAGAATTTGTCTCCGATGAGGACTATCGTCAAAATTGTCTAGCACAACTTGAATTATTAGATGAGCGGCGTCTCAACGCTCTTGAACATCATCAAGTCTATCTTGAGCATGTCAAACGTGCTTATAACAAGCACTTGCAGCACCGTGACTTCAAAATTGGTGATCTTGTTCTTAAAGAAAATCAAAATGTCACTACACTCGAAAGGAGTCAGCGTGGTAAGTTTTCTCCCAACTGGATGGGCCCGTACATTATCACTCATAAATATGGGTCTGGGGCTTATCGTTTATCTTCCATGGATGGTATACCTGAAGTGGAACCTCTTAATGCTTTGCATCTACGGCCCTTCTACTGTTAAAATCTATCTTACACAAACTTAGTCGCAAGACAGATCTTTCATCCATCTAACAATTAGTCATATACCTTCATGGTGATTCGGAACTATGTGGTTCTCCACCTATTGCCTCTTTTACCTTAAATATGAGTATCGCGGCTCTACTCATTGCATGTTTCTTTTGGATATGTTCCTCCTCATGGTAGGAATACCTTAATCACCGCTTCATCTGTCCCAAGTGCTTATCTTAATCGGATCTACTCGGGGCATGAGTGCGTGTTTTTTTTATGTTCTCTTCCCCTCTATCTGATCTATTTAGGTCTAAACTCAGCTTCTTCCAAAAGGATTTCTAAAAAAAAAAAAAAAAAAAAAAAAGATGCTATCCAAAAAAGATAGACTGATCCCTTGAAGGACAGCTATCCATACATTATCAAACAAATCAAAAAGAAAATATATAGACCATGCCCTTGAAGGATGGCTATCATTAAAATTCAAAATACAGACCGCTCCCTTGAAGGACGGTTGTTTCTCAAAGGAACACTCAAGGCTTCTTGCATTGATAAGCCTTGTACACTTTTTAGCATCGCTGAAAGACTTCCCGTATTGATCAGTCTTTCCATATCTAGCAAACTTCCCGCATTGATCAGTTTGCTTTTCTACCAAAATCATGAAGCTGAGATATAAGACCTTTTGTCGATCATATGGAGAATCCTATTTTCCCAGTATGAACATGTATTCTATCCCTTGTAAATTTTGACAAGATACTTACTGCTCTTTCCGTTTCCATCCTAAATCTGGTTTGCGGCTAGTTAGTGTCAGGTTTATTTTAACCTTATATAGGGCCTTGTATGCATGGTCTTTTGGGTTTCCTATCCAGATTCTATTTATGGTCGGTGGGGAGTCCGACTTATCATTTTTCTTCATATTTGGGTGTATTTCCCTTATTTCTAATCCAGGTCGTTCTCATTACGTCCTTGACTCTCACCGTGAGTCTTTCCAATTATTTCATCTATCTATCTATCAAAATTTAATTAAATATCAAATCCATTCCAGATATTACCTCCTATCTATCTATCACATCGTCTAATCATTTGTCTATCCATGTCACATTACATCTATCTATATCTATTTTCTCATCCAAATTAAATCCACATACCAATCACATCAAATTACATCTATTTTTATCCTCTATCAAGCTATATCTATTCAAACACATCAAATCACATATATTTATATCCTCTATCAAGTCTATATCTATCCAATCACATCTATTCATCATCTATCAGTCTATATCTATATCCATCACAATTACGCTACATCTATCCATGTATATCAAAATCAAAAGCATGAGAACAATTATATGACGAAGGAAATGATGAATCTATATATACATGTGTGTCTGTACAACAAAAAAAATGGGTGGCTCTCAACCAAGCCATCTATACAATGCCTTCCAATCAAGGCTACATCACATCACTACATCGATCCCTATATAGTAAAATCTGATGCATGGAGGACACTATCTCCCCCCACCCTCCTCTGGACCAGGCTGTCTCTCCTGGCCGCTGCCTATTGAGCTAGACGCACCTGCTACTGGTGGTCTCTACCCACCTCGGTCTCTCCTGGTGCTCCCTCCACTTGATGCCCCGCTCACTGTGGCCGTAATTGATCTCCTCCTTGCCCCGTACCGAGGCACATCTGGGGCATGTTGCGCTAAGGCATCCTCATAGTATCTCACCTCAGCGAGGAGAGACTGATATGTGCTCAAGCTCACGGTACCCGGTGCTCGTAATGGTGGTGGTGGTACTGCTGGTGGTGCTCCTAGGGTCGTACCTTGTGTACTAGACTCTGACATGGTACTTGACTCCCCATATTTGGCCCTGAGGGCCTCCCTAGTGTCGATAATAGCGATCCCTCTGCTGGATCGCTGTATCTCGCTCCTGGTGAGCGGTTTCTCTCTCCAAAATTAGGGCATCCCTCTCCTCTGTCATAGCTCTGATCTCCTCAAGAGCCACATGATGTGTCTGTGTCAAGGTGGCATGCTCTCCCTCCAGTCTCTCTAGCATCGTAGCTATATCCTCCTCGTCGGCATCTATAAATGTCGGAAGATGTTGTGGTAGCTCTGTCACATACCATGCTGTATAACCATCATCCACCCCTACGTCATCATCACTGTCTGTGGAGGGTGGGGCCTCTCTCAATGGATTTGCCAGGATCAAAATCAGCAGATCAGTCTCCCTGCTATCTTGCCTATAAGGCGTGTAAGTAGTCGGCACTGTCTGCACTAGGCTGAACTGTCTCAGTATTCACACAAACGGGACTCGCTCCCACATATCCGGCCTGCGGCCCCTAACCACCCTGCTCTGTCTCAATGCCACCAAGTGAGCATCCTGACCAGCCCATGTCAGAAATACCAGATATGGCCTCCAGATAACCTGATCCGGTGTCAGTGTCCTGAAACGCTCAGTAAACCAATCCGCCGATCTCCCTGTATCCCCAATAGCCATATCAGCCCGCATCGCTGGAATCCATAATCAATAGCTCCCACTGCTGCTGGCATCCAAGGAAGCCCGGATGGCCTGATCACTGCTATATGCTCATATGCCCAGCAGTGGAGCATAAAACTAACATCAATACCTGTCCTCCGGCTAGTGGTATACATCCATAGCTCGTGATAAATCTGAGCTATCAAAGCATCAACAAAAGTAAACACCTGTCTGAACTACAGAATGTCGCAAACGCAATCTAATAATAATAATGGGAATCTCCCACCTCTTGAATCTGGCAGAGTGAAATAGGATATCGCCATCTGAATCAAAACTGTCTGTCTGCTCCGGGGGCTATCCTGTCTATACTGTGAGGCTATCCTCACCCCGCCAGACCCTATCTCTGAATCATCTACCCTGTCTCCATACAATTAGACTAGGGCCCTTTGCTGCTGCTCTCGTGGCGTGATCTCTATCGGATCCCCAGTGATCGGCAGTCTCAAAATCCTATATATATCCTCATGGGTGATGGTCATCTCACCTGTCCTTAACCAAAAAGTGCATGTCTGGCTATCCAATCGTCGCACTAGTGCTCACATCAACTCTACATATCGTGGCAGTCGTCTGTAATACCGGAAGCCCCCGAGCCCGGCTAACTCTAAATGCCGCCAATCTGCATCAATCACATCAGGGAGAATGGTCTCTAGTAACTCGAGAATAGCATCCCTCATGTGTAGAACCTCTCGTGCCTACATCCACGACATCAAGATCAATATTAGTCTCATATTTACCCAAATCAGAACATCCAAAACAAAATTTAATCATCATCATTTAAACTTCAGTTCAATCGGCGTCGATTATACACAATCAACGTCGATCTAAAATAGTCGACACCGATTACATTCAATCAGCGCCGCTTTAACAACAATCGCCGCCGATTATACCAATCGACGTCGATTGCCTGGCCGAACTTGAATCAGACCCCGGCCTTCCAAAAAAAAAATCAAACAAAAAATAATAATAATAATAATAATAATGCAATAGGGGAAGCCACTTACCCTAGGTCGTGTCCTCCTCCTCTTCTGACCACTTCCAGAGGCTTCCATGATGCTCAAATCTAATTTTTGACTCTCTCTGAATCAATCGTCACGGTGTAAATAAATCATTTACGTTTTCCGTTCGCATATTTATATGTGCTAAGATCGGTCAGCGCCGATTTTTTTGGTCGACGTCGTTTACTTGGGTCGGCGCCGATTACTGTGATCACCGCCGATTTTCCATATCTCTTTGCCATAGTGTTGATGCTTGGCTTATTTATCTATCTGATCATTATTGTGTGTTGAATATTTCCTTTCGGCACATCTTGTCGATATTACAATCCATTTCAAGTTTGTTCCCTTTGCGTGGGACACTCACCTTTTTTGGCGCTTAGGGTTCACGGGTCTGTAGGCACTAACGTCGTCTGCCTTGCAGACCATCTAGTTATCCCTACCAATGTGTCACTCTTTAGAGGCTGACTATTTTGCAGTCCTCCTTACACTCATGGGTTTGTAGGTACTAACGTCATCTCATAAGGAGACCATCTAGACTGCCCTACCAATGTGAGTCCCTTAGGTTGCTGCCTCTTTATTTATTTTTGTGCATCGTTAATGATCAGATCTACTCCAGGCATCCGACTGGGGCATCCTGTGTTTTCATCTACCTCTTTCAAACTTGGGATCGTCTGTTCTATCACCCATCCCATCCCTAGTTTGAGGGGGATCACATCATCACTTTTTCTTCTTTTCTTCCACCTCCTTGTTTTTGTCTCACAACTTTGCTTATCGCAAGTTACTTGACAAAAAGGGGAAAAATGTAGACACTTAAAATTGGTTACTCAATTTAGTGTCTCTTACATTCGTTTACCTGCTCAGGTAACCTGGGGCACATTTATATCACCACTACCCCCTCGGAGTATTAATCAATTTGTGTTTTAAACACCTATCCTAAGTTTAATTCAGCCCATTTTATTTTACCCATGAGTAATTAAATATTAACTATTTAATTACACCTTTTTACTTATATCCTAACCACTTATCTACCTCATATCTATTTTATCCATATATCCCCCCTATTTCTCCTCCTCCCAAACCAAGTCGCGGGATATTTCCCGTACTTGGGATGATAAGATCATTCTCATCTTCCCAAAAATCACTCCATTTGACCATTTCGGGAGTCTGTTCCCCAATCGGCGCCGACCAGTACTCAGTCGATGCCGATTTTTCGGAACGGCGCCGATTTAATCTCGGTCGGCGCCGATTATAAATACAAGCCCAGAACTCAGTTCTGGTTAGACACAGATTGTAAGAGAGAGAACAGGAGAGTTCCAAACATCAAAATTGAATGTTATCTATCAAGTGAAAGTGAATTTTTGTCCAAATCAATCCCTGAGAGGAGCACCGTTACTCTGCTCTTATCACATCAGCTTTGCACGTCTCCATTGATTTTCTGGTGACTCTATTCTTGCCTTTAGCACAGGTGGAGCCTGGCCAGTGTCTCTCTGGCTTCTACAGATCCAGCAGACGTTGACAATCTTGCCTCTGTTTTCCGAGTCTCGCACTCTGTCTCGGATCGATGCCGATCTACATCAGTCGACGCTGATCTATATCAATCGACGCCGATCTATTCCAGTCGACGCCGATCTATTCCAGTCGACGCCGATTCTACATAATCGACACCGATCATACTATAGATAGGTAAAAAGGACACAGGAACACAAATCCAACTTTATTTCAGAGTTTCCTGTTTTCTGTTGTTTTCTGTCTGCTTTTTAAATTCTGTTTTATTACTATGATCAGAAAATCTAGTCCTTACGTACATATTTTATCATGTATGCTTCTCTGCTTAATTGAAAACGTGGACTGACATCCGCCGAGGAAGCTTAACACTTCCCGAACCCGCTTCTCGAGAAGTCCACCTAAATACCTTTTAACGTGGTCTTTTTTTGTCAAGCATCGGTGTCTTGCAGGTTACTCGGATCTACTATGTGAATTGCTTGTGTGCGCCCATCTCATCTATATCGGCTTCCTTATCCATCTGCATCTTCAGATCTTGTCCATCAGGTATCAATTTCATTTTGAGTTTTTCAAGGTTTTTGTGTTTAGTTTGGTGCATTAACTTAGACAGGTAACAAGCACGAAATTCTTGATCTACAGTTTCAATCTATCAGGAACAAAAACGGACTCAGAATAGTGAAATTGGTAGGTTTCTAGTTTTTCAGAAACTATAAAAGACAGTAACCGATATCGGTCTAATAACCAATGTCGGTTAAACTATAGCCGACGTCGGTTAGTTAACCGATGTTGGTGTAAGAAGACTAGTATAAGAAAATATAAGAAGCTGCTGATTTGATTGTTAACAACGCTCAGTACATTTATCAAATTGTTCTAAGGTGATCACAGAAGATAGTGTATAACAGAGAAAACATAACTGAAAACATGTAAGATGCACACGCAAATCCAGAGACTAACCCTAGGGTTAGTTTTAATTATTTTGGGCTTATGCCTTTATACGCGGAATGCTATCAATCCTAAACAAAAGACTTAGGGGAAATGTCAAGTTTGTTTTGGCTTATAAGGCTACCTCAATCGGGCGAAGGAATACCATGGAAAAGGGGGGATGTTTTGAGCTATTGTGTTAATTATGAAGTGATTCGGTATGTGTTGTGTAGTGAAAGTAAGATTAATTTCCTGTCAATACCGTGGAAATCACCCCCACGTGTACGACCTGTTACTTAGTCTATGTTCACTAGAATTGAAAACAACAAGCAAGAATGTAATGCACGTGTTTTAATCCCAAATCAAAAATGATATTCGATGAAGGAAACAAGATGACTTTCACTAATGCGAAACTAGGAAAGCAAGACAAATTCTTTACTAAATATAACAAAAACATCAACAGCAAGTATGTTTCCTAAAACGAAAACAAGCAAGAGAAATAGAAACCCAAAATGGGTCCCACCAGGCGTGCCAAAATGTTTCGCATGGAATGTTTCAGCTCTGCAAAATAGAATTGCTTCTATCCTATCATTCCTTTGAGAAACAGATAAGGGTTAGGGCTAGGAGGAATACCTGTTGAATGTTGAGATTGTGTGCGTGTACCATAGAGAAAGATCAGATCGACTGCGAAGAACTCCTTTTTGTCTTGGAAGGACTACCTGCAACTAAGAATACAGGACCGCCAGATTTTAATTAGACAATAAATGAGGGAGCTGCCTTAGGCCCAGGAAATATAAAACTTCCTTTTGAAGGTGGTCAATTCCCCTTTTAATACGAATTAACACAAATGATAACAAAGAAAGCTATTGCAAAATCACAATTTAGGTATCTTGCTACAAAGCAATAGAAGCTAAATTATCAATATTAAAGTGTCACGTTGTTTGTTCGGTTACTGGTCGTTGGTACGTTCAGGTTGAGTTATAGGGATAAACCAGACTGGATCTGAGGTTATTAGGTGGCAAATAGGCGAGAAAAGGGTTTTGGGGTATAAGTCACAGTGACCAACGCCGATCACTAGGTAACCGACCGTGGTTAGAGAACCACTGCCGGTAGGGGATAAACGATACCGGTAGGGTCAGCAATCTAAGTGCTTCTGGATAGAGGTTGGTTGCAAGGTGATTGTGGGGTTATTAAGATTGGGGGATGGCTGAGGGGAATGATGGGAGGATAGGGAAGACTCAGAGTGTGGTAATTTGGCCTCTTGGGCAATATCAGGATGTATGGGTGAAGGTTAAGTGCAGTATGTTACTGGTAGTAGATCTAGGAATAAACTTATGATTACTATTAATCAACAGTTCAAGAAAATGGTGCTTAGAAAAATATATAAAACACTACTCACTAGTCCCTGATGCAGATGCAGGTTTCAGGACTGTGATGATGAAGACAGGACCCAAGTTGGATGATCTAACAATCCAATATGAGTTATCTCCTCTTCTGATGCTTGGATGAGTGTTACTAGGCTCTGGTTATTCAATTGCAATCTTGGGCTTGATGTCCTTCTTTGTAAACTCTTCTTGTTTCTTCACTTGTCTCTACTCGGCCAAGAAAATCCAGATCCTCTCGATGATTTATCTTTTTTTCGATCAAATTAAAATCCCATCCTTTGTTTTTGGTTGGAAGTGGTCATTTACGGGGAACCGATGGTGGTTATGCAACTAACGGCGGTCGAGTAGGAACCGGTATCGGTTAGGTCAAAGCGAGCTATTTTTGGTAAAATAGCCATCTTTCCCTCCTTTTCTTCCGAGGGATTGGTTGCGGGCTTGGTCAAATCATTATGAAGTTGGTTTTAGGTGCAGATGAGGAGTAATTAGTCATAGGTATGGAATTGGACCAAGTTATAGGTCTTAATTAGGTTAGTTTAGGATTAAGACTAGGTCATGATGAGGTGGCGACATGAGGTGGCAGGTATGGCGATGTGAATTTATTAATTATAAGGTAATTAATAAATAATTGTGTAAGGTTTAGGTGATGAGGTTAGGTTGCAAAATGGGATGCGGGGTACAGGGTGTCGTAATGACACAAATTTGGTGTCTACAGGTACCGGGGCTGATTATCAGCAATATGCGGCACATAGAGCAGAGACCTCTCGGAGCCAGAGATCTCAGGGAGGTGTAGCCACAACCGGTGGGTCTATGACAGGCAGGAGGCGAGAGGCAGCACAGGGACTAGCAGGCAGATAGGCAAAGGGCGGTGGAGAGCGCTGAGGGGTCCCTGCATAATTTTGTATTAGTTCATTGGATATGGGCACCGGTCTGCGAACCGGCTATGTTTATAGAGGCATGCGTGGCTAGATATTATGTATTCATATATTCATTCATTCATTTATTGTATATACCGGCCTACGAGCTGAGTACGGGTTGTACAGTTGATACCGGCCTGCGAGCCGAGTATGTTTTTGATATGAGAGATCGGCCTACGATCCGAGTCGAGATTATTGACAGTTATTGCGGCCTGCGTGCTGGCTTTGTTGTATTATGAGATCACAGAGGCCTCGATGCAGGGCACATTGTATATTTGAAACTTTGTATATATATAGATATGATGATTTGACTCACATGTTCTGCGTAAAAATGTGTTAAGTGTTTTGAAAATGGTTTGTGATATTTAATGTATGATGAGTTTGATTTACATGGTGTTATATATTATGATGTTGATGTCTTTTGTTGATGGGATGTATGTATGTATATAGATGATGAGTTTAATTGACGTGTTGTGTTATGAAATGTTGTATGTGTTGTCGCTGGGTTGTGAATATTGAATGTTTGTAGCTGTTGATTTGGATTCGAATGGTGTATAGAGTGATGGTTTTTGATATCGTTTATTGATGGCTTGGTTGTTCTTGTAAGATAGATAGATGATGTTGATGAAATTGTGATGAGATATGGATTTAATGAAAAATTTGGATAATGATGTTGTTCATGCAGGAAAAAGGGGCGGGCGCCACAAAAATTTGCAAAAATGGAAAAAAAAGGCTTAGGTTTAAGCAACAGGGGACATGACTGATATCGGTTATGTAACCGATGTCGGTAGCTATATGACCAATATCGGTCATGTAACCGATATCGGTTATGAAAGAATTATTTTCCTAAAAATAGAATTGCTGGGTTGGCAAATTAAGTTCTTATTTTTAGCATTCTTATTTTTAGAGTCATGCAACAAGTTAAATATGCGAATGCGACGCTATTTGACAACTGCTACAGGTAATTGCATGAAAGAATTTGAGTGATAAGGAGGAAAGAGATAGGTGAAGTGAGCGTGGGCTGAGATTCAGAAGGCAGAAAGACAAGTTATATTTGAAGAGGGTGGTGAACATGGCTGAACGAGGAGAAGCATCCAGCAGGCAGGGACGAGGGGGAAGACATGTTCCGCCCCAAGCTGCTGCATCCCGAGAGGTAAACTGTTTGGTTGTAATTTGATTCTTGCATGTGTTGTAAATAGGATGAAAGAAGTGTCAGTGGGTAAAGATGAGAAAAAAGGTGATAGGCAAGGGTTGGGGATGGTATGAGTGCTACAGGGTAGGTAAACAGGGTGGGCATGTATGTTTTTAGGTATAAATAGGAGTAAACGGGCAAAATAATTATCGTAGGTGTATGCTTTAAGCAGGGTAGGTATACTTTGATAGTGACTGGTATCATTTGGAAGTAACCGGTATCGGTTATTTATAACCGATATCGGTCACTGTATGAGTTTCCAGAATTTGAGAAAAAACCCGTGGAGATTTGTTCTTTTGAATAATTACGTGTCGTTTTGATGTATGCAGGCAGAAGCAGGGTTAAGGATGAATGATACTGTGCCAGCGTTGTTGTCACGAATCCGAGTGGATGTAACACCAGCTGAATGGGCATTGATAAATCGGTTGGGGTTAAGTGGAATCCGCTATTATTCAAGAATCGCGCGTAACCATGCTATGTTGAAGCGTTGGTTGAGAGATGGAATCTAGAAAAGAATATCTTCTATCTACCAACAGGGGAGATGACAGTGACTTTGGAAGATGTGTTCCATATTTTGAGACTCCCAATGATAGGAAAAACAGTGTATCAGGCGTTGCCCAGCGCGGGGCAGGTAGTGATAACAACAGTATTTGGGTCAGCTGCACGAGATTTGACACAACGAGGTTTATCATTTATGTATGGTACAATGTATGCAACACACCCTGAGGAAACAAGGTTGGCCATGCTATTAATGATAGCGGTGGGGTATTATGCATTGCCGAGGGCGAAAGGTGGAAGATTTTCCAAAGCATTGATGAGTGTTATTTGGGAAATGATAGAAATGAGTGTGACATTCGCATGGGCACCCGCATATCTGGCAGAGTTATATAGGGGTTTATGGGCATGCAAGCGAAAACACAGGACAACACTGGATTGTTCGTACTTATTACATTGTTGGGCCTATGAGCATATTGTTTGTGTGCGTCCAATAGGCCGACCCATTGAGTCGGGAGAGGCAGGAGTGCAAAGGTTGGGATTCAGACGATGGGTCCAGACAGAACAAGAAGCGAGATCCCAGGCCGTGATAGATGACATTGAGTATTATAGATAGGTATGGGAGATGGTGATGATTGCAGATATTTGTTGGAGGCCGTACGGTAACTATATGGTGACAGAGCACATAGCTGAGGAGTTGAGGGTTGTAGAGCGATTGAGGTGGATTGCAGGGCATAGGCCGGGTGAGTACGAGAGGATTCCTCTAGATTGCGTGCGGCGACAATTTGGGTTCGTTCAGGATATTCGTATGACATATAGACCATACATGAGGATCGACGCCGAGGCAGCATTCTCACCTCCCCGGCCTACACCTCCAGAAGGTCCAGAAGAGATAGTAGCCAATCGTAGGGTTATGGATGCGGGAACGACAGAGGCGTATAGAGTATGGTGGGTAGCAGAGCTGCGAGGTGCACGTGAGTGCCCTGACATAGCTGTGATTACAACGGAGAGAGATCGTCTATAAGATTTGGCTCGCCAGCTTCAAACACAGGTGAATGAGACAATGAGATTGTTAGAGGCTTCACAGTCACGAGTGGAGAGACTGGAGGCAAGATTCCTCCACGCGAGAGGACGTATTCGTATGTTACAGGAGATGTTGGCGGATCAATGGGAGTAACCAATGGCAGTGGAACCTTTGAGGATAGAGAGGCCCATGGAGGGGCATCGACGATCACGATCACCACCTGATTCGGGAGGAGGTGTAAGGGTCTGAGTGAACTTCATAGGAATATAAGAATAAATAAGGATGCCGACCTGCGAGTCGATGATAGAGAAGATGTATTTGTTTAACATCTAAAATAAAACTAAATACGTATGCTCTTTTGAGTGATGATAATAATAAGAATGGTTGTGTTTTAAAATGTTGTTTTTTTTTGTTTTGAAAAAGGATAAAGAGAAACGTTGGCAAAGAGAAATACATAAAAAATATTTATATTGACAACACATGATAGGGTATGGTAGGGGATGGTCAAGATAACCTTGGGAGACTCCATGTCTCCTAAGTGCTGCCTACATAGCCCATTGTACAAAGCAAGGAAGAGCCTCAGACCGATGTAGTTCTCCCCTAGGATCAGGGAGAGGTGAATTCAGGCAATTTGGTTGTGGTCAGGTAATTTGTTGGTTAGTAAAAATTTGATGGGGGTAGGGTAATGTTGTTGGCGTTGGTAGGGTAATGCGAAAGTTAGCATACCTAAGTAGTGGGGAATCGTGTCCTGATTAAGGTCAACACACAATCCTAGAGCCGAGCAAAAGAGGCAAGAGTGTCCCATAGTTGAGGAGAGCTAAACAAACCACATATTAATGTAGGATGAGCTTGAATCCCTAGGTACCTTGCATAGGCAAGAAGTCGATAGGTGAAAAGAGTGGTATAATCACAATATATCAGATATACGTTACGTCCCTTGAGTTTTGTTTCTTTGACAAATGGTGAGGTGAGGTGGTTGATGTGGGCGAGGGTGCAGAGAACTTATTATAAGATGATTATTCTGATAAAAGAGAACCAAACCTAAATAGACAAGTCCATGACTCAAAAGTGTTTTGAAATATTGCTTTTATTTTTATTTTATTTTGTTGGATATAGACTGATCGATGTGGGAAGTCTACATGGGATATGTATTTTGTTGTTCTTGAGGTCTTCACGAAGCTGATCAATGCGAGAAGCTTCTGATAAAGGCTGACTGTGTATAGCTGTCCTTCAAGGGAGCAGTCTATTTATAGTAGCAGATGCAGTGTTTATGTATAGCTGTCCTTCGGGGGAGCAGTCTATATATAATAGTAGTAATAGTTTGGCATATAGCTGTCCTTCAAGGGAGTAGTCTATTGTATAATTTAGAGGTCTAGATGTCCGTTGGGCATAAAGCATCTAGTTTTTGTAAGAAGTTTGACTCAAGAAAATCCCATAAGTGTTTTAATTAAGAATGTGTCATTTTGATACTTTGAAGTCATGGACTAGACTAAAAGGGGAATGCATCTTTTAAGGGGAGGTGATAATCAAACCATGTGAGCTGGATTTGATTCTGAGATGGAAGAAACAAAGTGTATGCGGTGGTAAATGAGCTCAAGGGACGAGCGTAAGGTAGAGAAGAAGTGATATAACACTAATTTCAACAGTAGAATGGTCGAAGATGCAAGGCATTAAGGGGCTCAGGCTCAGGTTTACCATTAAGTGAAGCTAAACGATAAGTGCCCGATCCATAAGTGTGAGTGATAATGTAAGGCCCAATCCAATTAGGAGTAAATTTTCCATGTTTGCTCTTTTCTAGTTTGGTTACATGTTGATTCTCTTTGAGGACAAGATCACCAACCTTAAAAGTATGCTCATTAAGTTGTTTATCATAAGCATGCTTGATGCATTTTTGGTATATTTGAAGGTGATCAAGAGCCGTAAGACGACGCTCGTCAAGAAGCTCTAATTGGGCTAACCGCTCTTGGCGGAAATCATCGTTGGTGAGAATATCCTGGAGAGATATTCTGAGGGAGGGTATTTGTATTTCGAGAGGCAAGACAGCCTTGGTACCATATACCAAAGAAAATGGTGTGGCATTAGTGGAGGTACGAATGCTAGTACGATAAGCCCAAAGGGCAAAGAGAATGTGATCATGCCAGTTTCTTCCAGACTCATTGACAACTTTCATGAGGATTTTGGTTAGGGTTTTATTAGAAGATTCAACTTGACCATTGGCCTGCGGATAGTAAGGTGATGAGAAACTAAGTTTGATACCAAAGTTGTCACAAAGGTCTTGTAACAACTTATTTTTAAAAGATTTACCATTATCTGTTATTAGGCGATGAGGAATACCAAAACGACAGATAATGTGATGGTTAACAAATTCGACAATTTTTTCTTTTTGATTGAAATGAGTGGAATGGCCTCCACCCATTTTTTGTAATATTCGGTTGCTGTGATTATCCAACGGTGACGTTGTGAAGAAGGCAGGTGAATCTCACCAATAAGGTCTAAACCCCATTGTGAGAAAGGCCAAAGATCTCGTGCGACCTGTAGCGGATGGCTAGGAGTATGTTGAAGGTTGGCATGTTGTTGACACATAACACAACGCTTAACATAATCGTAGCAGTCGTTATTAAGAGTAGGCCAATAATAACCTAGGAAAAGGATTCGTTTGGCCACGGCAAGGCCACTAAAATGTCCACCACAAATGCCGTCATGGACTTGTTGGATGGTATAGGTGACCTCCGTGCCGGTTAGACATCGAAGGAGGATGCCATCAAACCCATGTTTATAGAGGAGTCCCCCCATGACAACATAACGAGCAACACTTTTAAGAAAAGCACGTTTTCCATTACTAGTAAGGTCAGGTGGGAGAACAGAGGTTGTAAGGTAGTCGTGAAATTGGTGGTACCAGGTATTCTACGAATTAGCAGACACATTATTTATCATACAAACAACCGGGGCTGAGTAGGATGGGGCAAAAAGTTGTTGGACCAGGACGAATATGTCAGAGTCAGTTGGTGAGGCAGGAATTTGCGAGGCTAAGCAAGCCATAGTATCCGCAAATTTGTTAGTGGAGTGGGGAACGGTCTGGATAGAATAACGAGTAAATGAGGTCAAAAGTGAATCCACGTAATGTTTGTACTCTTGAAGTTCCTCATTCTTACATTGGTAGATGCCCATAACTTGATTGACTACCAATTGAGAGTCACCAAAAATATTAATAGATTTGACACCTAAGTGTAACACAACCTGGAGACCCAGAACAAGGGCCTTGTATTCCATTGTATTATTAGTGTAGGGGAAATCAAGCCGGAATGAAAGAGGCATATGTTCAGCGTCAAGAGGGAGGAGAATAACGCCGGCTCCTCCGCCGTGCTGGCATTTGGATCCATCGAAGAAGAGGGTCATTTGATATGACTCTTCCCTGAGTGAAAGAGTGGCGATGAGTTCGTCGGGGAAATTAAAATTGGTGAATTGTTCCCCAGGTAAAGGGGCCTCCGCAAGTTGGTCCGCAATAGTTTGTACTTTGATTGAATTTTGTTGTACAAACTCAAGGTCGAGGTCAGTGAGGAGCATAAGCCATCGGGCAATGCGTTTTTTTAGATGTGGTTTGGCATACATATAATGAATGGGGTCCGTGTTGGTGATGACAAAAGTTTTGTGATTCAGGAGGTAATGTCGGAGTTTGGTGGCTACGAATGATAGGGCTAGGCACAATTTTTCTACATGTGTATACATAGTCTCGTAATCCACGAGAGTACAACTTATATAATAAATGGATTTTTCCCACCATGTCGAGTCTCGATGTGCGAGCATGGTTCCTATAGCATGGTCAATGGCAGAAAGGTAAAGGTAGAAAGGGTGATCATCCTGAGGTGGAATAAGCACGGGTGGATGTAAGAGAGAGGATTTGAGAGCTTCAAAGGCTTGGTGACACTCTTCACTCCATTGAAAGACAATGTCCTTTTTAAGAAGGTGATGGAAGGTTGACATCGATCCGAGAGTTGGGAGATGAAACGCCAGATTTGTTGAATTTTACCCTGCAAACTACGCAATTGTTTGAGGTTTTTGGGTCGGGGCATTTCTAGGATAGCTTTTACTTTAGATGGATCGACCTCAATGCCATGCAAAGAGACGATAAAGCCAAGAATTTTTTCTGAAAGAACACCAAAGACACATTTCTTTGGTTGAAGCCAGACTGAATATTGTAACAGGTGATCGAAAATAATGGTTAAAACATCGAGATGTTCACTGTGATGTTTAGATTTTCCAAGAAGATCATCGACATAATCCTCAAGGATAGTGTGCATAATGTCATGAAAAATGTAAGTCATAGCCCGCTGATAGGTCACACGAGCATTCTCAAGGCCAAATGGCATGACACGATAACAGAAGGTTCCCCAAGGAGTTATGAAGGTAGTTTTATGTTGATCAGCTGGGGCTACCAAAATTTGATTGTATCCCGAAAAGCCATCCATGAGAGAAAGCATTTCATGGCCCGCAGTGAGATCAACAAGTTGATCAATACTTGGGAGGGGGAAGTCATCCTTGGGGCAAGCGAGGTTAAGGTCTCGGAAATCTGTGCATATCCGAAGTCCCCCTTTCACTTTAGTGATAGGTACGATGTTAGAAATCCATTGAGAATAGTCAATAGGCAAGATGAAGGAAACAGAAAGAAGTCGTTAAAGCTCTTCTTTGACCAAGAGGGCAATGCGTGGATGCATTTTTCTCAATTTTTGTTTGACTGGTTTAGAATCGGGGTTTAGGGTGATGTTATGGACGGCAATGGTAGGATCAATTCCTAGCATGTCAGCATAGGACCAAGTGAAAGCTTGGTTGCGGGTACAGAGAAAGGTAGTAAAGGCGGCTTGTTCTGATGTGTTAAGGGATTGTCCGATCTTCACAATGTGAGGATCCTCCTCTGTGTGGATGTTGATTTCTATAGTCGACTCATTCAACATGGTTTGAGTTTCAGATGGTAAGGCGCGTTGAATATAGGAGTCATCCGCCCCAAGGTAAGTTAGGATGGAGTCGTCATCCTGGCACTCAACAACATTAATCGAAGGCGAATCCTCTTCGATCATGTCTGGATACAGAAGGGGAAGAGAAGATGGGTCCTCATTATCACGTTGATAAGTGAGAGGACCTATGAAGATAGTATTTATGAAAAAAAAAATTAGGAGGGATAGGTTCAGGGTCTATCGACTCTGTGGGTGATGATGGTTTGGTAGGGGTGACGTCGTCATCTTCCAGGATACAACTGACAAGAGGTTTCTCTGGTGTAGGTGTTTCAGGAAAACCGAGACCACTGCGATCATTGTGTTTACGTGTAGTCACGGGAATGAGTGTATGTCGGCCTTGTTCGTAAAGACCAAAACCAAAGCCTTTCCAAGCACAGCGAGTCAAGAAGGTGAGGGCGAAACGACAATTTGTCAAGTATTGAAAATCGGATTGGAAGGGAACCACACCAAGAGGAGGTTCAGGGGTAACGGAGGATGCGTCAACACCCCCATACGTTAGGTTGGTGCGGCAATGGGGTGGTCCATAAGAGATTACCTCCCCCACGCGACGGTCGTAGGTGGGATGTGCATGTAACTGTCTGTACTCCTGCGGGGTATTGAAAGAGCTAACGTTATATAGGCGGTACTCCCCCAGCGTAAGGTGTTGAAAAACATCTACTAAGGGGTCGGAGGTTGGGATGTTATCTGCGGGAAAGGAAGTAATATTTGTAACGGCGGTTTCATTGGTTGAAGGTGTAGGTGCGTTGGAAGTGGATGGCTGGGTTGGATGAACGGGTGTCTTGATTGGTACAAGCACATCATTAGGGCGATACAACATATTACAAGTTTTGAAGGGGGGAGGATCAGCTTTTACGGTGTAGGACTTCCCCTCATACTCAAATTTTATGCATCTATGTAAAGTGGAGGGAACGCATCCCATAGCCCGGATCGAATGGCGGCCTAACAACATATTGTATTGGAACTCTCCCTCAAGGACGTAGAAGAGTTCGGGTAGAGTATGTGGTCCTACATGAATGTTAAGGATCACGGTGCCTAAAGTAGAAGTAATATCATCATTGAATGATCGCAACATGATGGGGTTGGCACACATGCAACTAGAAGGGATATTCATTTGTTGGAAGGATTTTGAAGAGATGATGTTTAAGCTAGCCCCCCGTCAATCATAACACAACGTACCTGAATATCCCAAACGTACGCTGAGATGAAAAGAGCAGGGTCAGGATCTTTAGCACCAAAGTCGATAATTTCATCTTCGAAGAAACTGACAGCAGTGGCTTGCTGTAAAGAGACAGAAGTGGTTGGGGAGATAGATTGTTTGGTGAGTGAAGCAATATGATTGGGTGTTAGAATAGAGGTAACAGGCAAGGTTTCATTAGGTAAAACCTCTATCCCTTGAAGGATTTCAACGAGAGCTTGTCGATGAGATTCAGAAGTCTGAATGAGATCATACAGTGTCATTTTTACAGGTGATTGGTGAAGCTATTTGATCATAGTTCGGTGGGAAATTCCATTAGAGACGGGATAGGTAGGTCCGCGAGTAACCACTTTAGGTGGTGGTGCAATTAGGATGGTGGACGAAGAAAGAGATGCCGTAGGTGTGTTTTCTTTCGCTTTCCCATTGTTTTTCTGCCCTCGAGTAGCAACACTAATCATATTGATCTCGTGAATACGAGAAGAGGAAGATGGTAGGGATAGGTCATGGTTTTCGAGAGGTGGGGCTGTAATAATGATAGATCTTGGTGAGGCGGGGACAGGTGGTATAGGAGAGGGAATTGAAGCTAAAAGTCTCTCTCTTCGTAAGTTGTCTTTCTTAACTTTTCTATCTGAGAGAGGTGACTGACGAAGTATGGCTTTCAACGCTTTGCATCCCTCTACGTCATGTCCTGGTGTGCGGTGGTAAGCGCTGATTTTAGACTCATCGTAACCTATAAGTCGAGGTTTAGATTGATCATAAGGTCTAAGTGGGGGTAGGGAAATGGTCGCATTCTCTACCAACATAGCAAGGATTTTTTCGTAAGACCCTTTGAGTGGGTCAAAGTCAGAGGAAGAGGAGGCTATTGACTTGGTCGATTCTGGTGATGATGTGGTATGGTTGGTTTGTATGGGTGGTGGTTTAGCCAAGGAGTTTTGATAATGGGTTTTAACTAAACGTGGCTTCTTTAACGCAGAAGCTAGGTTGGATGATGAGGCCACAGATGATATGATATCAGAAAACAACCATGGAGAAATAGGAGTGATAGAAAAAAAATCTTTTGATGATGGAATTTGTTTATGGTTGATAGGTGGAGAGGATACGCAGGGTGACGGTGTTGCTATACCCTTGGATTTCTGTATGGGTACAGAAGGCGTAGGTCGCTTAAAAGAAAATGCAGGAGGTATGATATATTGATGTAAGGTAGAGGGATGGGGTCCCAATATGGAAGGTAGGTGTGACGACGAGGTTTTAGTTGTGTTAACGACATAGATTGAGGAGATTGAGTCTGTCTCTTAATGGGATGGATGGCTTTATTTTTAGATAAATCAAGCCGCTTAGGTGGATGTGTTAGACTAGGTATGGGTGAGGTCCCAAGCGGAGGGGAAGATTTGGTTAGGTTAATAGAAGTGGATGAGGTATTTGGTAGAGATGAGAGGGGTGAAGATGAGGACATAGGAATTTTGAGCTTCTGTAAACACTTCGGGTATATGGTAGAGGCATCAGGATCGGTCATTTGCATTTGAGTAGAATATGGCGTACTCAAACGTTCCCATAGGACCTGTCTATCTTCTGGGGAATGACAGTCCTCACATGTGAATAGGAACTTTTGTATGGAAGAAAGGTGGGTTGTGATTCCGGTCCACTGTGGGTGTGATACAAGGGGTATATGAGACACTGTATCAATGGGCGTTAAGAGGTCAACCGGTTGCTGAAAAAATTTAGGTGATGAAGGACTAATAGGTAGGAGGGCGTGTTTGAGAGGATCTGTCATGTTTAAAGAATGTGGTGATGTCAGTTTAAGAGGTTTCTCGTCTAAGGATGACAAAAGAAGTGGCGAGCCTTCCTCTTGTACAGCAAGAATGGTAGAAGGAGACGTTTGGGAAATAGATAAATTAGATAGCATCCGCTCACAGTCTTGCAAGGATGTGGTGTAAGAAGGCTCATTTGTGAGAAGGGAACTCTGGGCGGTTAATTCCTTAATGGGTAAAGGAACGGAAAGGATTTCAGTTTGTCTTGATGACGAGGAAGGGGGTTCGGTTTCCTACGTTAGTGAAGAGGTTTGATTCAAAAAAATTTCAATAGAGGTCTTTGGCTGGGAATCGAAGACTGCATGGATCTCATGAACACTCTCCTCGGCTAAGATATCTTGGTTTAGATTACTGTTAGAAGAATGATTCGGGAATGGTTTGTTGAATATTTTCAAATTTCGGTTAGCAGGGGCTTTAGGATTATCAAGGGCTATATCCCCCACATCAACCATTTCCTGCACTATGTTTTTCAACATCTTGCAGTTCTCATGACTGTGTCCCTTCACACGGTGGAAGTTACAGAAGTCATTTTCTTTGTACCAAGAAGGTATGGCGCGAGTGGAATCAAACCCAGAATGAGGTTTAACAGGAGGTAAGGTAATGGCTCCTACTTTGAGCAATTTTTCCAATATCACACCATATGTTTCTCCCAAGGGAGTGTAGTTTATGGGCTTTGCTTTATACTTATAGGTGGTTTTTGGCGGGGTATTAGATGGAGGAGTATTATAGGTGCTTTATACAAATTTGGTGTCTACAGTAGGTCAAAAACCTATAAAAATAAAAATACGGCATGTCATTGTCACTTTGTGAATTTGAGCACCCAATTTTAGTTGTCTGAGGTGTGAAGTGAGTTTGTTGAGTTTGTGGGCTGAGTTGGCACCAGTTAAGTGGAGGAGTGAGTGATTGGTAGACCCCAGCGAGCAGGAGGTAGAGTTTGATTGGTTGAGGACCCAGCTGAGGAGATTTGGAGCCATGGCACAGCCAGGAGGAGTAGGAGGTGCTGGACCAACTGGACCACCGCCACCTATCCCACCACGATGACGTGTAGTCGTACTGGTAGGCTATGAACTCCTACCTATGTGAATTTAATGAGTTTAACTTAGATGTGGGTTTTGGGTAGGAATCTTAATTTTAATAAAATAATGAATGAATGGAAGTAATTTGTAAAATGGAGTGGGTAGGTAGGCTAGTTAGGTCAAAATGGCAGGGTGGGTAGGTTTTTAGGGTTTTCTTGTGGGTAAATAGCGAGAAATAGGTAAAAGGTGTTTTGCGGGTTGTTTTGGGTTCGGCCCCGCAATTGGATAATGACCGATGTCGGTCACTAGGCGACTGACATCGGTCACAGAAAATAGTTTGTATACATTATTTGGTTACAGACCAGCATCGGTCATAGGTTGAGCGGCGTCGATACATATAATTTACTTGGGGGGACAGATGGCGGTCGAGGGTGACCGGTACCGGTCAGCATGGGTAGGAGTTGTGGTTTTTGTTTGTTAGAATTTTGTCATGTTGTTTTATTTGTTTGTTTAGGGGTGAAGGGGGAGGGGGTAGAGTTGATAGGAAACGTGATTGGGGTGGGGGGAAATGGGGTTGTTGGGGGGCTGGTTCGGTTAGGATAGATTAGGTGTTGGGTATGAAGTAGGAGGTGCTAAGTTGGCGGGGGTATAATTAGATGGCTAGAGTAGATCGGGGTGGTTGGTAGGGTGTGAGATAAGTAAAGGGGATATCGTAGATGTATAGGGTAAGATAGGTGGGTGTAGATGTGTGTTGTAGAGTCGGGTTGTGGTTGGGTGGGTAAGTGGGTATAGAGAGTTAAGGTAGTTGTTATTGTAAAGGGTAGGCTTGATGAAGTGGGTTATTTTTGTAGGCATGCCAGAAGCTCACGATGCAGGATCAGATGCCCCCTCTATTGAGGCGGATGTGGCCACATGTGTCTGCAGCGTAGTGGGCCATCATGCGAGAGGCTGGACTCGGTAGAGTCCAGTGGTATAGGGATGTGGATAGGGACCACATCCTGATGGTTGCCCTCATCGAGAGATGGGATCCAGCAACCAATGTCTTCCATCTCCATACTGGAGAGATGACGATTACATTAGAGGATGTGTATCACATCCTGAGACTGCCGATCGTAGGTGAGGCAGTGTTCCAGGTGGATGCGAAGATAGCGATGGATAGCATCCTACATGTATTTAGGGATGCAGCCCCATTGATTACCTATCACAGCGCGAGCATTGCCTATGGCGACATGTATCATGCACACCGACAGGAGACACAGCTTGCCATGTTGATGATGATTGGTATTACCTGCTTCGCCCTCCCTGACTCAGAGGGAGGTCGCTTCCCATGGGCTTTGATGGGAGTTTTACACGAGATGGTAGAGGAGCATACATGCTATGCCTGGGCACCAGTGTATTTGGTGCAGCTATACAGAGAGCTGTGGGGTTATCGCCGTATGAGGCGATTTGGTATTTGCTCGACATTTTTGTTACACTGCTGGGCGTACGAGCATATCATCTATATACGACCAGTAGGGCTGCCCTAGCAGCCAAGGCCACAGATAGTATATAGATATGGATTTCAGAGGTGGTTGGAGGTCGTGGGCTAGCCACGAGCGGTGCTCATAGGATGAGATGTGGCCTACTACCATCATATGTTAGAGGGCTTGACCACACTGGACATTATATAGAGGTGCTACAAAGGCCATCAGCCCCAAGGAGGAGCTCAGGCACAGATGTGCTGGATCCAGTATAGTTTCTGGATAGCTAGACGGAGGCCTGGGGAGTATGAGAGGATACCCCTAGAGAGGGTACGACGGCATTTGGGCTTGCGACAGGATGAGCCACCTCCCTTCCCACAGTACCAGAGGGATGATGTAGAGGCCCCATTACCTGCACCGCAGCCCGTTGACCCAGATTGGGTAGTAGAGAGACCGGCTGATGATATAGTGGATGATGCCGGAGTGACAGGTGCCTTTTTGGTTTGGTGGGTAGGTCAGAGAGTAGCTATGAGAGCACAGCCCGCACAGCCAGATTTGGCGTCTGTGATAACAGAGAGGGACTGACTCTTAGGATAGGTGTAGTTATTACAGGGGCAGCTTGCTGCTGCACAGGCACAGATGGGGTGCTAAAGGGGCAGTTAGCCTAGTCACAGGCTCAGGCACAGCCGCAGGCACCGGTACAGCCATAGGCACCACCACAGGCACAGGCACTGCCACAGGTACAGGTACCACCACAGGCACAGGGTGTACTGGTAGGGAAGGGGCCACTACTATTGGGAGTTGGGGGACCGGCCCCAGCAGCCATGGTGGCACGAGCCCGCTATATGGAGGCGAGAGCGGAGGCCCGATACTATCATGATGTGCTCTATGGTACCGGGGCTGACTATCAGCCATATGCGGCGCACAAAGTCGAGACATCCGGGAGCCAGAGATCCCAGGGGGCCGCAGCCACAACTGGTGGGTCGGTGATAGGGAGGAGGCGAGAGCCAGCGCAGAGACCAGCAGGGGGAGGGGCCGAGGGTGGTGGAGAGAGCTAAGACATCTTAGGAGTGGAGATGGGTTTTTGATATTATATATAGACACCGGTCTGCGAACTAGGTATGTATATAGAGGTCTGCATGCCCACATATGATTTATTTATTCATTTTTGTTGTATATACTAGCTTGCGAGCCGAGTACATTTTGTATAGTTGATATCGGCTTGTGAGCTGAGTATATTTTTGATATGAGAGACTTGCCTACGAGCCGAGTCGAGATTTTGACAGAGACAGTGGCCTGCGTGCCAGTTTTGTATTTTTTAGATCACAGAGGCCCCATGCAAGGAAAATTGTATATTTTGACATTGATATATATAGATGATGATTTTGATCCACATGGTGTGTATAATGATTAGGTTGATGTATTTATTAAAATGTCTCATGTGTTTTGTTAATGGTTTTTAAAATTTAATGTATATAGATGATGATTTGGATCCACATGGTGTGTATAATAATTGGTTTGATGTATATATTCAAATGTCTCATGTGTTTTGTTAATGGTTTTTGAAATTTAATGTATATAGATGATGTTGATGAAATTTTGATGATATGTATATGCGTTGATGAGATTCTGATGACAAATATTGATAACGATGTCGTTATGTAGGGAAAAAGAGGCGGGTGCCACCAAAAATTTGCAAAAAATAAAGAAAATCATAGGTTTTAAGCAAAAGGAGAATATGACCGATATCAGTTAGCTAACTGACGTCGGTAGATATATGATCAATACCGGTTAGGTAACTGATATCGGTTATGCTAAAATGAGCTTTTCTAAAAATAGAAAAGTGTGGGTGGCAACTTAAGTTCTTATTTTTAGAGGCATGCAACAAGTTAAATATGAGAATACAACGCTGTTTGACAATTGATATAGGTAATTCCATGGCAGAATTGAGTGATAAGGAGGAAAGAGACAGGTAAAGTGATTGTGGGCTGAGATTAAGAAGGTAGAAAGACAAGTTATATTGAAGGGGGTGATGAACATGGCTGAACAAGGAGAAGCATCCAGTGGGCAGAGACGAGAGGGAAGACAGGTTCCACCTCAAACTGTTGCATCCCTAGAGGTACAATTTTTGGTTGTAATTCAATTCTTGCATGTTTTATGGATAGGATGAGAGAAGGTAAGTGGGTAGAGATAAAAAAGAAAAGGTGATAGGAAAGGGTTTGGGATGGGGTGAGTGTTATGGGTTAAGTAAGCAGGGATTTCAGGTATGTTTGTAGGTACAGAGAGGGGTAAATGAGAAAATAATTATCATAAGTTGTGTTTGCAAGCAGGTTGTATAGGATTGACAGTGACCGATATCATTTAGAGATAACCGGTATCGGTTATCTATAATCGATATCGGTTATTGTATGAAATTCTAGAATGTGAGAAAAAACACTTGGGGATTTGATTTATTGAATGATTGTGTGTTGTTTTGATGTATGCAGGCACAGGCAGGGCTGAGGATGAATGATAGCGTGCCAGCTTTGTTGTCACGAGTCTGAGCAGATGTAACACCAGTTGAATGGGCATTGATAAAATGTGTGGGGTTAAGTGGAATCCGCTATTATTCATGAATCGCATGCAATCATGCTATGTTGCAGGCATTGATTGAGAGATGGAATCCAGAAAAGAATACCTTCTATCTACCAACAGGGGAGATGACAGTGACATTGGAAGATGTGTTTAGAATTTTGAGGCTCCCAATTATAGGAAGACCACTGTATCAGGCAGGGCCTAGCACAGTGCAGGGAGCGATAACAGCAGTATTTGGTTCAGCTACATGAGATTTGGCATAGCGAGGTTTGACATTCACTTATGGTATAGTGTATGTAGCACACCCTAAGGCAACAAGGTTTGTAGTGGTATTAATGATAGCGGTGGGGTATTATGCATTACCGAGGGTGGATGGGGGAAGATTTCCAAAATCATTGATGTGTATTATTTGGGAAATGATAGAAAAGAGAATGACTTTCGCATGGGCACCTACATATCTGGCGGAGCTATATAGGGGTTTATGGGCCTGTAGGAAAAATCACAGGACGACACTAGATTGTGCATACTTATTACATTGTTGGGCCTATAAGCACATTGTGTGTGTGCGACCAATAGGCCAACCAATCTAGAAAAGAGAGACAAGAGTGTAGAGATTGGGATTCAGACGATGGGTCCAGACCGAACAAGAGGCGAGATCCCAGGCCATGACAAATGACATCGAGTATTATAGGTAGGTGTGGGAGATGGTGATGATTGTGGATATCCGTTGGAGGCCTTACAGAAACTATATGGTGACAAAAAACATAGCTGAGGATTTGAGGGGTGTAGAGTGATTGAGGTGGATCGCGGGGCACAGGCCAGGTGAGTACGAGAGGATTCCTCTAGATCACGTGCGGCGACAATTTAGATTTGTTCAGGATATACCCATGGCTTGTAGACCATACATTAGGATCGATGCCGAGGCATCATTCTCACCTCCCCAGCTGACACCTCTAGAAGGACCATAAGAGATAGTAGCCGATCATAGGGTAATGGATGCAGGAGTGATAGAGGCTTATAGATAATGGTGGGTAGCAGAGCTACACAGTTTATGTGAGAGGGCCAATCATCTGGACATAGTTGTGATTACAACAGAGAGAGATCACATGTAGGGTTTAGTTTACCAGCTTCAAACGCAGGTGAATGAGACAACGGGATTGTTAGCGGTTGCGCAGTAATGAGTGGAGAGACTAGAGGTGAGATTCCGCCACGTGAGAGGAAATATTCATATGTTATAGGAGAGATTGACAGATCAGTGGGAGGAACCAATAGCAGTGGCACCTTTGAGGATGGAGAGGCCAGGTGAGCGGCGTCGATGATCTATTTTGGGATGAGGTGCAAGGGTCTAAGTGAATTTCATAGGGATAGAAGAATAAATAAAGATTTTGACCTGTGCGTCGATGATAGAGAAGATGTATTTGTTTAACATCTAAATAAAACTGAATATGTATGCTGATTTGAGTTGTGATAATAATAAGAATGGTTGTGTTTTGAATGTTTTGTTTTGAAAAAGGATAAAGATGAATGTGATCAAATAGAAATACACAAAAAATATTTATATTTACAACACATGATAGGTTATGGTAGGGGATGGTCGAGCTAACCTTGGGAGACCCCATGTCTCCTAAGTGTTACCTACATAGCCCATTGCACAAAGCAAGGAGGGGCCTCAGACCGATGTAGTTCTCCCTTAGGACCAGGGAGAGGTGAATTCAGGTAATTTGGTTGTGGTTAGGCAATGTTTTGGTTGGTAAAAAATATTGATATTGGTAGGGTAATGTTGTTGGTGTTGGTAAGGTATTGGCGATGTTGGTGTAAGTATAGGTGAAGCGAAAGTTAGCTTACCCAAGTAGTAGGGAATTGTGTCCTGATTAAGGTCAACACATAATCCTAGATTCGAGTAAAAGAGGTAAAAGTGTCCCGTAGTTGAAAAGAGCTAAACAAACCACATATTAATGTAGGATGATCTTGAATCCCTAGGTACCTTGCATATGCGAGAAGTCGATAGGTGAAAAGAGTTGTATAATCACAATATATCGGATATACGTCATGTCCCTTGAGTTTTGTTGCTTTGACGAATGGTGATGTGAGGTGGCTAGTAGAGTTGGGGCGCAGAGAATTTGTTATAAGGTGATTATGCTGACAAAAGAGAACCAAACCTAAATAGACAAGTCCATGACTCAAAAGTGCTTTTGAATACTGCTTTTATTTTTCTGGATATAGACTGATCAATGCAGAAAGTCTACATGGGATATGTATTTTGTTGTTCTTGAGGTCTTCACGAAGTTGATCAATGTGAGAAGCTTCTGATAAAGGCTGACTTTGTATAGCTGTCCTTCAAGGGAGTAGTCTATTTATAGTAGCAGATGCGGCTTTTGTGCATAGCTGTCCTTCGGGGGAGCAGTATATTTATAATAGTAGAAGTGGCTTTGCACATAGCTGTCCTTCGAGGGAGAAGTCTATGTATAACTTAGAGGTATTAGATGTCTGTTTGGCATGAAGCATCTAGTTTTGTAGGAAGTTTGACTCAAGAATATCCCATAAGTGTATAATTGAGAACATGTTATTTTGATACTTTTAAGTCATGGACCAGACTAAAAAGGGGAAGGCATCTATAAGAAGAGGTGATGACTAAACCACGTGAGCATGATTCTATTTTGAGATGCATGAAACAAAGTGTATGAGGTGGTAAACGAGCTCAAGGGACGAGCGCAAGGTAGATAAGAAGTGATGTAACACTAAATTCAATAGTAGAATGGCCAAAGATGCAAGGCATTAAGGGGTTCAAGCTCAGGTTTACCATTAAACGAAGCTAAAGGATAAGTGCCTGATCCGTAAATGTGAGTGATAATGTAAGGCCCAATCCAATTTGGAGCAAATTTGCCATGTTTGCTCTTTTCTAGTTTTGTTACATGTTGATTCTCTTTGAGGACAAGATCACCAACCTTAAAGGTATGCTCATGAAGTCACTTATCATAAGCATGCTTGATGTGCTTTTGATAGATTTGAAGGTGGTCAAGAGCTGTAAGACGACACTCGTCAAGAAGCTCCAATTGGGCTAACCGCTCTTGGCGGAAATGATCATTGGTGACAATATCCTGAAGAGATGTTCTTAGGGAGGGTATTTGTATTTCGAGAGGCAAGACAGCCTTGGTACCATATACCAAAGAAAATGGGGTGGCATTAGTGGAGGTACGAATGCTGGTATAATAAGCCCAAAGGGCAAAGGGGATGTGATCAGGCCAATTTTTTCCAGAATCGTTAACGAATTTCATGAGAATTTTGGTCAGGGTTTTGTTAGAAGATTCAGCTTGACCATTTGCTTGTGGATAGTAAGGTGATGAGAAGATAAGTTTGATACCAAAGTTGTCACAAAGGTCTTGTAACAACTTATTTTTGAAAGATTTTCCATTATCTGTTATCAGGCGATGAGGAACAACAAAACGACAGATAATGTGATGGTTAATGAATTCTACAATTTTTTCTTTTTTGGTTGAAATGAGTGGAATGGCCTCCACCCATTTAGTGTAATATTTGGTTGTTACGATTATCCAACGGTGACGTTGTGAAGAGGGCGGGTGAATCTCACCAATAAGGTCTAAACCCCATTGTGAGAAAGGCCAAAGATCTCGTGCGACCTATAGCGGATGGCTAGGAGTATGTTGAAGGTTGGCATGTTGTTGACATAGAACACAACGCTTAACATATTCGTAACAGTCATTATTAAGAGTAGGCCAATAATAGCCTAGGCGAAGGATCCATTTGGCCACAGCAAGGCCACTAAAATGTTCACCACAAATACCATCATGGACTTGTTGGATGGTATAGGTAACCTCCGCACCGGTTAGACATCAAAGGAGGATGACATCAAAGCCACGTTTATAGAGGAGTCCCCCCATGACGACATAACAAGAAACACTTTTAAGAAAAGAACGTATTCCGTTACTAGTAAGGTTAGGTGGGAGAACAGAGGTTGTAACTTAGTCATGAAATTGGTGATACCAGGTATCCTGTGAATTAGCAGACACATTATTTATCATACAAACATCCAAGGTTGAGTAAGATGGTGTAAAGAGTTGTTGGACCAAGACAAATATGTCAGAGTCAGTTGGTGAGGCAGGAATTTGTGAGGCTAAGAAAGCCATAGTATCCACAAATTTATTAGTAGAGCGAGGAATGGTTTGGATAGAATAATGAGTAAATAAGGTCAAAAGTGAATCCATGTAATTTTTGTACTTCTCAAGTTCCTCATTTTTACATTGGTAGATGCCATAAACTTAATAGACAACCAGTTGAGAGTCACCGAAAATGTTAATAGATTTTACACCTAAGTGTAATGCAACCTGGAGACCCAAAACAAGGGCCTCGTATTCTACTGTATTATTAGTGTAGGGGAAATCAAGCCAGAATGAAAGAGGCATAGGTTCAGCGTCCAGAGGAATGAGAATAATGTCGGCCCCTCTGCCACAGTGGCATTTGGATCCATCGAAGAAGAGGGTCATTGGATACGACTCCTCACTGAGTGAAAGAGTGGCAATGAGTTCATCAGGGAAAGTAAAATTAGTAAACTACTCCCCAGGTTAAGGGGCTTCTGCGAGTTGGTCTGCGATAGTTTGTCCTTTGATTGATTTCTGGTGTACAAACTCAAGGTTGAGATCGGTGAGGAGCATAAGCCATCAGCAATGCGTTGGTTTAGATGAGGTTTGGTGTACATATAATGAATGGGGTCCGCGTTGGTGATGACAAAAGTTTTGTGATTCAGGAGGTAGTGTCAGAGCTTGGTGGCCACGAATGATAGGGCTAGGCACAACTTTTCTGCATGTGTATACCTAGTCTCGTAATCCACCAGAGTATGACTTATGTAATAAACGGCTTGTTCTTGATGCTCAGAGTCACGATGTGCGAGCATGGCTCCTACAACATGGTCGGTGGCAGAAAGGTAAAGGTAGAAAGGGCGATCGTCCTGAGGTGGGATAAGCACGGGTGGCTGCAAGAGATAGGCTTTAAGAGCCTCAAAGGCTTAGTGGCACTCTTCACTCCATTGAAAGACAATGTCCTTTTTAAGGAGATGATGGAAAGGTTGACATCAATCCGAGAGTTGTGAGATGAAACACCAGATAGATTGGAGTTTTCCCTATAAACTATGCAATTGTTTGAGGTTAGTGGGTGGGGGCATTTCTAGGATAACTTTGAATTTAGCTGGATCGACCTCGATGCCACGCAAAGAGATGATAAAACCAAGGATTTTTCCCAAAATAACACCAAAGACACATTTCTTTAGTTGAAGAAGAACACAGTATTGTAACAGGTGATCGAAAATAATGGTTAAAACATCGAGATGTTCACTGCGATGTTTAGATTTGCTAAGAAGATCATCGACATAATCCTCAAGGATAGTGTGCATAATGTCATGAAAAATGTAAGTCATAGCCCGCTGATAGGTCACACCAGCATTCTTAAGGCTGAACGACATGACACGATAGCAGAAGGTTCCCCAAGGAGTTATGAAGGCGGTTTTATGTTGATCGGCCAGGGATACCAAAATTTGATTGTATCCCGGGAAGCCATCCATGAGAGAAAGCATCTCATGGCCCGCAGTGATATCAACAAGTTGATCAATACTTTGTAGGGGGAAGTCATCCTTTGGGCAAGCGAGGTTAAGGTCCTAGAAATCCATACATATCCGAAGTCCCCCCGTTGCTTTAGTAACAGGTACGATGTTAGAAATCCATTGAGGATAGTTAATAGGTAAGATAAAGGAAACATAAAGGAGTCATTGAAGCTCTTCTTTGACCAAGAGGGCAATGCGTGGATGCATTTTTCTCAGTTTCTGTTTAACTGGTTTGGAATCAGGTTTCAGGGTAATGTTATGGACAGCAATGTCAGGATCAATTCCTGGCATGTCAGCGTAGGACCAAGCGAAAGCTTGGTTGCGGGCACAGAGGAAGGTAGTGAAGGTAGTTTGTTCTGATGCGTTAAGAGATTGTCCGATCTTCACAATGTGAGGATCGTCCTCTATGTGGATGTTGATTTCTATAGTCAACTCATTCAACATGGTTTGAGTTTTAGATGGTAAGGCACGTTGAATATAAGAGTCGTCTACACCAAGGTAAGTGAGAATGGAGTCGTCATCCTGGCACTCAACAACATTAATTGAAGGTGAGTCCTTTTCGATCATGTCTAGATACAGAAGGGGAAGAGAAGATTGGTCTTCATTATCATGTTGATAAGTGAGAGGACCCAGGAAGATAGCGTTTATGAAGAAAAAAAAAGTAGGAGGGATAGATTCAGTGTCTATCGACTCTATGGGTGACGATGACAAAATGGGTGATGATGGTTCGGAAAGGGGTGACTTCATCATCTTCCTGGATATAATGGATATGCGATGTTTTCGGTGTAGGTGGGTCAGAGAATCCAAGACCATGAAGATCTTTGTGTTTGCGTGTAGTTACAAGAATGATCGTATGTCGGCCTTGTTCATAAAGACTGAAACCGAAGCCCTTCCAAGCATAGCGCGTCAGGAAGGTGAGGGAAAAATGACGATTAGTTAGATATTGAAAATCAGATTGGAAGGGAACCAAACCAAGGGGAGGTTTAAGGGTGACAGAGGATGTATCGACACCCCCATACGTTAGGAGATTACTTCCCCCACACGACGGTCGTAGGTAGGATGCGCATGTAACTATCCGTAATCTTGTGGGGTATAGAAAGTGCTAATGTTATATAGGTGATACTCCCCCAGCGTAAGGCATTGAAAAACATCTACTAAGGGATTTGAGGTCGGCATGTTGTCCACGGGGAAGGAAGCGGTATTTGCGGTGGCAGTTTCATTGGTTTAAAGGAGTAAGTGCGGTTGAGGTGGATGGTTGAGGTGTGGTTGAAATAGATGGTTGGGTTGGATGAATGGATGTCTTGACTCGTACAAGCACATCATTAGGGCGATATAACATATTGTAGGTTTTGAAGGGGGGAGGGTCAGCTTTTACGGTGTAGGACTTCCCCTCATACTCGAATTTTATGCATCTATGTAAGGTGGAGGGAACACATCCCATAGCCTGGATCCAAGGGCAGCCTAACAACATGTTGTATTGGAATTCTCCCTCAAGGACATAGAAGAGTTTGGGTAAATTATGTGGCCCTAAACGAATGCTAAGGATCACGGTGCCTAAGGTAGAAGTAATAGCATCGTTGAATGAACGCAACATGGTGGGGTTGGCACACATGCAGCTAGAAGGGATATTCATTTGTTGGAAGGCTTTAGAAGAGATGATATTTAGGCTAACACCCCAATCAATCATAACACGATGTACTCAGATGTCCCAGATGTAAGCTGAGATGAAAAGACCGGGGTCAGGATCTTCTGCACCAAAGTCAGCAATTTCATCTTCAGAGAAACTGACAGTAACGGCGTGCTGTACAGAGACAGAAGTGGTTGGGGAGATAGGTTGTCTGGTGAGATAAGCAACATGATTGGGTGTTAAAATGGAGGCAACGGGAAAGGTTTCATTAGGTAGGACCTCTATCCCTTGAAGGATTTCAATGAGAGCTTGTCGATGAGATTCAGAGGTTTGAATGAGATCATACAATGTCATTTTTACAGGTGATTGGTGAAGCTATTTGATCATGGTACGGTGGGCCACTCCATCAAAGACGGGGTAGGCAGGTCCATGAATAACCACTTTAGGTGGTGGTGTGATCGGGATGGCGGACGGAGAAAGAGAGGCTGCAGGTGTGCTTTCTTTAGCTTTCCCATTGGTTTTATGCCCTTGAGTAGCAATGCTAATCATGTTGATCTCGTGAACACGAGAGGAGGAAGATGGTAGGGACCAGTCATTATCTTCGAGAGATGGGGTTGCAAAAATGATATTTCTTGGTGAGGTGAGGACAGGTGGTATAGGAGAGGGGATTGAAGCTAAAGGTTTCTTTCTTCAAATTTCTCCTCCTCTAAGGCTCGAATCTCTAGTTTCCGAGCCATAGTAAAGGCCTCATCAAAGGTGCAAAAAGTTTGAATTTGGAGGGTAGGAGAAATGTGCTTAGCGCAGGCTTGTGTAAAGAGTTCAATAAGTTCAGCCTAAGGCAAGGCATAAGTAATTTGGTTGATAAGGCCCCGCCATCGTCCAACGAAATCTGCGATAGATTCGTCTTCAAATTATCAGATGGCATAGAGGTCGGTGATAGATACTTTCTTGGCAATGTCAATGGAGAAATGATCCAAGAAAGATCGGGCTAATTGGTTAAAAGAGAAGATTGAGTGTTGGGTTAAAGCATTGTACCACTCCAAGGTGAGTCCTGTTAAGGACATGGGAAAGGTGCGGAGTAGTAAGGCATTGTCATGAGCAATCAGATAGCAGGCATGTCTAAATGATTGCAAGTGTTGTTGAGGATCCTCCTTACTATTAAAACGAGTAAATTTTGGTAATTCCCATTGAGGAGGATATGAATGAAGGGGGACAGAAGGATGAATAGGCTTCTAACAAACTTGCTCGTATGACAGGGTGCTACGGCTTCCTGAAATAGAAGCCTCCAGATTTTGCATTTTGTCCATCATTTCTTTGATTAAATTAGTGGTTGGATGAGATGATGGTGCGGTTGTCGTAAATTTAGGAGGATTGGGCCAAGGGCCACCACTAGACAATGGTGGGGTTAAATGTTGATAAGGTATTGAGGATGAATATGTTGAGGTGACTGAATAAGGATGTCCTATATAAGATGTTGAAGCCACCAGATAAGTGTGTCAAAATGAAAAGGTGGGCGGAGCTTGAGAAGGAAAGCTCGTGTGGATAGGTGGGAGAGAGCAAGTTATGAAAGGGGCAGTCTGCGAGAGAGACGAGGTAGGAGGAGCCGGCGGTAATGATATGTGGGGCCCCAGATTAACCAAAGGAAAGCCAATCTGTGCTATATGAACCTCCAAAGTCACTGAGTCGGGAGGCGGAGCTAAGGATGAAGAGGGTAAGGCAGAGTTATTAGGTGGGGAAGGAGCTAAGTGAGCTGCTATACTAATAGGCATACCAATAAGGAGTTGACCATCGGGTGTACGGTCAGGGGTATGAGACAAATAGTACTGTACAGCGCTAGGATTAGCATCCAAAAATTTTGCAAATTCCTTATCTCCTATAGGGATTTTGGGAACCTCACTGGTGTCCATAGGATTCCCCATAGGATGTGAAGGGGGTGATTCAGGAAAAGGCACAGAACAGGCATGTGAAACCATGGCTGCAACTTGTTTTCGAGTGATAACAACCATGGACAATAGTACACAATAGGAATTCAATCTATCAGGGACAGAAACAGCCACAAAATTTTGGAATTGGTAGGTTGCTGGTTTGTCGGGAACTGTGAAAGACAGTAACAGATATCGGTCAGGTAACCGATGTCGGTCAGATTGTAGCCGGCGTCAGTAAGTTAACCGATGTCGGTAGAATAGGACCGGTGTAAGAAGCTGTAAGAAGTTACCGATTTGGGGTTAACGATGCTTAGTATACCTACCAAACTATTCTGAAGTGATTACTGAAACAGTGTATGACAGAGAAACAAAACTAAAAACAAGCAAGATGCACAGGTAAATCAAGAGACTAACCCTAGGATTAGTTTTAATTATTGTGGGCTTATACCTTAGATGCAAGATGATGTCAATCCTAAACAAAAGATCTAAGGGAGATGTCAAGTTTTTTTTGGCTTATAAGGTTACCTCAATCGGGTGGAGGAATACCGCGGAAAAAAGGGGGGATGTTTGAGCTGTTGTGTTGATTATGATGTGATTCGGTATGTGTTATGCAGTGAAAGTAAGATTAATTTCTTGTCAATACCATGGATATCACCCCCACGTGTACGACCTGTTACTTAACCTATGTTCACTAGAATTGAAAACAGCAAGCAAGAATGTGATGCACGTGTTTTAAACCCAAATCGAAAATGATATTCGATGAAGCAAAGGAGATGACTTTCACTAATGCAAAGATGTGAAAGCAAGAAAAATTATTTTACCAAAATGGCAAAATATTTTGTGAATATTTAGCAGAAACAAACAGCAAGTATGCTCCCTATATGAAAGCAAGCAAGAAATAAATAAACCCGAAATGGGTCCCACCGAGCGTGCCAAAATGTTTCACAAAAAATGTTTCCATTCCTAGAATAGAGTTGCTTCTATCCTTTCATTCTCTTGAGAAACAGATAAGGGTTAGGGCTAGGAGGAATACCTGTTGAATGTTGAGAGGGTGCATGCATACCGTAGAGAGAGATCAGATCGATTGCGAAGAACTCCTTTTTTTCTAGGAAGGACTACCTGCAAGTAAGAATACAAGACCACTAGATTTTAGTTAGACAATAAATTAGGGAATTGCCTTGGGCCCATGAAATATTTGACTTCCTTTCAAAGGTGGTCAGTTCCCCTCTTAATACGAATTAACACAAATTATAACAAAGAAATTATTGCAAAATTACAATTTAGTTACCTCGTTAAAAAGCACTAGAGGAAAGGCTGGTTTTGGTTTGAGTCATAGTGACCGATGCCGGTCACTGTATAACCGGTACCAGTTGCTGATAACCGATATCGATAGGGGCAGTGATTTAGGGGCTTTTAATAAAGGTTGGCTATAAGGTGGCTATGGTGTTTATAATGCTAACAAATGATTAGGGATAGGAAATGGGGTGATGGATAAGACTCAGAGAGTATGGGGGCTGTCCTTGGGGATATGTAAGGGTAGAGGAATGACAGTTAGATGCAGGGGCTATCGGGTAGTAGATCTATGAGTGAACTTGTAATTACTGTGATTTAGAAGTTCAAGAAATGTTATTTAAAAACATACAAGACACTACTTACTAGTTCCTGATGAAGATACAGGTCCAAGGACTATGATGACGAAGGCAGGGATCAGGTGGGATGATCTGACAATCAAAGGTCGCTATCTTCTCTTCCAATGCTTAGATGAGTGTCACTGGGCTCTGGTTACTCAGTTGCAGTCTTGGGCTCGATGTCCTTCTCTTCAAACTCTTCTCTTTTCTTCACTTGTCTCTGCTTTGCCAAGTGAATTTCGGATCCTTCAAATGAATTCTAAATCCCTTGTTTTTGGTTAGGGAAGGTCATTTATAGGGAACCGATGGCGGTTACGTAACTGACAGAGGTCGAGTAGGAACCGATGTCGGTTAAGTCAAAGTGGGCTATTTTTAGTAAAATAGCCAACTTTCCCTCCTTTTCTCCTGAGGGATTAGTTGTGGGCTTGGTCAAGTCATTATTAGGTTGGTTTTGGTGTGGGTGAGGAGTAATTAGTCATGGGTGTGGATGAAGACCAAGTTATAGGTCTTAATGAGGTTAGTTTAGGGTTAGGGCTAGGTCATGATGAGGTGGCAAAATGAGGTTGCAGGTTTGGAGATGTGGATTTATTAATTATAAGGTAATTAATAAATAATTGTGCAAGGTTTAGGTGGTGAGGTTAGGTTGCGAAATGAGATGTGGGGCACAGGTTGTCGTAAGACACAAATTTGGTGTCTACACTGACTTTAGGATCCGCTGCCTGAATCTTTTCAACACCTCCGCTATGTCTGTACCTCGTGGGACCGATGTGTTGGCAGTAGACTAAGTCCAAAATCTGAGGCACTTCTCCATTTCTTTGTCGAATTTGACATGAGTATGATAATATTTATTCACTTCCTCTATAATAGATTGAAGAGAGTAGATCTCCTTCATCTTTTCCTTGGAAATGGAACTCTCTTTGACCAGGTTACCTTTGACAAAAGCTTGGAATTGAGCTTTGATTTCTTGTAAAGAGAGAGACACACCAGAAGTATCATCATGAAGATGGAAATGTATATCCTTGAAGGCAGATACAACTAGTGTCTTGAAGGCCTCACCCTTGTGCCAGCTATTTATTAACTCTCCTAAATCCTCCTCCAGCACCTTGATTTTCCATTCCACATTGTAGACCTAGGACTTTGAAAAGTTATCCTTTGCATCATCGAAGACCTTGCTTGCCATTAAAATATTTTCATCTATTTTTCCCATGAGGCGAAGGTCTACTATGCAACTGCTCCAAAGTTTGAGTTCTTTATCTGTGCTCCCAATAGTGGATGAGAGCTTCAATTGCAAATTTCTCACCTTCCTGTGGAGTTTGAAGGATTCATCAATGAAATTCAATCCTACAACAAGCATATCATCCACCATGGCCTCCATAGCCCTTCCATAGATGGAATACTTGTGCATGTCTTTGATACTCTGCACTTCATCCTAGCTCAGAATTACAAGTGGTGGAAGAGTAGTCAATGGGGTAGGATCCAAAACTTTTTCTTTGGACAATAGAGACTTGATGAAACTTGTAAGAATCTGGGCCTGTTCCTCTAACTGCTCTATAGTTTGCTGCCCTTTCTCTACCCTACCAATGACTCTGGTGACTGTTTCTTGAAGATTATGGATCTCACCTTCAGGGGTGGACTCTCCCATGGGAATTCTTAAGAGATCCAGATTAGATGCTTGCAAATCTTTCTCTGGATTGTCTACCTTAGGCTTGGAAATCTCTAGGAATTGTTGGCCATGAGCATCAGACACTATCCTGGAGGTAGTTTTGGCTTTTTTTGCATGAGTAGGAGGAGTAGTGCCTAATAAGGCTGCCACAACATCAAAATTGGTTCCAGAGATCCGGGAGGAAGAATTTCTCTTCCTACTATTAACAAGAGGCTGCACCCATGCAAAAGAAGAGGAGGAAGAAGAAGGTGGGGCAAGAGGGCCAAGAGATAGAGAACTCATGGCACCCAAGGTTTGAACTGCTGTTGCCTCTAGTTGGGATATGAGTGGAGTGTTTGGGTCTTCTGGTACAGAGGAATCACTAGCACCCGAAAGCTCAGTGCTTTGGACCTCCTTTTCTTTATCCATGGGGGCTTCTGGAGCGCTTGTAGAGACCGACACTTCACTCTCCTTGCTTTCACTAAGAACAATGATGTTCTCTGGGCCTGAGGGAAAATCCGTATGCTTCCTTAAGGGATCTTCCTCCACAAGCTCCTTCTTGACTTCTCTAACTTTCTTTTGATATACCTATGTGGGTGAGGAAGGAGTGGAGACTGTGGGACCTTGAGTTGGTGAGGCAGGAGGGGTCTGCATATGTTCTCTTGAATCAGGTGATAATGCCTCATTTCTTGGTGTTAAGGTGTCTTTGGAGGACTCACCTGAATGTCTTCTAAGTTCGCAAACTCTCCTGTCAAACCATATTTTGGTTCTTACCAAGATGAGAGCTAGGATTTCCACCACATCATCCTTCTCCTTTTTGAACCAATCCAAACCCTCCAAGGGAGTGTGTTTGACCACATTGTCATACTCATATGAGTACAGATCAGAATTATCATCCTAGAGCCCTTCAGGAACTTGGTACAGGTTAAGCTCTTGAATTAGTTGAAGAGAAAATCTGCCATAATGCCTCCTTCTTGCTTCAAAATCATCAACACAGTCAGCCCAATAATATTCTGTGTCTGCCCTATGATGATAAGTGATCTTGATGTTCTGCTCAATAAAATTCTGTGTCTGCCCTATGATGATAAGTTACTAAGATATGAATATGCTTCAAATTACTGTGTATATCATGATATATTATTACGATGAAGCAAGTTAATGAGAGAAAGGGTGTAGACCAAGATTGTGTGTATGACTATATCCTGGGGTTTTTAACATGATCTAGTGCCGTATGGATCTTGTGAGAACTAATAGGGAGGAATTCCTTTGTATCCTCAAACTTATAACTGCTTCCTTGAATATGTGTGAAGATATCTCTGTACTGTCTATATCCTTTTTTTGGCTATCCAACACCACTTGTATGATCAAGTTATCATGGTATGTTATTGCTCCAGAAAGATTTGATGTATCCTCTGAACCTGATAGGACTAGATCCTCAGAATTCTAAGGTACAACCATCGGTCCTGTAAAATCCATTTTAGACAGGGTTTGTCAAAGATTTGGTCTGAACCCGCTCACTGTATAACCCATCAATGCTACAGGGCAGAAACTGGCTATATGATCAAACCGGTGTAGAAGCGTTGTGTAGTATCTTATATTAACTTCAAAAATGATCTAATTTTTTCTTTGAAGGACTAAGTGACATGAAAGATGTGATTTATCTTAAAGAAGGTTTATCACCCCACAAGGAGCATGGAGGTTTGAATCAAGAATATGAATATCTGTAACATCTGATCCTATAAGGGGAAAGGAAAGTGCTATGGTAGAAACCAAGGTGTGCTATTCATTCAAAGAGGTTATCTAGGAAGACAATTTTTGTTTAGTACGAACAAGCATGCATAGTATGGTCTAAGGGACAGATGTGTGAATGCTACGCAAACAGTGTGTATGGCTACAAAACAATGATCAGTAATGTTATGAAGCATGTAATAATACTAAAAGTAAGCCTACACAAAGTGGGATCTGAGAACATGTGAAGACATCACTCTAAGGATGAATCGCAAGACACGCAAGGCCATCATGGTTGTATAAAACAAATAAGTGTACATACCAAACATAGGGTAAGGCCCACATACAATAGAAAACAAAACAAACAAGTACAAACAACAGATAGCCATAGAAACAAGTAATCATGTGAACAAATATTTCACATGAGGCACCCATTAACATGTTATAAATATAACTAGTATGTCAAAATTGTGTATAAGAAAATAATGAAAAGTGATAAGTATAAAATGAAACAATAGCACCTGTCAAGTTGATGAATATGGATGCCTTTTTCAATGACCAGAGTAGTATGGGTAGAAGGTGAGTATCTATGTTGCATGAAAAAGAACTGTATCTAGAGAATCATAACTAAGTGTTTACATTTGTGGTGGACATCAAGTGTGTGTGTAGGTGGTATAGTCATGAATGACATATAGGGAGATATATCTAGGCATTGTGTAATAAGATGACCATGTATTTCAAGTGTTAAAATGGCAAGTCAAAGGATGTAAAGATGGATTAGGAGTCTCCAAGATATGTCAATCATGATATGGATGGATGGAATGGAATGAAAGATGGATGATATGATCTATGTGCCCCTCGAGTGGATGGATTTGTATGTAGTTAGGTTCATTGATTTTCCTCCTCAGTAGTCAAGAATGAAATGTAAACAAGAGTGCGTCATCAGGTCTTAATGAGGTCAAAGCATGTGTGTATGATATGTCTAACACGATGTTCATGAAGTGTGTATGAGGTCTAAAAGGTGATATGCGACCTAAAAATTATATTTCATCAACCCTATATCCAAAGTGTATATGACGACAAGATGATTGAAAGGATGATTATGTAGCATAAATCATATATCAATATAATATAAATATGGGGAGTGGTGATGTAGCCTAAAGGGTATACTACTACATGACGAAGGAATAGGTGTACCAGGCCATAGCCTCAAAGCGTATAGTGCACTAACCTAGGAATGTCGCATGAAGAAATAATGAATGATGAGCATGTAATGATGATAAGGTTACATGTTTGTTTCACATCAGGTTCATAAAAATGATTAAATAAAATGTGGAATAATGGTATTTAATCTAACTAGGAACACCGGTAAATAATAGTACTAAAATGATGTAAATAACAACTAAATAAATATAAAAAGTGACCCAAGCAACTGGGATAATGAAAATAGAAACTCCTAAGAATGCAAATAACAAGATTAGATAGGCAGCTTCAGGTGATTCACCCAAACTTATGTAGATATGTGTCGCAAAGCTGACTAGAGAAACTAGAGGAGGAAACAACTATGCTGAAGTCAAGAAACTTACATATCTATGCAATTGGAGTAGACTAGGGAACCTGAGAGAGTATCAAAGTGCATGTGGGTGCCCTAGTCTATGTTATGGGCACCTTGGTCTTTGATAAGGAGGTCTAAAACCCTAGTTAAACCCTAGACCTAGAGTGATAGAAGAAAGATGAATTTTATGGGCTGCAAATGAATTTGGAAATAAAATGTGAAGCATAAGGGTTGTAGAGGATTATATATGGCTAATGATGGTGTGGTTTCATTTTCGAGGTCAGATGGTGAGGTGGAGAAAAACTCCTATTTTGTGGAGATTTTTTGTTTCAGGGGTGAGATGGAGGTTTCACGAAAAGAAGTGAATTGTTCTAGGAATCTTGGGAGGTGTAATAAATTAATAATGAAATTTTTAGACATGTACAGTACATAAAATTGAGGATACAAGTCCTCCAAGTCAGCCTACCACTTTTGGTCTAGAAGGGATAAAACCTAGTCTTGTGGTTTGAGATGAGTTTGATATAATTACATGTTATAGTAGTGTCTAATGGTCATGGATACTTGGTATGATTATAATATGATATTATAAGGCTCTTTAAATGATCTGAAAAGGACTTTTCTTGTTTAAGCCCCAATTTCCTAATCAACCTTATTGCGTTATTCAATAAGCTAGTTAGAATAGGTGTGCTAGTGTGTATTACTGTACATGACATATGCATTTTAGTGATTTAGAAAGTGTATCCATGTTCCATCTATGTGTTTCAAGAGTCAATTTATCCTAGAAGTGAATATTAAGGTGATGTATCATGCTTCTCTCAAGACTGGTTCTTGAGTCATAATTGTCAGTTTTGACCAATTTCAGAGAATGAATTGTTTAGTGCCTTATGCTATGTTTTTTTTAATCCCATGAGTTGTTTCAGATATGATACAACAATAAATTTTCATCCATATTTTTTTTCCATGGTGAAGATACTAAATGTTATAATTTTTGTGGTCTTTAAGACACATATTTTCAGGTGCTTAAGACCTAGTTGAGTATGATTGCTTCTTGGTGTGTCTCATAATGAAGGTGGTAGTTGCAGTTGTTCCTAAGCTTGTTGGTGATGCTGAGATGTTATCCATAGTTTGTGTGGAGCTGATGAATCCATGAAAAATATGTTATATTCCCTTAGAGTTCATGATTCATTCATTAGATATGAAGACCTTGTTTTAGGCTTGTTTAAGAAGCCTTGATCTTGTGTGTGTTGTTTGAGACCTTTCCGACCTATATGGTCCTTTCAAGTAAGTTTATATGATGTTGTAGATTTATTTTATTATTTATATGATGGACCTTAATGGTCATGGAAAATATAGGCATGTTTATGAGAAATATTCAAGTATATAAGTGAGTTGTAATGACTTATTTGAACTAGTTTTGGGTGTGAGGATGTGAGCGAGCTAGTTAAGGTGAAAGAAGAGGATAAAAGGG
Source organism: Taxus chinensis (assembly GCA_019776745.2). Classification (NCBI taxonomy): domain Eukaryota; kingdom Viridiplantae; phylum Streptophyta; class Pinopsida; order Cupressales; family Taxaceae; genus Taxus; species Taxus chinensis. The sequence goes on from CM034150.1 coordinate 162,968,009, forward strand.
TCAACGATATAGTTGAGAAGATATATTAAGAGATGAAAAATATTGAGTAGTATATTTTAAAGTTCATTATACATAATAAACTAGAGAAGAAGCATATTTGAGTGAATTAGGAGAAGATATTGTTTGAGAGGGTTTTGTGTGTATGGAGCTTAATCAGTGATCACCATCTATTGTTTGAGAAAAAAATATTAGTGATATTATTTATCAGTTTCTTGAGTGGGTACTTGATAATCTTAGGTGGCGGTAGCCTCCTTCTATAGTGTGTGTTATACTAAATAGGGGTGGGTGCTCCTTGTGAAGTCAGTGCTTCACTACACAAATATTGTTTGATGTGTAATATTCATGCGAGTCTTTTGAATTGAGTAATATATTCAAAAAAATTGGTGGTTTTTCTTTCCCTTGATTGTTTCCCACTTTACATCTGTTGTTCATGTGTTCTCTTCTTGTTTCATGTACTTGTGAATGGATTATACACACCTAATAAGCTCATAATTTCATATGTATGTTATATGGTTATTTTAGATGTTGTTGTAAGCTATGGGAAATGAAATGAAAGTTTTTTACAACTAACTCACCCCCCCTCTCTTATTATTTATGATCCTAACACTAAAAATCAAATATCATATGTTAATTATCTTAACTACTATTCAAGATAATTAGATTCGATGCATAAAATAAAGTAATTATCACTTACAAATATTCTCAAATGAGAAAACTCCAAATCATTCAAGAAAACTCATAGGAAAACTATATTCCATCTTTGAAACACTCATAATCCTTTCTCATTAATGTGCATTCATGTTTTACATTAATGAAAAAACTAAATCACTCATACCAATAGCCTTGACCGCCACCCTACCTTTTTTATTCCACTAATTTCTGAAACCTATCAACTATCAGGATCTCCACACAATCCAAGGATTTTAAATTGAAATCTCCCTCGTATGTAAAAGTTATTGATGATGGAAACATGGGTCCAATCAATATTTCTTGATCTCACATATTTGAAGCTTACAAACTATGACTTTGTGTCTTATTAACCCACCAATGCTTAACACATGGGAATAATCGGTTTCTTTGTGTATCTTGACCATTTTAACTCTATACCACATTCAACTCACCACCAAATTATTCCACATGTATAGGATCGATGAACTTTGGATTTCACAGATTTTGCTAATGATATTAAAATTGAAGGTTTTATCTTTAAAGGAATATGTGAGTTTAGCCATCATTTGACCATATTTTACTTGGTTTCACTCTCAATTTCCTCTATATCATGGTTTCACTTTCTCCTAGGCCTGCACACACAAAATATAATTAGATAAAACTAAAATAACACTTATTGCTATAAAAAAAAGAGTTAGAAATCAAAATAATTGTTATAATTTATCTTTGAAGCACTTGTAATAGTTAAAATGATGAACTTAGTAAAATGCAAGAGCTATTTGAGATTAGGATATACCTTTAGGCCACTAACAATTATAAATTTGTTATTTGGATGGATTAATTAAGAATGTGAAAACCAAATGGCTTTTGGATGAGTTTTATAGACTCAAAACTTTATTTTTTATCTTTTTGCATGAGTGGGTACCTAATTTATCTTCGGAAGGGAATGGGGCATGTTGGTCACAAAAAATAGTGAATACTATGGGGAAAACACTCGAAAAGTGTTTAGAAATTAGAATCTCTAGTCGTTCTTTCTTTCAAACAAAATTTTATAATGAGAAGAAATGTTTTATAGATGAAAAAATTTCAAATCTATTTTTGATTCTCACTTACAAATGTACTAATCCAAACATACTTTTAAGACACATTGTGTGTGATCAATGAGTTAATCTATCCTTCCTCAAAACTTTAAATTGAGTTAATAAAAACTTGTTGAACCATGAAACTACATTATATGAAAGCTTTAAATCATTTATCTGCTACCATTCAATCATTTATATCCCTAACAGAGGCAGTCCTGGCTCCACTAAAGGCATTTTTCCATTGTCAATTAGGTGTTTATAGGCCCGATGGATTTTTCTCAAATCACCCCTTTGAGAAATTATTTTTTTAGTTTTTATTTTAGTTTATGTTAAGAGAAACCTTGTTTGTTTTTTATTTCCTCTCTCTATTTTTTGACACAATGTTTATAGGTTGGAAACCAGTTTGATATTTTATAATGATGATGTTATATGAAAAGAAAAGTTACTGACAACTCTATCATCCATTTTGTAAATTTTTTTAAATTTGAATTTTTTATGCAACTCTTAGGTATGAAAACATTGTATTTCATTAGTAATATCATCAATAGATCAAAAAATTGTAAAAAATGTATTCTCTAGTTACTCCAAATTCCAAGATAAATAATACAACTTTCAACTCTTTGTACTATTCACTTTTATGAGATATTTCCTTTTGCAATTGCGTTCAATTTTTTTTTGATCCATGGGAAACATAAACTTGCCATTTCCTTGTCAATTTATTTAAAATGAGAAATTAATCTAAGAAATCCTAACAAATGAATATTTTTTTATCTCATTCAAATGTGGAAATCATGTATTGTCATTGTGGTGTAGTAAAACAATCAATCTCTTCATAAATTTAAGCTCAAAACTTGATTTTTAATCCAACTTTTCCCCTCAACTAATATTTTCCAAGTTGAGATTCTTAGAGCTCGCACGAATTAAATTATGCTCCCTATACTCTTATATTTCAATCATGGTGGATTATATGTTTGGAATTATGAATACATTTATTGTAGGAGTGTGTGAATTCACATGATTTCTATCTCTTATTTTTTAAGGTTCATTATCTAATACAAGTTTGTTATTCAAAATAATTTTGTTAGAATACCAAACATGGCCAATGTTTGAGTGAGTCTATTTTGTAAAATATTTTGAGCTGGTAATTCAAAGGTATGTTTCATGTGTTATGTCCTTACTCTTCCTAATCCCATGGAGTTGGTTAAGGATTTATCATCTATAAGAAACATTATATTGGGTTTTCTTTTGATGTCAGTATTGATATCCCTTGTCTTCTATATGTTTCAGTTTATTTTTTAGAAGCTCTTACTTGGGGATTTTTGTAATTTTTTCAATGTTCTAAATCTGATTTGGAACAATTATCATCCTAAATTTAAAGAGGTAGAAGCTACAAATCCTCCTCTATATTTTTCTATGGAGGAAATAATATTCCATTGTCTAAATTTATCCTTAGATGTTGTGAAAATGGAGGAGGTATCCATGTACCCATTGGATGAGGTAGTCACTTTTTTTTCTAAAGAAAGTAGAGAAATGGGAATTGAGACTAAGTAAGACCTATAAAATAGAACTTTGAATATTTTTTCTCTACTTAAAGAAGACTCTAGACCATGTGTTATGGGAAGGAGAGGTAGAAGACTCTTTCTTCATGGTGGGAATTTGATGAAAGATTGGTTGGCCACTCAGGAAGGAAAGAATCAAATTCTGAAATTTTTAAATGGCTCTTTCCCTTCTTGTGGTATTCTAGTCAAGATGGGGATGTCGACATTTTGTATAGACCGGGTCCTTTATATGTTTGGATCAATGCATAACTACTAGGAATTTCATGAGAGGAAAGATAAGTTACTTTACTCCCTTATTTCTCCCCTTGTTTTCTCTATTCAACAAGAAGAGGAATTTCTCTTAAAAAGGAGGTTGACTTGAATATTGAACCAGTCCCCTACCTCTCTCTTTTTATCAAGGATTAATTTTTCCTCAAATATCCATCCTTAATTATTTTGTATATTCCATGTTAATATTGTTATCTCCCCTCCTTGTAGGGTGTATTTTGTAATTTTTCTGAGATAGTGAAGATATATGTTTCCTTCGTGTATTATTCAGATATATGTATATCTCGAGGGTGATGGTCTCAATAGATCCATCATTTTATTTAGCATTGAAACTAGAAAGCATGAAACTAACTCTGAAAATAGGACACTACTCTAGTCCTAAACTAATAATTTAAAATAATGAAGGTGGATGAACTTGGAAATTTGGAATGATACATCTCCCATTGCAAGGAAATATCAGATTTTCACTTTTGATGGTCCTTAAAATGGAATTGACATCTTAATACTCAGTCCAAAAATCCATCAAAAAAATATTGCCCAAAAAAATTGTTGATTTCTTATTAAAACAACAATAACATAGTATTAAAAAAGATTTACCTTAAAATCTAGTCATTGAAAGTCATAGAACTATTTTACGTCAACTATGGTGCTTTGTAAGCATGTAATTTATACTAAAATGAACTTTTTTTGGTGTTTTTTCTCATCAAACTTGATTTCAACAATCGTTGTATCTTGGATTTCTTCTAGTTTCTTATTGTTGTGTAGTATGTCCATCCATTCTTTCTCAATTTTTAAAAACTACATCATCAAGACAAATTCTTCTTCCACTTTCTCAATCTCACATTACATCATTGATCCTTGTAGAACTAGTTTATCTATATTAATCACTCTATAAAGATGTTATGAATATTCAAGGCAAATCATGTCTTCTCCTCATTTTTTTAGGGTCCAAATCTTCATTTAAACCTAAGAAAACATCAGCATTCAAATAATCCAAATTATTAGTAGAATTTTATAGGATTTATAAGGTAAGAGTAATAGAATGATTATAAATCCATAATATAAGTTGTTGAAGATTATAGATTATAGTACACATATTACAGAAAGTAATATCATGAGATGAAGAAAATAATAGGAAATAAAAGAGATAGAAGACACTAGATTTAAGTGGGGAAATCCAAAGGAAAAGAAACTACTATAATAAAGAATTATCTATATTAATAATCTTGAATACACATTTTACCCAACACTTCCACTTCACTCCTTGGTATTTTTTAGCACTTGAAATTATAGAGAAATATCTTTCTATGTAAAGAAATTTTGATCCTTGTTACCAACTGACTGATCTCTAGTCAATACCAATGTATTCATTATTTTATTAGCAATCCCGAGAGAGGTTTTCGTGAGTCAGTAGCTCTATTATTCAATTGCTCTGTTCCACTCTTAAATGTGGAAGACCACCATAATAAATTTTAATACATAAACTTTAAGATAATGTGGGGCATACAATAGTGGTAAATATCCCACTTGACATGCCGATGGGGTGGGAGTGGTGGGGTCAAGTCACAAGGTTGTGTGCTTGCCCACCCAGTTTCAAATCCCCCCGAGGCACGATCCTCCTCATAGGTGGTTTCACCACTAGAGGTGACATCTATACTGATGCTGACACTGGTGATTACTCCTCACTGCTGACGCTAGTGGCTGATCCTCTCGTTGTCGATGTTGGTGGCTCCTTCTCCTCTCGCTGCTGATGTTGGTGGCTACTCCGTTCACTGTTGTTACTCCTCTCGCTGCTGACACTTATGGCTGCTCCACTTGTTGCTGATCCTGGTGGCTGCTCCTCTCGCTGCCAATGTTGGTGGCTATTCTAATAGTTGTCCCACTCGTTACAGTCATTGTCGATGGTCACTGCATCTTCACTTCAGTTTCATGGTTGCTTCAACTGGGTTCCTAATACTGGTCCCCTTCTTTGTAACCAGGTTTTGGATCCTCTCAAAAATCCTCAAGTGTACAAGGATGTGGGTCCTTTCAAACACCCTCAATTTACCCTCAATCAAAAAAAAAAATATCCCACTTGACATTACTACGCCAACACTCCCCCTTAATATTAAGTGGGGAATAATATGCAAAAAAAACATGTTAACAATAGTTCCTTACTCTAATTACAATCCATAAATCAACTTCTTGATTTAGGATGGAAATCAAAAATATTTTTTTGATGGTTTTTAGTTCCAAAGTGCACTAAATTAGAGTTTTGTGGGTTTTTCAATTCCACAGTACACTACCACAGTGTCTCACAGAATTATACGAGCTGTAAATTTTTTTTCCACGGGTTTGTCATTCCACAGGTTTTCAACTCCGCAGTCCACTACCATAGTATCTCATGGATTTATACAACATGTGAACAATGCATTATGAATTTTAGCAAGTCCATGAGACACTATTTTTTTCTGGTTCAAACAGTGGTCCAAGGATCCCATAAAAGCCGCAATACAAAGAAAAATATATAAGGGAAATCCTACAGATCTTCCCTTACAGAAATTCTTAAGAACAGTGCTTTATATATGAAGACTTATACTAGATTATGGATCCTTTTATAAATAAAGACATGCCTATAACTAATGCTTCATTGGTATTTACAAGTAACTTCACATAATGTGACACATTTACTTATTACACAATGGAGAAAGTATTGGAAGTTTACAATAGCAATTAAGAGGTGGAATTGTCATGCACACACCCCCTCAATGGAAACTCTAATAGGCCCAACAAGGCACAAAATTTGTAGAACTTAACATAACATAGTGGATTTGCGAAGATATCTACAACTTGATCTTCGGTCAAATAGAACTTGAGATTAATGTCACCATTCAAGACTTGATCTCTAATAAAGTGTATATAAAATTCAATATGTTTGGTCCTTTGATGTTGAACCGGGTTCTTAGCAAGATAAATGAAACTCTTGTTGTCACATAGAAGAGTAGTTCTCCCTTTGACACCCATATTCAACTCATCCAATAGTCTTTTCAGCTACATAGCTTCCTTCGTAACTTCCATAGAACTTTTATACTCTTATTTAGTAGAAGAGATAAAAACTATTGGTTGGTTCTTGCTACACCAAGTGATGACACCTACACCCAACTTGAAAACATATCTAGAAGTAGACTTTCTTTGCATCATCACCAACATAATTAGGGTCACAATAGCCAAATAATTGTGCATCATTAGAAGAACAATAAAAAAACCATAATTGATTGTTCCTTTAATATATTTCAAAAAAAATTTAGCCATTTTTCAATTATCCTCATAAGGTTCTTGCATAAATATTGAAACTACTCCTACTACATAAGAAATATCAGGTCTAGTAATAGTCATATAGATTAGACTACTAACCAGTTGTCTATACAAAGTAGGATCAACTTTAGCACAAGTTGGTTTAGGATCTAACTTGACACCAACTTCAATAGGAATGAAACTAGACTTAAATTCAATCATGTTAAAGATTATAAGTAAATTCACAACATACTAAGATTGAAATGAAACAATAAACTTGTGATATTGAAATATAACCATGCCAAGAAAGTGATCTAATAAACCTAAATCATTCATTTCAAAACATTACTTTAACTTTTATTTGATCTTAACAAGTAAGTTTTTATTACTTCTAGTAATCAAAAGATCATCAACATAAAGAAAAATAATGATAATATGATTGTTTTCAAATTTAACAAACAATTCATTATCATAACAATAGTTATAAAATATAAGAGCCTAAAAATGTTAATTTTAGCATACTAATCTCTAGGAGCTTCTCTAAGACCATACAAAGACCTTTTAAGATTACAAACATAAATTTATTTACCAGGTTCTTCAAAACCTTTAGGCTGACACATGTCGATTTATTCTTTTAATTCACTATTTAAAAATGCATTTTTAACATCCATTTGCTGAATCTCCCAACCATATTGGGCAGCCAGAGCAAGAAGAACTCTAACAATGCTCATTTTTACTACATGCGAAAAAGTCTAAACATAGTCAAGACCATGTTTCTGAGTGAAAACATGAGCTACCTACCTTGCCTTCAATTTTTCAATTTCTCTAACACATTTATCCTTGATCTTGTATAACCACTTAGATCCTACAATGCTTCTCTTAGAAGGAGGAGGGATAAGTTCCCAAGTATTGTTTTCAACTAAAGCGTTGTACTCATATTTCATAGCTTAAACCTATCTATCATCTCAACAAGATTCTTCATAAGATTTTGGTTCAATTTCATAGAGGCTCATCAAGGCATGATAATTATGTTGACTACAAGTCACTTTTCCAAGATTAGGAAGATGAGAGTGCTGAATAATAGTTTGAGCCCATTTAAGAACCTTGTGATGGGTCGTTGTAACTTCCAATCATTTAATCAACTTGTTCAAATGTTGATGTCATTATAAGCTAGGGTTTTGTTTAAGGATGTATGTAGAGAAGTGATATGCAACTTGGTACTATGGTGGTTCTCTTTGGGGGGGTTTGTTCAGTATTGTTTTCTTGTTCTATACTACTCAACTATGGAAAAAAAATACAGTTCTAAGCTACTGAAATGGAAAATAGAATATAGAAAGTTCATCTAATCTACGGAAACAATATTGTTGGAATGAAATTATTTAAAAAGGAAATGCTTGATCAATTGAAATACTTTCTCAAAGGAAATAATAGTAAGGAAAATTTCTAAAACAAAGAAATACAAGATTTGATTCAGATAATCATTAAAACTAAAACTTAGCAAATGTAAAGATCATGCATGAAATGCCAATCCTCCAATATACTTAGTTGAGTGGACCCTTGATCTACTTTGGGATTGAGGCTCTTAACATGAATAGATACTCAAAATAGCATAGTTTATATTGATCCAAATAAGTTCATCACATACTCCATAATGAAACTGAAAATAACTATTAACTGATATAATATTATATCAGAAAACTCCCTAAGTAAAAATTAAAGGAGTTATCTTATAGACACAACTGATTACAACACATGCCACAAATGTAGGTAATATATTAACTTATAACAACCTCATAAAGGTTCCATTATATCCTATAATTATGCTAAAAATAGGGTTCCTCATTTGTATATTGTTATGAGTAAATCCTCTAAAATGTTGGTGGCAAAGGACTTGGTCTCCTTGGCTATAACTAATCAAAAGTGGTAGAAAATGCACCTTATCAATCTACAGATATCATCAAATCACTCAACAAGGAAGTTAGTGGAAGTTCCATCAATCATTAGTTCACATGAGAAAAAATAAGGAGAAATGCATCTCTTTTACTTTGGATACAACTGTTTAGAAAATCCCCATGCATTAAGTGGCATATTTAAGGCAAAGCCTACAGTTATATGGATGTTATAACAATTCAATTCATGGAATCATCATCTCCCATGCACTTCACCTTTTGCATGTCCTGGTACAAACTATCTTTGACCAAGCTATTGTGCCATATCATATTCCTCAAACTGATTTGCATATTGTTTTCTTATACCTTTACATCCTTGGGTTTCCAAGATAGCCTCAACCCATGCCTTAAAATTGTCATGTGACTGGGGAGCACTATTTTTTCAAGTGGTCATGGGGCTCAAGACCAAACGAGGCCTAACTTACATACCAACCCATTCCTTTCTATTGTCATTATTTCCCTTCTCTCCCAATTGTTGAATAATCTCTACAAGTTCATCCCTTCTTTGCATACTCCAACTGAGATTCTGAGGGGAGATAACTTCTCTTCATTTTAATGGAAAAAACAAAGTGTTCCACCTCTTATCACATGTTTTCATAGCCTTACCAAAGTTCTACTAGCAGTAAGGTTCAAATTCTTGGACACATTGTGCCAATATTTCTAAAGTATTTTTACTAGTCCCGTATTGATGATATAAAGATCTAAAGGATTTCTTCATAGAAACATCATTATGATAGGTAGTTCTAATATAAAAAATGACAATTCTAACCTCTTGATTAAAAATATTTTTTTTTTTTCACAAAAAAATTTATTCCTCACTAATGACTACAAATATTTCAATTGAAACTCTCCTATTAACAAGTTTATAGAGAATTCAGGAACATTTGAAACCAGCATATTATGGAGATAAAATTCACATAATAAATTTTGTACTTCAAGAGTACAACCTTGGTAAATATCCAAAAATGTTTTCCCATCTGGAGCCTCATGAGGTTCATCACAACACATTCTCTGTAACTACTAGGAATAAAATTGTTCTTAAAGGAATAAACTATATGCAGAAGATGGCTTTCTGTAAGCTAAAATTTTGCAAGCCAAAGGACAAAAAGATTCATCAATTGTTTCCAATTTCTTCTTGGCATTAGAAATTGACTCCGCCTCTTCTTTAAGCTTCTTATTTTCTTTGACCAACTCTTTATTTCTAAGAGATAGTTGGGCACAATGAGATTAAAAATCATTCCATGCTTACAAACCAATATTCTTTTTCCTCTTTAAACTATCAACTTCTACTTTTAAAACAAGTATTTCTTTAACTTTCTCAATAGTCCTTTGTACAAATTAATTTTGCAAGGAAAAATGGGTTTCTTCCATACTTTTCATTTTCTCCTGCAAATCATCAATTTCATTTCGGTATTACTTCAAGACCTCATTTCTTTATGAGTCTATACATCCAACTTTCTGTGCAGTGGTTTCCATAGCTTCAATCTAGATTTTCATGAAAGGAACGATAAGAAGATCATTCCAAGCCATGATCTTAGATGATAATAGCACACCACATTAGATTTTTAAAATAGAAGTGTGAAAATACCATATATGGAAATCTATCATAATCCATAATGCTCAATACATTGCAATACAATGACTTGAATTACTAAGTAAGAAATATGTACATATAGGAGGAGGGAAGTGCAACTACTACCTAAATTAGTGGTGAAGAACTCCCACTAACTAATATTGGTAGTTAAGCTAACCTCAGAAGACTAGTAAGCTAACTCCACATAACTGAGAAGCTAACTCAACATAACTAGTAAGCTAACTCCACACAACTAGTACACCTAAGCAAGCTAACCCAACAAGTTGTGGGCTAACACAAGTGTAAGAATTATTCTAATAAATAAATAAAAAGATAAATAATAACCTACACTAAAACCCCTCGTAAGTATAACTTAGGTGGGTGGAAAAGAAGGTGGGTCACGGTAACAAGGCCTGATGAGGTACCCACATACAACAACTGGGATAAAATGGACACTACAAGGTACCCATAATAAGTAATAAAAAAGTACAGAGAGAAAAATTCCACTAGAAGATATCCCAAGAATATCGGCTCCAAAAACTAGTACAATATTAAAGAAGTTTTGTGCGCACTATGGTCTGAATCTATTGCTCAATCATAGAACTCAAAAACAACTGATACCGGGCTTCACTAGAATAGCTCCATGGAAGGATATTGTCAATGGATTGATGTAGAAAGTACAAAATACACCAAATATAATTGATCAACTACTACAAATAGGTGTGCCACGATCCAAGAAAAATCAAGATAATAAGGACATGAGATCTAAATAAATTGGAGTGTCACGATCCAAGAAAATTCAAGGTAACAAAGAAAGGACACAAACCCAAAGAAGCAAGATCAACTGCTATAAATAGGTGTGTCACGATCAAAGAACAATACCCAAGGAAATAAGGCAAGGACATGAGAAACAAATAAATATGATTGTCATGATCCAAGAAAAGCCAAAGTAACAAGGCAAGTACATGAAACCCAAAGAATCAATATCAACACCACACCCTCCCATACTACTGAATGGGTAGAGTGACACCACAAATCTATATGAGTTTCCCAAAATCAACTACTCGAACAGTGACAAAATAACAATGGTCTTCACCAGAATAGCTCTCCCACAAGAGAGACTATCGACATGCAAAAAAAAGTGTCAAAAATATAGATGCAAAATATCTCAACAAACAAGAGAGATATAAATGTATACACCCATAGATACAATAATGCAACACCCAAAATTTTAGGACGTCAAACACAACTGAAATTACGTCCATAAGTGATTACAACACCCTCCCAGATTTGAAACTTTATAATTAAGTACATCTAAATATTGTAATGAGTTAAATTTCCTTTTACTTTTGAAATATGTGTATACAAATTTCACCAATGCGTAGATTTCAAAAAAATACACAATTTCAGAAAAAAAGATCACCTTAATCGGAGCTACAAATCAAAAGTTATGAGCTCTAGAAGGTTTTGTTGTTAAAATAATAGTTTAATGTTGATGTTTTTCTTAAAAGGTACATGGGACACCCAAATGTCCAAAGGTTAAAAGAGTGTATCACCATGATACAGGCTTGTGACCAAAGGATAAAATCTTGCACCCAAAACCTAAATGTCCAAAGGGTAAATCATTAAATCTAGACAGTACATGTCTATATCCAATGGATAAAATAATGCACCCAAAGGGCACAGATCTACGTCTAGTGGATAAAAGACTGCATCCAAGATAGAAATATGTAGAGGGTAAAGGAATGCATCCATTAGGTACATGCTTATATCCAATGGATAAAATAATGCACCGAGAGGGTATAGAGTTACGTCTAGTGGATAAAATACTGCAACTAAAATAGAAATATCCAAAGCATAAAAGGATGCATCCAAAAGGTACACACTTATATCCAATGGATAAAAGAATCACCAAGAGGGTACAAATCTGGATCTAATGGATAAAAGACTACATCCAAAATAGAAATATTTAGAGGGTAAATGAATGCATCTAGAAGGTACATGCTTATATCCAATAGATAAGAGAATGCACCAAGAGGGTATAGATCTACGTCCAGTGGATTAAATACTGCATCCAAAATAGAAATATCCAAGGGGTAAAAGAATGCATCTAGAAGGTACACATTTATATCCAATGGATAAAAGAATGCACCCAGAGGGTATAGATCTGTGTCCATATTTGATTGTTTCAAAACATGGTCGAGTTTACAAATGCTTCTAGGGTTTTGACACCTTCCAGATCTAATGGCGCACTATGTTTTTTATAAAAATGCATGTTGTATAAAAGTGATAACAAATCCCGAATACATGAAAATAATAAACCCTTGCTTGTAAAGAAAAACTTATAGATGGATGTCTACATAATCTATTGCTCTGATACCATGAAGGAATGATAAGAAGATTGTTCCAAGCCACAATATCATATAATAATAGCACACCACATTATATTTTAAAAATACAATAGCTAAAATGTCATATATGGAAATCCATCATAATCCATAATGCTCAACACATTAAAATACAATGACTTGAATTACTCAACAAGAAATATGTACATATAGGAGGAGGGAAGTGCAACTACTACCTAAATCAATGGTGAAGAACTCTCACTAACTGATACTTGTAGTTAACTCTAGAAGACTAGTAAGCTAACTCCACATAGCTGAGAAGCTAACTCAACACAACTAGTAAGCTAATTCCACACAATTAGTACACCTAAGCAAGCTAACCCAACAACTGTAGGGATAACACAATTGTAAGAATTATCCTAATAAATAAATAAAAGGATAAATAATAACCTACACTAACATTTTGGAGCTGCATGCATATTTTTCGAAACTTCCATAAGAACCTTTGGCACCTCAGTAGCATGAATTTTCTCTTTAGGAATGGTTTATGTGAACTCATAAAATTTCAATTTCTCTCCAAGGGAAAAAGAACTACCAGTTTTGGAAAAATATTCCAAAATTGGGGTTGAACCTTCATTAGATAATGTAGGCCGAGAAACTTCATTTTTCTTGAGGGACCATACCTTCTTATTCACAATGAGCTAGTAGCAGGGGATGACATGGTAATATTTTCTTTATAATGTTGAGGCATATAGGGATGATTTTCCTCACCTACATATTCTTCTATAACCACATTGGAACACTAAGGAGTCGATTGAAGCTTAGGATGAGAATTGTGAGGTGGTTCTATAGAAACTGGTGTAGGAGCCCTTTTGATTTTCTTCTTATTAGAACTCTCCTATGTAGTTGTATTCTATACCTTTCTCTTGGGTCTACCAGAATCCCGATGTGTGAAAATTAGGTAGATAATTCATGGGTGCTTTATGGAAAAATTACCACCTCCACTTTTGTATTTCTAGCCTACCTTGATGACAACATCTACATGGTACTCGGGAAGATTCACCTTAACCTTAGGGTTTTTATGTCCCTTCTTCAAATGAGTTATAATATTCATTGTTTCACCCCCTAATACTGATGGTTTCCCATAAAAAATAAAATACCTTTTCACCCAAGTAGTAATTTCCTTCCGATGGCCCTGTAAACTTTCCTTCCTAATGCCCTTTTGAATTCCATGGGGATTAATGATTATTTCAGGAAGAGATTCCCCTTCCTCATGAAATAGAGATATCAAATCCTTAAGTGGGGAGTTAGTTACAACCTTAAGCCTAAAATCTAAGAGGCTAGAGATTGTGGAAAAAATTTGGTTGTCTATTTCAATTCTTTTCCCTCCTATTCAAGAGCAAGTTGCATCAAAATTCAACAAAAAATTCTCTAACCAAATCCTCATCAAATCCCTCAAATTTTGAATAAAATCCAAACAACCTACATCATGGAAGACTTAGGAGATGAAGGAATTCCGTAGCAGCAGCTTTACAGATTTTGGTTTGATTTCTTCTTTTGCCTCATAACACAGACTAATTCGGGTGGAGTTGAAGAAAAAATGGTGATAGTTGTATGAGAGAGACAAAGTAGTTACATGTAATGTCAGTAGAAGAATTTTAAACTACAAGTTGAGTTTATAATGCCATTAATTCGACACAAAATGGTGATAGAAAAGACTAATTGTATTAATTTAGGTAGCAAGATTTCAATTTCTTCACATGGTTCATAGACTGCCATTGTGACTAGTCATGCAATTTTTCATTCCTCAAGTAAGGTGACACATGCCTTTACTCATCCATTATTACTTCTTATTCCTCCACTTTACTCAATGAGATTTTATTTTATGTTTTAATAAATGCATTAGGAAGTTATAAAAATTAGTTAATATCTGTAGCAAAAAGTGAGTACACATCACCTTACCAGTTCAACATTATTATGACCATTGGTGCTCCACCTCCCACATTTGAAAATTAACTATGATCAATCCACATTTCGATAATTGACATCTCCAACCTTTATTTGCATGCAATTTTTTTTGTATTTCTAGATATAGGGGGAAGAAGATCAGAACTATGATCTTCTTCCTTTATTTGAATTTTCCTAACAAACTACTCATGGCAGGAAGAGCTACAGTCTTCCACTGAATCAAATTCTTCACACAACAACATGTCCTTAGTGAAAGTTTGCTTATCTTTGGGATGTTGATACAACATCAGTCTATGGCCATTCACTAAAAACATTCTCCTGTCACCACCAATCTACAACAATGTCATAGATCCATTATCATAAATATTTTCAATTTGATAGGGTCCCAACCATCTTGTTCTCAATTTCCCTTTGAATTGCTAGTATTTTGAGTCAAAATGTAAGACCCAATATCCTTTTTTGAACCTTCTAATCTTTATATTCAGTCAATCCAAAATTTCCTCTAATGTTGAAGGATTTCAATTTGTTTGTATGCCTCCATCTACATTTCATCAAGTTCATTCAACTACATCACTCTTTCATGTTGAGCTTCATCTAACTCAATTCCTATATTTAGTGTTGTCCTCCATGTTTGTAATTCAAATTATACTAGGAGAAATGGTTTCTTCCCATATACCAGTTATGGGGACAAACCAGTGGTGGTTTTCTAGGTTGTATTGTATGCCCAAACTGCTTCAATCAAACTTGGCACCCAATTCATCTTATATGTGTTGATAACTTTAGTCAAGATGTTTTCCAGTTCTCTATTTATGACTTCAACCTGCCCATTAGATTAGGGGTGTTATGGCGATGATTTCATATGCTTGATTTGGTAAATCTTTAGGAAGTCTTCAATCATGTTTGACACAAACTTAGGCCCTTGATTAGATATAATGTCTCTGGGAGCTCCAAACCTTAGCATGATCTTGTTGTAAAAAAAGTCTACTATAACATCCTCATTGGAAAATTACAGTGCTTGAACCTTGGTCTATTTTCTAACATAGTTAGTGCATAGCAGCAGGTACTCTTTTCCATAAAATTGGGGATCTATTGTCCAAAAAAATCAATTCCCCATTTCTTAAATGGCCCTAAGACCAGCTGAGGATTGAGGGGTATTTCAGAAGAAAACGTCAGCTTTCCCATTCTCTGACATGCACCACATTTTCGTACATATTTCTTGATAGCTTTGTGGAGATAATGGCCAGTAGTACCTAACTCTAAGGACCTTGTGAATTGTCCTCTTTACTTAGTAGTGCCCTCCTCTAGGTTCATGATGGAATGCTCTCATTATGTCATACACTTCATCTTCTTGGACACACATGTGAAGAATCATGTCAGGATAACATTTAAACAAAAATCCATCACACCATTTGTATGTAGCATTGTTTTGACTAATATTTTATGTTCTTTACTAATAAAATAAGCTGGAAACTTCTTTGTATTTAGTTAATTGGCAAGATCAACAAACCATAGAGGGCATGTTGATATTGCTAACAAGTGTTCATCTAGGAGTGATCTTGAGCTGCCTCCTCTCCTCATGAAACATTCAATCTCAAAAGGAAGTCAACAACGACATTGTATTTTATAAACTTATCAATAATGGTCAAGTTAAAATCTTTTGAAAGAAGTAACCACCAGATAATTTTTCCCCCTACTACTACTTTGGTCATTAAATATCTTATGGTTGAATGGTCTGTATACATAAATATTTTATATATAGTAATGTAGTGTCTAAATTTGTTCAGAGAGTAAACAACATCTAGAAAATCCTTTTCCATAGTGGTGTAGTTTCTCTCTATGGAGGTTAGGTTTTTGCTGATAAAATAGATGGCATACATTTGGTCTCCTTCATCTTTCTACCCAAGAATAGCTCCCATTGTAGTGTTGGAAGCCTCAGTGTGAATATGAAAAGGATGACCCCAATTGGGTCCTCTCAATACTAGGGTAGTGGTCAATTTATCCATTATAACTTCAAAATCTTGTTGACATTAAGGAGTCTATTCAAAATCACATTATTTTGTTATCAAAGAGAAAATTAGTTCCACAATATTACTACAATATTTTATAAACCGTCTGTAATATCCTACATGTCAAAGGAAACTTTTGATATATATCTGGTTTATTGGTGTGGGTAATTTAGTAATGAGTTCTATCTTTTTAGGATCAACTTGGATACCTTCAATAGAGATATGATGACCTAAGACAAATCCTTGATCAACCATTATAAAAAAATTCATGACATAAGGAGAGTTGGTGTTGTTCACATTCGATTAACTCTTTGTCAATATTACTCACATATTCTTCAAAAGTAGAGCCATGGATAGTGAAATCATCCATATAAAATTCAATACAGTCATTGGTGGGGTCTAAAAAAGTATCTAAAACTACTCTTTGAAAGGTTCCAGTTGCATTAAATATTCCAAATGGTAGAAATCTATATGAAAATGTACCCTAGGGACAAGTGAATGTGGTCTTATCTATATCAACAGGTGCTATACTAATTTGGTTATATCCGTTAAATCCATCCAAGAAGGAGAAGTATTTATTACCTACTAAATTGTCCAAAACATGATTGATAAAGGGAAGGGGAAAGTAATCTTTCTTGGTGGATTTATTAAGATCCCTATAATCTATGCAGATTCTCCACTTACCAATTTTCTTGGGAACTATAACAAGAAATGATACCCACTAACTATCAGCTATTGGATAGATGAATCCTACCCTCAAAAGTTTATCTATTTAATTTTTGACAATGTCTCTCAGTGTTGGATTAATCCTCCATTATGGTTATCTAACTGGTTTTACATCCTCAGTGTAAATATGATGAGTTCAAATACTTGGTTGAATCCCTTTCATGCTAGTATAATCCCAAGCAAAATATTTCTAATGATTCCTCAAGATGTCTATGAACCTAGTCTCTTGGCTATCTCCAAAGTTGTTACCAGTCGTCAGTTATTTTCCTACTTCAATAGTCACTTGTTTAGTATCTTTAAAAATAGCAAGTTTTATCTCATAAATAAGAGATTTTAAGGGACAAGCATGAGTTTGTAACATGTAAAAAATAGTCACGTTCTCAAGGGATACAATCTTGGCTAAAGGACAATGAAAATCAGTGGATGTGTGTCCTTCATGGTAATCATAGGTCTTCTCACAACCTTCTATATAAATCTCACTTACTAAGGTGATGTTCTCTTTTGAGTTCAAAACAGTCATTTCCATAGCCATTGTTGGGGTTTCCATAGCCACAATTCTTGTTTTTGTAGCCACAATATCATCTTCATCAAACATTGGGTATGTCTCAAAAATTTCTTCCATATGATTTTTCACTGCAATGGTGGCCATATAAGAAGAACTCATGTTGTTAGTATCTGAAAAATCTACCAACACACGTTCACAAGCATCCACATATGGTTGGGAAGGACGATAAAGAGAAACATTCTTTTTTTTTATCCATTTGAAATATTCATTTTCCCTAACCTACAGTCAATGTAAGCAGCAACAATAGCTAACCAGGGACTTCTTAAGATAACTAGGTATCCCAACTTTTGAGCTTTAGGTTGTAAGACCATAAAATCTATTGGAGACTCCCAAGATTCAACTGTAACCATAACATCCTTGATTACTCCATCTAATACAACAATAGATTGATTAGCTAGCTGGAGGATAGTATTTGTTCACTATAATCCTATCAAGGAAAAAAAATTGAATATATCTTTTGTATGACATTAATAGCAGAACCAAGATCCACCAAAACATTAGATATTGACTGACCATTTACAAGAATAGTAATGACTGTACTCTCAAGGTCCCCATATTTTGGTGAAAGATGTTTTCTAGCTACAAGGTCAACTAGATTACATTCTACTTTGAATATTTTTGGGTATTTATTCATCCTTCATGGTGTCTTTATGTAATTATTTCTAATGGTTTGGTTTTATTTGGGGATGTCCCTTATTTCTCTCAAAAGTGGGACCTCAATATTCATTTTTTTAAACTCCTGAACTAGTGTTGTTTCTTACCCATTCTATATTTCCTTTAATCTCTCTGGAAAAGGGGATGCATGCAAAATTTTTCTTTCTCATGATCACCCCTAGTGTCTCATGTTTGTGGAGCACGTCCATTTTTCTCACTTTCCTCAGGTATTTCAGTGATAAATATTAGAGGATTGTTCACTATTTTTCTAGATCTCATCTATAAGTTATTAATGATATTAACCTACGTCATCTCAACCTATCATTCTTCATTAATTGAAGGTTTTTCTTGATTTTTGGGGTTTGAGATAGGTTCTTGGGCTAGAATTTGAGTTCTTTTTGCTTTCCCTTGCTGGCAATTTTGTTCTGGTGGAGGCATTAGAGCTTGTTGTTGTGTGAACCTCCTTTGTTGATTAGAGTTCGTTTGGGATGACCATTGTTGGTTTGGCCATGGATGTACATTGGATGGTGGTGTCCAACCTTTTGGATTATATAGAGGCATCCATGGTTGTGGATTTAGATAGGCCATCCAGTTTGGTGGTGTCCAATCAGGTTGTCCCCAAGTTGGTGGAGGAGTTTGATTCAACCATGGTATTAACCAAGGGTTTTGAGTAGGTCTAGGGGCATAAGTAGAATAATTATTTGATCTTTTAATGAAGTTTGATTCTTGTTGTCTTGGGTTTTTGTAGGGGAAAAAATCAATAGAAAGCAGTACAATGATACCGCTCTATGAAAACTTTTAAGTTTTTCCTTTCCAAGACACCCCAAGTCTACCCATTCTTAACACCAAGACTTACTCAATCTATGTAATGGTCCTCAATTATATTTCCATCCAATACCCTTGGGTTATTTATAAAAGGAAATTTAGTCCCCCCTAGGTGATTTTAAGAGCTTTTGGAGAATGCCAATTTTTGAGGAGTTTTGGGAAGGGCTACCACTGGCCTTCCTGAGACTAATGCACCCCTTGGAGTGGAATGAATGAGAAAAATTATTAGAGTGGACTACCATTAGCATTCAAGTGCCAATAATATCTGTAAATTCTTTTTTAATATTTTGTAAAGATTCGAAGGTTTTGGGGCCGATTCAGCAAAAGTGGGTTTTCACGCCAAAAGGAGCAAACACCACAAAAGATGCCTAAAATTAAAGAAAATATTATGGCAGCTTCGTGAATATTGAAGAGACTAAAAGAGTAACTATGGAAGGTATTTTACATGCCATAAATGGTGTAAAAAATGATACATCAAGAAACATCATGCACTTCCCTAGGTAACTCATTCTTTTAGTGCCCAATTGGATGTCTTGAGAAATAAGGGGTTATTTTGATGTGATTTAGTCATAATTGAAGCTTTAAAAAATCACCATTCAAATAATTTTTTGGTTTTGAATCAATTTCATATAAAATTTCACCTCTAAACTCATTTGGTATCTCAATATATCGTCGTTGCAAGTTGGGCCCAAGGTAAGAGTTCTCACAGTTAGTCATTTTTCAAGTGGACACGTGTCAGCGCTAGGAGCCTCATGGGATTTCAAGTCCCTTTCATCCATTTATAAAATGTAAATATGGGATACAAAAATGAACCGGGCCCTTTTTAGCCCCCAAAACACCAATGTTACCTCTTGTTTGCCAATTAAGCCCCCGAGAGCTAAGTTTGAGCCTTCCCTTTCCATGCACGAATGATCACCAAGTGCTGTAATGAGGCGCAAAGCTGAAATTGATGTCCCTTTCATCCCTTTATAAAAGTTACATAGGGGAAACAAAATTTTCCCAGCCCCACTTAGGCCTTTTGGTTCCCCATACGCTCAAAACTTTGCTCTCAGGTGCGTCTCTCAAGCCCCCTCACTCAAGCACACATCCAACCAAAATTCACCAAGTGTCGCAACCAAGCACAAAGGGGAATTTCATGTACCTTTTTCCCATTTAGAAAATGGTCATAGGGGAGAAATTTTTTTCCTTCCCCTATTATTTCTTTTTGGGATGAATAAAATCCAAGACTTAGTCATTTCTCTATTCCAGATCATCCCCTCACACCTCCATATCCTGCCAAAACTCTGGTGAATTTCTTCCATACATTCCAACCTTAGTTTATACACTCAAAAAAATCCAAAAAATAATACTCCCACTAAAAACATAGGGATCTTAGAATATAATCAAATCAAAGTGATGAAGAACGAAGAAAAACGAAGAACTTCATCTGAAAAACCCTCGTAGCTACTCGACGAAGAAATTACTATAACCTACAAACCATGGCTTGGATTGAGGTAAGGTTTTTTTAATTAATTATTTTTAGAGGAAATGAAAACCCAAGCAACATATTTCTCATATGTAGTGAGTACTTTTTGTGGCAAATAAATCTTGTTTTTCATGCAACGAAAATCAAAAATTCATTTCCTGTTGCTCCAGTGATCGGTTTGCAGTGAAATTTTACCTGTGAAACAAGAAAAGAAAACCCAAATCAAAAATATAATTTTCATCAAGATCCAAGGAGGGAAAGTTAACCTACAATTTTTTATCTACATTAATGCATGTCATGCTTACAGTCGCTACCAGGTGAAAATTTTAAAAATTTAAAATCTCACAAACTAGCGATCAGGTAGGTCCAAAATTTCAAAGGGGTGATATTGGGAAAAAACCCATATAGAAAATATTCATCCTATCATGATATGATCACCAGAAGTTTACTTACTAAAAATAGCAAGCCTTCCTACATACGAGACTGCTATTTTGGGTAAGTCACCATCTGAAGAAGCTGGAAAGAAGGAAACAAACACAGAGGAAGTATCACAAGAGGAAAACATCGAAAAGGTAATCTCATCCCACGATTGAAACTTACTAAAAATAGTGATTGGTTCCACATGCAACTGATATAAATAGCAATTTGGTTTAGAAAGCAAGAGGAACACAGTGAGGAGAAGGAATTCAATCTGACATAGCCGATTGATTTTTGAAAAAGATGACTTTTACAGTTACTAAAAATAATAAGTTGTCTCATCGGAACATACTAAAAATAGAAATTCATTCCATAAAGTGGTCAAAATGAAGGTAGTGTATACAAGAATAACTAATGAAGCTGACTTCATCAAGATAGTCGAGAAAGGTAAATTTCATCACTTACCAAAGATAGTAAGTCTCCCATTTTAACACTTGTTATTAATAGTAAGTCACATTCAAGGAGCAATGTTGGTAATAGAGGACAAAGAATACCAATCATGCAATGGTCTAAGAAGATGCTTTCTCACACTTACTAAAATCCTCAAAGTTGTGCTCTCTAAATATAGTAAGTGTCAAGAGATGATGAGATTCAAGTTTACAGAATGGTAATTGTCACTGTCACGAAATATTTCCTTCACCAGGATTCATTGCCTATCTCTTCAATATACCATCTTCACTAGTGGTTCGTAACATTTTCACAAGAAGCATCTTTGGAATCTCTCATAGATCTTTTAGAAATCATCTTGAGAGACCCCGACATCGTCTTTTGACACTCACTACATGGTTCGGGTCACAACTATATCATCTACAAGGTGGAAGTTATAGACATTGGTGAAATAGTTCATTCCACTTGACAAAATCGGTTCTGAGCTCCTATCTCTTTAGAAAGGATCTTTATGAGTCAATGTTTATGGTCATCAGTGAAGTCATTTAACATGTTTTTTTGAAAAATTCACCCAAGGTGTCCTTGAACTATCCAAAGGAGCTTCTTAGGGTGTAAATAGTTTAGGAATTTAGAGATCATCACATTGGGACAACCCATTGAGTCATCTATGAGAAGTCATGGAATTCATCAGAGGTGGATCTTTCATTGTCAACATAATTCTTCCCCCTTCTTATTCCTTCTCTCTCTCCTCTCTTCCTCCCCCAAGTTTATCTCTCTTCAAATGTTCTAATTATTTTTTGGGGTTTGCACTTTTTGATATGCCTTTAAGTTATTCGAAAAATTGACCTTAGAAACATAATGTAAATTAAGTCACCTTGCTTTTATAAAAGGGACTTAATATTTTAGTAGGAATGTGAATAGTCTAAATTCAAAAATAGGGCATATGAAGTGTCACCAAGAATATGAAGAGTTGTTCCTCTTTTATAAATTACAATGAGCTCCTCATTTGAGATTCTTCTTAGTTGGTGATCAATTTTGTAAACTCAAGAATGCATTGTGATTAAGAGAGAACAAAGGAGATATCCATTTTCTCCTATTTTCCCGTCATTATTTTTCCTGCATTGTCACACTATTTACAACTATGATTTTTCAAGATAATAAAGGAATAATTTTATGTTTTCCAAGGCATAGGAATGTGTATGTATTTATACATATGGTTTCCTCTAGCCAGTAGCTTAAAAAATCATGTTTTTTTCTTCTCAAAAATGCATGTGTAAGGTTTTCTAACTAGTGTGTGCAGGGATCTAAAATGCTACCTACTAAATTGGTTCTCCTACATCTCATTCTCACTCCCTTTCCCACATTTCATATAAAGTCCTCTCTAGCAAGCAATTTTTATCTTTTATGAAGGGTCGGTGGAGTACCCCTATTGGATCCCTAACCACAATCCCACCATAGATAAAACTCACTTTACTCATGCATGAAAATACGGAAGATTCATTGTTTAAGTAGAGGAACTTTGATTCCTAGAGCGTTGGCAAGAAATCCATAGATTTGTCCACCATAAAGATTTTCTCACTAACTCTTCTCCAGTCTTTTAAGTCATGGCATTCAATATCTCTTTCAACTGAGGTAGGATAGTACAATGGTTGGTGTCATGGTCAAGGACATCATAGATTAGACACATTTATGTGATATCCAAAAGACATTATTTCAGAGGATGTCTTTTCCTACATCTGATAAAGTATATGTCTAAAGGTTCTTTTGCAACATTTTTGTTAGCTTTGAAACCATCCCTGGTTGAAGTTAATTTTTTCAAAATTTGTGTTTTCATATTGGTCTTTTCTTCTAAAAGTTCTGAGGTACCAAAGGTATGTTTTTTATGTTTTCCTTCTTTTGAGGCCTCCCCTTTTTCGAGAGTAGCTCCTACATAAATCAAAAATTTGTGCCATGGAGAGTTTTTATACATCACATCCTCCTATGAGATGGAGGGATTATTTATTTTCCTCATCAATTCCTTTAATAAATACTATCTTGGTTTCTACATTCAACTCATAACCACTTCTCCTATGGAAAAAAAGAAATTTTTCCAAGTAATCTTCTAGATTTTCATCTTCTTTTTGCTTCATCTTAAAGAACTATTCCCTCCCATCTTTTCCCCTACAGTAGTCTTGGTATTTTTCCAAAAATTAAGTCTCCAACTATTCCCATGAATGAATGGAGTTAGAGAGTAATCCCATAAACCACCTCATGGAAAATTCTTTGAGGGTAGAAGGAAAGATCTTAGGTTTCTAGTTATCTGTTTTGTATTCATATGTTTAGTAGATGACTTTGAATTCAAACAAGAATTTATCTATGAATTCTATGGAAATTCCTCAAAAGATAGGTATTATGGATGGGGATATGTTTTTCATAGATTCTTCCTCATTCTAATTTAAGACAATGGGGTAGGTAAAGGTGTTACCTAGGGGTCTCTCATCATCATCATTTTCATTGTCTCCCATATTTGAAAGTTGTTCAAGTTGTAAATAAGATGATGCAGACTGTTTAGTATCAATCCTAGGCATGCTATTATATTTAATGTAACTCTCAAAAGTAATTTTATTAGTTTTTACTATATGTTCTCCAATTGGTGATATTATTTGAATGTTGTGAGGTATAAATCTCCCTTGAGCATCCCATGGCATGTGCATCAATATTTATTGTGAAGGCAAGGCTTAGGGTCTCTACTGGTTGCATAAATCGACATCACTAACACCCATATCAGGGAATGTGAATAGAATAACATGTTTTTCTTATGGTTTCCCCAGTAATGGTTCCAAAAATGATGGGTTTTTGTAACTTTCAATCATTTAATCAACTTGTTCAAATGTTGATGTCATTATAAACTAGGGTTGTATGTAAAGAAATGGTATGCAACTCAGTACTATGGTGGTTCTCTTCTTTTTTTTTTGGGGGGGGGGTGGTTTAGTATCGTTTTCATTTTATACACTACTTAAATATGGAAATAAAATATAGTTCTAAGCTACTAAAATGGAAAACATAATATAGAAAGTGTGTTTAATCTACAGAAACAATACT
The DNA here is from genome assembly GCA_019776745.2 of Taxus chinensis. Lineage (NCBI taxonomy): Eukaryota > Viridiplantae > Streptophyta > Pinopsida > Cupressales > Taxaceae > Taxus > Taxus chinensis. The sequence continues at coordinate 162,992,883 of CM034150.1, forward strand.
GCTAGAGCGAAATGATTTTATAAGGAAATGCTTGATCAATTGAAATACTTACTCAAAGGAAATAATAGTAAGGAAATATGATAAAACAAATAAATACAATATTGCATTAAGATAATCATTCAAACCAAGATGCTGAGACTAAAACTTAGCAAATGTAAATATCATGCATGAAATTCCAATCCTCCAATCTCCTCAATCTAATGGGCTCTTTCTCTACTTTGGGATTAAGGATCTTAACACAAATAGATACTCAAAATAGCATAGATTATATTGATCCAAAAAATATCATCACATACTCCAGAATGAAAGTGAAAATAACTATAAATGATATAATATTGTATAAAAAATCTCCCTAAGTAACAATTCAAGGAGGTTTTTAATAAACACAATTGATTACAACATGTGCCACGAATGTAGACAACATATTAACTGATAACAACCTTGTATAGGTTCCAGGACACCCTATAATGCTATTAAAATAGGGGTCCTTGTTTATATATTATTATGAGTAAATCCTCCAAAATGTCATAGTGGAAAAGGACTCAATATCCTTGGTTACAACTGATCAAAAGTGGTAGAAAATATGCCTTATCAATCTACACATGTCATCAAATCACTCAACAAGGAATTTAGTGGAAGTTTCATTGATCATTAGTTCAGAAGAGACAAAATAAGGATAAATGCATCACTTTTACTTTGGATACAACTATTTAGAAAATCCCCATGCATTAACTAATGTATTTAGGAGAAAATTCTATAGTTATATAGATGTTATACAACAAGTCAATTTATGGACTCATCACCTTGTGATGCTAGAAATGTTGAGATGGCTCCCCCTCAATATCCATCATATCTAGATTAGGATAATTAGCCTCTTGAACTTATGTTTCCAAATTTTTAGGAGAAATATTATCAAGCTCTATCTTAGGAGTAGTGGAGGTGGGTTCATGAGAAACATCATAGAATGTCTTATCCAAGACTTGAACATTTATTTTTTTAACAATGTTATGCTTGAAAGGATCATAAACTCTTAATACTTTAGTTTAATAACCATATCCAACAAAAATACAAGAGTAAGAGGTTGGTTCAAGATTTTTCCTTGTAACATTTGGAATGATGATAAAGGCATGACTGCCAAATATCTTTAGGTGGGAAATATCTAGTTTTTGCATTGTCCATTTTTCATGAGGAGTAGTTTGATGAAGGGATTTTGTAGGAACTTTATTAAGGATGTAGACTTCAGTATTCATGGCTTTTTGAATCCTACATGACACACATAACTCATCAAAAAAAATCTGACATATTCACCTCCATTATAATTTCTAATTCTTTTAATTTTCAGATTAGAAGCATTTTCAACTAAAGCTTTCAATTCTTATAACTTATACAAGACATCAAACTTCCTCTTAATAAAATAAGGCCAAGTCATTCTATAGAAGTCATCAATAAAGTAAACAAAATCAAAAGCATCACTGAGTGAAGGAACCTCAAGTGGACCTCTTACATCGCTACGAATAATTTCTAATAACTAAGAAGAATTAGGATCATAATGTTTGTGAAATGGTTCAGTATGTTGCTTACCATGCAAGAAAATTTCACATGTCTTATGATCAGATTTTAATGTAGGGAGACTGATAACAAGATTAATTATAGACATTTCATACAAGGTCTTTAAATGTACATGACCTGTAGACACCAAATTTGGGTCTTACGACACCCTATACCCCGTATCTCATCTCGCAGCCTAACCCTATGTCACCACCTAAAACCTTACACACTGAATTATTTATTAATCACCTTATAATTAATAAAACCACATATCCAACCCTGCCACCTCACTTATGACCTATCCCTAACCCTAAACTAACCTAATTAAGACCTATGACTTGGTCCAGACCCACACCCATGACTCATCACCCCTCACCCGCATCAAAATGAACCTAATAATGACTTGACCAAGCCCACAACTGACCCCCTCGAGAGGAAAAGGAGGGTAAGTTGGCTATTTTACTAAAAATAGCCAACTTTGACCTAACCGACATTGGTCCCTATGCAGCCCGGCATCGGTTAGGAAACCACCATCGGTTCCCTGTAAATGACCTCCCCCAACCAAAAACAAGGATCCAAATCCATTTTGCAAGGGAGAGACAAGTGAGAAGGGGAGGAGAGTTTACAGAGAAGAGCATTCAGTCTAAGACTATAACTGATCAACAAGATCACTGTCACACTCATCCAAGCATTGGGAGAGTCAGAGGATAGCTTCATCAGCTCACTTTCGAGGGGTCGGATCATCCCACCTGATCTTTTCCTTCATCACCACATTCCTCGGACCTGTATCCTCATCAGAAAGTAGTAAGTAGTATCTTGTATGCTTCTAGACTCCACTTCGTGAACTTTTGATTCATAGTAATTATAAGCTCACCCCTGGATCTAACACCCGGCAGCACCCTGCACCTAACCTTCATTCATCCATCCCTATATTTCCCAGAAGACAACTTTCTCACTCTCTGAGTCTTCTCCATTGCCTTACTATTCCCCCCAACCATCTACCAACCTTAAAAACCCCATAACCACCCTACAATCAACCCCTACCCAGAAGCCCCTGAATCACTGCCACTACCGATATCAGTTATCCCCTACCGGCAGCGGTTTTATAACCGCAGTCGATTATCCAGTGACCGGCATTGGTCACTGTGACTTATACCAAAATATACCTTTCACCTATTTATCTCTTAACAACCTTAGATCTAGCCTGGTCTATCCCTGTAACTTGATCTGAATGTATCAATAACCAGTGACCAAACAAACATAATGACGTTTTATTATGGGTAGTTTAGTCTCTATTGTTTTTAGTAACGAGGTACCTAAATCGTGATTTCGCAATAGCTTCTTTATCATCATTTGTAATAATTTATATTAAAAGGGAACTAACCACCTTCGAAGGAAGTTTAGTATTTCCTGGGCCCAAGGCAGTTCCCTTACTTATTGTCTAACTAAAATCTGGTGGTCTTGCATTCTTATTTACAGGTAGTCCTTCCCAGACAAAAAGGAGTTCTTCACAATCGATCTGATCTCTCTACAGTATGCATACACCTTCCCAACACTCAACAGGTATTCCTCCTAGCCCTAACACTTATCTGTTTCTCAAGAGAATGAAAATATAGAAGTAACTCTATTCTGGAACGAAATTCTGTGTGAAACATTTTGGCACGCACGGTGGGACCCTATTCGAGTTTCTTTCTTTCTTGCTTGTTTTCATATAGGGAGAACACTTGTTGTTTCTTTTTTTCTAAATATTCACAAAATATTTTGTCATTTTGGTAAAAGAATTTGTCTTTCTTTTGCATCTCTGCATTAGTGAAAGTCATCTTCTTTGCTTCATCGAATATCATTTGCAATTTGGGTTTAAAACACGTTCATCACATTCTTGCTGGCTGTTTTAATTCTAGTGAATGTAGATTAAGTAACAGGTCGTACACGTGGGGGTGATATCCATGGTATTGATGAGGAATTAATCTTACTCTCACTACACAACACATACCAAATCACATCATAATCTACACAACATCTGAAACATCCCCCCTTTCTCGCAGTATTCCTCCGCCCGATTGAGGTATCCTTACAAGGAAAAACAAACTTGAAATCTCCCTTAGGTCTTTTTTTTAGGATTGACATCATCTTGCATCTAAGGCATAAGCCCAAAAGTTATTAAAACTAATCCTAGGGATAGTCTCTTGATTTTCTTGTGCATCTTGCTTGTTTTCTATTTTTCTTTCAGTGTTGTTTCTCTGTTATACCCTGTCTCAGTTATCACTTCAGACAGGTTGGTGGGTATACTAAGCCTTGTTCTCCCCAAACCAGTAGCCTCTTACATTCTCTCTTTTCCTTCACAGTAACCGGCATTGGTCCTCTTCTACCGACATCGGTTATTAGATCGACGCTGGTTACAGTCTGACTGACATCGGTTATCAGACCGATATCGGTTACTGTGTTTTACAGTTCCTGACAAACCAGTAACTTACCAATTCCAAAATTTTGTTGCATTTTTTGTTCCTGATTGACTAATTCTCTACTATATCCTCTTATCCATGGTTGTTATCACCTGGCAATAAGCCGTATCCATGATTTCACATGCTTGTTCCGTGTCTTTGCATGAGTCACCCCCTTCGCATCCTATGGGGAATCCTACAGACACCAATGCTTTTCCCAAGATCTCTGTCAGAAATCCAGATTTCGCTAAATTTTTGGATGCTAATCTTGGTGTTGTACAATATTATTTTTCTCATACCCCTGACCATACCACCCGATGGTTTAGCTCCTCTTGGATATGCCTATTAGTATAGCCACTCACTTAGCTCCTTCCCCACCTAATAACTCCGCCTCACTGTCTTCATCCTTAGCCCTGTCTCCCAGCTCAGTGGATTTGATGGTCCATACTACACCAATTGGCTTTCCTTTGGTTAATCTGGGGCCCCCACATATCACTATCATCTACTGCCCCTACCTCATCCCTCTCGCAAATTTCCTCTTTCATAGCTTGTTCTCTACCACCTATCCACATGAGCTTTCCCTCTCAGGCTCTGCCCATCTATTCATTTCCGCAAACGCATCCAGTGGCCTCAACATCTTATATAGGACACCCTTATTTGGCCACCCCAACACATTCATCATCGATACCTATTCAACATTTAGCCCTACCATTGTATAGTAGTGGCTCTTGGCCCAATCTTCCTCCGTTTATGACGAAAACACCATCATCTAACCCAACCAATGATTTAATAAAAAAAATGATGGACAAGATGCAAAATCTTGAGGCTTTTGTTTCAGGAAGCCGTAACACCCTGACATACGAGCAAGTTTGTCAGGAGGCCTATTCATTCTTCTGTCCCCCCTTCATACATATCCTCCTCAATGGGAATTACCGAAATTTACTCGCTTTAATAGTAAGGAGGACCCTCAACAACACTTGCGATAGTTTAGACATGCTTGCTATTTGATTGCTCATGACGATGCCTTACTACTCTGTACCTTCCCCATGTCCTTATCAAGACCTACCTTGGAATGGTATAGTGCTTTAACCCAGCACTTAATCTTCTCCTTTAACCAGTTAGCCCAATATTTCTTAGATCATTTCTCCATTAATATTGCCAAGAAAGTATCCATTACCGATCTCTATGCCATCTGATAATTTGAAGACGAATCTATCACAGATTTCATTGGACGATGGCGGGGTCTCATCAACCAACTTACTTATGCCTTACCTCAGGCTGAGCTCATCGAACTCTATACGCGGGCTTGTGCTAAACAAATTTCTCCCACCCTCCAAATTCAAACTTTTCGCATCTCTGATGAGGCCTTTACTATGGCTCGGAAACTAGAGATTTAGGCCTTAGAGGAGGAGAAATTGAAGTTACGCAACAAAAACTTAAATTTCTGAACCCAGTCGAAATCCACCTATAAGTATAAATCCGAGCCCATCAAGTACACTCCCTTGGGAGAAACTTATGAAGCGATCTTGGACAAATTGCTTAAAGTAGGAGCTATCACCTTGCCTCCTGTTAAACCTCACTCTAGGTTTGATTATGCCCGTGTTATACCTTCTTGGTATAAATAAAATGACTTCTGTAACTTCAATCGCGTGAAGGGACACAACCACAAAAACTACAATATGTTGAAAAACATAGTGTAGGAAATGGTTGATGCAAGGGATATAACCCTCGATAATCCAAATGCCCCTACTAATCGAAATTTAAAAATCTTCAAAAAACCATTTCCAAACCATTCCTCTAACAGTAACACAAACCAAGAAACCTTAGCCAAGGAGAAGAGTGTGCATGAGATCCATGTGATTTTCAACTCCCAACGAAGGGCTTCCATCGAAGAAATTCTAAATCAATCCTCTTCACCGATGCAAGAGTCCTCGTCCCCTTCTCCTTCATCAGGACAAGAGGACAGCCCCACTATTCCTTTACCCATAAAGGAACCAACCACCCAGAGTTCTCTTCTCACAGAAGAGCCTTCTTACACCACATCCCTGCAAGACTGTGAGTGGATGTTATCCAACTTATCTATTGCCCAAACATCTCCTTCCACCACTCTTGCTACAAAAGAAGAAAGATCACCACTTTTTCTGTTGTCCTTAGAAGAGAAACTCCTCAAGCCTACATCACCAAATTTCTTAATCATGATAGATCCTCTAGAACATGCCCTCCTCCCTATTAGTTCTTCATCACCTAAATCTTTCCAGAGACCGGTTGAACCCTTAACTCCCATTGACACAACGCCTCATTCACCCTTGTATCACACCCCTAGTGGATTGGAATCACAACCCACTTCTCTTCCATATCAAAATTCCGATCCATACATGAAGATTGTCATCCCCCAGAAGATAGATGACTCTTATGGGCATGTTTGAGAACATGATGCTCTACTCAAATGTAAATGACTAATCCAGACACCTCTACCATATACCCAAAGTTTTTACAAAAGCTCAAAATTCCTATGTCCTCACCTCCAGCCCCTCATCTTCGCCGAATGCCTCATCAACCTCTACCAACCTAACCAAACCTTCCCCTTTGCTTGGGACTTTACCAATACCCAGCCTGACGCACCCACCTAAACAGTTAGACTTATCCAAAAATAAAGCCGCCAATCCACCTAGGAGACAGACCCAATCTCCTCGAGTCCAATCTATGCCTCCGTCACAACTAAAACCCTTGCCCCCGATCACACCAGTATAGTAGACACGGCTTCAACCATCGCCGTCACACCTACCTTCTATATTGGGGCCTCACCCCTCCACCTTGCCTCAATACACCATGCCTCCCACATCTTCTTTAACATGACCAGTACCTTTTGCACCCATACAGAAATCCATAGGCATCTCAACACCGTCGCCCCAAGTATCTTTCCTACCTACCAACCCTAAGTGAACTCGATAATCGAAGGACTTGTTTGCTGCCGCTCCTCTTTCCCCATGGTTGTTTTCTACTACCACGTCATCTGTGGCCTCATCATCTAACCAACTAAACATGACTTCTGTATACAAGAAGCCACACCTAGTTCAACCCAATCATCAAAATCCCTTACCTAAACCACCACCCGTATGAACCACTCATACCCAACCATTACCAAAACAATTAATAATCTCACCCACTCAATCAATAGCCTCATTTTCAATTGACCCACTCAAAGGATCTTACGACAAGATCTTTGATATGCTGGTAGGGGATGCAACCATTTCCCTACCCCCACTCAGACCCTATGATCCATCTAAACCTCAACCTATAGGTTATGATGAATCTAAAATCTACAGCTACCACCGTACACTAGGACACAATGTAGAAGGATGCAAAGCGTTGAAAGCCATCCTTCGCCAGTCACCTATCTTGGATAGAAAATCTCAGAAAGATGACTTACGGAAGAAAAATCCCTTAGCTTTGATCCCTTCTCCTATACCACCTTCCCCCCACCTCACCAAAATCTATCATCATTGCAACCCCACCTCTCGAGAACAATGACTTATCCTTGTCGTCTTCCTCATCTCACATTCATGAGATCAACATGATTAGCATTACTACTAAAGGTTAGAAAAACAATGGAAGAGCTAAAGAGAGCACACCGGTGGTCTCTCTTTCTCCTTCTGCCATCTTGGTCGCACCACCACCTAAAGTGGTTATTCGTGGACCGGCCTATCTAGTCTCTGATGGAGTTACCCATTGTACTATGATCAAACAACTTCACCAATCTCCTGTAAAAATGACACTCTATGATCTCATTCAAACATCTGAATCACATCGACAAGCTCTAATTGAGATCCTTCAAGGTAGAGAAGTCCTACCTAACAAAACCTTTCACGTCACCTCCATCTTCACACCCAACCACGTTACCTCTCTCACCAAACAACCTACCTCCACAACCACCTTTGTCCCTGTACAACATTTGCTGCTGTCATTTTTTCCAAAGAAGAAATTGTCATCTTTGGTGTAGAAAATCCTAACCCTGCTCTTTTCATCTCGGCTTACATCTAGGACATCCGGGTACGTCATGTTATGATCGATGGGGGCACTAGCCTAAACATCATCTCTTCCAAAGCCTTTCAACAGATGAATATCCCTCCTAGCTACATGTGTGCCAACCCCACCATGTTGCGTTCATTCAACGATGCTATTACTGCTACCTTAGGCACCGTGATCCTTAAAATTCATGTAGGGCCATGTACCTTACCCGAAATCTTCTGTCCTTAAGGGAGAGTTCCAATACAACATGTTGTTAGGCCGCCCTTGGATCTGGGCTATGGGATGCGTTCCCTCCACCTTACATAGATGCATCAAATTCGAGTATGAAGGGAAGTCATACACAGTCACAGCTGATGCTTCCCCCTCCAAAACCTATAAGATGTTATACTGCCCTAATGATGTGCTTCTACCTGTCAAGAAACCCATTGATCCAACCCAAAAATCTACTTCAACCACGCCTCAACCATCCACCTTAGCCGCACCCACAGCTTCGACCAATGAAACCATCGACGCAAATACCTCTTCCTTCCCCGCAGACAACATCCAAACCTCGGATCCCTTGGTAGGTGTTTTTCAATGCCTTATGCTGGGGGAGTACCGCCTATACAACGTTAGCATCTTCTATACCCCACAAGAGTATGGACAATTACATGCGCATCCTACCTACGACCATCATGTGGGGGAGGTGATCTCCTACGGACCACCTAATTGCCACACCAACATAACATATGGGGGTGTCGAAGCATCCTCTGTCACCCCTGAACCTCCCCTTGGTGTGGTTCCCTTCCAATCAGATTTTCAATATCTAACCAACCATCATTTCACCCTCACCTTCCTGATGCATTGTGCTTGGAAAGGTTTTGGTTTGGGTTTTTATGAGCAAGGACGACATACTGTTATTCCCATAACAACACGCAAACAAAAAGATTGTAGTGGTCTTGGGTTTTTTGAACCACCTACACTAAGGAAACCTTGTGTCAATTATATCCAGGAAGATGACAAAGTCACCCATTCCAAACAATTATCGCCCATTTTACCACCTTCACCCACGGAGTCGATAGACCCGGGATCTATCCCTCCTAACTTCTTTTTTTGTGAATGCTATCTTCCTAGGTCCTCTCACTTATCAACACAATGGTGAGAACCCATCTTCTCTCCCCATTTTATATCCAGACATGATCGAAGAAGACCTACCTTCGATTAATGTTGTGGAGTGCCAGGATGATGACTCCATCCTCACCTACCTTGGTGCGGATGACTCTTATATTCAACGTGCCTTACCATCTGACACCTAAACCATGTTGAATGAGTCGATTATAGAAATCAACATCCATACGGAGGATGATCCTCACATTGTAAAGATCAGACAATCTCTTGACACATCAGATCAAGCTGCCTTCACTACCTTTCTCCGTGCTCATCATCAAGCTTTAACTTGGTCCTATGCCGACATGCTAGGAATCGATCCTGACATTGCTGTCCATAACATCAATTTGAAACCAGAATCCAAACTAGTTAAATAGAAGCTGAGAAAAATGTATCCATGCATTTCTCTCTTGGTTAAAGAAGAGCTTCAACAACTGCTTTTTGTTTCTTTCATCTTACCTATTGACTATCCGCAATGGATTTCTAATGTTGTACCTATCACTAAAGCGACGGGGGGGACTTTAGATATGTACGGGATTTCCAGGATATTAACCTCACTTGCCCAAAGGATGACTTCCCACTACCTAGTATTGATCAACTTGTCGATCTCACTACGGGCCATGAGATACTTTCTCTCATGGATGGTTTCTCAGGATATAATCAAATTTTAGTAGCCCCGACTGATCAACATAAAACAACCTTCATTACCCCCCTAGGGCACCTTATGCTATTGTGTCATGCCATTTTCCCTTAAGAATGCTAGTGCAACCTATCAATGGGCTATGACTTAAATTTTTCATGACATTATGCACACTATCCTTAAGGATTATGTCAATGATCTTCTTGGAAAATCCAAACATCGAAATGAACATCTCGAGGTTTTTAACCATTATTTTCAACCGCCTATTACAATACTATGTTCACCTTCAGCCAAAGAAATTGTGTCTTTAGCATTCTTTCGGGAAAAAATCCTTGGCTTTATCATCTCTTTGCGTGGCATTGAGGTCGACCCCCACTAAATTCAAAGTTATTTTGGAAATACCCCCCACCCATTAACCTAAAAAAATTGCGTAGTTTCTAGGGAAAACTCAAATCTATCTGTCATTTCATCTCATAAATCTTGGATCGTTGTCAACCTTTCCATCATCTCCTTAAAAAGGACATTGTTTTTCAATGGAGCGAGGAGTGCCACAAAGTCTTTGAGGTTCTTAAAACTTATCTCTTGCAGCCACCCGTGCTTATCCCACCTCAAGAGACGATTGCCCTTTCTACCTTTACCTTTCTGCCACTGACCATGCTGTAGGAGCCATGCTCGCACATCGTGACTCTGAGCATCGAGAATAAGTAGTTTATTACCTAATCCATACTCTTGTGGATTATGAAACTAGGTATACACATGTCGAAAAGTTCTGCCTAGCCCTATCATTCGTGGCCACCAAACTCCGACATTACCTCCTGAATCACAAAACTTTTTGTCATCACCAATGTTTGACCCCATACATTATATGTACACCAAAACCTCATCTAAACCAACGCATCGCCCGATGGATTATGCTCCTCGCCGACCTTGACCTTTAGTTCACACACCAGAAATCATTCAAAGGATAAACTATCATAGAGCAACTCACCGAAGCCCCTTTACCTGGGGAACAATTTACCAATTTTACTTTCCCTGATGAACTCATCACAACTCTTTTGCTCAATGATACGTCTTATCCGATGACTCTCTTCTTTTATGGATCTAAATTCTAACACAGTGGAGGGGTGGGTGTTGTACTCATTCCTCCTGAAGGTGAACCTATGCCTCTTTCATTCAGGCTCGATTTCCCCTGCACTAACAATATAACGGAATACGAGGCCCTTGTTTTTGGGTCTCCATGTTGTTTTACACTTAGGTGTGAAGTCTATTAAAATTTTTGGTGACTCTCAATTGGTAGTAAATGAAGTCACTGGTATCTACTAATGTAAAAATAAGGAACTTCAAAAGCACAAAACTTTACGTAGATTCACTTTTGACCCTGTTTACGCATTATACTATCCCAAACCGTTACACGCTCAACTAATAAATTTTTGGATACTATGGTTTGCTTGGCCTCACAAATTCCTACATCACCAACCAATTCTGACATATTTGTATTGGTTCAACAACTCTTTACCCCATCTTACTTAGTCCCGGATGTTTGTATGGTAAATAATGCATCTACTAACTTGCAGGGACAACTGGTAATCACCAATTTCACGACTACCTTACAAACTTGGTTCTCCCACCCTGAGCTTAATAGTAATGGCAAACACATTTTTCTTAAAGATATTTCTCATTATGTCCATCATGGGGGGAATCCTCTATAAACGTGGGCTTCAATGGTATCCTCCTTCGATGTCTAACCAGTGCTGAAGTCACTCATAACCATCCAACAAGTCCATGACGGAATTTGTGGTGGGCACTTTAGTGGCTTTTACCATGGCCAAGAAGATCCTTCACCTAGGATATTATTGGCTCTACTCTTAATAAACATTGCTATAATTATGTTAAGCATTGTGTTATGTTTCAATAGCATTCCAACCTTTCAACATACTCCCCAGCCATCCGCTACAGGTCGCACGAGATCTTTGGCCTTTCTCACAATGGGGTTTGGACCTTATTGGTGAGATTCATCCACCTTCTTCGCAACGTCAACCATTGGATCATCACGGAAACTGAATATTACACTAAATGGGTGGAGGCCATTCCACTCATTTCCACCAAAAAGGAGAAAAAATTTGAATTCATCAATCATCACATTATTTACCATTTCAGTGTTCCTTATCGTCTGATAACCGATAATGGAAAATCTTTCAATAATAAGCTATTACGAGCCCCTTTTGTGGACAAATTTGGTATCAAACTTAGCTTCTCGTCACGCTATTATCCACAAGAAAATGGTCAAGATGAATCTTCTAACAAAACCTTAACCAAAATTCTCATGAAAGTCGTTAATGATTCTGGTCAAAATTGGTATGATCACATCCCCTTTTCCCTTTTGGCTTATCGTACCAACATTCGTACTTCCACTAATGTCACACCATTCTCTCTGGTGTATGGTACCGAGACTATCTTGCCTCTTGAAATACAAATCCCTTCTCTCGAGAATATATCTCCAGGATATTCTCACCAATGATGACTTCTGCCAAGAGTGGTTAGCCCAATTAGAGCTTCTTGACGAGCGTCGTCTTACCAGCTCTTAACCACCTTCAAATATATCAAAAGCGCATCAAGCATGCTTATGATAAGTGAATTCATGTGCGTACCTTTAAAAATTGGTGATCTTTTCCTAAAAAAGAATCAACATGTAACCAAATTAGAAAAGAGCAAACGTAGAAAATTTGCTCCTAATTGGATTGGGCCCTTACATTATCACTCACACTTACAGATTAGGGTACTTATCGTTTAGCTTCGCTTAATGGTAAACCTGAGCCTGAACCCCTTAATGCATTGCATCTCTGACCATTATTTTGTTGAATTTAGTGTTACATCACTCTTTATTCACCTTGCACTTGTCGCGTTGAGCTCTTTTACCACCTCATACACCTTTTTTTTCGTGCATATCAAAGTAAAATCAAACCCACGTGGTTTTATCATTACCTCCTCGTAAAGAGGCCTTCTTCTTTTTAGTCTGGTCCATGACTTAAAAGTATCAAAATAACAAGTTCTCAATTATACAATTTTGGGATATTCTTGAGTCAAACTTCCTGTAAAACTAGATTCTTCATGCCAATCAGACATCTAGACCTCCAAGCTATAAACTAGACTACTCCCTTAAAGGACAGTTATGTGCAAAGCCACATTTGCTACTATAACTAGACTGCTCCCTCGAAGGATAGCTATATGCAACTCCACGTTTGCTACTATAAGTAGACTGTTCCCTTGAAGGACACCTATACAAAGTCAGCCTCTATCAAAAGCTTCTCGCATTAATCAGCTTCGTGAAGACCTCAAGAACAATAAAATACATATCCCATGTTAGACTTCCCACATCAATCAGTCTATATCCAGAAAACATCAAAGGAGTATTAAAAAGTACTTTTGAGTCATGGACTTGTCTATTTTTGTTTGGTTCTCTTCCGTCAGCATAATCACCTTATAGACAAGTTCTCTACGCCTCAACTATCCCATCCACCTCTCCTCACCACTCTTCACAATAAAAAAAAAATCGATGGGACATGCGTATATCTGATATATTGTGATTATACAACTCTTTTCACCTATCAACTTCTCACCTATGCAAGGTACCTAGGGATTCAAGCTCATCCTACGATAATACGTGGTTTGTTTAGCTCTTTCCAACTATGGCACAGTTTTGCCTCTTTTACCCGAATCTAGGATTGTGTGTTGATCTTTATTAGGACACAATTTGCTATGCTTGGGTAAGTTGACCCACACCAACACCACCAATACCTTACCAACACCAACAACATTACCCTACCAATATCAAAAAAAAATTTACAAACCAAAAAATTTCCTAAGCATAACCAAATTGCCTAAATTCACTTCTCCCTAGTCTTAAGGGAGAACTACATCGGTCTGAGGCCCCTCCTTACTTTGTACAATGGGCTATGTAGGTAGCACTTAAGAGACATGGGGTCTCCTAAGGTTAGCTCGACCATCCCATACCATCACCTATCATGTGTTGTGTTTTACTTAAACATATAAATATTTTCGCATATTTATATTGATAACACTCACCTTTAGATGTTAAACATTCAGAACACAAACATTCTTATTATTATCATAAAATCAAATCAACATACATTATTCAGTTTTATTTAGATGTTAAACAAATAAATATTCTCTATCATCAACACGTAGGTCGGCATCCTTATTTATTCTTCTACCCCTATGAAATTCACTTAGGCCCCCGCGCCTCATCCAAAACGCAGGTAGGTATGGTGATCGTCGACACCGTTCACATGGCCTCTCCATCCTCAAAGGTGCCACAACTATTGGTTCCTCCCATTGATCTGCCAATATCTCCTCTAACATATGAATACGCCATCTCGCATGGAGGGAATCTTTCCTCTAGTCTCCCCACTCATGATTGTGAAGCCTCTAACAATCTCGTAGTCTCATTCACCTGTGTTTGAAGCTAGTAAACTAAACCCTACAGGCGGTATCTCTCCACTGTAACCACAACTATGTCAGGATGATCGGCCCTTTCATGTATATCTCATAGCTCTACTACCTGACATAATCTATAAGACTTTGCCACTCCTACATCCATTACCCTACAATTGGTTGTTATCTCTTCTGGTCCTTCTGGATAGTGTCAGCCGTGGAGGTGAGAATGGTTGCCTTGGTGTTGATCCTCCTGTATGGTCTATGAGCCATGGGGTATATCCTGAACAAATCTAAATTTTCACCACATGTCGATCTAGAGGAATCCTCTCATACTCACCTGGCCCGCGATCCCGCGATCCACCTCAATCGCTCTACACCACTCAAATCCTCGGCTATGTTCATCGTCACCATATAGTTCTCGTAAGGCCTCCAACAGATATCCACAATCATCACCATTTCCCAAATCTACCTATAATACTCAGCGTCATCTGTCACGGTCTCAGATATCACCTCTTGCTCTATCTGGACCCATCGCCTAAATCCCAACCTTTGCACTCTTGTCTCTCCTACCTAGATGGGTCGGCCTATTGGTCACACACACACAATGTGCTCATAGTCTCAACAATGTAATAAGTATGCACAATCCAGTGTAGTCCTATGATTTTACCTGCATACCCATAAACCCCTGTATAGCTCTGCTAGATATGCGGGGTGCCCATGTAAAAGTCATGCTCCTTTTTATCATTTCCTGAATAATACACATCAATGATTTCAGAAATATTCCCCCGTCCACTCTAGGTAATGCATAATACCCCCACCGATATCATTAATACCACGGCTAACCTTATTGCCTCAGGGTGTTCTGCAAACATTATACCATAAGTGAATGTCAAACCTCGCTGTGTCAAACCTCGTGTGCGGCTGGACCAAATACTGCCATTATTGCTGTACATGCCGCATTAGGCCCCTACTTGATACACTAGTCTTCCTGTAATTGGAAGTCTCAAAATTCAAAACACATCTTCTAACATCACTAGTCATCTCCCCTGTTGGCAGATAGAAGGTTTTCTTTTTAGGATTCCATCTCTCAATCAACTCCTATAACATAGCATGATTGCATGTGATTTGTGAATAATAACGGATTCCTCTTAACCCCACACAGTTTATTAATGCCCCACTCAGGTGGTGCTACATCCACTCAGACTCATGACAACATCGCTGGCACCACTATCATTCATCCTTAACCCTGCCTGTGCTTGCACACATCAAACCAACAAACAACAAATCAACAAATAAATTCCCATGTGCTTTTTATCACAATCTACAATTTTACACAGTAACTGATCGGTTACAGATAGCCAATACCGGTTACCTAACCGATACCGGTTACTCCTAAATGATATTGGTCACTATTAGTTCCATCTACCCTGCTCAAAAACACCACCTATGATAACTTGTTCACTTGTTTGCGTCTCTCTATAGCTAAAACCATATCCGAAACCCCTGATTACCTACCCCATAACAATCACCCCATCCGAAACCTTTGTCTATCACCTTTCTTTTTCATCTCTACCCACTTACCTTCATACATCCTATTCATACGCATGCAAAAATTTAATTCCAACCAAAAATTATACCTCCTGGGATGCAGCAATTTGAGGTGGAACCTATCTTCCCTCTCCTCTCTGCCCACTAGATGCTTCTCCTTGTTCATCCATGTTCACCACCCTCTTCACTATTACTTACCTTTATGCCTTCTTAATCCAAGCCCACGATCACTTTACCTGTCTCTTTCCTCCTTATCACTCAATTCTCCCATACAATTACCTGTATCGACGTCACCAGCCTCGCATCCTCGTATTTAACCATGTTACATGACTCTAAAAAATAAGATTTCAGTTGCCTCCCAAGCTTTTCTATTTTTAGAAAAGCTCATTTAAGAGTAACCGATATAGGTTAGCTAACTGGTATTGGTCAGGTTGTGAACGACATCGGTTATCTAACTGATATTGGTCATTTATCTCATCTTGCTTAAACCTAATCCTTTTCTTTTTTTTTTTGAATTTTTTGGTAGAGCCCACCTCTTTTCCCTGAATAATGACATCACTCTCAACATCCATCATCATAATAAACATCAATATTTCAAAACATATGCATATCATCAAAACATCATCAACATCATCTATATATACATCAAATTCCAATACCATCAACAAAACACATACAACATTATAATATATGCCTCAAATCAACCATTATACACACCATGTGGATCAAACTCATCATCTATATATATCCTCAAATAAATGTCAACATATACAAATTGCCCTACATGGGGCCTCTATAATCCAAAATACAAAGTCAGTATGCAGGCTCGCTGTCTCTGTCAACATCTCGACTTGGCTCGCAGGCCGGTCCTTCTCAATGTCAAAAATATACTCGGCTCGCAGGCCAATATCAACTATACAAAAAAATACTCGGCTCACAGGCGGGTATATACAACAAAAATGCATACATAAATCCTATGTGGGCATGCAGGCCTCTATATACACACTCAGTTTGCAGACCGATGTCTCTATCAACAAATCCTCTATCAAATCAACAAAAACCATCTCCACTCCTGGGGTGACTCAGCTCTCTCTCCCCTCCCTGGGTCCATCCCTCAGCTGGCCCCTATGCCGGATTCTCACCTTCCTACTTGTAACCGACCCACCGGCTGTGGCTACAACCCTTTGTGACCTGTGACTCCAAGACGTATCTCGGCTCTGTGAGCCACATATGGCTGAAACTCAGCACCAGTACCATCTATTACATCCTGATAATAATAGGCCTCCACTCTCTCCTCCATGTATCAGGCCTATCCCACCATGGCTAGTGGGGATGGTCCCCCCGGCTCCTAATAGCAATGGGCCTTGCCCTGCCTGTACACCTTGACCTTGAGCCTATACCTGTGGTGGTGGTGGAGCTGCCATCAAAGCCTGAATAGGGGCTTGTGCCTATGCTTCAACAGGTATCTTGACCTAAGGTTGTCCCTGTGCCTGTGCCTGTACCTGTGCCTGTCCGTATGCCTATCCCTGTACTTGGGCCAACTACCCCTGTAGCACCCCAATCTGTGCCTGTACAACAGCAAGCTGCACCTGACCCAGGAGATGGTCCATCTCTATTGTAATAGCCGCTAAATCTGGTTGTGTTGGCTGTGCTCTCACGGTTGCCCTTTTCCCTACCCACCAAACCAAAAATGAGCTTGTCACCCCGGCGTCATCCACTGTCTCATCTGTCGGTCTCTCTACTACCCAGACTAGGTCCAATGGCTGTGGTAGAGGCAGTGGTGCCTCTGAATCCTCCCTCTGATACTGTGGGAAGGGAGGTGGCTCATCCTGTTGTAGGCCTAACTATCGTCGTACCCTCTCTAGGGGAATCCACTCATACTCCCCAGGTCTCTGTCCAACTATCTAGAAGATGTACTGAATCCATCACAGCTATGCTCAGGCTCCTCCACGGGGATGATGACCTCTGTATGGCCTCCATATAATATATAATGCCATCAGGCCCTCTAACATATGCCTGTAATAAGTGACATCTTGCCCTATGATAACTGCTCGTGGTTGACCCATGACCCCCAACCACCTTTGAAACCCATACCTATAAACTGCTTGTGGCCCTGGCTGCTGGGGCAACCCTACTAGTTATAAACACACAATATCCTCGTAGGCCCAGCAGTGTAATAAGAATGTCGAACATATCCCGTATCGTCTTATATGGTGATAACCCCAGATCTCTCTATTTAGCTGCACCAGATACACCGATGCCCATGCATAGTAGGTTTGCTCCTCCACCATCTCATGTAGCACTCCCATCAGAGCCCGTGGGAAGCGGCCTCCCTCTGAGTCAGGGAGGGTGAAGTAGGTGATACCGATCATCATCAGCATGGAAAACCATGTCTCATGTCAATGTGCGTGATACATATCATCATAGCAGATGCTTGCACTATGATACACAATCAATGGGGCTACATCCCTGAATACCTGCAGGATGCTATCCATCACTGTCTCATCATCCACCTGGAACACTGCCTCACCTATGATCAACAGTCTCAAGATGCGATACACATCCTCTAGCGTGACTGTCATCTCTCCAGTAGGGAGATGGAAGACATTGGTTGCCGGATCCCATCTCTCGATGAGGGCAACCATCATGTTGTGGTCCCTATCCACAGCCCTATACCTCTGGACTCTGCCAAGTCCAACCTTCTGCATAACTGCCCACTGCATTGTAGTCACATGTGGCCACACCCGCCCCAGTAGAGGTGGCATCTGATCTCGCATTGTCAGCTGCTAGCATGCCTACAAAAATAACCCACTCCATCAGGCCTACCCTTTACAAAACATCTACCTTAACCCTCTATACTCACTCACCCACCCAATCACAACCCAACTCTATAAGCACATCTACACCCACCTATCTTACCCTATACATCTAAAAATTCCTCTCACTCTTATCATCCTTCTTTCCATATCCTACCCACTCCAATCAAACATAAACCACCTCCTCTCCCTCAACATCAATAACCCCACCCAACAAAAATCTACAATATCCCCTTTACCTATCCCACACCCTACCAACCACCCCACTTATACTCCACCCACTATACTCTCGCCCTATAACCATAAATCAACCAATTTAACCCCTCCTAATTCATACACAACCCATAACCTATCCTACCCGGACCAGCCTCCAACGACCCGATTAAACCCCACCCCAATAACCTTTCCCAGCAACTCTACCTTCTCCTCCTTCACCCCAAAAATATATCCTACCCACCTACAACAAACCAACACAACAAATTTCACAAGCTTTCCTCCTACCCATGGAGACTGGTACCGGTCACCCTTGACCGCCATCGGTCCCCTACCACTTGTCTATACCCGACTTTTATACACTGATGTCGGTCGACACATGACCGACGCCGGTCTCTACAACCACTAATCTATACAGCTTTCACTGTGACCGATGTCAGTCGCCTAGTGACCGACATCGATCACTGTGGGATTTCTAAGCTGGACCAAAAACAGCCCCTAAATCCCCTTGTTTCCTATTTTTACCCATCTACCCAGCACAACTACCTAAAAACTTACCCACCCTACTATTTTGGCCTACCTAACATATCTACCCACTCCATTTTATGATTTACCTTCATTTATTCATTATTTTATCAAATTTTGGATTCCTACCCCAAAACCCACATCCTAGCTAAATTCATCAACTTCACAAAAATAGGGATTTAGAGCCTACCGATACAACTACAGGTCATCGTGGTGGGATAGGTGGTGGTGGTCCTGCTCCTCCAGTACCTCCTGCTCCTCCAGGCTGTGCCATAGCTCCAAATCTCCTCCGTCGGGTCCTCAACCAATCTAAATCTGCCTCCTGATCTCTGGGGCCTACCAATAACTCACTCCCCCACTCAACTAGTGCCAACTGAGTCCAAAGACTTAACCCAATCAATTCAAAACTTAGACAAGAAAAAGTTGGCACTCAAATTCATAATGTGAAAATGACATGCCATATTTTTTCTTTTTATAGGTTTTGACCTCTAACCGATATCGGTTAGGGCACGCCCTAGAAGACTGATATCGGTCTCCTAACCGATACCGGTAACCATTAACTGATATCAGTTACCTACCGAATTTAACCTAACTCCTACCCTTATCCACTGAACTCTATTTTTCACCACATCACCTACCCCTAGCCTTTACTTAATATCCTTATTTTGAATTCATCGGCCCAACCCAAGGCCGCAACAAACTAATCGGCCCGACCCAAGGCTGCAACCAACCAACCGGCCTGACCCAAGGCCACAACCAACCAATCGGCCCGATCCAAGGCCACACCAATTAAGTACCTCGACCGAGGCCCACAAATTACGATTCTATCCACCCATCATGTAGTTGTTTGTTCAATCGAGCTCACCTATTCATTTTTTTAGCATGACTAGGATACTCGAATTAATCAGCTGACCAACTTTTCCTAGACTGAGACTGTGACATTTATCTCAACCAAACCAACCATTTGGTACTTTTGAACATGCCTAGATGTTCTGGTACCTTACCCATTATATCCCCTAGAGCTACTTCCTATGCCTTGGATACCAGGATTATATCAACCTTGTTTAGATAAACTATCGACCTTTTCCTATGAATTGCTTGTTTGCTCTTCAAATTGTGTACCCTATTCGTACTACTACATTTCAACATGCATCTGCTTCCTTAAACTTACCCCACCATCTTCCCATCATCTTATCATCATTCACCCTTTATCAACCCTATCCCTGATTTCATGTTGCCTTAATCTGTGATAGATTTGAGGGGGATTACCTATACCCTTAATTAGGGCAACCACTTCTTATTATTGTCAGTGCAGCTTTACAAGACAAGCTACACGATAACAAGGGGAAAATGTAGACACAAAATTTGGGTCTTACGACACCCTGTACCTCGTATCTCATCCCACAGCCTAACCCTACCTCATCACCTAAAACCTTACACACTGAATTATTTATTAATCATCTTATAATTAATAAATCCACATCTCCAACCCTGTCACCTCACCTCGCCACCTTACTTATGACCTAGCCCTAACCCTAAACTAACCTAATTAAGACCTATGACTTGGTCCAGACCCACACCCATGACTCATCACCCACATCAAAATGACCCTAAGAATGACTTGACCAAGCCCACAACTGACCCCTCGAGAGAACAGGAGGGAAAGTTGGCTATTTTACTAAAAATAGCCAACTTTGACTTAACCGATATCAGTCCCTACGCGGCTGGTGTCGGTTAGGAAACCACTATTGGTTCCCTTTAAATGACCTCCCCCAACCAAAAACAAGGATCCAAATCCATTTTGTAAGGGAGAGACAAGTGAGAAGGGGAGGAGAGTTTGCAAAGAAGAGCATTGAGTCTAAGACTATAACTGATCAACAAGATCACTGTCACACTCATCCAAGCATTGGGAGAGTCAGAGGATAGCTTCATCAGCTCACTTTCGATTGTCGGATCATACCACCTGAGCTTTTCCTTCGTCACCACATTCCTCGGACCTGTATCCTCATCAGAAAGTAGTAAGTAGTATCTTGTACGCTTCTAGACTCCACTTCGTGAACTTTTGATTCATAGTAATTATAAGCTCACCCCTGGATCTAAAACCCGGCAGCACCCTGCACCTAACCTTCATTCATCCATCCCTAGATTTCCCAGAAGACAACTTTCTCACTCTCTGAGTCTTCTCCATTGCCTTACTATTCCCCCCAACCATCTACCAACCTTAAAAACCCCATAACCACCCTACAATCAACCCCTACCCAAAAGCCCCTAAATCACTTCCCCTACTGATATCTGTTATCCCCTACTGGTAGCGGTTTTATAACCACAGTCGGTTATCCAGTGACTGGCATCAGTCACTGTGACTTATACCAAAACCAACCTTTCACCTATTTATCTCTTAACAACCTTAGATCCAACCTAGTATATCCCTGTAACTTGATCTGAACGTATCAATAACCAGTGACCAAACAAACAGAATGACATTTTATTATGGGTAGTTTAGTCTCTATTTTTTTTAGTAACGAGGTACCTAAATCGTGATTTCACAATAGCTTATTTATTATCATTTGCAATAATTTATGTTAAAAGGGAACTGGCCACCTTTGAAAGGAAGTTTAGTATTTCCTGGGCCCAAGGCAGTTCCCTTATTGTCTAACTAAAATCTAGTGGTCTTGCATTCTTATTTACAGGCAGTCCTTCCCAGACAAAAAGGAGTTCTTCACAATCGATATGATCTCTCTATGGTATGCGCACACCTTCCCAACACTCAACAGGTATTCCTCTTAGCCCTAACCCTTATCTATTTCTCAAGAGAATGAAAAGATAGAAGTAACTCTATTCTGGAATGAAATTCTGTGTGAAACATGACCAATTCTTTATTGCCACAATGTAATATCATTCCTAGAAGGGGAAGAAAAATAGGACTCAGACACAAAATCATCAAAGATATACAAATCATTGTTCTAAATACCAGAAGCAATAATATTATAGAACTTATCTTTTACATACCAATTATCTTGTAAAAAAACAACTATAAAATTTTCTTTGGTTAACTGAGAGTAAGAAAAAATATTGTTTTTCAACTAAGTAACATACAAAACATTCCTAATTACCACATTTGACAATTTAACATTCCCACAAGCTTCAAATCTAATAATGAAGTTGTCTCCTAGATAGATATTTTCCTCAAAATTGACAACATCTGAGAGGATACCAAGAGTACAAGTCATGTTCCTAGATGCACCACTGTCAAGAATCCATTCATTATCATTTGAAGCTGAAAGGGGAGTATACATGGCATTAGACTGTTAAACAACATTTGCATGATTTTTCTTCTAATTTTGATCTTTTTTCTTCTTGTTAAATTTGTTATTTTTAGAATTATTAACTAACTTGTTATTTTTTACCCTACAATCATATTATTTATGCCCAAATTTACCACATTTTTTGCAAGTTCCATTCAACTTGACTTTAAAATTATGATTTTTTTTAGAAAAATTAGGCTTACGATTTACTTTGACTCTTGATTTGATATTAGACTTCTGATTATGATTGTTATTAAACTTGTTGTTAGTTGCCTTATGATTCTGAGAGAAAAGATCTTGAGAATAAGTCTCTTTTGAATCAAAATTTTCCATCACTCACTCTTCTTGAATTAGTAGAAAAGACAAAGTTTCTAGATTAGGAAAATTAGTATCATTATGATATTTAGAATTAAGAATAGAGATGTAGTTTCTACACTTTTCATGAATGTTAATATGAATTATGAAGTACAAAAGCTTATCTTGAAATAATTCATATTTGCAGCCATGTAATTGAGCTTTAATGTTCTTAATTTTAGCTAAATAGTTCACAATTTTCTCATCCCCCTTCATAGGAGTTGTGAATAATTCCATAATTAGCTTAATTATATTGGACAAATGATTGTCTTCATGTATTGTCTCTAATTTTTTCCATGCATCTGCAGGCGAGTCCATATGACCTATATCCATTACAAATTCATATTTTATTCTTTGTAAAAGGATGGACAGAGGCTCCTGATATCTTTGTGAGAATGATCTAAGGTTTTCATGGGTTACTTTTCTACCTGTGAGTCATGTCTCCACACTAGTCACAATACCCCATAGATTCCTAGCCATAAAATGATGTTTTAAATGAACTCTCTAAATACTATAATTAGTTCCATTTAAAAGATGAGACTTACGCATCGAAAAACTAGCAGAACTAGCCATTTTAATGCTTAAAATGAATCAATGAAGCTAAAAAAGAGCTAAAAGTCAAGCTAGAGGTATTTTTAATAGCTAAACGAATGTAAACAGAAAAACCACAGAAGACCACAAATCTAAGGTTTAATATTTCTAAATTTTGGAATCCGAGAGACAAAGACACTTGAAGATCCCACAAAACATAGACTTGAAAAGTTTTGGACTGAATAAAATTTAAAAATTTGTAAAAAAAAGGAAATTTGAAGCCCATGGGATGAATAAAAATTGATATCTATGGAACAAAGGAAAATTTAAATCCACGGTACCAAAGAAATAAAATATGACACCATGAAGATCTAAATACACATGTAGCTTTTTAATTAGCTCACACTTTCGCAATCAAACAAGTCAGAAGACTAATTAATAGAAAAAAGATAGCAGAACCATATACATGTGTTGTTAATTAATTGGATCACTTATTTACACTCAGACACAATGCAACCAAAAATTATTAGTCAACTAATAATCCAAAATTTAAAATAACGTTTGGGTATGAAGAGCAGAAGACATGTGTCACAACCTTAAAGGCTAAGCGAAATCAAATACTGACACCCTAACACTTGTGAAGACTGAAATAGCAGAAGATTAAAAATACGTGTCAAAAAGTAATTGGTTCGTACTTCGCGTTGCTTACCAAAATACTAAGATAAAGGTAAAGATATTTGGATCCTTTTAACTGGATCTCTCTTCACAAATATGATGAGGACTAACAAATGTGAAAAGGAGGAGAATTTTTATTGGATAGCCACTAACACAATTAAAAATGACTGAAAAATGTGAAATGCAAAGACAATCGTAGCACTTCTATTAGCTCAACCTTCGCATAGGTCAGAAACAATAAAATAAAGGTCTGACAATGTAAAATACTTGGAGAAAATATATTGGTTTCTATTTTACAAGAACTGGCAAAGCTACCATATGACTAACAAAGTGAAATAAGGAGAAATATTATTGTTTCAAATTACGCAAATGTTAGAGATAGATAACAAGGGGCTGACAATGTGAAATATAAAGTGACTTCGAGATTTCTGATTGGATCAGATTTTGCAAATGATAAAGGAAATAAAAACCAAGTTTGATAACGCAAAGACAAGAGGAAAGCCCTTATTGGCTTCCATTTTGTAACTGAAAACCAGATAAACAATAAAACTGAATTTGTGAAGTGTGTGGAAAAACCTTATTGGTTTATACTTTGTAAATGAAAAAAGATCAAAAAATTGAAAAATTTGAATCTATATAGCACAAAATGATTGGTCCAAGCTTCACAAAGATAGAACTTCACAAAAAAAGAAAAAATATAATAAAAGTATACACAGTGAAGGCACTTGGCAATCAATGATTGGATTTGGCTCTGTAAACAAGAAAAAAGGACATCAAATCTATTTGGATAAGTTTTATTCGTCCAAGCTTCACAAACCGATGGGATCTAAATAAAAAATGAAAAATTGAAGTCAGATGGCATAAAACAAATGGATCGGGATTTGTAAAAAACAAATGTATGAAAAATGTTAGATTTATAAAGTTGGGGTGTATTTAAATGCTCAGATCTAGCTATATCTAAAGAAATCTTTTGAATCCACAATTAAAATTAGCACTAACAGGTATAAATGGCGCAAAAAACTTAGAATAAGCTCGCAGACACTAAATTTAATCTGGAAACAACAATAACTGGACACATAAACAAATATCTAAACATATAATAGCTCAAACACAATTGAAATAGCTAGTTAGCCAATATTTTCACAAAATATTTGGGCAGGAATCAAAATTTTAAACTAGGTTAGGTTGAATAAAATTGTGGAACAACTAGGGCTTCGCAGATCTATAAACAAACTTTAAGCTTCTTCATTCTAGCTAATTAAAATTTTCTAGATCGATCCTACACATTCATAATAACCTCACTCTGATACCATGTTAGGATTTATAAGGTAAGATTAATAGACTTATTATAAATCCATAATATAAGTTACTGAAGATTATATTATAGTATGTAGATTACAAAATGTAATATCACGAGTTGAAGCAAATAGCAAGAAATAAAAGAGATAGAAGAAACTAGATTTAAGTGGGGAAACTCAAAGGAAAAAACCCCACTGTAATAAAGCACTGTCTATATTAAGAGTCTTGAATACATATTCTACCCAACACTTCCACTTCACTCCTTGGTATTTCTTAGCACTTGAAATTGTAGAGTGATATCTTTCTATGTAAATAAGTTCTAATCCTTATTACCAACCAACTGATCTCTATTCAATACCAATGTATTTGTTAGTTTATTAGCAATCCCAAGAGAGGTTGTCATGAGTTAGTATCTATATTCGTCAGCCACTTTGTTCCACTCTTAAATGTGGAAGACCATCATAATAAAGTTTAATACATAAACTTCAAGATAATGTTGGGTGTACAACAGTGGTAGATATATCACTTGACATTACTACCCCAACAAAATTTTCTTTTATAAAACCAATAGTTTTTAATCAATGAATGAGATTCTAAAATTAATTCAGAATCTAATCCTATGAAAAGAAATGTTTCTCTCTTATTTTCTTGGTGTTGATCTATATAGACAGATCTTGTAAACACATCCTAGTTAATCTTGAAGTCTGTTAAATCAAATATATCTTTTATAATCACCTCCCATGTAAGCTTTGCAAGTGAAGATAAAGTTTTATTATCATTTATATCCTCAATGGGGAGCTCAAAGCTCTAAAATATTATAATGTGGGAGAAGCTTCATATTTCTATTCTTCACATGGAAGAGCTGCAATCTTATGTTCTTTTTCAAGATCGTCTATATTTACCTAATCATTATTTGAAGTCCTGTTAGTAAGAAAAAAAAATTTGAGTCTGAACGGAAGACAAATGAAATCTATTGGTCCTTATTCTTCATGTATATCTTCAAGGTAATAAAAAATGTTGGTAAGAGAAAATGGACTAAGTACCAAAAAATAAAATAGGATTATACATAATGGTGCATACGCAAGACAGTAGGGTAGCGTTCATGTGGCACATGCAATAGAGAAGCAGGTTAGCATGTAGTGTTGTGTGTATGCATGTAGAGGATTAGGGACAGCCAATTTTACAACAAGGATAAAAATAAGAAAGTATATTTGGAGTGTCTCTCAAACAAGGTATGAAAATAGACAAAATCGAGATGACTTGGCTTCCAAGAAAGGGATATAATTGGGAAAAGCACATGTGGAGCATAGGAAAAAGAACACACATGGAGAAGTCTAAAAATAGGATTAAAGCATGTTGTATATTTACATGAGTCTATTATTACTATAGGCTGTAAAAAGCATGTAATCAATTATAAGAATGTATATTTTTAGGAATTTGTAGGAAGGTAGTGATGGGAAATTCCCCACTGAGTGTAAATATGGTTGATGCATTCTTGCTTTGACATGTGAGTGCAAATAGAGAGTGGGTTATGGTCAAAGTAAGGTTCAACAGTCTAGATTTTGAAGTTTGTATGGGAGTGTACATGGTCTAATGTACTGATGTAATGGTATAAGGTGTATTCATCTTCTATGTTATGTAATTATTTATGGATTGCAATGGATAATTATGTATGGATTGTCTAAGATGACTAGATCTGTGTATGTTATTATGGGTATATTCAGACTGTTGATTATTCCATGATGTGGATATTTCCTTATTATTAATTTTTGGATTGTTATGATTATGGTATTTCTCTGAGCATGAATGGTTGATTTGGTTATGAATATGATGAAAATGCATGATAACATCTTGATAAGAAAAGAAAAGGAGGGACCTGGTGTCTACACACACTACATGTGAGCTTCCAAACTTTTCTAGATGAGGTGTCAACCTACATAACTAGTGTTGGCAATAAATAGACTAAATTTTGGTTCTGTTATTGGGACATATTTTTAATCTGTCTTCCAGGATGTTACATGCAGATGGTGTTTCAACTATCTTTAGAGAAATTTTGAAGTTGGATAGAATATGACCAAGACGTGTTTTCACATAGATATAACACTAGACCTGACTTTAATGTCTGAAATTGAGTGGAAGAAAATCTTTATGACTGCTTGTATGAGACGTTCTTTAGATTCTTCCCAGTATATTTGTAGTAGTGGTTGGAAGTTTACATGGAAAACAGAGGTGTCTGGCTAGGAAATAAAAATTAGACGTAGGAATAATATCAAACACTCTTTTATTTGGATGATCTATGGACTAAAGTTGTGGATATTTTGTGGGAAAGTGTACTATACAGATATAATTTAGAGTACACAATTTCGACATACTCATTCCCAGAGGAAGTAGAGTTTTGTTTCTTACGTGAGCCAAGAGGATCTTATTTACTCACAAAATATTTAGCTATTAAGATCCTAATGGTGGAATTGGGAATAGAGAAATTACCTTTGATGAGATTAAAACCTACTGCACGTAGGGGGAGGAGCAAGTTTGGGAAGCATTTCGGTGGCCCTGGTGGAAGAGAGACAAAGAGAGGAAATAGAGATCAAATATAACAAGGCGAGACAAAGGGTAGTTGATGAGGCATTGAGGTTGAGAAGAATGATGACTATAATAAGTGATGAGATACCTATGGAAGACAAGGGACCGCAATATCATGTCCTCCCATTGGGAAATTGGAGTGGAGAGTTGACATCTAATGAGAGTGAGTCTGGGTATAGAATGAGAACCACGGGCCTGCATCTGACCCATCCTAACCTCCTATCCCTTACACAAAATGTTCCAAACCCATAAGTAATTTTTGAAGAGCATCATAGTGAAGGTGAGCAATCAAAATCTCTGTGTTGGGTAGGAGACATAGGTAGAAATATTTTAGTTACTGCTCATGAAGCTCAATGATAGATCAAAGATGTGCACATGGTCGTGCACACTAGGTGCCAATATTTGGGAGAAAGTACTTTTGGAGGTATTTTTACAAGGCACGTCATCAAGGACAGAGTATTGATGTCACACACCATTGGAAGAAGTCCTATAGGTGTCTACTATAACAGATACAGTGGGTGTCTATAGTTCAACACAATAATGGGACACAAGTAAGTTCATCTACTAGACCACATGTTGCAGCAGGATGCCCAGGAGGTTTAGGTTAACCACCACACATAGAAAATCTTGGTGGAGGTTCAGGTTCAAGATCCAACCCCATCCTAGGACAAGGACCACAATCATTGTAACAACCATAGTAGAAAACACCTCAAGGATTCTTTGAGATGTCTCTTCACTTGTTAGAGTATATAGGTGTGGAGGATGTGACAAAACACATGCATAAGCTGAATTGTTATGGAGAGATAAGGGCATAACATCTTCGGATAGAAATTCTAGTAAATTTTTCACCACACTTTAATGGTACACACATATCTATTATAGAAAGTATGATCCACACAAGACTGCGGTGAATTATGATGCATTACACACTTCCTTCTTGGTTGATTTCCCCATTCCTAAGTTTTAGCAACATAGTATTAGCACACTCAAGGACATCAAGCAAGGATTATTTGAAAGTGTGAGGGAGAATGATATGTTATTTAAGACTCTCTTGTCTAAACTATCTTATGATATTCATCAGAGCCAACATGCATAATGGTTCATTGTAGGATTGTTAACCCCATTTTCAAGAGATTTATCACATAATAAATTTACTGATCCATGCAAGAATTTGGAAGAAACTATGCAT
Organism: Taxus chinensis; assembly: GCA_019776745.2. Classification (NCBI taxonomy): domain Eukaryota; kingdom Viridiplantae; phylum Streptophyta; class Pinopsida; order Cupressales; family Taxaceae; genus Taxus; species Taxus chinensis. The sequence goes on from CM034150.1 coordinate 163,022,180, forward strand.
GTTGAAGTAATTGGGAGTGTAGAAATTGAATTCAGTCCTTTTCTAGGAGCATAAATATCAGTTATGGTTAAACAATTAGAGAATCTTTTTGCCAATTCAGCACATAAGACATGTAGTGGGTTATAGTGTACCAATTGCAATGTAGAAGGGTATACTAAGGATATTTTTCCATGTAATAATGTGCACACATTGTTGTTGTCTTGTGATATTTTTCACAAGAATATTGATTTTTGGAATTTCTCCCTCTTGCAGAGTGCAACAATGAAGAATGTCTCTATGTACTATAAGGATTTTGATGTACATACCCATGATACAGCTGACTACCAATTGGTAGAAAAACTTCATGAGGCATGCGGGATTGGAATGCAATAGACCACTATGGAAAGTAGATCTTAAGCGCAAGAAGCCCAACCTGATAAAGGGCCCAACAATGGAGATAGTGGGTTTTGAGGTGGATATTGAATCAAAGGCTATAGTGGTAGAGGAAGGTTCACATGTGGGACTTACTATAATTTTCGGTCACCATACCATTACCAACATGAGTGTCCCAAAAATAGGGTATGCACGTACTGTGGGAATGCACATAAGGTTGAATAAGTCCTTAATATTTATGAACATATGTGTAAAAACAAGAATAAAGATAAAAGTGCATGGATGATCAAGGTACAACATGTGAAGAATAATAAAATGAACACCTAAAAAGATGGTTGATATGTAACTACAACTAGTGTAGTAAATACACACGAAGAAGGACCACACACATGGGAACCTCTTAAATAAAACCCTCTCATCAGGAGGGAGGATATTGTGCATGTTAAGTATCTAGATGTTTTTCATTAGAAGGATGTCTACCAAGAGACCATGGGAGTAATCAAATATTTACAAGGCAATATTCAGTGTCTGAAGGAGTAGGCACATGAAAGGGAACATGTGTAAAACATTGAGCTCGCACAAAAATATGTAGATGATTTAAAGGAGGTTTACATGATGTTGCGGAAGGAGAACATAATCCCACTATTAGGAGAATGGTTACATGAGAAGGTATCGTGCACACAAGTTGAGCGTGAGCACCATATCCTCCATGCCAACTTGTCACCGAAGAACCATGAGTATGACAAGGAAATTACACTAGATGAAGTGATAGATTGTTGGTTTATTAGTAATATTTTAACTCACACATGTGCAGAGGTGAATGTTCTAACTTTGGATTCTTGGAACGAAATGGGAAGGCCACAGTTGCAATAATCTTCTAATGTATTTTATATCTCAAATATAACAAGGGCCATGCATATTAGGGTACTCAAGGATGCTTAAATTACTATTTAGGGAGAAAAATTTATAGGTGATTTTTAAGTATTAGAGCTAGTTGAGGTAGATAACTTCCATCACTACTTAGACATCCCTTATACTATGAAAACAATTTAGACTTGCACTTCAACAAAAGTTATATTAGTTTTGATAAAAAGGAAGAGAATGTTGTCATACCCCTAGATGATGTGAATTTTGCACCCTACATTGATCTCATGAGTGAAGAGAAGCCTAGTATGATATATGAACGTACAGTGCTTGACGTCGAGAGTATAGAACCCTATAAGGAAGACGTACTTCAGTGGGAAGACGTGCAATGTTTCAGTGACACCACTAGTGTTTCTTGTGAAAATTGGGCCTATAAGACATATGAAATGGTTGGATGTGAGGTCAAGGCAAGAGTCACTCAATTGATCAGGTTGCACATGATTAAGTGCTTGGGAAAAACTCAGTTACCCAGGTATACTAGAGAGGAAAAACTTGAATCTTTCTTATGCATTATGGAAGAACATTACAAGAATGAGGGAAATAGATAGAATATGATGGTTTATACCTTATGTGGTATAATAGCACACTAGTGGGTGACACACAAAGATAATATTTTAGGATGGCCCGAGGTAAGGGTATCCTTTTTGACAAGGTTTACTTCGAGAAATTCCCCTTCTCTTATACATGAGTATGATGGGAAGAATCCTACTTTGGTACACATTCACAAATATGAGAGATAATGTGCACAAGGACCAGAATCTTTACTGCCATCTCTTTAGGTTCATAAGTTCTACTCTCCTCTATGTAGATGCATGTGAGGTTAGTATGTACATGTTGAGCTCAAGAAAGAGATTGGACATTAACACAACATGACTGAAGCTTTTAATAACACGTTTAATTTTTTTTTAATAATCCACCAATACATGAGGCTTTACAGATAAAGTGTGTCACACTGGGAGCTAGCACAAAATTAGACAAACTCATGGTTCAACTTTTGGGAGAGCCTTGAACTAGGGCATATGAGGATGTCATGGAAATAGAAGAGATGATCTTAAGTCACGCATGGAAATAGAAGGGAAAATGGATGATGGTATACATCATTGATGATGATGAAGTAATGGAATCAATAGATGAGAAGGCACATGCATAACATTTACATATGAAGAATAAGAAGGTTAATATTGGTATTGAGGATGTTCTTAAGGAGGCTATAATTGGATATCATTGGTCAAAACTAGAGGTAACAAAAATCATTGAGTTATTGCACAACTTCCAAGATTTTTTTCCAAGAGGTTATCATGAGTTGAGAGTTTTCATCCCTCATTTTGAGAGATGAAGGGTAAGATAAAAGAAGGAGTGTTCCCCATTTGGAAGAGGCCTTATAGGATGAATCTGAAGCTACGCATGAAGGTCAAGGAAGAAATTGATAAAATACTTAAGTTTGGAATCATTGAGCTGATCGAGGAATTTGAGAGGGTCATCCCCATGGTGATCATCATCAATAAGGATGTATGGATTAGGATCTATGTTGACTATAGGGAACTCAATGCTTCATGTGTCATAGATCATTTTCCTATGCCATTCACAGAGGAGATCCTTGAAGGAGTATTAGGGCATGAAATCTATTCATTCAAAGATGGATTTCTAGATTATCACCAAGTGTGCATTGCGCACGAGGATCGGGAAAATACCAAATTTTCCATTGAATGGGTAATTTTTACATCTATAGTCATGCCTTTTGGGTTGAATAATGTGCTATAAATATCCTTGCACATAGTTATGTAGGCATTTCAAGACTTTATTCATAAGTTCTTACAGGTTTATCTGGATGATTGGACCATTTACGGGCTCGTGAAAGACCACTGTGATAATTTGAGATTTATTTTTGAGAGATGCAGGAATCTTAACATATCCCTAAACATTAAGAAGTGTATTTTTCTACACCCTTTGGAACCCTTCTTGGGAATATAATTTGTAAGGATGGATTGTTGGTCAACCTAGAAAAGATTGCAATGATTTTAGGGCTGGAAGAACTTGCCAATCAAATTGAAGTGTGTGGTTTCTTAGGGAATACTAGTTATTATAGGAAGTTTATCAAAGGATATGCAAATATTTATATACCCCTAGAAGATTTTCTCAAGGCTAGAGGAAATTTTTATTAACATGATGCACAACATCAAGAATTTGAGACATTAAAAGATAGGCTCACCATCGTTCTAATCTTGCACTTCCCTATATGGGACAAACATTTCCAAATACATGTAGATTCCTCTAACATGGGTATTGGCACAACTAGGAGAGGGTAATGTGGATCATCCCATATGATTAGGAAGTACAAAGTTAACACCAATAGAGTAGAAATACACAATGATAGAGCTTGAGGCATTATCCATATTCTACACACTTTACAAATTTTGACCTTACTGGCCACACCATTCATCTTTTACACATATCACATGGTATTTAAATACTTGGTCAACAAAACTATTCTACAAGGTCACATCATTTATTGGATACTCCTTTTTCAAGAATTGTATTTTACAAACATAGTAAAGCCAGGTAAAAGCAATTTGAGACCTAACCGTTTATCAAGGATCAATTCTGGAGTGGACACGTAGAGTATTGAAGAAGCCATGTATGATGCACAATTGTTCAAGTTAAACCATGTGCCAGTTGATTTAGAGGGAAAATCAGTATTTTTGCACACTAGACTTATGTTAAAAGGAATGAAGACATTGGAAAAGAAACAACTTGTTATTTGAGTTGTGTCATATCAACTTATTGGAGGAGACCTATATAAAATGTGCTGATATGAGGTCTTGTGCATATTTTTTCTAGAGCATGAGCTTGAAGCCATTATGGAGGAAGCACATGGATTCATTACGATAGGACACTATGCAGGCAATTCCACCACATGTAAAATCATTTTAGTAGGTCTGTGGTGGGATAAATTATACAAAGATACCAAGTTTTTTATCAAAGCGTGTGATCACTATCATAAAATTGGAAAGCTTAGAAATAGAGATGAAACTTGATTAATACCTATAATGAGAATATATCAGTTTTAAAAATGGGCTATTGATTTTATAGGGCCTCTTACACCACCCACACGCAGGATAGGGACACACTACATCATCACATGTATTAACTATCTGAAAAGGTGGGCAGAGGCTACGCCTACAAAATATTGCACAACAACAATAGCAATAATATTTCTTTGTGAAAACATCATCAGCAGGTATGGATTCCCATTGAGTATAATGAGTGATAGAGGTACTTCGTTCCTAAATGAGATGATCAGAATATTTCTACCAGATTTTATGGTGGCACACCATAAGATTACCCCTTATCACACCAATTCTAATGTCACTGTTAAATATTTCAACAAGATCTTGAGATAGACATTAACGAAGATTTGTGATGTTGAAATAAATTATTGGGATGACAAGGTATCATATGTGCTCTAGGAGTATAGAACAATGTATACATGGTTGAATAAGGACACACCTTTTCAATTGGTGTTTGACATAGAAGATGTATTACCTATGGAATTTATTTTACCATCCCTATGCATTATGTGTGCAGTTGGATTGGATGATGAAAAATAAATGGATGAGTGCATTGACAAGTTGATGCAATTGGATGAGATGCACACCATTTTGTGTTGCATCCATAAGAAAAAAAAGGAAAGACATAAGGCTTAGCATAAAAGGAACATCAAGAAAAAGTCTTTTGTAGTTGGAAAGATGGTAATTATGTATGATTCCAGGTTTTTGTGTCATCCAGGGAAGTTGAAATTCCATTGGTTGGGACCCTTTATAGTGACCAAGATCCTTGAAACAAGTGGATATCAATTGCAAGTGTTAGATGGCACCATGTTTCCCAGTTACTTAAATGGGAGTAGGTTGAATCCCTATAAATGAGCTTCATGTTTGTTTATAATAAGCTAATGTTTCCACTTAGATTAGATTTACCTTTCATGTTTTTTATTTTTTTTCTTGTTGTAATAAGTTTATTCACGTGTAGGAGTTGATCACTATTTATTGAGTTGATGCGTAGAGGACCACACATAATTTTAATGTGGGGTGGAAGTAAGTGTGACTACACATAAATCATGCTGAGATGTTGATACTTATCTAGGAGTTGGTTTAGAGGTGTGCTCGATGGTATTTAAGAAAGGTGCTTGATGGATAAAAATTGGATATGCACGAGAGAAAACAAATAAAGTGTTACAGGTGCTTAGGAATGATGGTGCTCAAAAGGAATTTCTTAGATTAGAAAGCCACATGAGAAAAATTCCATGCAATGTAATGTGAGGGAGGTAGCAATAGGTTGGAATACTTGGTGTATGGCATAGAGGAAGATGGGTGGTGGTACAAAAAGATGTGCATATAGATGTATGCAGCCGGGAAAGTAGTGGCATGCCAGAAGGTAACAAATGTCATGCAAAGGAAAAAGTAGGGAAAATCATGGAAAAAGTAAAAGGAACATTTAATAATTTAATGAAGTGGTAGGTAATGAGTAATTAATAAGATAAAAACTCAAAAATCTATAAAAGGAGTGTGGGAGATTTCATTCTTACCTTGCATATTGAATATTTTGAGTGATTGAAAGAACGATTAAGTGCAATTTGCATCTACAAAGTATGAAGATCTTATGCCAAGAAGAATTGAGATGAACTAAAGGAAGATACATATATCCTAACATAGGATATCCTTTGGTAGAAGTGAAATCATGGAAAGAAGGTGTGGGAGTGGGAAAATACGCTAGGTTGAGGTTTGAGGGTTCAAGGTTTGTAGAGCTACGGTTTGAAGGGAAATCACAAAACATGAGTTATAAAAGTAGGCCATAGAATTGGCTGATCTAGAGCAAGGGAAAATGAGGGTTGAGGAAGTGAACAACCAGTGTAAAGACATAGGAGATTGAGTAAGTTATTTAGCAATTTAGGGCATGCATTTCTTACAAAGTTTAAGAAAACATTTAGGGCATGCATTCCCTAAAAAAATTAATGTTTGAATTTTTTAAGAAGCTAAGAAAGATAAAAATGGCACCAAATAAAGAATTTGTAGTATCGCCAAAGGGTAAGGGAAAGGGAAAGAGAAAAAATAAGAATCCTGAAGTGGAGGACATGTCAGAGGAGTTATTTTCAGAAATGTAATACCCTAGCAAGGTGATTGTAGGGCATCCATGGTATTTTCACTTGACTAAGTGCAAGATAAGTGACTACAATCATCTCTCAGAGGTGCACGAGGGTGAAATAAATAGAGAGGTGATGAAGAAAATGAACCAGAGGATTATGGAAATGCAGTTAGTTTATGATGACATAGTATAGAAGGACTTGGAGAGCACAGGAGGTACCCAATTATATGAGTTACCCTTCTTCACAAATCCTTAGTGGTTATACCAATTATTGATGTCACGCATCCATGAGGATTAATTTTATTTTGCAAAGAGAAAAATCTACATCATCGTACAACTAATTGGAAGAGTCACAAGGTTGCACATTTTAGGCTTTGAGATAGAGCTAGACCTGGAGGATGATGCAAGATTATAAGCTACTACCACTGCACTAAACTATCAAAAGGGAGGCCATGCAATGGATGTTACAAGTATAAGTTACCTGGGGACAAAATTCATCATGTAACTTGTTAGTTTTAACTTAGGTCCATCGAATAGGTGGTCCAAAGTGAATAAGAAGTGGTTACACATTGTGTACAAGATAGTGCACAAGATAATGTACAACATTTCCATATTTATTATTGAGGTCATAGTAGAAGAGGTACACATCGAGGTGGTTAAAGGTGAAAAGATAAATTAAGGCACCATACTACTCTTGATAGTATTTTTAGAGATAGGGGTATCGGATGGGCTTGAGGATAAGGTCTGGATATATCCATTGAAGAATAATTCCCCTGCACAAAGGATTATAGAATAAAATGTGACAGAGGTATCATTAATGCATATAAGCTCCCAGTGGACAAGTGGTACATGTGAATGCGTGAAGTATTTGATCATGAGTGACACCTACCAAAGGATTTTCCTTCGATTATGGATGGTGAGGCTGAGTTTACACTACATCAGCACCTTTTCTTAGGGAGGGTTTTTCTGAGCACTAGAGATAAGAGTCCATTGTGTAAACTACCCTTCGCTTTCACTACTAAGTACTTCTAGTATGTAGTCAATAGGATTAAGGAGGTGCAGAAATTTATGTTTGATGCTGATAAGGTAGACTCATACTTCCACACATTGCACACCATGTATGTATACCTCTCTAGGTCATCCTATGTAGAGGTAATGGAGTCAGATAGTATGGATATAACTTCTATAACCCTTGTAGTAGGAAAGGGTGTCAAAAAGTTCAATATCTATTTAAGACCAAGGATGAAGAATGGAAAGTATGTGAATATAAGGCACCTTCATCTTCTAGGGCTGCCTAAGGGAAAATAGACTTTAGGCACTAAAAGAGTGTGTGAGGAGACTCCTCCCTGATAGGAAGAGGAAGAATAAGAAAATGAAATGGATGACAAAGAATAGGAGGAAGAAGAAGAAGAGGATATTGTGCTCAAAACAATATTCATAGAAGGAAGTTGAACAGATGGCATAAAAAATAAGACTAGGGTGCATGAAATTCAGAGGCAACTAAGAAATCCCCCAAGACTACTCCAACCAAGCCAAGCCCAAAAAGGAAAAATATAAGGTGAATATTAGTAACTACTGAAGAAATTGTGGAAGAAAAGTATAAGGAAGAAGTTAAGCACAATGAATAGACCCCGATCATCCACAATTTAGATGAGGATGAAGAAGATCCAAAAGACGAGACCCTCAAACATGAGGAATAAATGCATGAAGAGCATAAATAACACACTGAGGGGAAGGAATAATAGGAACAAGGGAATGATGAAGAGAAGCCAACTAGAGAAGGCCTAAAAGATGCATGAGGAGTTGGAAGCAATATGCAGGTAAATGTTGAGACATAGGTTACCAAAGGAAAGCACATTGGTGGAAGAAATAAGGATGAGATCTTGTAAACACTATAAATGAACTATATTGATGATTAATCAAAGGTTTTGAGTGTAAGGTTTCAAAGCACTATACTGAGAAAGGAAATTTTTGTCTTGGAGTTAATAGACCTAGAGGGCAGAAAGATGCGTACAAAGAAGATGCTTTCATGGAGTATGTAGACTCATATGCAAGATCCTGAGTTTGAGGTTAATAAAGAGGCTTACGCTAAGCAAAAAATGAAAAAATAACTAGGTATAGTCCTCGCAATGATCAACCCCACTAAATAAACAGATGAACAAGCTAATACTTTATTGAAAAAAATGGTGGCCAAGGTTGTGTGCCAAAATCTGGATAAAGGGGGCTCTTTAAGGGCTTTTTTGTAAAGATAAGAAGGATAAAGAATAATAATTTTAGTGTATCATAGAGGAGTTAGGGAAGGAAGAGAATCGTGCAATATATGCCTTCAAAAAATCCATTCAAATCGTAGATGTTATTACAACAACATGCCCCGACCTAGTAGAGAATGATAAACACCAATATCGACCTGAATTGCACTACTTGGAAGACCTAGTAAGAATTTTATTACATGAAAATAATTATATGCAAATTTCAGCATAAGAAGAGTTGGTTGTGGAGTGAGAGAAGCATGAGGAAGTTATGGCATGTAAAAGATTTGAGTATGACGTGTTAGGCACCATGATAAAGGAAGTGTTAAAATGAAAGATGTGCATTAGATAACTATCAAGACCTTGATTCCATCCTCAAATTGCACACCACTCAAGAGGAATAGGATCTTAAGAAGGCACAGGCCACCAAGAAAGATAATAATGTTGGTCATAAAGAGATCATGGCTGATATTTTCCCAAAGTAGGATATGCTTGAATTTGTGAAAGATGTTAGGTTGTGGAGTTAGATTGCTTCATAGTTATCATGCAATGGAAAGTGACTAGAAATATAGTAACCGGCATCGGTTACAGTGGGACCGACGTCGGTCATGAAAATAAGGAACCAACTGTGGTTAGGTCTAACTGGCATCGGTTACCTGTACGAAGCACTTTATTTTTAAGTCAGGGGTTTTAATATTGTTTTTGTTTTAAAGCAAATATATTGGATGTAATTTCATGGCCAAGTTTCCCTAAGTTTGTCTAATCTTATATAAGCTAGAAAACTAGGGTTAGAGAGGTTAGATGAGTTGATGAGAACAAGAGCATAATCCTTGGTTGAAACGATGAAGAAGAAGAAGAAGAAGAAGAAGAAAAATTATATTACATGAAGACAAGAGCTTTCATGGAGAGAACCTGAATAGAATGAAAGTACAGGTACACTGTTGGTGAGAAGATGGTATTATCTTCTACTGTGTTTCCTTTGTATTGTTTAGTCCTATGTAATGGCTTGCATAGTATGCAAAGTAATTAGGGTTTCTTCTTGTTAGATCCATAGGTTGTTGTGAGATCATGTTATTTCTCATTCTTGTAGATCCACATGTTGTGAGATCTTGTATTGCAGATCCATGAGATCATGTTGTATTGTTGATCCATAGGAATATAACATGGTAGAGGAAGTTGTCTTCATGTTTGCAGTTTGTTGTAATTTAGGAGAGACTTACTTCTTGGTGTATGGTTAGGGTTGCACATTGGTAGATATTTCTAGAGGTCTTGTTTATAGATTCACAATACAGTGAGAGCTTGGCTGCACAGTGGTAGATGCAGGGTAGCTTTAGGTATGTGAGATTTGGTTATGTTTGAGAGGCATAGTTGTAGTGCACTCAGGTAGATCTGGATAGAGATCTGGAGGAGACACAAGTGGTGGTATGGAGGCATGGTTTAGTGTACTTAGAAAGATCTAGTTGGAGTTTTGGGAGGAGGAGATACTCTTGTAGAGATACATGTACTCTTGTACAGAAGAGTTGGTTTGTAATATCTTGTTATATTATATATATATATATATATATATATATATATATATATATATAAGATCTCTATCTTTGGTGTATGTAGCCCACATTGGGTGAACCATGGTACATGCTTGTTATGTGTGTGTAATTTTGTGTCATTTGGATTATTCTTGTTTATACTTCCACTGCTATAGATTTTTTGGCGAATTGTTTATATCTTGTGTGCATGATTTTGTTTTTTATTAAATCATAGCACTATTCCACAGTATCGTATTCCCAACAAATAGTATCATAGCGATGGCTTTAGTTTTTAGAGAAAGGGTTTGCTTCATGGTTTTGTTAGTAGTTATTATTGACATGTATGAGAGCAGGGTTTATTTTTCTTGATGTGAAAATCACAGGAAGAGATTGAATCTCAAATGGGAGCTGGAAGTGTAAGGTTGCTAGAGAACATAGTGATCGATGTCGATTAAGTGGCAACTGGTGTCAGTAGGGTGAGACCAAGGTCGGTTACAGGGTGACTGTGGTCGATTACTTAGTAGCCTGGTTATAAACAGAAAATCACAGATATGAAGAAATGGAAAGATACATAGAATGTATCTTGTTTGTTGAGGTGTCCCCTATTCTTAGAGGCACAAGCATGTTGGTTTGATTGCAGATCTAATTATTGAGGTATGGTCTTATATTGGTATTGTATTGATTATATTATGTTGGTTGCACATGAAAGCTTGGGATTACAGATCTAGATCTGAGAATGAGATAGAGGAGCAGTTATGAATCCTTTGGTGTAGTTATATGCATGGGATTCATTAGAGAAGCTGAATATAGTAGCACAGAACGAAGATGAAGTTTCCATTAGAGAAACATGTTCTTCAAGTTGAAGATGTGGTTTAGTATCTTGGTGTTGGTAAGGTGATGTGTTTCATCTTGATGCATTTTTATTGCATGTATTATTGCTGTTAAGTTTTTGTGCAAGATTTGGGTGCTTCTTGAAATGACTAGCTCAACACAACTATCAGCTTTGGTCAGAGTAGGCTCCTGGTTTGGTGACCTATGCCAATTTTTGGCATTGTGTTAGTTCCAGCAGCACTGATGTCAGTCACGGAATTGACATCGGTCACAGAGGGTAAATGGTACTGGTAAACAAACCATATTCAGTCTCTATGACAATGAGTTTGCACATGGTTTCTTACAGTAGAAGAAGGCATGGATGGTTCAGTGTCCTGTTTTGGAGGATCTAGTTTCTGGCACAGTGTGTATAGGTAGAAATAATGTTGATCACTTCAATGTTTGGATTAGAAAGAGGACGTATTTGGCTTGGTTAGTCCAATGAGACTTTGGGTCAAGTATCTCTATATGGTTCATGTTTTATTTCTTTCTTTTAGAGTAGCTGATATGATGTTTGGATAGTGTGTATAGATTTACACCATGTTTTTTGGGTGTTGTTTGACTTTTATTTCCCGATTGTGTGGAATCTTGAGGACAAGGGTTTCTAGTCTAAGCATGAGATTCTAAATGAAAAGTCATGGTTAGACACAGTTGCAGGTAATGAGAGATGTTGAGTACATATGGATGGAAAGAAGGTGATTCGCCTACTTCACAAGAAGTCCAAACTTTTGTGATGTAGAAGTATTCTTAGAGAAGAAAGGGAATCAATTTTATAGTTATTTCATCTCATTTTATTTCTCACTGACATATTAGCTTTTGAGCTTGGTGTTAGAGGTAGTGTTGGGGATTTCATGTTCAATGGGAACAAGCCATGGTTGTTAGCATTATAGGATTGGATACATGATGCACATGTAGAATGAGAGGAGATTGAAACTATTGAAAGTGGTAGGAGGCACAAGTTGGTTTTGGAGGGCAGTCATGGATTTGTAATTATTTGAATTTATTTCTTTTTGATGTCACTTTTAGTTTTTTTTGTGGTGCCTAGATATTCTTTAGGGATGACAGTTGATGGTATATTCAGTTGGTTTTAGATGATAGAAAAATTTTCAAATTTTGAAGGGTGAAAAAGGAGAAAATCTAATTGTTACAGAGACCGGTGTCAGTTAAGGTTAACTGTGGTCAGTCATCTGATAATCTTGGTCACTCAAGAGTTGACCATTATTGGTTAGGGGAAACTGTGTTTTGTTTGGTCACAGGTTTGACAACAGTGTCTATTTACCATTTTTAGATGGTGCCCTTGTTTTTTGATTTCATCTTTGTTGGTTTGTGCAGAGTATGTTGATGACATGTTTGTCGGTATTTGCACTTGGTATTAGTGGCATGGTTTATCATGGATGTTTTTTATTGACATTGATGAGCACAAGATTCATATTTGGTTTTGGATTTAGTCGATGGTAGACTTGGAGCTTCTAGAGAGCTGGTGATATGGATGGATGTACATGTTGGATAAATTCAGTTTTGTGAGTCTATGATGATGTAGATGTTTGATTTGCACATGGATGCTTTGAGCATGAGTAGGGGATGTTTGTATTTCCTCTTGATTACTATGTTACTCCTTGAGAAATTTTATCTAAAGATGATTTTCTTGGACATGCTAGTTGTTTATGTAGGGTTGGATTTGCAGATTGCATTGTTTGGATTCTTTGAGTTATGCAGGTTTTTGGATTGATCACCCACTGTTGCAAGTAGAACTCATTTGGGTTGTCTTTACCTAGGATATTGTTTTTCTTTTGCATATTCTAGTTTGACTTGTCTTGGTCTGTTGCATTGGTGGTTGCATGGAGACATGGATAGATGGATGGAGAACATGGTTAGTTTTATAGGTATGGCTACGGATGCAATTGAGGCTCATAACTTTAGTTAGAGTGGGAGCTCTTATAGGTGTGTTAATCATGATGGCTTGTTTCATAAGGAGATAGGTTAGCTTTTTTTTCTAATACCAATAATTGGTATGGTGTTACAATTCAATCGGAGCTTAAGGCTTGGTGTCAAGGATCAGTTGTAGCTTCGTGTAGGTTTAGTAAGTCATGGTTTTATCTTCTTGGTTTGAGAAGATGGTTTGATCTTCCTAGTATGATTTTTATTTGAGATAATTATTGAAGGAAAGAATAGATGGTACTCATGTTGTGTTGAGAATAGAGATGTACATGTACAGGTATAGAGGTTCAAAAATTTATCTCTAAGTGGGAGATTGTTAGGTTGTGGAGCTATATTGCTTCATAGTTAGCATGTAATATAAAGTGACTAGAAATACAATAATAGGCATCGGTTATAGTGGGACCGACGTTGGTCAGGAAAAGGAGGAATCGGCCACGGTTAGGTCTAACCGGTGTCGGTTACCTGTGCGAAGCACTTTCTTTTTAAGTCACGGGTATTAATATTGTTTTTGTAAAGCAAATCTATTGGATGTAATTTCATGGCTAAGTTGCCCTAAGTTTTTCTAATCTTATATAAGCTAGAAAACTAGGGTTAGAGAGGTTAGATGAGTTGATGAGAACAAGAGAATAATAATTGGTTGAAAGGATGAAGAAGAAGAAGAAGAAGAAAAAGTAGATTACATGAAGATAAGAGCTTTCATGGAGAGAAGCTGAATAGAATGAAAGTATAGGTACACTGTTGGTGAGAAGATGGTATTATCTTCTACTGTGTTTCCTTTGTATTGTTTAGTCCTATGTAATGGCTTGCATAGTATGCAAAGCAATTAGGGTTTCTTCTTGTTAGATCCATAGGTTGTTGTGAGATCATGTTATTTCTCATTCTTGTAGATCCACATGTTGTGAGATCTTGTATTACAGATCCATGAGATCATGTTGTATTGTTGATCCATAGGAATATAACATGGTAGAGGAAGTTGTCTTCATGTTTTCAGTTTGTTGCAATGATGGAGGAGAGACTTACTTCTTGGTGTATGGTTAGGGTTGCACATTGGTAGATATTTCTAGAGGTCTTGTTTGTAGATTCACAATATAGTGAGAGCTTGGCTACACAGTGGAAAATGCAGGGTAGCTTCAGGTATGTGAGATCTGGTTATGTATGAGAGGCATAGTTGTAGTGAACTCAGGTAGATCCGATTAGAGGTCTGGAGGAGACATAAGTGGTGGTATGAAGGCACGATTTAGTGTACTCAGGAAGATCTGGTTGGAGATCTAGGAGGAGGAGATACTCTTGAGAGATATATGTACTCTTATACAGAAGAGTTAGTTTGTAATATATTGTTATATTATATATATACGAGATCTCTATCTTTGGTGGACGTAGCCCACATTGGGTGAACCACGGTACATGCTTGTTATGTGTGTGTACTTTTGTGTGATTTGGATTATTCTAGTTTATACTTCCAATTCTGTAGATTTTGTGGGGAATTGTTTAGATCCTGTGTGCATGATTTTTTTGTTATTAAATCATAACATTATTCCACGGTTCTGTATTCCCAACAAAAGAGGCCTTTGAGACAAGGCTCAAGGAACCTGGCTCGTTGGTCGCATGGAAAATGGATTCCTTGCATGGAATGGCATCTACTCTTACCAAATTCATTAGGGAGATGAAAGAGAAGGGAAAATAAATGACCCTCCAATAAGTGTCAGATATTGTCTAGTTGGTGCCGAATGTAGCTTCTAAGGAACTTGCAAAGTGGAAAGAGATGGAGAGTACCATGAATATAGAGTTTGAAGAGCTACTTCAGCCACCACAAGAATTATTTGAATTCATGCAAGATAATAGTTGTTATTATTTGATTCATTGGGTCTATGCCCATTATTCTTCAATCTTCCAATTAGTTATTTTTTAATTCTTTACAAGGCATTCTTTGATTCAATATTTCCGAGGAAAAACAATATCCTTAGTGTGGGGTAATGTTGGTTGGATAAAATTTACTAAGTACAAATAGAGTACAGAGGATTACGTGCAAGGGTGCACATGTAGGAGAGAAGAGTAACACGTAAGTGGCGTGCACAATAGAGAAGAAGGTTACTGTGAAAGGTTGCATGCATGCATGCAGGGGATCAGGGACTTAGTCAATTTTCCAAGAAGGATAAAAATAGGAAAGTAGAGTTGGATTTCCACTCAATCAAGGTATGAAAGTAGAAAAAAGTGATATTACTTGGCTTCCAAGAAAGGGCTATAATTGGGAAAAACACATGCAAATTAAACGGACAAAGAACACTTATCGAAAAGTCTAAAAATAGGATTAAAGGATGTTGTATATTTACATTAGTCTATTATTATCACAGGCTATGAAAAGTATGCAATCTATTGTAATCACACCTATTTTTAAGAATGTGCAGGAAGACGGTGATGGGAAATTCCCCACCGAGTTTAAATATGGGTGATGCATCCTTGTTTTAACAGGTGACTGCAAATAGAAAGTGGATTATGGTTAAAGTAAGGTTAAAAATTCAATTTTTTAGAGTTTGTATGGGAGAGCACATGGTCCAGCGCACTAATATAATGGTCTATGGTGTATTCAGCTTCTATGTTATGTAATTATTGATGGATTGTAGAGATTATTGTGTTTGATTATGGGTATTCAAATCATGTTTATTATCTTCTATGAATGATTTCCTTATTATATGTGTTTCCGGATTGTCATGATTATTGTACTTCCTTGTGCATGAATGGTTGTTTTGGTTATGAATATGATGAACATGCATGCTAACATCTTGATAAGAAAATAAAAGGAGTGACCTGGTGGTTGCACGCACTTTAGGTGAGCTTCCAGACTTGTTTGGATGACATGCCAATGTGCATAACTAGTATCAACAATAAAAATACTATACAATATTTCTTCATATTCACATTTCATATTTGAATGATGATTTCCTTGGTCATTTAATCCCTTTTTTTCCTCATCCTTAAGTTTATTCACCTCCTTTTTCATAGATTGATCTTTATAAATAATGATGATGTCAAATTTTCTATCCCACTCCCTCAAATTTTGGATTCTCTCTCACTTAGTTTCTAACTCTTTGAGATACTTTTCCAATGTACTATGACATTCTCATACCTTAAGGGATGATGAATATGTTTATCTACTACCATAGGTTCAAATCTAGGTGTACACATGGGTGTGTATTGTTGCATCTTCAGAGGTGTAAAGAGATATTTAGCATAGTTGTATGGATGTGGATCCAAATAATGAAGAAAAGGTTAAGTGCTTAACTAATGTTTTAGTAGTTTAGATGGTTTTGCAAGAGGACCATATGGTTTGGGTGAAAAATTCCCCATAGATAGGGTTTTCTTTTACTATATTCCTTGGCCTCTGTCTCTTTGACCAACTCCATATTTTTAAAAGTTTCTTTCCATGATCTATCTCGTTTTTAAGGTTGTACCATCTTGGTAAAGGATCATCCCAAGAACAAGTATCTTAAAACTAGGTTGTCTAGCTCTCATTTTTTAATCATTTCTTGAGCTATCTTCATGTTTTCCTCCATGCCTTACATCTTATAATGTGGATCATAATCAAGGATGGGAATTCTACCTAATACATATTCTTTTTCTTTAAAATCATCATTGTTAGTGAAAAATCCATATATACTAGATCTATCATAGTACGCTCTATATTTATGATGTCCAAGGAAATTTTAAGTGAATAGAGAAGGGGGATGATATATTTTTTGTGCATGAAAGTGAGGAGAAGGATTGAAACAAGGAAAAAATAAGGCGTTGTTGGACATTGTTTCATGTTGTTTTCATTGATTTCAAAGGGAATCAAGAGTGCTCATTGAGTCTGTATGAGGTGGCATAATGAGTTGCATTGTTATAGCATGGTGTCTTGGAAGGTATACATGGTTCTTGAGGCTAATTAAAGAAATAAGGTGTCATAGTGTGAGCTCCAAATGTGTTCCAAGGTTGTTATATGGTCTAGCATGCTTAGTGTGATATATCAAGAGTGTCAATAGGTCTACATAATGATGAGCATGTCAGTTTCAGTGAAAGCATGGGTTGAAGTGGTCATTCTAGGCCTAGTTATAGACCTATTGGATGCATGACATCAAGATATGAATCAAGAAGGACAAAATGAGTCAAATTAAACATGAAATTTTTTCTTTCAAGTGGAATATCAGTTTCAGATTATGTATAGGTTCATTATTCAGATTCAGAGTCCATGATGTAGGTCAAAGATGGGACTTCTACCTAATCCATATTCTTGTTCTTTAAAATCATCATTGTTAGTAAAAAATCCATATACACTAGATCTATCGTAGTACTCTCTATATCTATGATGTCCAAGGAAATTTGAAGTTAATGGAGGAGAGGGATGATATAGTTTTTATGCATGAAAGTGAGGAGAAGGATTCAAACAAGGAAAAAATAAGGCCTTGTTGGACATTGTTTCATGTTGTTGTCATTGATTTCAATAGTCACATTGATGTCAAAGGGAGTCAAGAGTGCTCATTGAGTCAGTATGAGGTATTGGATGCATGACATGAAGATATGAAGCAAGAAATAAAAAATGAGTCAATGTAAACATGATAAATTTGCTTTCAAGTGGAATATCAGTTTCCGATTATGTATAGGTTCATTATTAGGATTCATAGTGCATGATGAAGGTCCTTTTGAAGAAAGACTACAAAAAAAAGGCTAGATTACATGGGTAAGTCATGGTTATTGGAGATTTTCAGGTATGTAAAATCATGGATGAGAGTTGGAAAGCAAAAATAATGTTTTTCTAGTTCTTTGGGAAAAAATTTAGGTTAGGAAGATCAATAAGAAGTAAGAAAAGTAATTTTTGGTCAAATTGAGTTCTTAGAAATGCAAATTCCAATTCGAATGTCAACTTTGGATGCTCATTGGGGAAATTTTTCTTAACATGGGAGGCCGATACTTTAGGGGATGTTATTGCATGGCTGTAACAATGTTTATTAATAATAATGAGCTCATTTTATTTTAAGAGCTTTACAAACCATCGTTAACATAGAAATAACTCATACTGACTCAATGAGCACTCTTGACTCCCTTTGACATCAATGTGACTATTGAAATCAATGACAACAACATGAAACAATGTCCAACAAGGCCTTATTTTTTCCTTGTTTGAATCCTTCTCCTCACTTTCATGCATAAAAACTATATCATCCCTCTCCTCCATTAACTTCAAATTTCCTTGGACATCATAGATATAGAGAGTACTACGATAGATCTAGTGTATATGGATTTTTTACTAACAATGATGATTTTAAAGAACAATAATATGGATTAGGTAGAAGTCCCATCCTTGACCTACATCATGGACTCTGAATCTGAATAATGAACCTATACATAATCTGAAAATGATATTCCACTTGAAAGAAAAAATTTCATGTTTAATTTGACTCATTTTGGCCTTCTTGATTCATATCTTGATGTCATGCATCCAATAGGTCTATAACTAGGCCTAGAATGACCACTTCAACCCATGCTTTCACTAAAACTGACATGCTCATCATTATGTAGACCTATTGACACTCTTGATATATCACACTAAGCATGCTAGACCATATAACAACCTTGGAACACATTTGGAGCTCACACTATGACACCTTATTTCTTTAATTAGCCTCAAGAACCATGTATACTTTCCAAGACACCATGCTATAACAATGCAACTCATTATGCCACCTCATACAGACTCAATGAGCACTCTTGAATCTAACATAAACAGATTTCTAGTGATATATGATACTGGCATGGTTGAGGTCATTTGAGGTGGTTTTGAGCTTCATCTTTGAAGACTATGTTTTGGTGCACAAGAACAAACTTATTCTTGGGATGGTTTCATGGCTTGAGAAGATGTTGCAGAGATTTCTAGGTATGGTGAAAGCATGATGAGAATTTTTTTATGTTTTTTAAGTGATTCAAATGCCTGGTGAAGTTGGTTTTGGTCTCACACATTCAAATTTGGCAAGTGGGCTTCTGGAAGTGATTTTGGGCTTCTTTGTTCCTAATGGACAAATTTGAGAATGGAGATGATATGACGAACCTATGTGGTGATTTTAATGATTTTCTCATTATTGTTTTTTATCATTTTTTGATGATTTATTCATTATGAATTCTGACATACATGATTTGGAGACAATATATATATATATATATATATATATATATATATATATATAAGAAGTTTAGATGCCCCATTTGGGGTGAGCTAGAGCTATGAGATTGGAGTGAATTTTGGAAGAATGAGAGGGTAGGTTTTGGAAGAATGAGACGGTAGGTTATGAGGAAAGAGATGAAGAGGAATATCTTGTGAAATTTATTAAGTATGCTTCCATGATGCTGATCTAATGATGGCAAGTTGAAGGAGGTCATCCTTACATGACCTAGTTTAAAAAATTACCTAGTTTGTGTACATGGGCATGAGTGACCTAGTGGAGAGTGTGAGATTATTATGACGGGTAAAGAATAGGTCAGAAAATATGTATAAAGATCTATAGGTCATTAGTCCAAATCATCACATGTTGGTTCAAGTTTGAGTGAGGAAGAAGAAAGAAGAGTTTGTGAGAGTATTAACTGCATGGAGCTGAATTAGTGATCACTATTAGTTGTAGGACTAAAAAATTAGAATTAATATTTATTATCATGTGGTAAAGTGGGTTCTTAATCACCTTAGGGGGTGGTATCCTCCTTGTATAGTGGGTGCTATAATAAATATGGGCGGGTGTTCTTTGTGAAGTGGGTGCTGTTATCTCTCGAAAGTGCACCTGATAGAGAGATGGCAGTAGGTTTTCTAAGTCTACAAACTATCTCTCTCTCTCATAGATACAATGGGAACACCTCAGGTTTGTGGGTATATCTATCTTGAGGTGAACCTCCGGGGTTAAAGGGCCAGTTCCTTGTTGGTGTTCACTAAATTGTTTTCTATGAGTTTTAAGCGCAAAAGATGACTTATACATTTAATAATACTAAGGTGATACACCAAATTTGAGATGAGGACTCGACTGAGTGACATACACAACTGATTGTGAAGAATTCTTGAAGTGCATGAACCAATTAATACTTTCTACAGGGAATAAGGGAAAAACACTTAATTTTTGCTGAGGGAGAATCACAACATCACTAGTAAGCTAATATGCACAATAAGATTTAGCAAAAAATGGTAAATTTGCAGCAGGGTAAAGTGATTAATCAGGGAATATTTATTCACAAGATTAATATTAACATACACAAGACTACAAAAAGAAACTTGGAAAGGAAAGAATAATTCACACTCAGAGCGCAAAACTGGCATAAATTGCTTCAGTACTCGTATCAAAAGTTCTTTGGGAAATTTCTCTAAAAAAAAAATCCCCCCTTGTGCTTTGCAAGAGCACATAATATATAACAAAAGTTTACACCCTTCCTAAAAATACCCTAAAGGTTGTACTCACCCATGCATCCTAATTTTATCCTTTATTTATTATTAAATAAAGGAATAAAATAATACAGACTAAAGCATGTGATAAAAATAGGCATTATCAGCCTTATATACAATTCAGTCAAACTGAAGTTGACTATTCTATTTTTAAGAAAGAAAGGTGAATAATTTGCTAAAATTACAAATTGCTTGCTAGGCAAGTTTTATCTCTTTGCACATGAAAGTTCATCATATTCTTTGTTCTGTCTTGTTGTGAAGGCATGCAAAATCATCTCCTGTGTGTAGACAAAAGGATGCAACCTTAGCCATATTTGCAAAATTTAAAATGAAGTGGGGACCACTTTCAAGGTATACATGTTCTGATTTTTCCTCCTTTCTAGATAGTCACATGAGTGACACTTGCAATTTTTTTTTAAAACCCCATGTGGGGACCACCTTTGGTTTTAGATGCTACCACATTGTGGACTTAGGCATTAGCATGTATATAATATTTAAAGGGGGTCACCCTTGGGCTAGCCCAAATTGCATTAGTTCTGCCACCTTTGAGCCTTGGCACATAATACAATTATCACCTTTTTGGTGATCATGGTGTATAATATGTTTTAATTTTGTGGGCATGCACACTTTAGACTTTGTAAAGTCTTGGAAAATGATTATTTGTTGGTCCACGTGGGCTGGCCCCCTCCATGATGACTCACCCTTCAGCGAACCTTAGCCTGTGGTAACTTAACCGTGGGCAGTTTGGCTTGGATTTTGTGAAGTGTTTGAGGCCTTCGATCTTTGTACTGACATCTCTTGCACCATTGATTTTCTAACCCAATATTAGGGTTCTGGCTCGAGCATTAATTCCGGTCGGTGGCATTCAATTGGGCTTACCACTTTAGAACTTATGTGGACCGATCATCATCTAATTGGGCACTTGGCATTCGATGAGTCATTGATCTTTACCATAGGTTAGGGTTTTGGAACCCTAGTTTCAAATGTAAGTTAATACACTCCTGAGATCTACCTGGTCATTTCATTTGGTCTTCATTTTAGGGGTGAAGCCTTGACAATTTTTTTGCTCGCTCTATAACTTTGATCGAAACTTGGAAATTTGGAAGCCTTTGAGCCTGCATACTTTGTTCTTGATCCTTTGACACCATAGTTATTTGACTGTTGCATGAATTTTTGAAGAACTGGAGGTATTTCTTTTGTTTTTAGTTTCGTAGTTCGGCTTTCCTTCCTATATATGATCTAAAGATCATTTAGATCTTTCATTCTGGTTTTGTATCTCTTCGTGGAGTGATAAATCTCTGTTTCTTTCTGGTTTTCATACTCTCAGTAGTTATTGAGCTCGTCATGAGCTTACAGAGGGAAATGCCACCATTATTTTTCCTGTCTGCTCATTTCTGGCATGGTGAGTTGTTGCACTATTTTCTACTTTCTTTTCGAGTTCGGGTTTTACATTCTTCAACTCTTAATCTTGTCAAATATCATTTAATATATTCGTAACATGAAAGTATTTTGAGGGTTTAGTCTTTCTAATTTTAAAACTCGAGCTTGATTCTTACTTCATTGGAATTTGTAGAGGAATTATTTCTATGCATGCATTTTGATGTTTAACTTGTAAACCGGCTCAGTACTTAGAATTGTTGACTGTTTTATTTTTCACCTCGATATTTGAACTCTATTTTAGCTCCTTTATATGTATTTTTTGACGAACTGCTTGTAACATGACTTGGTACCTAGAAGTGTTTAACTATTTGATCTCCATGTTGATACATGAGCTCTTGTTTTGTTTTGTCTTCCTATGATAGATGCATACTTGGAGTTTATCATTTGCTCCTTCATTCTATAGATGCTTATTGTTTATATATTCTGGGTACTTGTAGTCTACTTCTCTTGTGAATCATTTCTCTTTATGTGTATTGAAAGAAAACTTTCACTTTTGAGCTTGGAATTTGTCTGGATATTCACTCCTTTCCTGGCAATTTGTAAATTTCTTCCATTTCTATGCAGACTGGTAAACTTCAGCTAAGCATTTGTAAACTTAAAAAATAAGTTCTTCATTTGATTACAAACCTGTGTTGTCTCTTCTTCTCTATGTAGATGTATACTTGATATTTTACATGCTTTCTTCATTTTGTAGAGGCAAGATGCTTTGTTACCTAAGTAGTTTCTTCCCTTTAGATGCATGCTTGACTTGTTGAAACTATTTCTGAAAGGTGTGCTTTGGTTAAAAACTTGCTGAGCTGTGTAGTTTATTTCTTCAATTGGAAGATGAATGCCATCTTGTGTTTTTTGTAGCTTGACATTTGCATCTAGAATGATTTTCTGGAAGTTTTATGTTGTTTCTTTTTCGCAAACATGATTGTATCCCTTTCTGTATAATGAAATAAATACTTCTTTTCTAGAAAAAGAAGAAAATGCTTAGTTTCTTTTTCTGTAATGGCACTTCTTTTTTCATAAGTCGTAGTAGCAATTATATTTCAATTTTTGCATTAAAATATCATTTCTATTTTTCTGGAAAAGTCCATTTTGCCAGGTGAAACTTTGGCAAAAAAATTTCAGACTCCTCTCTCAATATTTTTATGATTTGTCTATTTTGAAACATATGTAAACATCTCTTCTTGTTTGTTTGATCACTTGAATGAGCTGTCCATGATGTCCTTACTTGATTCATTACAAATTTTGAAAATCTTTAAAGTAATTTCCCTTTGATTCACACTTGAATTTGGAAATTAAAAGGAACTTTTGATAGCTGTAGCTTGATGAAAATCTGGAATACCTGTGTGTTTCTTTTGATCATGATATCAACTTAGAAGTGATGAAACATGTAATTTTCCTGACTATTTTTATTTCTTTTGAAGCTTAGATAGCTTAGAAAGCAATGTAGTAGCTTAAAAGCATGTGTTTCAATTTTGTTTTAAATCAAAAATCAATTTTACAAGGGGAGAATCTGGCAATTTTTTTCCAGAAACATGTTTTTCTCTCTCCCCTTCTAAATTTTTGATCCTAATTTGCAAAGATACCTCTTTCTTGACTCATTCTTCTACTTATTTATTCTGTAAACCATATGAAAATGATATTCATCTTCATTCAGTAGATGCTTTAAAATATCATTTCTATTTTTCTTAAATAGTTAAACTGATTTTCATTTAATGTTGCAATCTGTTCCTGCAAAATTCAGAAATGAGTTATAAATAAATAGGCTTTTGGCCTCTCTTGTATCCATGTGTTTTATTTCTCCTTCTTTCCTTCTTCTGGAAACTATTTCCAACTTCTTTCAAGTGTCATTTTCCACATCTGTTTCTTTTGTAAGCTACTTCAGATTCTACCTTTCTAACCCAATCCTTAGCTTCTTTGATCTCTCTTGCTACTCATTTCACTTTATGTGCTTTGTCTCTTCTTTTGCTACTAGCTCATCTATATTTATTTCCTTCAAGTACCATTAGATGTATTGAACTTAGAATATCTATTTGCTTTAGAACATGAGCATTGGAATAACGTTGTACCTTGAGCTCAATTTGACAGATACTTCTCTTGATTTTGCAGGTATTAGGAGATGGAGATGGAAGCGGAAGATGAAAGAGTTGAGATGGAGATGGAGATGATGTGGAGTAGGGATAGAAGATGGAAAGGCAATGATGGGTTCCTTTTTACTCCTCTACTCTTTTTCTTTAGCACATGCAATATTCTCATTTCCATGTATATGATGAGTCACTTAGTCATATCCCGCGGCTTGTGCGGGAAAAATTATGATCTCTTATGCATAAAGCATTAAATTTAAATAATGAGTTGTTTATCTATTTCTGCATTCAGTTTTCCTTTGATTTTACCATGATGTAGACAACTCAATATCTCAATAAAATGAATTAACATAAGGGATAACTAAAATGAATACCTGTAACTTCAGTAAGCAACATTTGAATGAAATATGTCTCCTTGTATGTTGTTTGAGTGCCTTGTCATCTGTTCTTCATTTTGACTCCTTCCTTCTATCTCCATTTGGAAATTATTGTCACTGTTTGTTTGTCAATATTTTCTTGATGGAAGTATCAGGAAAGGAGTCAATTGTAATCTTTTATGGCAGAATAGATAAATGCAAACTCATTAATCACAACAACTTTAATGAATACAGAGAAATAAATCTGATAGGCACATAGATAATAACCATGAATCTGATTACTTGAAAACTGCCACTATGTCTATTGTTCCAAAACTATTCACCTTACATACTATGTAATCCATTGTCTTCATCAAGATAACACAGCTATCCTTCGATGCTTGTGTTCTTTTGCCGAGGATATTCGTGAAATTGCAGACTATGTGAGTTGTTACGTTTTGTAACAGCACACATAGCTGTAGATTTCACTTGATCTCTTTCACAAATTCGCCATAAAAAAATAATCTAACATAAATTCCCTTAGCTTAGGTATACTTCACCAAAGCTATCCATCGTAACAAAGTTTTGAGTTGCCCATTTTTGCACAAGTGTAAAAATTGTCAACATTTCTAGCAATCTGTCGACATTAAAATTTTCCTCCGTAATTTCTATTTTATTAATGTATGTATTAGGAATAGGATGTTGTTAAGTATAATTAGTAGTGATATCCAATAGAATATAACGGCACTATCAGTACGGTGCCGCCAATAAAGTAGAGTATGGTAATAGTCAAATTACAATAGGAATGTTGTAAAAAGTAAATATTTGTCATAAGTGGTCCGGAAATATTAAAATGTCAAAGTTTGGGTAAGTAAAGAAGTAGGGTCTACATGATTAGGAATTAGAAATATTATATTTGTAATAACGACTAAGAGTGATGTCATAAATATTTTGTGTCTTTTATTTGTGGAAAATTCTAAAAAGGTGGAACCCATGAGAGATGATAAGGTTTATCTTATCTTAGAAGATAAGCCTACATGTAAAGGAAAGAGTTTAGGCATGGAATATGATTGGCTGGAAGAGATTTCCTATCCTATCTTAGAGATAGGGTGGATAAGCCTGAATTCCTATAAATAAAGAGGCCACCCCCCTCATTTGGCATAGAGGGAAGTAGTGAGAAATATTGTATGAGTAAGTGTGTAAAGGAAGCCATCATTTTGAAGGTGTGTTAAAGAATCCATTGTGAAGTTTCTCCCACAGTTATTATTCGAAGGCAATTGAAGTCAGTAATAGTTGAAGTACCTCATGGGTGAGATTATAACAATTTCATGTTGATATTATAATTTACACCTATATTTTCAGATTTTTTTCATCTTTCCTTCGTATCATAGTCTATGGTATTCTTGTGTTATGTTTGTTGTTGTGTTTCCAAATTACATCCACCAAACTAAAGGCTGTGCATTAGTAAATAATCATAGCACAAGGAGTTCCTAGTGAAGAATTATCATAGTTTTGTCGACACTAAAATTTTCCTCCGTAATTTCTATTTCATTAATGTATGTATTAGGAATATGATGTTTTTAATGTAATTAGTAGTAGCATCTGATAGAAGATAACAGCGCCGTCAGTACGGTGCTACAAATAATGTGGAGTATGATAACAGTCAAAGTACAATAGGAATGTTGTAAAAAGTAAATATTTGTCGTAAGTGGTCCGGTAATGTTAAAATGTCAAAGTTTGGGTAATTAGAGAAGTAGGGTCTACATGATTAAGAATTAGAAATATTATATTGGTAATAAGGACAATGAGTGAGGTCATAAATATTTTGTGTATTTTATTTGTAAAAAGTCTAAAATTTGGAACCCATGTAAAATGATAAGGTTTATCTTATCTTAAAAGATAAGCTTACATGTACAGATAAGAGTTAAGGTATGGAATATGATTCGTCAGAGTGTATTTTTTATCCTATCTTAGAGATAAGATGGATAAGCCTGGAAGTTCTATAAATAGAGAGGCCACCCCCCTCATTTAGCATAGAAAGAAGTAGTGAGAAATATTCTATGAAGTGTGTCAAGGAAGCATCAGTTTAAAGGTGTGTTGAAGAAGCCATTAAGAGGTGTAATTGTAAAGTTTCTCCCATAGTATTGGTGGAAGGCAAGTGAAGTCAATAACACTTGAAGTTCCTCATGGGTGAGATTATAACAATTTCATGTTAATATTATAATTTACTTTGATATTTCAGATTTGTCATCATTCCGTCTTATCATAGTCGATGGTATTCTTGTGTTATGTTGTTGTTTTGTTTCCAGATTACATCCACCAAACTAAAGGCTATGCATTAGTAAATAATCATAGCACGAGGAGTTCCTGGTGAAGAATTATCATAGTGCCAGATTGGTGGTGACATTTTGGTTCCGTTGCCAGGACCATTCCTCGTTGGTGGATTTTCTGGAGAGATATTCCCACTTAGTCAAAAATCAATTGGAGGGTAACCTTGTTTTTACTGTGCATAGTAGTTACCATGGTAAAGTCATTTTTGACATGAATAGTAGTTACCATGGTAAAGTCATTTTTGCTGGGAATAGTATTTACCGCAGTAAAGTCACTTTTTACCGTGAATAGTATTTACCGCAGTAACTTCACTTTTTACCATGAATAGTGTTTACCACAGTAAAGTCAATTTTTACCGCAGTAAGTCAAGTTTTACCATAGTTTACCATGGTCATTTCTATTTTACTGTAGAAAGGTGTAAAGTCACTTTCTAGTATAGTGATTCTAATTATTTGTGCACATAAGTCTTGTTGATTGTACTTGTGGGTTGGTATTTCACGGTGGTTACTTTTGAAAATGGGAAAGATTTTTTTCAGCTCAATCTAATGAAGATGCTTCTTCTTTCATTCAAGAGTTTAAACGATCTTGTATTTGTAATGGCCTTATAAGAAGGGAACAATTGAATGATTTTTTTTCCTACCTTTTTGGATGGTTCAGCACTTAGGTGGTTTGAAACACTAGGTGATAATGTGAAAAATTCATGGGATTTATTAACTGAAAGTTTTCTTGAAGAATTTGGTGAACAACAGAAATATGTAGATCTTATGATCGATATCACAAAGTTATCCCAAGGAGAGAAGGAGAAGATAAGGGATTATCATGCTTGTGTTCTAGAGCTAAGGAGGAAGCTCGATGCCCAGATCCGAAAGGAAGGATTAGTGGATGGGTTGATGAATGGTGTGGATAATATCCTATGTAAGCACTTCATTCTTGGGATGAAGCCAGAAATCAGACAACGAGTGAAGTATGACCACCCAGCTACCATTGAACAAGCAAAGGAGATTGCAAGAAGGCAAGAAGAAAGCATGGAAGAGGAGCCCAAAGAAATTATTGCTAAAGTAGAGCCTACACCAGCACCTTTGGTCCAGAATCCACAACCACTCCCGGTGAGCACAAATATTTCTCCTAGTACATCTACTGAGTATGAAGATCTACTCAAAAAGATGGGTCATGTTAACTATTAATCTTCTTCAAGGAAAATAATTTAGTTCTCAGGGAGGAGATAGAGGTCCAAAAAGAAATATTTCTGAAGTTGTTTGTTATGGTTATTATAAAAAGGGTCATTATAAGTATAATTGTCCAGATAGAGCTTCTACATCTAGTAAATGAGATAATGATAAAGGAAAAGCACCTGTGAATTCTTTTGATGTAGTAGATAAGAGCAAAAATAATGAAGTAGATGTGTTTGTAACAAAAAGAAAGAAAGAAAAAGATAATCAAGATGGAAATGATCCTAAGAAGATCAAAGGATTTGAAACTAGTAAGAAACATAGGAGAAGAAATTTGGGTGTGCAGGATTTTCTGATTTCACAGGGGCAATGACCATACTCCATCTTGGAAGATCTATCTAAAAGGCCTGCAAATATTACATATGGTTAACTCTTGGCTATGCCTTCTGAGAAGAGGCAGGAGTTGCGAAGTGGACTCAATGCTCGACGAAGAAAGGAGGTTGAGGTCCCTATTTTGGAGGCAGAGGCAGATCCCTATGCTCCACAAGCTGAGGTATTATGTAATGGTATTTCAATTCATGATGTATTAGTTGATGGAGGTGTTGCAGTTAATGTAATGACTGAGTCTGTAATGAATATGTTGGGTTTAAAAATTGATCACTCTTTAACACTTATGTTAATGTTATTAAATAAGGGAAAAACTAAACCAGAAGGTGTAGCTTCAAATGTGGCAATATCTGTTATGGGTGTTGTATGTGTGGTAGACTTTTAGGTGATGAAAAATGGTACTGTTGCGTACCCAATGTTCCTGGGAAGACCATGGCTAAGGAGAGTTCATGCAAGAAACTACTGGAATGAAGGCTTCATGACACTTGGACATGGTAGAGAGAGGGTGAAGATAAACATGATCCCTCAGCATCATAAGGCAGAACCTGTGGATTCAAGTGATGAAACTGATGATTAGACATCCTCTGATTACTCTAGTACCAGTGAAGTGGACACTGAAGATGAAGAAAGTGAGGTGGATGTTTCAGTCATGGATATCCTTCCAGTCACACCAACTCATGACCCCATAAAATTATCTGAAGAAGAAGTTGATGATCATCTCCAACAAATAAAGATTGGTGATGCTGTGATGGAGAGTGAGAAGGAATCCTACCTCCAGCTCTTTCGAAGGTACATACACCTATTCACTTTTGATTACAAGGAACTCCGTCAAGTAAGTTGGGTAGAACATTCTATTGAGCTGGTAGATGGTGCTAAGCCCATAAAGGAAAATGCCATATAGAATGAATCCTAATTTTTCCAAGACTGTAAAAGAAGAAATAGATAAGTTGCTTGATGTAGGATTCATATTTGCTGTGGAGAATTCAGAATGGGTTTCTCCCATTGTGATCTCAATAAAAAAGAATGGGAAACTACGTATTTTTGTTGATTATAGGAATCTCAACAAGGCAACAAAGAAGGATTATTACCCTCTTCCATTCTCAGATCAGATCTTGGATGAAGTAGCTGGCCAAGAGTGCTATAGTTTTGCTGATGGATATAGCGGATACAACAAAGTTTGTATAGCAGAGAAAGATCAGCTGAAGACCACGTTCACCACTCCTTGGGGAATGTTTTCTTATAGATTTATGCCTTTTGGGTTGTGTAATGCTCTAGCAATGTTCCAGTGCTTGATGAATAGGGTGTTTGAACCCTACATTGGGAACTTCATCAGAGTATTTCTAGATGATTTTTACATCTATGGGAGCAAGATGGACCACCTGCACCAGATGGAGACATCATTTCAAAGGTTAGATGAAGCACAAGCCTCACTAAACCCTACAAAGTGTGTCTTTGGATGTTCTAAAGGTTTTTTGTTAGGGCATGTTGTATCTAGAGATGGTATTGGTACTGATCCTGATAAAGTTTCAAAAATCAAAGAGTTACCATTTCCTATGAATAGAAGTAAGTTGAGATCATTTTTAGGCCATGTGGGTTACTATAGAAGGTTCATCAAGAATTTCTCAAAGATTGCACAGCCACTAACCCAGTTCTTGAAGAAGGATGTTACTTATGAACCAGGAAATAAGGCACATGAAGCTTTTGAACAACTGAAGGAGGATTTGGTGTCTTCACCTATTTTAAAGAATCCAGATTGGAGCAAGCCATTCATTGTGTATACTGATGCCTTAGATGTAGCACTAGGAAGTACTCTGAGCCAAAAGGATGAAAATGGGAATGATCATCCAATTTACTTTGGGAGTAGACAAATGAGCAGTGCTGAGGTAAATTATACTGTAACTAAAAAAGAGGCTCTAGCTATCATTTTTACTGTAAAGAAGTTTAGGAATTACTTGCTAGGGCATAAATTTATAGTTGTAATAGACCATTAGGCTCTAAAATATATTGTAAATAAGCCTAACCCATCAGGGAGGATAGCAAGATGGATAATTTTGCTACAAGAATTTGAATTTGATATTATAGATAGGCCAGGAAAGAAGCATGTCAATGTAGATGCACTCTCT
This sequence comes from Taxus chinensis, assembly GCA_019776745.2. NCBI lineage: Eukaryota > Viridiplantae > Streptophyta > Pinopsida > Cupressales > Taxaceae > Taxus > Taxus chinensis. The sequence goes on from CM034150.1 coordinate 163,052,529, forward strand.
CGAGCCTATGATGGTTTAGGTTCATCTTGTGATGATGATGATTTCCCAGATGCAGCATTGTTATCCCTTGACACAATCCCTAGTGAATACGTAGATATTTGGAATTATCTGAATGAATTCAAGTTTCCTGATGGTGCCAATGCAAAGACTAAGAGGAATATTACTCAAGCCAGTCGTCCATATTCTATTCTGCATGAAGTATTATTTCGAATAGGACCTGATGGACAGTACAAGAGAGCAGTTAGACGTGATCAAGGAAAGGAGCTGTTAGAAGAATTCCATAATGGTACATGTGGAGGACACTTCTCTGGATAACTTACAGCAAGAAGGATCTTGGATGCAGGTTATCATTGGCCCACTCTTTTTAGAGATTGTTATAATTATTGTAAGGCATGTGATATTTGTCAAATACATGGTAACCGTAAGACTTCATCAGCTCCATTATGCCCTATTCTTCCACTTGGTCCCTTTGAAAAGTGCAGAATAGACATTGTAGGTCCACTTCCAACTACCCCATGCCAAAATAAGTATATTTTAGCTGCCACAGATTATTTAACCAAGTGGGTTGAAGTTAGGCCATTGAAAACAACTTCCATGGATGAAGTGGCAAGGTTCATATATGAACACATTGTCACTAGATTTGGTTTACCCATTAGAAATTGTAATAGATCAAGGAATCCACTTCATCAATGAGGTGGTAGAAGCCCTAGTCAACAAGTTTTCTATTAAGCATAGGAAGGCAATAACATACATGCCAAGCACAAATGGACAGGTGGAATGAACAAATTTTGTGTTATGTCGAATTCTAGCAAAAGATGCAGCCTTGCAGGTACATAAGTGGGATAAAAGGATTCATGCAACATTATGGGCATATAGGGAAACATCAAAGTCAGCAACAAGATACTCCCGATTCAGTTGGCTTATGACATTGATCCAGTTCTTCCTATTGAGTTTAATATTCCCACTGTGAGAGTTATGAAAAATGAAAGGATAGATGAAAGTGATTCAGTAAAAGAAAGGTTGGTGCATCTTCATTTGCTAGAGGAAATGAGGGAAAGAGTGAAGGATACAAGCTATAAGAATAAAATGAAGTAGAAGGAATACTTTGATCAAAAGATCCATTGGTCTCCATTTCATGTGAATGACTTGGTTCTAGTATATGATTCAGATACAAAAAAGTAAGGCAAAGAAAATTTCTTCCCAAATGGATGGGGCCCTACAAAATAGCAGTTGTACATGAAAATGATACATATCGACTGGAGGAATTAGATGGCACTCCCATTATGAAATGGGTCAACCACGATAAGTTAAATATTTTCCATGCTCCAGAATAGTCTACTCCGAGAACGGAGTAGAAGCTAGGAAGGGGGAAAATGTCAACATTAAAATTTTCCTCCATAATTTCTATTTTATTAATAGTGGCGTCCAATAGAAGATAACGGCACCGTCAGTATGGTGCCACCAATAAAGTAGAGTATGGTAACAATCAAAGTACAATATGAATGTTGTAAAAAGTAAATATTTGTCGTAAGTGGTCTGGTAATGTTAAAATGTCAAAGTTTGGGTAAGTAGAGAAGTAGGGTCTACATGATTAGGAATTAGAAATATTATATTTGTAATAAGGACAAAGAGTGATGTAATAAATATTTTGTGTATTTTATTTGTGGAAAATTCTAAAAAGGTGGAACCCATGTGAGATGATAAGGTTTATCTTATCTTAGAAGATAAGCCTACATGTAAAGGAAAGAGTTTAGGCATGAAATATGATTGGCTGGAAGAAATTTCCTATCCTATCTTAGAGATAGGGTGGATAAGCCTGAATTCCTATAAATAAAGAGGCCACCCCCTTCATTTGGCATAGAGGGAAGTAGTGAGAAATATTGTATGAGTAAGTGTGTAAAGGAAGCTATCATTTTGAAGGTGTGTTAAAGAATCCATTGTGAAGTTTCTCCCACAGTTATTGTTGGAAGGCAAGTGAAGTCAGTAACAGTTGAAGTACCTCATGGGTGAGATTGTAACAATTTCATGTTGATATTATAATTTACACCTATATTTTCATATTTTTTTCATCTTTCCTTTTTATCATAGTCTATGGTGTTCTTGTGTTATGTTTGTTATTGTGTTTCTAGATTACATCCACCAAACTAAAGGTTGTGCATTAGTAAATAATCATAGCACAAGGAGTTTTCAGTGAAGAATTATCATAGTGCCAGATTGGTGATGATAGATCCTACAGGGAAAGCTGCCTGTTAGCTTGTAGACTAGTGCCTTACTTTTGTCCATTGGGTATGGAGTCCAAATCTGTAACCAAAATCTACCTTTTTTCTGAAAGTTCCAACCCTTTCAAAACGACTAAAGTTGGGAAAAGATCTAGCAAACCAGACAACATCCATGAATGCACTTATTGAAAATAAAGAACGATGTAATGTGCATAAACTGCACTTATTGAATGGGAAATCCTACTCTAACAAATCACTTTAATATTTTCAATAACAATGTTTGAGAAACATACCATTCACAGGAATGGGAAGTTCCTCTCCATTCAGCTTAGAAAGCTAAAAAGCATTGTATTCTTTGCAATTTGAAATCATGTAAGGACCACTCAAGAGTGTATCAAACTTTGAGTGTCTTCCTGGCTTAGAACGATCAGCATCCCATTTCAACACAATATCTCCTTCATTGAAGATTCTGAATTTGGCTTTCTTGTCAAAAGTATTCTTCATATGTTTCTTATTCTTCTCCATATTTAAATGAGCTTCATCTCTTATCTCTTGTAATTCCATCAATTCTACATAATGGACCTGCAATGGTTCATTCTCAAGTTATTCCATTTGATGCAGTAAATCCAATGCAGGTAACTCAACTAAAATTGGAATTCTCACTTCTTTTCCATACACAAGCTTGTATGGTGAGTTTCCAACTAATCTCTTAGGGATCACCCTATCAACCCGAAGTGTTGAATCCAACATTAGATGCCAAGCTCTTTGATTATCCTTGAGTGTTCTTCTGATGATTCTTAACAGATTCTTGTTAGTGCTTTCAACTAGTCCATTACCTTGTGGGTAATAATTAGATGAAGAGCTCAAGTAGATTCCAAGGCTAATAGCCCAATCTGTTATTTTAGCACCAAGAAATGCTAAAGCATTATCTGATATGATAGTTGTTGGAACACCAAATCTGCAGACTATACCTTCATAGAAAGCTAGTATTGAAGCTTCGTTAGCATCCTTCAAGGATATTGCTTCAGTCCATCGTGTAAAGTAATTTGTCGCAGTTAGAATCCATTTTTGTCATTATGAAGAAGGTGGGTTAATCATTCCAATAAATTCAAGACCCCACTGCATAAAGGGTTGATCAACTGAAATGGGCTGCAAAGGTAGCAAAGCTAAACATTCTTTTTCGATAAATAAAGCACATTTCTTACACTTTATGATCCATTCGAAACAGTCCTTAAATATGCTAGGCCAATAGTAACCTAATTTCATGATCTTCAAAGCTGTAGTACATTCTGAGAAGTGACCTCCTACAAGTCTTTCATGGAATTCTTATAATATCTTCTGAATCTTGTCATAATTGACACATCGCAGTAAGATTCCATTTATATCTCTTTTAAACAATACACCATCAATGAAGAGATAAGGAATAGCCTATAACCTAAAATATATTCATTTATTCTTATCCATACCTTCCAGATAAGTGTCATGTTGTAAATAGTCAACCAAATCAGTCATCCATCTTGATTCCTGAATTTCTTGAGAAGGTTCAGGTTACTGATTTTCTAGTTGCAACATAATGTTTGATTGTTGATACGTGGTTTTAGCACGGTGTTTTGAAACTTTAGGTTTTGCATCCTGTTGTTTCTCCATATAAGCAATTAAATGCTCACATAAACCTTTACCTTGAACTATCTTGGCAACTCGGATATCAACATCATATTCCATAACCTTCATTATCCAGCCTGCTCTTTTCTCATTTAACTCTTTGTTCAACAAGAAAGCTTTCACACTTGGATGAGAAACAAGAACATGAATTCTATTTTTTGAAAGCATGTACTTAAAATTCTTCAGTCCTCTCACTACTGAAAGTACTTGTTTTTCAAGGAATGTGTACCTTGTTTCATAATCATGCAAGCTCTATCCAAAGAAAGAAATTGGCTGTTCGATATTCTCATCATTGACCTGAGTTAGAATAGCTGAGATTGTTTCAGCTCCTGCAAGTGCATACATTGTAAAATATTTGTCAAAATTTGGATTTTCAAGAGTAGGAGCCTGAGAAATATCTATTTTAATAGCCTCAAAACCTTTTCTCCCTTCACTGGTCCAAGAGAATGTTTTCTCTTTCTTTAGCATGGCTATCAATGGCTTAACCAATGTTGTAAAATATGGAACAAATCTTCTGACAAAGTTTATTTTTCCCAGAAAGCTCTATAATGCCTTCTTGTGATGAGGAAATGATAGTTGTGATATGGCTTCAATTATGAAAGGATCAATTACTAAACCCTGTTTAGAAATAATATGGCCAAGTAGCATACCTTCATATACTGAAAAGATAGACTTTTTGGGATTCAAGGATATTCCAAACTACCTGTAGATCTGGAAATTCTATCTCAAATGCATTAAATGTTCATCAGAATTTTTTGAGAATACAGTGACATCATCTAAATAAACTAGTATACATTTATTTAGTAGGCTACGAAAAGCCATGTCCATTTCATGTTGAAAGTTGCATCGACATTTGAAAGACCAAAATGCATTCTTTTATAAGCGTAAGTACCCCACTTGGTGGTAAAATATATTTTATATCTATCTTCTCCTTGGACTAAAATTTGATTATATCCACTATAACCATCTAGAAGGGATAGTCTATCTAATCTTGAAACTGTTCTCAAAATCTGATCCATGTTCGGTAGTGGATAATGATATTTTAATGATGCTTTGTTAAGATCTCTAAAATCCACACATAATCTGATTTCTCCATTCTTTTTCCTAACTGGAACAAGATTTGCTACCCAACTTGAATGCTTAACCGGGAAAATAATTCCTGATTCAATTAATTTTGATAATTCTTTCCTCATAAGAGGTTCTATTCTGGGATTTATAGGCCTTTTTTTCTACCTAACTGGTTATTAATTTTCCTGTAATTCAATTGTATGTTGTGCTAGACAGGGGTCAAACCCTTTCAAGTCTTGGTATCTCCAAGTGAAAACATCTTTAAATTCAGTGCAAAGCTTAACAAAAGACTATTTTTCAGATAAGGAACATACCTTTCCAAGAAATAAGTTCTTTCCTTCATCAAATGAAACCTCTTCGTAATTATCAGCATGAGTAGACATCTTAGCTTTGTCCTTTCTTAACTGGTCATCAATACTGAAGATGTCTTCCAATGTAACAAGTCCTTGAGTTAGCTTGTTTGTCTTTAACTGAAAAATTTGGTCACCATATAGATGCTATAATTTATCCTGATTTACTTCAGAAAATTTAGCTTCTTGCTGTAAAAACCTGTAGATTTGATTATTACTTTAAAACACCTACCAATTAGATTCATTATTAGGTATAGAATTCCTAACAATCAACTTAACATGAGGCTAAAATTTGTTGTTTTCTATTTGTTCCAGCACTTCAAAACTAGCACCAACTACTGCAAGTCTATCAACATGTTTATTTTCAGCTCTAGGGATAGACCGAATATTAATGGCATCAAAATCTTCCATTAAGTCTGAAACCCTATGCCTGTAAGACTTCATTAATGGGTTCTTACATACATTGAATTTTTTTACTTGATTGATTACTAACTCAGAATTTCCAAAGACTTGTAATGTGTTGATTCCTCTTTTTCTGGCCCAAAGTAAGCCATGAATTAATGCTTCGTACTCAGCTACATTACAAGTTCATGAAAATTGAAGACTTAGAGTTGTAAAATACCTTTTGTTTGTTGGGGAAGTGAGCATCAGACCTGCTCCCTGCCCCTTCTTATTCTTAGCTCCATCAAAATTAAGCTTCCAAATCCCTTTTGTTGAATTTTCTATTTTGGACAACAAGGGAATTGCTGCATTTTCTTGATGCATGCAATAGACACCGAAAAGATGTTCTTCAACCTCTTTAAAAGGATCATGAGCATGTTCTTCAACTGTTTTCTCATCCATAAACATGTTAGACACACCCTCTAGTGCTGTAATCTGAGCCACATCATCAAAATCAGATTGATCTAGAGTGGAATAATTTTCCAAAGCATTCAGTGAATGAGGCTTAATATGAAATCTAGTCAATGGCTCTGAATTGATGGTAACTTTAGTGCCATAACATGTAGTGAAAAATAAGAAATACTAATCAAAAGAGAGGTAACCTCCTATTTTTTCCATAAAGTATCTAGATAGACACAAAGCAAAATATGGAGGTAAATCCACAACAGTAACATCTTACAACATGGAAACACTTGGGCAAGAATGTAACGTTAACTCCGAATTTTTGATTATACCAACTATATTGGTTGTAGTCCCATCAATCTGTATAACACTTTTTTCTGTTGGCTCATACTGCAGGCCTAATTTTTCAGCAATTGGCTTTGGCATAACTGTGCTACTGGCACCGCTATCCACCATGTAGTTATGAACTAAATTTTCTTTAATAATCAGGGATAGATAAAAAGGTGGTGGCTTCTTTATGTCATGAGCATTCAAGACCTTTTGAACCATCCATCTAACATCCTTTACACAATCTTGATCAAGTGTTCCAAGGACCATATCTCTATTTTGGACTTCCTTTACTGTTGCTTTTGAAGAAATCTATAGTTTAGCTAGTTCATGAGAGAGTAAATCTTGTTGTCTTGGAATGCTTAAGGCATCCCACATTGAGATGTTAACATTGTTCTTCTTCATCACATCAACAATATTAAAAGAAGCAACAGTCTTAGAGATAGACTCGACCATTTTAGCATAAGTTTTAGCAAAAATTGATTCTGCTTCGGCAGCCTTGGATATCTGAGGGATAAATAATCTTCTTGGATCAGGCTGAAGCTATTTTTGTTGCTCTTTACCAGCTGCAACACTTTCTATTTTTTGAGGGACAACAGGATTGTTGGCTAGTTTCGAGGCTGTAGATGTTGATATATCAGTAATAGTGGGCAGCATAGGTCTATTTTTTTGTTTTTTTAATTTTTGGTAGATTTCTCTTGAGTTCTAGTGGTAACAGTAATGAAATCCTCCTCATTAAATTTGACCAAATTTTGTTCAAGTGTTTTTTGAACATGACTTTCTTGCTACCCACCCTCCATTTAAGGTATGAACAATGCTTTTGATTGAGGTTATGTAATAAGATTCAGGTTCAGGAATGCATCTGGGCAATTTGTAGTTTGATGTGGTTCATTACAAGGTTGGCACCACTCTTTTGTAGCCATATTAAGTGGAACCAAAGTGTTAGATGCACTAGGAACATTAGAATCAAACTGCCTTTACTGATAAGGCTGCCTATTCTGCTGGTTTTGCTGATAAGGAGCTTGATATGGCCTATTAGGCAGTGTAAGCTTATTTTCAATTGATGTCAGCTTATTTCACATGGTTTGCCAGGCTTTAAACATATCTAGGGATGGGGCTGCAACAATAGGCTCTATAATTGTAATAAGTTATGGGATAGGAGCTAAATCTTCCAAAAATGGCATTGTAGGCCTTGGTGCTAATTTTCCAACTTGAATAAGGCTATTTTTAGCTTTTATAGCAGTGTCATAGGCCCCTAGAAGAGTAAAAGCTACCATGGATTGGACCATAGTTGCAATATCACTATTTAATGCTCTGAGGTAATAAAGGAAAGTGTGATCAGCTTAAGGCTTAACACTTGCTGGGATTCTTTCCCAAGTTCCAGAAAAATGAATGTTGAAACTAGACAAATATTCACGAGGGGCTCTCTTAATAGTAGATAGTTGTTCTATCAGGGATAAATGATCTGAATTGTATTAGAACTGTTCTAGTAATTTTTCTCCTAATTCATCCCAAGTTTTTATGCTTCCAATCTCTAGGTTCCTATATCATTGCAAGGCTTGTCCTTTAAAAGATGCAGCTAAAAGTCTTAAAGCTATGTTTTCATGAGTAATATTGTGCACTGCACATATAGGCTGCAACATCTTTAATATGTTCAGTAGGTGTAACTTGATTTTCACCAGTAAATGATGGAAAACTTTTCAAAGCAGCGTTGGGAATATCATGGTACATTGGAATTACTAATGGGCTGCCACTAGTGAAGGTCACAAAAATTCTGGGTGGTTGAATAGCCATTTGAAAAATAGGGATATTGATTGAAAAATTTATACGTGGTGAAGGAATATCAGGAGGATTTTCAAAACCAGGTCTGTTATAATGCAATGTATTACCAACCCTTCACCTTCTAGCAAAATTCGAAGGTAAAGAAACAAACTCAGAATGATTTCCTCTTACCGATGATCTTGTAGTCACTTTAGGCATGGAACATGCTATAGTACTTGTTTGAAATTAGCTTTACGGAGTTGCCAAAAGATCGTAGAATCTTTAGAATTAATTTGTTGCAGCTCTGCTCCTGAAAGTAACTTTTATTTGTTGTAAATCTACTTTTTGATCTACTCTAGAATCTAGGATTTGCATGCAGATCTGATTCGTTGTCCCACCGAGCATGCCAAAAACTGTTATCTCTCGAAAGTGCACCTGGTAGAGAGATGGCAGCAGGTTTTTCTAAGTCTACAAAATATCTCTCTCTCTCTCTCTCATATAGATACAATGGGGACACCTCAGGTTTGTGGGTATACCTATTTTGAGGTGAACCTCCGGGGGTTAAAAGGTCGGTTCCTTATTGGTGTTCACTAAATTGTTTTCTGGGAGTTTTAAGGGCAAAAGATGACTTATAAATTTAATAATACTAAGGTGATACACCAAATTTGAGATGAGGACTCGACTGAGTGACATACACAACTGATTTGTGAAGAATTCTTTAAGTGCATGAGCCAATTACTACTTTCTGCATGGAATAAGGGAAAAACACTTAATTTGTGCTGAGGGAGAATCACAACAGCACTAGTAAGCTAATATGCACAATAATATTTAGCAGAAAATGGTAAATTTGTAGCAGGGTAAAGTGATTAATCAGGGAATATTGATTCACAAGATTAATATTGACATACACAAGACTACAAAAAAAAAACTTGGAAAGGCAAGAATAATTCACACTCAGAGGGAAAAACTGGTAGAAATTGCTTCAGTACTCATATCAAAAGTTCTCTGGGAAAGTTCTTAAAAAAAAAAAAATCCCCCCTTGTGCTTTGCAAGAGCACACAATATATAGCAAAAGTTTACACCCTTCCTAAAAATATCCTAAAGGTTGTACTCGCCCATGCATCCTAATTTTATCCTTTATTTAATAATAAATAAAGTAATAAAATAATACAGACTAAAGCATGTGATAAAAATAGGCATTATCAGCCTTAGATACAATTCAGTCAAACCAAAGTTTACTATTCTATTTTTAACAAAGAAAGGTGTATAATTTGCTAAAATTACAAATTGCTTGCTAGGCAAGTCTTCTCTCTTTGCACATGCAAGTTCATCATCTTCTCTATTTTGTCCTATTGTGAAGGCATGCAAAATCATCTCTTGTGTGTAGGAAAAAGGATGTAACCTTAGCCATATTTACAAAATTTAAAATGAAGTGGGGACCACCTCCAAGGTATGCATGTTTTGATTTTTCCACCTTTCTGGATAGTCACATGAGTGACACTTGCATTTTTTTTTTAAAACCTCATGTGGGGACCACCTTTGATTTTAGATGCTGCCACATTATGGACTTAGACATTATCATGTATATAATATTTAAAGGGTGTCACCCTTGGGCTAGCCCATCATGCATTAGTTCCACCACCTTTGAGCCTTGGCACATAATACAATTATCACCTTTTCAGTGATCATGGTGTATAATATGTTTTAATTTTGTGGGCATGCACACTTTAGACTTTGTAAATTCTTGGCAGAATGATTATTTGTTGGTCCACGTGGGCCAGTCCCCTCCATGATGACTCACCCTTCAACGAACCTTATCCTGTGGTAACTTGATCGTGGGTGGTTTGGCTTGGATTCTTTGAAGTGTTTGAGGCCTTCAATCTTTGTACTGTCATCTCTGCCACTATTTATTTTCTAACCCAATATTAGGGTTCTGGCCTAAGCATTAATTCCGGTCGATGGCGTTTAATTGGGCTTACCACTTTGGAACTTGTGTGGACCAATCACCTTCCGATTTGGCACTTGGCATTCGATGAGTCATTGATCTTTACCATGGGTTAGGGTTTCAGAACCCTAGTTTTCGAATGCAAGTTAATACACTCACGAGCTCTGCTTGGTCATTTCATTTGGTCTTCATTTTGTACGGGCAAATCCCTGGAAATTTTTTTGCTCACTCTACAACTTTGATGGAAACTTGTAAATTTGGAATCCTTTGAGCCTGCATACATTCTTCTTGATCCTTTGACGTCATAGTTTCTTGAGTGTTGCATGCATTTTTGAAGAACTAGAGGAATTTTTTTTGCTTTTTGGTTTCGTAGCTCATCTTTCCTTCATGTATATGATCTAAAGATCATTTAGATCTTTCATTTTGTTTCTGTATCTCTTCGTGGAGAGATAAATCTTTGTTTCTTTCTAGTCTTCATGCTCTTGGTAGTTGTTGAGCTCGGTACGAGCCTATAGAGGGAAATGCCGCCATTATTTTTCTTGTCTTCTTGTTTCTTACACGGTGAGTTCTTGCACTATTTTCTACTTTCTTTTTGAGTTCAGGGTTTTACATTCTTCAATTCTGAATCTTGTTTAAATATCATTTAAAATATTCATAACATGAAATTATTTTGTGGGTTCAGTCTTTCTAATTTTAAAAACTTGAGCTTGAGTCTTACTTCATTGGACATTTGTAGAGGAATTCTTTCTGTGCATAGGTTTGGATATTTAACTTGTAAACTAGCTCAGTACTTCGAAGTGTTGATTATTTTATTTTTCACCTCAATATTCGAACTCTATTTTAGCTCCTTTCTATGTATTTTTTGACGAAATTCTTGTAAACTTGACTCAATACCTAGGAAGTGTTTAACTGTTTGATCTCCATGTTGATACATGAGCTTTTGTTTTGTTTCATCTTCCTGTGGTAGATGCATACTTGGAGTTTATCATTTTCTCCTTCATTCTGTAGATGCTTACTGTTTTGTATATCCTGGGTACTTGTAGTCTACTTCTCTTGTGACTAATTTCTCTTTATGTGTAATGAAATAAAAATTTCACTTTTGAGCTTGGACTTTGTCTGGATATTCACTCCTTCCCTAGCAGTTTGTAAATTTCTTCCATTTCTGTGCAGACTGGTAAACTTCAGCTAAGCAGTTGTAAACTTAAAAAATAAGTTCTTCATTTGATTACAGACTCTATGACGTCTCTTCTTCTCTTTGTAGATGTATACTTGATATTTGACATGATTTCCTTTCATTCTGTAGAGGCAATATGCTTTGTTACATGAGTAGTTTCTTCCCTATAGATGCATGCTTGACTTGTTGAACCTATTTTCTAAAAGGCATGCTTTGGTTGAAAACATGCTAAGTTGTGTAGTTTATTTCTTTAGTTGGAAGATCAATTCCATCATGTGTATTCGGTAGCCTTGACATTTGCATCCAAAATGATTTTCTAGAAGTTTTATATTGTTTCTTTGTTGCAAACATGATTGCATCCCATTCTGTATAATGAAATAAATACTTTTTTTTTGGAAAATGAAGAAAATGCTTAGTTTCTTTTTCTGTAATGGCACTTAACTTTTCAGAAGTCATAGTAGCAATTATATTTCAATTTTTTCATTAGAATATCATTTCTGTTTTTCTTGGAAAAGTCCATTTTGCAAGGGCAAACTCTCGCAAATTTTTTTCTAGAATCCTTCTCCTCTCTAGATTCTTATGATTTGTCTATTATGAAAAAGATGTAAACATCTCTTCTCGTTTGTTTGATCACTTGAAAGAGTTGTCCATTATGTCTTTACTTGATTCATTGAAACTTAAAAGTAGTTGCCCTTTGATTCACACTTGAATTTGGAAATTAAAAGGAACTTTTGATAGTTTTAGCATGATGAAAATATGGGATACCTATATGTTTCATTTGATCATGATATCAACTTAGAAGTGATGAAACATGTACTTTTCTTGACTGTTTTTATTTATTTTGAAGCTCAGATAGCTTAGAAAGTAATGTAGTAGCTTAAAAGCATGTGTTTCAATTCTGTTTTAAATCAAAAGTCAATTTTACAAGGGGAGACTCTGGAAAAAAATTTCCAGAATCCTATTTTCCTCTCTCCCCTTCAAGATTTTTTATCCTGATTTGCAAAGATACTTCTTTCTTGACTCATTCTCATGCTTCTTTCTTTTGTAAACCACTTGAAAATGATATTCATCTTCATTCAGTAGATGCTTTAAAATATCATTTCTATTTTTCTTAAACAGTTAAACTGATTTTCATTTAATGTTGCAATATGTTCCTGCAAAATTCAGAAATGAGTTATAAATAAATAGGCTTTTGGCCTCTCTTGTATCCATGTGTTTTATTTCTCCTTCTTTCCTTCTTCTGGAAACTATTTCCAACTTCTTTCAAGTGTCATTTTCCACATCTGTTTCTTTTGTAAGCTACTTCAGATTCTACCTTTCTAACCCAATCCTTAGCTTCTTTGATCTCTCTTGCTACTCATTTCACTTTATGTGCTATGTCTCTTCTTTTACTACTAGCTCATCTGTATTTATTTCCTTCAAGTACCATTAGATGCATTGAACTTAGAATATGTATTTTTTTTAGAACATGAGCATGGGAATAACATTGTACCTTGAGCTCAATTTGACAGATACTTCTCTTGATTTTGCAGGTATTAGGAGATGGAGATGGAAGCGGAAGATGAGAGAGTTGAGATGGAGATGAAGATGATGCGAAGTGGGGATAGAAGATTGAAAGGAAATGATGGGTTCCTTTTTACTCCTCTACTCTTGTTCTTTAGCACATGCAATATTCTCATTTCCATGTATATGATGATTCACTTAGTCATATCCCATGGCTTGTGTGGGAAAACTTATGTTCTCTTATGAATAAAGCATTAAATTTAAATAATGAGTTTATTATCTCTTTCTGCATTTAGTTTTCCTTTGATTGTACCATGATGTAGACAACTCAATATCTCAATAAAATGAATTAACATAAGGGATAGCTAACATGAATACATGTAACTTCAGTAAGCAACCTTTGAATGAGATATGTCTCCTTGTATGTTGTTTGACTGCCTCGACATCCGTTATTCATTTTGACTCCTTCCTGCTATCTCCATTTGGACATTATTGTCACTGTTTGTTTGTCAATATTTTCTTGATGGAAGTAGTAGGAAAGGAGTCAATTGTAATATTTTATGGCAGCATAGATAAATGTAAACTCATTAATCACAACAATTTTAATGAATACAGAGCAATAAATCTGATAGGCACATAGATAATAACCTTGAATCTGATTACTTGAAAACTGCCACTATGTCTGTTGTTCCAAAACTATACACTTTACGTACTCTTTAATCCGGTGTCTTCATCAAGATAACACAACTACCCTTCGGCGCTTGTGTTCTTTTGCTGAGGATATTCGTGAAATTGCAGACTATGTGAGTTGTTACGTTTTGTAACAGCACACATAGCTGCAGATTTCACTTGATCTCTTTCACAAATCAGCAATAACATAAATTCCCTTAGCTTAGGTATACTTCACCAAAGCTATCCATCGTAACAAAGTTTTGAGTTTCCCATTTTTGCACAAGTGTAAAAATTGTCAACAGGTGATTCACTAAAGAAATCTCGTGTGATGTGTAATATTCACATAAGTCCTTTGTTTTGAGTAATATAAGAAGATTTTTCGTGGGTTTTCTTCTCCTTGATGGTTTCCCACATATATCTTGTGTTCTTGTGTACTCCCTTGTTCTTTTGTATGATGTTCCATGCTTCATATGGTTGCATTGATTAATGTATGATGAATGAATGCTTTAAACGATGTATATAACTTAACACAGCTAAAGCAAAAATTTTGTAAGGACATGTTTACCCCTCTTAGTCATTTTGATTCCAACATGCATGACTACATAACTTTATGAAAACACTAGAATGGATATAAATGATTTGTTTTAAAGTGGATTTACTAAGTACATTAATATGATTAATTAGAACACACAAAAGTTGTCTAATAGATACTCAAGATGAATACACATTTTAAAAAATATCTTCAAGCAAACTATCATATTTAGAACCCTCCTAATATTGTCTATTAATTTTTGGATCAGTGTTTTGTAAACACTAATAAACAGTTCTCTTCATTAGGGGAAGGGGTTTTAGTTATCTCTCCCATTCATTTTAGAATCCTAACTTTTGACATGTGGATTCAAGTTACAAATTACTATATTATGTATAACTTCAGTTGGCGTGTATGTAACCTGATTTTAACCTATGGAGGGACCTGTGTATTTGTTAAAACCACCTATTATAACCCTTATTTCAGATATTTGTTTATCTGGAAGTGCATCCATTTTATTATATTCTTGATCTAAACATCCTTATTTGTAATGATGTTTAACCTATTAGTATTTACAATGGTTCTGAATGATGTGGGACTTCATAGAAAATAACTCAAAAATGGAGGGAGAAGTAGGGAAGAAAGGCATACTAGACTCTCTTTTAACCTACAAATATTTCAAACACCTTTTATCTCATCTAAACACACAAAACTAGAGCAAACAAAAAATAGTGTTAACTCAATTCTTTTGTAAAATCTAGGCAAGAAGTCTAAGGAAGTCACAAGAGAGCAATTGAAATTTTGTATCATCTAACCAAATAATAGTAGTTCATCTATAAAGCATATGCTAAACGTTAATTAGCTTAACTAGTGTTCAAGATAATTAGATTCCATGCACAAATAAGAGTAATTATCACTTGCAAACATTCCCAAATCACCAAAATCTACAAGATTGAAAATAAAATCTACAAAATCAAGTGTTGGAAACATCCACTAATGAAAATAATATCAACATTGTATAATATATTACCCTGCAAATTCAACTAAGATTAGAAGTGAAAACTCTATTTAATAAATCAAGAGATTATTGTTTAGGTCTAAATACATGAATCAACAATTAAGAAACAATTTACATTTCAAAAAACTTGTTAAATTCCAAATTCCCTCTCTATATTAAATTCAAATCCAAATCCTTTTTACAATTAAATTACACTAATTTATAGAATAATGGATTTCTCCATACTCTTTGCATGTTTTGTAACTTCCCAAAATAGAAAATTTAATCCTAAAACAACTAAAATTAGAGCAATCTAGATTACTAAAGCTAATTTAAAGCTTGAAATAGGAACATACTCCCATTTTATACTTATTTGATCTCAAAATAAAAAAATTTACTCATAAATATAGATATCCTCTATTAAAACCATATTTAAACTCTAGTTGAGTGATTTGGCTTTCACAATAATCTTTATAATTAAAAATAAATTCCCCATTTTCTTTATATGGCTCTAAAACTAAAAATTGTTTTATCTTTGTTTGTGGCCACATGAATGTCATATTTGGAGCTTTAAAAAAATTTAAAATAGCTCATTTTATCTCTTGTATTCTTTTTTAAATGATTGGTCCTCATTAGCAATTTTTGGATTTCTCGAGTTGTTCCCTTGTCATTTTTGTCTCAATCTCTTATTTGATAATCAATTGGTCAGTTAGAAAATTTACATTAAAGCCTTTAATATAAATATTATTTGTTAAATTATTTTAATTTTATCTTCTTAATTAAAATTTTCACCACATATTAACCTTCAAATTTCCACTTCTGTCTTAGTTATGTGTCTCATTAATTATCACTACCTCTTTATTGCTTTCACGTGTTCAATGATTGTTTCGTTGCTTGGCTATTTGTTTCATCTCTCCACTGATACTAGCCACATGGGCCTCATCATGGTCAATTTGTAACAGGATTCAAAACTATGTCTTTGTAGGTTTTGGGAAACATGTTTCCTCCATACCTAATGTTTGCCTATTTGTGAAAAATGTAATGAATCAGTGCACTTTCCTCCTACATGACTACTATATTTGACCACCATCATACTTTACTGATTCCACTGATGTCTGACACTTGTCAACTATCGACATATCCTCACAATGCGTGGCTTACAAACATAAAAATTTGTATCTTGTTATTTCTATGATAGTTGACGTGTGTACATAGGGAAGAGGACCCCATAATCGTGCACCCTAACTTTAGGGGCATGTAGATATATGTAGGGGTCTCGTCAAAATAAAAAAATTATATCATCGTATAGCATATCATCATGCCATATCAGTGTTTTCATTTCACGTGTTTATTTGGAGGGAAAAATATTTTTTGAATTGATTTAAAATGAAAAAAATAATATAAAGCATTTGAAAGAGGTACCAATGACCGAGCGCCCAATGTCTCACATTGTCATTGGCTCTTAAAAAGTGTCAATAATCAAATAGTGAACAACTATTAGTCATTTTTTCGACAACCAATGGTGAAAATCAATGTACATATATTGGTACCTGCACAATTATTGGGTCCTCTCCCCTAATCAGTTTCTCTGTGTAGATTAACACTTTATACTTTGTAATGAATTCAACGCACCACTGATGTATTCTATGTGTATGAGATCGATGGCCTTTTAACTTTGACAAATTATACTAACGTTATTAAAATTAATAGTTTCTTCTTTAAATGAACTTGTGAGATTAGCCATCATTTAACCATATTTTACTTATTTCGACTCCCAATTGCATCTAAAATTTAGTTTCTCTTTCTCC
Organism: Taxus chinensis; assembly: GCA_019776745.2. NCBI lineage: Eukaryota > Viridiplantae > Streptophyta > Pinopsida > Cupressales > Taxaceae > Taxus > Taxus chinensis. The sequence goes on from CM034150.1 coordinate 163,069,387, forward strand.
ATGGTCTACACACATAATAGATAATTATATAAAACATTAAATCACATGTATTGATCTAAGAATAAATTTATAATTTATCTTTTAAGCCCTTGGGAAAGTTTAAATGATGAGCTTAGTTAAACGTAAACATTATTTGAGATTTGGACATACCTTTAAAACCATTAACGAGTCAAACTATTTTATTTGTATGATTTAGTTCAAAATGTGAAAACCAAAGGTCTTTTTAGTGAATTTTATAAGCTCAAAACTTTATTTTTGATGTTTCTACACAAGGAGGTATTTATTTTCTTATCAAAATGTAATGGGGTGTGGTGGTTACAAATAATTCTGGGAGGGAATGAGCCACTAGATGTAAATTATGTGTGAAGGGACTTATTAGGAGACTTAGGAGGGATAGAGCCACTAGATATAACATGTGCATGAGAATGCATATTAGGAGACCTAGAATGAAGAACCATAAAAGCATAACGAGATAATATAGGAAGAGGATCCTTAGAAGGAATACCTCAAATTGTAAGTACGTGTTATTATTGAATAAACTTAAAACATTGGTGTAAGATAGATCATCTTACGGGTGACGTGAAATATTTCTCTCTAATTTAGTACTTAGTTCTAGTTGCAAAATGTATCGAAACTTATTAAAATTTGAATTATTTTAGATATTATAATAAACGAAAAACTAGTTTTTAATAGTTTTAACACTATATATTACATAATATATAAATATACAATCATTTACAAATCTACCATGAAAACTAGGATATTTACAAGCATACCCAATTGATATAGCCATTAAAATTGCATGAGAGGTTAGAGGAATTACTTATTTGATATCGAACATGTTTCATATTATGTTACCACCAGAACTAGGAATTGTGTAAAATTTTGGACAAACCTAGATCAATTGTTCTTTGAAAATATTCTCAAGGGCATGACCATATAAAAAAGTTAGGACTATATTATAAAAACCAACCCTTCTTATTATCTAGGACAGTTAGCTCTTCAAAGTCTGATTTTTCTAGGTTCCTTCATTTTCACCTATTTCAAACTTGTGTATATTTGGATCCACATTTAACCCTAGATTTACACTTGTACCTATAAAAAACACTAGTTATCATGTAAAACACTCAAGCACTCATTATATCTAAAAGTAAAATATGTAAATGTTTGGTCTAGACTGACCTTAGTGGTCACCCCATTTTTGGGTCATCGAGCATTGCATTACTTTTGAAACTCCATGTAGTTCTCCCAGTGCTTTATGTAAATGTGCATGCAACTATCCCTTGACCTAGGTTGTCCCTTATGCTTCCACACTGATAGTAAGCTATGCTATTTCATCCCAATAAAAACCCTTGTGTGTAGATGGAAAATTCAAATTTATGCCCTCCTATGTGATGTATGCAATATATAGATGTGTCTCTTATTTCTTTATTTTGGTAGGTGGTAGATAAATAGGTATTTTTTAGGTGATAAATGCCTATAATTAACTTGGATATACATATTATTTTTTGCTTTAAAAATTATACCATAGCAGCGAGAAAGGATGACCCAAAAAATAGAACCTTAAAGAGAAAATAATCAGAAAGAAAAAGGTGCCAAAACCATGCAACATGGGTTAGGACTGTAGTATGTTCTAAACCTTGTTATAAGATCTTAGACCAGGTTCAGATATAAAATAAAAATGAGTGGGAACTACCATAGATCTCTATAAAATAGCAAAAAAATCCTTGATCAAAGAGGTAAAATAGTGAAATACATGTTCAAATCAAGAAATAAAAAATGAAACAATAAAATACTCATGCCACTAAGACCTAGTTTCATTACACCGATACATTTGTTAACTCTTATTTCAAAGTACTATTATTTATTGGTATTTTCATCTTCTTAGGTTGGCCCTATCATGATAATTTACCTTAATAACCCTTTATAAACAAGTTAACATCAATTCATTTAATAGTCTAGTGTACTATTGGAACCCCTATTACAAACATGTAAAAGGCACTCAAAGCTCCCTAAATCTTCCCACACTTGATGAAAATCCACTAGGGAAACTACTACTATATTTTTGAAGAACTCAACTATGTAAAGGATTCTAGCTTCCCTCAAATCCAATAACACCAAGATCCCACTTCTGAGTTTTAACAAGAGCACAATTCTATCAAACATGATCAAAGAGGTTAAATTTTCCAACTAGCTACATTCATACAAATGTTACATGTTAGGTAGAAAACTATGACTGGTTTTATGCCTCTTCAAAGTAGTGCCAACATAGTGGTACATGGATTGCACTTCAACTCAAACACTAACCTTCTTGTAATGTCTTCTACCCATAGCTAGATTTTTGAAGTGATTCAATTAATTATAGATGATATCAGGATTGTGTTATAGCTAGGGTTTGATAGTGAAATACATTATAAGTAATTGAAAGATTCATTGAAGGACCCATAAAATTACAAAACACCATTATAAAGGTGTCTAAGATTGTACAAAAGGGGATGGTGTAGATTATACATCCCTACCAAGTTGTACAAATCTTACACCCTAGCATTTTCAATTCATAGTCTCTGCAATGAATTTTCTCCAAGATTTACAATCCCAAATTATCTAGTATGTCTTCCTATATAATTATGTATACATAAGTTTCTCTTCATTTTGTGTATTTGATCTTGTATTCATTCATTGTAAGAACTAATACATTATTATGATGTGTACAATTAATTTTGGAAGTTAATTTATCATAATAGATCCTAGTTTCCTAACCTTATATTCATTTCTATGGATGTTAGGCCCCTAAATCCTTATATCTAGGTATTGGTTAAGTCCTACATTGAAAACAATTATTTTTCCTTTTTCTTGATATTCTTTGGAGCATGCGACAGTTTTGGGAAAGAATGAAGAGTTGGGTGCGAAATCTAGGGTAAAAACCATGAATAGAGATAAAGTAAGAGGATAAATTTATACGAGTTGATTTGATGGAATAAGAAAGTAAAAACAAAAAAAAATCATGGAAAATAAATTTGGCATGCAAGAAATATAAATGCTAAAGATAGAAAAGTAACTTTTAGACACCCTAAAAATACATACCTATTTCTAGCTCTTCCTAACTATCTCTATCCCTTACATAATATGCTAATATTGGTTTTGGAATAAATTTTATGCCATTATCCTCTACATTCATTTAAAATTAATTAAATTAATTATATCATTCAACCCATATCACTATTTCCACACAAGGGAAAATTTGGGAGCCAACATTATAACTATTTGTGGTTATGACAACAACAAACGACAATTTTCTAGAACAATCACCCTTTATATATAAGTGGGCCAACGAATTCTTAAAACCATTTGTCACATCATTAATGTGGAGACTTCATATAATATCTTTTTAGGATGACCTTGGATACATGTGATGTAAGTTGTGCCTTCCACATTTCATCGATGCATAAAATTCCCCCATGATGGAAAATATTTTACCTTGCTTGTTGATGCAAAACCTTTTGAATATTGTAAACTCCTAGAGCCCAAGTATAATGAGGCTAATTACCCTCCTTCTAACAAATAAGTTGAGCCTCGTGTCATTCCAGATGTAGATAATCGCATCAAACCTGACATACTTTTTCAATCCCAATCATCTACATCTAGTTCACAATAGTCTATGTCCAAGTCATCCACTGAGATCAATTTTCCTTATAAATTTCTTAGTGAATACACTCTTTAAAACGATTTCTATATTAGCAAGATTTTGTTATTTGCACATAGTTATGGATGACCCAATTCCTCCCACTTGAAAGAATCTCCATTTTACAAACTTGGTAAAACTTTCGAGAGGAGATATGGATTCTTAGAGGATGAACCCATTCATGGCTTTGATGTCTATTAATTATACAAAGATTGGATGTCTGGATGTTATGAATCAATGGACTACACCAAGGACCACAAAATGATAAGAAATATGAACTAGAAAGGAAAATGACTCGGCCCTTAGGAACAAGGTCATCTTGAACCTATAAACATATGAAGAAAATCTATACCATTATGGTCTAGTTTATGAAACCTTTGAAAAGACACCCATAATATTTAAGATAACGAATAGTGAAGAGGACTCAAACCTTGAAGATGAGACTAGTTCCACACATAACCTCTTTGAATACCTAGATGAAACCACCCTCTTCCTTTAAATTCTATCCATTCACACCCTTGACATCATTTATCCATATCTTATCCTTCATGATAAAAAAATCACATCTCTATGGACCTTTTCCAGAATGATGAGGCCATCAAAGAGTTCTTAAGACTCGGGACCCTATTCCCTATCATATCATAAGAAGGGATTTGATATAAACCTCAATTCTTCTAATTACTTTTGTGAGTAATTTGAGTTCTCTAGACTACCAAAAATAAGAAGAATAAAAAACTACAATCTTGAATAGTGAAAACCTCATCGAGGCACTATGTGAGAAGAAAAAAATCAAAAAGGATAAAAATAAACAATAAGAAATGGATGTATCTCTTGGTGAAAAATGGTTTGAGGCACTAGATAGATAAGAATCAATACTAGATTAGATATATGGCATGTACAAACCTACAAAATCATTCCAAGGTAATGATCGATCCAAGTTGCTGTTAGAAGAGACCACCACAATCAATATTGGAAAAAGTGATAATCCTAAACTATTATAGCTTGGTGATGCAACCTAGAATTCAGTGACACAAACCTAATGAAACCCTATGCACACTGACACATCACTCGACCTATAATGAGTGCTCACCTGAATCATGTAAAGGTACCAAGTCCCTCTTTAGGGTTGTTGTATCAGGATGTTAGCATAATGATGACTTAACATATATAGTTCCATTGCTAACATATCATTCTACAGAGCATACCAGATCTATATCCAAAGAAGAACATAACTAAATATTAACCATGATGAGATCAAATACATACTATAATTAGATACTCATATAACTAATACATAGATTCAGTCAATGTCCTCCATTATATTAAATGAAATAAGTTTACATAAGCCTCATTACAATATCAAAAGTATGCACGTAGCAACATAACACTGTATGTATTGATCTCATCACCTCTCTGTTATGATATTCTCTATAGATCCTCTATATCTCTTATTACACAGTCTACTACATATATATATATATAAGGGTGAGGACTTTCCCTTCACCGCTTATCCATTCCATTAATAAGGCGCATGTTATTCTTAGCCACACGCCTTTACAAAAATTGCCACACATGTAAGTACGCTAACAATAGATTACTACTAACTGACTGACAGTAGCATATATATTTCCAGCTTGTGTCCATACAAAGTGCTTCGTATCCAATCCTCCAAAAATATCCAATTCATGGAGCACACGTCTCTACCTCATTTGTGTGCTTTGCACGCCATCTCTAAAAATAGACCTTTATGAGTGAAAATGGCTAAGTCCTAAAAACTAAACTTTTGTTCCACATGTGCCTTCTCCCTATCCATTCGTGCCCTTGCATACGAATTACTTTCCCACGTGAAATTTTTATGTACTTTCTCTATCAAGTTTATGTTGATCAACATTAACCCACACTAATTTCATTGTCACCCCGATAATGGTCATCTCCAGAATTGAAGTAAAGAATAGAATAATGGAAAGAATGGAAATAATGAAAATAATGTATGAAAGAATACTTGTACTCCATAGTCCCTTCTAGATATTGCATCTCATAAAAATTACTTTCTAGAGCCATCTCTTCTTCTTCTTTTTCTACCACCTTCTTCATTCCCTTCACCCCTGCTACAACTACTATCTTGGGTTCCATTTCTACCTTACAATACTTTGTAGATCCTTTCCGCTCAAATTCTAAAAATGTGCGAAGCAAACCCCTAGTCTTAATTCAGCATGCCCTAGGTTAAATCACGTGCCCTAGCTCCTCTCTATCACCTCATGCTCACTGCAAACCCTTCACCACCAGAGGACACAAGCTCTTTCTATGCACATAGATCTCTTTGTCATGACTAGTTATACACCTCTCACACCTTAATACAATCACTCTGCTCTTTGCACTTGGCTCCTTTTCAAATACTCTTAATCACAATGGTAAAAATGAACTCGTATCCCATCTCTTATATAGATTTTCAAATTTATTGATGCCATCCATTGCTCCTTGAACTACCAACTATCCTCTCATTAATTGACCAATTCCATCCTTTCCACGCATTACATCTTCGCGCCTCAGCTATAACCTTCTAGCGCGCCTTCCTACCATCTGGTCACAGAACTTCTCTTCAGTGCGTTACTTCCTTTCACCTGGGTACGTCGTCATTACACCTTCTATTGGTAGTTGCTATGGCCTCTTCTTACCTCACGTTATAATGTTCCTTCATTCATCTTCATCTTTGGTCACTTTTTAGAAGTAATCCTTTGACTTGAAGGGCACCTATAGCAACTTATTCTTTTCACCTTTCAATTCCCACAATATTGTTCTTGGATATTGAAAACCACCCCACACTAAAAGGATGCGTAGTCATCTGCACATAAACATACTTCATGTAGTAATTAGCTTTATGTGCGCAAGAAAATTTATTTCATAACACACCAACTAAATTGAAAAAACATAGAAACAAAGAAGGAAACACATTAAGGAAATAAAAAATTGAAAACCTAATCTAAATGAAAATACTGCCTTATTACAAACACCAAGAAGACTTATTTATAGTAGGGATTCAACCTACTCCCGTTGAAGTAACTGGGTAGCTGTGTGCCATCAAGTTCTTCTAACTGGAAAGTGTATGTTTCAAGGATGTAAGTGATAACATACAACCCCAACCAATGTACCTTAAGTTTTCTTGGATGATGCAAGAACTTAGAGTCATAAAGAAGTACCATTTTTCCAATCTCAAATTTCTTATCCCTTATGTTTTTGTCATGTCAGGACTTTTACCTGGCCTTTTCTTGCTTCTGATTCCAACATGCTATGGCTCGTCTCTCATCGAGCTGAATTATATTTTCAATCCATTCTTCTAAAGCTTGTTCATCCGCTAGACCTCCAACGTGCGCAATACACAAAGAATGTAACATAAACTCCATATGAAGAATGAATTTTGAGCCAAACACTAATTGAAATGGTGTGGCCTTTTTCAACCTTTTATATGTTGTTCAATATGCCCAAAGTACTACAGATACATTATCATCCCAATCCTTTCTCCTAACATCATAGATTTTTGTCAATGTGTGGCCCAAAATTTTGTTGAAAGACTTAGCAGTCCCATTTTCCTGAGGATGATAGGGTGTAGTCTTATGGTTTGCAATCATGAACTCATCCAATAAAATTCTAATTGTCTCATTAAGAAAATGTGTACCTCTATCACTGGTCAAACTCAAAGGACATCCATACCTTGTAATAATATGTTCCCATAGAAATTGAGTTGTTATAGCTGTTGTACAGTCCTTGGTAGCTATTGCTTCTATCCAACTTGTTAGATAGTCTGTGCAAGTTATAATAAAGTGTGATCCAGTTCTGTGCACAGCTAGGGAAATAAGACCCACAAAATCTATAGCCCATTTCTCAAATGGTTCTTTGTTGGTAATAGTTTTAAGAGGCATTTCATCTCACTAACCTAGTCTTCCAAGATGTTGAAAATGATCACATGCCTTTCAAAATTCCTTACAATCTTTATAGAGGGTCTCTCACCATAATCCAATGAGTAGAATTTTGCACGTTGTGGCATCACCTGTATAGTGGCCTCCTACAATTCCACCATGATCTTCTTCCATAATGCTTGTGTGCTCATGTTCTAATACACAATGATGTAATATTTCATCCAAGACCATTTTGTACAAGTCACCACTAATTAACATATAAGGTGCAACACGTATAGCAAGTTGTTTCTTCTCCAAGGATTTCATTCCTTCTGGTGCTATCCCTGTGCATAAAAAGATAGCAATGTCCTCTAGTTCTAATGGCACATGTTGTAACTTGTATAATTGTGCATCTGGCATAGTATCCTCAATTTCCTGTGCTTCTTCTCCTGACTATATTCTTGATAGATGGTCTAGTCCAGAATTACTTTTTCCTGGTTTTACCACAACTGTGAAATCAAACTCTTGAAATAGGAGCACCCATCGACATATGTGCCCTTGTAAAACATGATTATTTACCAAATACTTCAATTCCATGTGATTTGTATAAAATATGAATTGTATAGCTAGTAGGTGCTGATGAAATTTATGTAATGCATAGATCATGGACAAAGTTTTAAGCTCTGTAGTTGTGTAATTCTGTTCTGCAAGAGTCAGCTTTCTACTAGGAAAACAAATGGGATGATCTATAATACCTTCTCTAGGTTAAGCCAACACCATGCCAATGGCTGTGTTAGAGGTGTCAACATGTGCATGAAATTGTTTTTCCCATGAAGGATAACGTAAAATGGGCGTGGTAGTAAGTTTCTCCTTTAATGTCTAGAATGCGTGTTTCCGTTGTTTTCCCCAATAGAATGTACCTTTCCCTTTCAGTAACTCTTCTAAGGGTGCAGTCTTTAACATAGCCTTTGATAAATTTTTTGTAATATCCTGTATGTCCCAAAAATTCATGCACCTCACTTTTACTAGTAGGCTCCCCTAGGCCTATAATTTCTGCAACCTTTGTTGGGTCAACCAACAAAACCTCCTTACAGATTATGTTCCCTAAAATTATCCCAAATGGTGTAGTAAATATGCACTTCTTGATGTTCAAAGATATACTCAACCGTCTACACTATTCAAAAATTAAGCACAAATTGTCACATTGGTCCTTACCTAATCCATACACTGTTTAATCATCTAAATATACCTATAAGAAGTTGTGAATAAATTCTTTGAACGCTTGGATGACTGTGTAAAAATACAGAAGGGGCATTTTTCAGACCAAAAGGCATCACAATGTAGGCAAAGCTACCCCATTTAGTAGTAAATTTATTCTTTTCTTGATCTTCCTAGGCAATCCTAACCTAGTGATACCCAGAGAATCCATCTGTAAAAAAATAGATTACGCACCCTGCAACTCCTAGTATTTCCTCAGTAAATCTTACACATGCAACATTCATCTCCCTATAGTCCACACATATTCTAATTCGTCCATTCTTCGTGATACTGATCACTATTGGACTAACCCATTCTAACTCATCAAAGGGCTTGATAATTCTAGATTTCAACATTTTTTATCAATCTCTTCTTTGACCTTGTCACGCAGATTGGGGTTCATTTTGTAAGGCCTCTTTCTAATTAGGTGTGCCACCTCTTTAAGATTTATCTTCATCTCCCTAAAGATTCATGCATGCCTTTAAGTTTGTGGTACCCCCTAGGAAATAGGTCCTGGTAGTCCCTTAATAACTCTATGATTTTTGCCACTTCAAATTTTGACTAATAATCCCCAATTATGGCTTCCTTAGGCTCAATATCTATTCCCATATTTACTTGCTTTGTCTTCATAGGTTCATGATAGGTGTGTGTGGTATTATCCATACTATCTAGTACCTCATGCCTCCCTGTTAAGTGGTTTACATCCAGATTATCTACCTCTTCATCATCCACTAGGTAGAATAATTTTCCTTTCTCTTTTTCAAGGCAAGTGCATTGAAGTAATATTGCATTGGCCTCTGGTTCTTTATCAAGACGCGCTCCTGAGTCCTCTTTATCTAATAATTCCTAGAGGAGCTCTTCGACCTTTGCACTATCCCCCATAGTTAAGTGTTTGATAATTTTGAATGCTTCATCCTACTGGAGGCTTTATAGAGAAGTCAAATGTCTGTGCCATTCCTGTAACTAAATTCTACCAATTTTTAGTTTCTCTATGGAGTTCTACATATCCAAACTAAGCACATGCACAGCCTTGTAAAGTGGAATAATACTATTGCACCTATAGTGAAGGTGGTAAATCTTCCTGCCCTTCTATCCAGAGTCTCTCACACTTTTGAACATGGTGTTGAATAAGTTGATCACTGTGATAATTGCATATTTGTGTAGGTGCATTTCTCCTAAAGAACTTAGTAGCAAGAGCAACCCCAAATTCATTCCATTTGACTAGATTATCCCTGCGGACAACCCACCAGTGTGTTACTATCCCACGTAGTGTATATTTCAACATATTTCTCCTCTGTAGTGGGTTTATCCATTTTTATTCCATGGCACGCAGGAATACCTTGGGATCTCCCTCTCTTGTGTAACAAGGTACCGAGTTCTTACCTGTCCTCCTTACATAACGTGATTTAGTGCCTCGAGGGGATATGTTCTTTACTTCATGCCCTCCCAACTCATAAGTGTTGTGGGACCAATTATCACAATCAATACTTGTAGTATCACTCATAGACTGTGCATTCTCCCACTGAATTAGTCCTTCTTTGGTTGGTTCAATCATCTCTAGATCTTGGATGGCGTGTACATAAATTATATTCAAATATTCTTCATGTAAGGGCTCAACATAGGGCACATAATTTCCATCTATTAAAGGGATAATGACGCTTTCCTCTTTATTTTCAATACTGATATAGCCCTTGTTGAACCAAAGATTAGCATTATTTTCATAGCACCAAGGATATCCTAATAGAGCTAGGAAATTATCTGATTCTGCTAGTGCTAAAACTTCAAAGTCTCCAGTGAACTTTGCTCCTTGTATGGTAATGGATGCATCTTTTAAAACTCCTATGGGAACGGCCTTAGTCTAATTAGCCATGAATAATACATTAGAGGATGGCTGCAATGTGGGTCTCCCCATTTATACCCATGCATCCAAGGTAAGAATATTAACCTCCGTGCCTGTATCAATCAATGTATTACTAAACAGCCACCCATCCACAACAGCATTCATATTAATTTCCTTTTCATAATCCAAACTATGAGGAGGGAGGTTTGGATGAAGGATCTATCATCCAATCTCAATACTTACGTGCGGAGTGTTCCCTTTCAACCATCTTCCTAACAGTGGAATTATGTTCTCCTGGCGTAACATTTTGCACACTTCACTCAAGTCATCTATATCATTTTAGTCTGTCTCTAATGCTTTCTTCTACTCCTTTAAATATTGTATCTCACCTTGAAGATTCCTTAGCACTTTCATGGTATCCTAATAAAACTCCTTCTGATAGGCAGGATCTGGGTATCGTACATGAAGAAACTCATCCTTAGTGATGGTATTTTTCTATTGTAATGCCTCCCTAGCATGTGTTTCCTTAGCACGAGTCATGATCTTCACGTATAGTGCCTCAGATTCTACTCTCATCTTGGGAATCCATTGATTGTTGGCATCACACTGTATTCTGACCATAATTTCCCCTTTGTTCTTTTGTTAATGTTGCTTACTCAAGTGCTCATATAAGTAAGGGAACTCTTCATAACTATGGTTCTTCCCACAAAAAGAATATGCAATATTTTGAGGATACTCATGCCTATAGTAGTTAGAAGATCCCTATGTATAACATGTGCAGCAAGGAAACTCACTTCTTCCACCACCATGGCCTCGTCCTCTGAATCCACCATGGTATCCTTGACCTCTGCCATGTTTGCATTCAAAACACCCCTCATTCTTATCATAGCGCACCTAATTGTGCTCCCAGTCCTGATGCTCATTATTGCCCTAAGATTTATCTAAAACTTCTATCTACCATACACCAATATCAATAGCATCATGGATGTTTCTAATCATCTGGTAGCCCTCCGTGTCATGTGTTGTAGACCTGCAAATTTTACAGTAGCTTGAAACATTATTCCTTATCACGCATTGCAATAATGAGAAGTGGCTACCACCATGGTTAAAGTGGCATATCTCACAGTCCATCAGAAATGACCATATTGTTCTATGAGGACAACTATCCTTTATGTGACCTTATACTTCATAATCTGTACACAAAATTCCTGAGCGCATTTCATGGGCTTAATTCGCTGATAATTTCTCTAGTTGTTTTTCCATAGTTGCAATTTGTGCCTCTAAGAATGGGCTAACACTAGTGTCAATACTCACAACTACCTCATCACATAGGGCTACTTCTAATGCCTTGAGTGGATCAGTATATGTCTTATGTGACAGTGCCCTCCTAAATGGTGTAATCAATCCCCCAACAAACCATTGTGCATGCTAGTTTGAGTGTATGTCATAAGAAAGATTTGATAATAATGTTTTAAACCATGCATCATACTCTCTAACACTTTCAGTAGTGCCTTGATTAATATCCTTGAGTGCACTTATACTCTTCTACTCAAATTCAGGGATATAAAACTCTTTTGAGAATGCATCCTTAAATGCTGCATAATCCATGCAAGTTTGATCAGGGTCAAACTTTCTGTACCAGCTATGTGCACACCCTTGTAACATAGTAGCAAATTGGCTTGACCTACACTCAGAAGTTGTGATTCCTTTTATGCGCCACAATATTTCCCACATATGTACATGTTCAGTAACATATTCTATGCCCCTATACTCTCGAAGATGAAGAGACATTTCCATATAAATATTTTGGGGTTGGGGTAGACCTTGTCCACTTGATCCAGAACCTCCAGTGTTTCCCCTACCTCTAGAACCTTCAGATCCACCTGAACCAGAACTTCCCATGCCTCCTGATCCTGAACCTGTAGTTGGAATAGGTCCTATAGACATACTCCCTTGTGCTTCAATATTAGTACTATACTGAACCCCTACGATCTATAAAGTAGTTTCTACTCCAGAAGTGAATCCAACATTCAATGTGATCATATTTTGTGTGGATGATGTGCCTGAAAACATACCTCCAAATAGAAATGAAGTCGTCTATCCTGCCATTAATGTACTTTCCCTCTTACTTCCCAAACTCTCTTGTACATTATTTGTCATACTAGATACTGGAAAACCAAGTGCAAGGGCTAGGTTACCATGTGGTTCAGATGTGCACCTGTGGCCCAGGTCATCTCTACTGGCACACTCCCTTGTGAGGCCAAGGAGGGTTCCCTATCATGCTTTCCTAGATGGGGGAGTTCCTGATGCTCTAGCTCCACGTCTTCTACATGAGCTCCAAATACCTCATGAGCCATCTCTTTCCACATCTCCATCCACGTTGTAACATCACGATGCTTCTCTATCTCCCTCTCATGTGCCTCATTATACTTAAGCCACCTTTCTTCTCTCTACATTGCCATTGCTAAGTCCACCATCCTTCACTAGTCCTATCCCAGCCCTCGCGTGTGGTGGGGTTTAGTTAGCCATCGGTTTACTCTCTAGGTTCAAAATTGCCATCAGGATCTTGATCACCAACAGAATTCCTTATAAGTAAGATCCCCATGGATGTCGTAAGAACTAGAATTCAACTACCTCTGGACAAAAATAAGTGGAAATTGATTATTCCAAGATATAACTGTTCAAGACTCCATGAAACCACATATCCATAGCTCAAGTCCAAATCAGATCAACATCATAAAGGGCCTGAAATTCTTCCTATATCTAGACAAGTGTGCGATACCTCCAATTCCATTTAGATGCATAAGTAACCAGCCTTTCATACAGTTCTACTAGAAAGATAGCAAAAGAGCTCTCATATAAGTTGTCATACAGGTTCTGTTCTACCCAAGTGCATGCATTAAACTCAGATCCAATGTTGAACCTCCATGTATATTCTTCTTCCAGATTGTGTATCCATTCTTCAATACTTATTAAGGTCAACAGGTATGTCTTCATTGCGAACCATCCTAAAAAAAACTAAAGAAGAGGTCTCGGCAACCGAACAAGTGAGGCAACCTAGAATTTAGTGACAAAAACCCGATGAAACCCTATGTGTGTTGGCACATCACTTAGCCTAGATTGATCACTCACCCGAATCATGTAAAGGTACCAGGTCCCTCTTTAGGGTTGTTGTAGTAGGATGTTAGCATAACAAATACTTAACATATATAGTTCCATTACTAACATATCATTCTATAAAGCATACCAGATTTATATCCAAAGAAGAATAGAACTAAATATTAACCATGATGAGATCAAATACATACTAGATTTAGATACTCATAGAACTAATACTTAGATTCAGTCAATGTCCTCCATTATATTAAATGAAATAAGTTTACAGAAGCCTCATTACAATATCAAAAGTATGTGTGTAGTAGCATAACAGTGTATGTCTTAATCTCATCACCTCTCTGCCACAATCTCCTCTATATATCCTTTATCTATCCTCTACATCTCTTATTACACATTCTACTACACACACACACACACACACACACACACACACACACACACACACACACACATATATGTATGTATAATGTATATATATATATATATATATATGTATAGATATATATATATATATATATACATATGTATATACATATATATGTATATATATATATATATATATGTATATATATATGTATATATATGTATGTATATATCTATACATATATATACATATATATATATACATACATATATATACATACATATATATATATATATGTATGTGTATATATATATATATATACATACATACATACATACATACATACATACATACATACATACATACATACATACATACATATATACATATATATATATATATATATATATATATATATATATATATATATAAGGGTAGGAACTTTCCCTTCACCGCTTATCCATTCCAATAATAGGTCGCATGCTATTATTAGCCACGCACCTTTACAAAACTAGCCACACATGCAAGTGTATTAACAATAGATTATTACTAACTGACTGACATTAGTAGATCTATTTTTGGCTTGTGTCAATGCAAAGTTCTTTGTATCCAATCCTCCAAAAAATATCCAATGCATGGCGCGCATGTCTTTGTGTGATTTGTACGCCATCTCTAAAAATATACCTTTATAAGTGAAAACGGCTAATTCCCAAAAACTAAACTTTTGTTCCGTGCGTGTGTTCTCCCTATCCATTCATGCCTTTGCATATGACTTACTTTCCCATGCGGAGATTTTGTGTACTTTCTTTGTCAAGTGTTCGTTGATCAACACTTGTTGTGAGCTTATCAGAATAATACATCAAGGAATTCACAACACTGCTTATAGAATTTTACGATTTTTTCACATGATCGTATGAGGATATGCTAGGATTGGATCCTTCCCTAGTTGTGGAAAATCTTCTGGTTCACTCAGGTTAAAAAACCATTAGATAGAAATTAAGGAAATTGTATCCTAAGGTTACATTTCTAGTAAAGGTGGAACTTCAAAAGTTGCTAGAAGTTGGATTTACAAGGTCTATAGACTACTCTGAGTGGATTTATAACACAATGCTTATTACAAAGAAGACACTTGACATCTGAATTTGCATCAATTTTTGAGATATCAACTCAGCTTATCCTAAGGAATAATTTCCCTTACCCAACATTGACATGATTGTTGACTCTACCATACGACATGAAATGTTATCTCTAATGGATGGATTTTCAGGTTACAACTAGATTTACATTGTTGAGGAAGACCGACAGAGGATAGAATTCACAACATCCTAGGGTACATTTTGTTACAAGGTCATACATTTTGGCCTTAAGAACGCATGTGTTACCTATTAGAGGGAAATGATAGTTATCTTTCATGACATATTACATGATGTGATAGAGAATTATGTTGATGACATCCTTGCTAATTCCAAGACCAAAATAGATCATCTAACTATTTTTTGGTGTATATTTGAAAGATTGAGAAAATATAAGGTGCACATGAATCCAAAGAAATGTGTCTTTTGTGTTACTTTAGGGAAACTGCTGGTATTTATAATAAATGCCATCATTATAACCAGCTTCTTAGGAAAGGAGGTCTAGTTCAAATGGACCCCAAGAATGAAAAGATTATTTCTCTAAGCTTACAATAATATTTATCAAAACTAAATATCGGGAGTGATTTTTGTATAGTTTTATAGGTTAGGTGGAACGTTTCTCACCATATTCTTCTTGTTGGTCATTATTTTAAATTTTACTGATATTCCCATCTAAATATCATTATTGCAATATTTTTGATGATTTCACCTCTAATAAAGTCATTTTTATCCAATAAAATTATTGAAATATTCTCATTAATATTTATGAATAATTTGCTTTGTTTTTGTCTAATAAATTAAAATATTCTCATTATTTTTTCATCAAGGGGAATGTTTTGTAATGACACATTCATTATTTGTTTAGGTTCTTCTCCTATTTTGTAACCCCGCAAGAAATCTTAAGGGGGAATGTTGGAGTTTAATCTTTATTTGGGTATATTTAATGTCTCACTATTGTGTATTATTAATATAATGTGAAGTATTAATTCACATAATCCAAATAATGTGATTGGCATGTAGCCTTTTCCTCTTTTATCTTATTAAATATATTCCTTATTATAAGGAATATTGGATTTATATTTCAATTTTAATTCCTTTACCTTTTTGCACCCACCTCCCTTCACTTTTTGCAAAATAGTGACACTAGGAACACACTTAGAAGATTGCTTAATGTAATGAGTGGAGTTAATTTTTATCTCCTTGTGCTCTCTTCACTCTATTTTAAGAGTGTTTGGTTCTCTTCCTTCATACTTGTTCAATACTTTCTTTCAGAGAGTTTCTTAAGGATTTTTTACTCTCTCTCTCTCCCTCTCTCCATTTTATTCTTTCTTAAAAGAAAAATTTTATGCACATTAGTTCTATCTTTTAAATTATCTACTAGCCATCTTTCAATAAAACATGAGTTTTTCTTCCGGTGTACCGGTTTCCCCACTTGAAAAATATGGTCTCAAATATTTTATGGTATGTTTTATGCTTCCATTAATTTCACTATATTTTATTTACTTATGATTCAATATTTTAGTAGTTGATTTTGAATTATTTATTACATTTTTCTTCATGAATTTTATATAATAAAATGTAAAAGATCTCACATGGTCATCATAATTTTTTGTGTTCCACTTATCAGGGACTTGAAGGTTTTTATTTTTTTATTTGTAATAAAGTAAGATTTGTAGCTTTTTTGCAAAATACCCTAAACCGTATTTCTTTTCATGCCAACATTACTTCACTTCTCATGGAGATGGCCCTAATCGAGCCAATATTTTAACTTCCCCAAATAATCCTTGTAGCTATTGCATCCATAAAATATTTGTGACCTTGTGTTAGTTTGGTTACCCTTGACATTGATGGCCACTTTTTTGGCTTTGTAAATTTCTATGCCCCTAATGATGGCCTAAAAGATAAACACCATGGCGATTGTTTGAAAATAATATCCCTCTAGCATATTATCTTGTTTATGGTGAGTTTAATATGATTGAGTCACCCAAAGAATAAGAGAGTTTGATGCCTATGTGAAGGTGTGTGTGTGAATGTAAAGGTTTTTTTTTTTAAACCATTAGGGCTTGTTGAAATCTCTTTACTAGTAGTGATTCTTAACTTTCCAACATTAGTTTAGGTGGTAAGATTTTTTTATATAGTGAAAAACATGTTCTCAAAATGATTTATTACATTATGCTTTGTAATCAACACATGATATTATTTTCTTCATGATGACCAAGTTATCACCATCCATCAAGATATTTTTCTTTTATATAACAATTTTATCACTTTCCATCTAAATTTAGCGAGGTGGATGGAAAAATGTTCCACATTCATAATGTTTTTAGCATTTTTCTCCTTGATTATAATAAGACCAACTATGTGCAGAGTATGGATTATGTAAATCTATATTTAGCAAGAGATAAACCCCTTTGATTTTCAACTATAATCCATGGTTTCCATGTTTTAAAAAAATCTCAAACTTTTATAATTAAAAATAGCTATAGGTTGTCACATCCATGCTTGATTGCATTGGCTCTAGGTCTAAGATTAAGCTTTAAAATAGTTTTTTTAATCTCTTTGAGCTAAGAAATCTAGAAAGAAAACAAAATATGTATAGAATAAAAACAATCATCCAATATAATTACTTGAAATCTCATCAGCATTCTTGTACTACTATAAATTATTGTTATAATCCTATTATATGGAAACAGAGAGGGAACAAACCCTACAATAATGCTTATATGCAGTTCCTTATACATTAAAATCCTTCTTTTTGAAATCAATGTGAAGCCCACTCACATTATAAGATCTCTACATGGTGGAGAAATTTATGGATAATGAGAAAGCACCATGCGTTAATGGATTGTCCTTGTGAATTATTAAAATTTAAATGGTCATTTTTGGGATGTGGCTTAATTTAGGTATACAAGAAATCCTTTTGTAATAAATCCTTAGGGAAAATCATAAACAAAATTAACATCAAATATATCTTATAAGAAAATATTTCCTAAGCTTGCAGTTACTATTTTGAGGCCCATTAAAATTTTGAATATTAACTATAATATCCTTTCCAAGGATCTTAAACCTTTTCCTCATCATATCCTACATACATTCATCATACCAAAATAAATAGGTTTGATTTAAATTCAACATATCCTTGACAACATTATAGCATTATGGGAAGGTGTGGTATGAGATCATGTCTTTTTTAAAATTACATATTTTTATAAAATTAAATTTTGGAAAGTTAGACATGATCGTATATAATATCCCTTCATCCTCTCCATGTTAAAGGATAAATAGTTTTCATATTTTTCTCACTCAAATGTATGAAATCTCTTTTTGAATTCCTCAACTTGTCAACTTGTTTAACTATAAATTTTCATAAATATAAAAGAGGAAAATATTTATCATAGGTTTTTCATCCTAATATTTGATTTATGTGATATGTTAGGTTGTGGAGCCTTTTTCATGTGTGAAAGTGTTGAAGATTGTACACTAAGAATACTGTACACTTTCCACAACTGTCTCGTTGGGGTTGTGCATCTTTGCTTTTTGGCCTTAAAACGTGCCCGATATATTGGGAAACGTGTTTTTCTCATATGGGAGGGATTTTGACCCATAGGTTTATGGGACAGTTTTGGCCCATGGTTGTAATACCCATGGTTTTGTAAAAACTACTTAAGACATTATCTACTTATATGGTTTATGCATATGGTAGGTAATATGTAACATTGTAGATGTTTTTTGAATTCGGGTGTGAATTCTGTAGAGTTTGTTTAGCATAGCTCCAAACAAATCTAGGTACTATATTGAGAGAGTGGTGGCTTGTAATAAAATCTGATCAAGTGATTCTTAGTGGATGTAGCACAAATTGGGTGAACCACGTTAAGTACTATCTCTTTGTGTTGTGTTATTTTAGTATGCACTTTTAGATTGAGATCTGTAATATTTTCTACATATTAGTTTCTATTAATGCGATTCTGTGAGGGATTATTCCACATATTTTTTCCCTTATTTCCTAACAATTGCTATCATATCCTAGTTTTGTTTACTGAATTATTGAATCACAGGGAAAGCTTTAACTTGAGTGGGAGCTATAGAAGATGACAGAAGATCTAGGGTTGATAAATTTAATGGGCATAATTTCAGTCTTTGGAAGATGCAGATGGAAGATTACCTTTATCAGAAGCCTCTTTATATTCCATTGTTTAAGAAGGTGAAAAAACCCTCAAGTATGATGGATTCGAAATGGGATTTATTGGATAGGAAGGCACTTGGGACAATCCGACTGTGTCTTGCATCTTCGGTATTATTTAATGTTTTAAAAGGAAAGACTATAATCGAACTGATGGATGTATTAGGGAAGTTGTATGAAAAACCCTCTGGCTTTAATAAGATATTTTTAATGAATTTTTTTTTAATATGAAGATGTCTGAGAATGGTTCATTAGCAGATCATTTAAATTATATTAATATGGTTGTAAATATGCTAGCTTCGGTTACGATAAAACTTGATGAAGAAGTTAGGGCTTTATTAGTTTTATGGTCTTTACCTGAGAGTTGGAATAGCTTGGTAATGTTGGTAAGAAACTCGGTTCCAACTAACTCAAAGTTTAAGTTTGAGGATGTTGTAGGGATGATTCTAAGAGAGAAAATGCGAAGAAAAATATCTAGTGAATCTTCTACTTTAGGGAATGCTTCGACAATGGAAAATAGAGGGACACAAAAGAATAGAGGAAGCCATGGAAAATCAAAGGATCGGGAAAGGTCAAAATCCAAAAGCAAGATAGTATGGTAGCATTGTGGAAAGTCTAGGCATGCAAAGAAGGACTATTGGGAGCTTCGGGACATGAATAAATAACATGAAGAAAACAAGGAGGAAAACTTGGTAACGGGTAATGTATGTTAGGATGCTTTGATTCTTTCTTTGCACAATATTTCTAAATCTTGGGTTTTAGATTTGGGGGATTCTTTCCATGCTACTCCACATAGGAATTATTTTGTTGATTATGTTCAAGGAGATTTTGGGCATGTTGTTCTTAGTGATGATGAGCCTTGCAGCATAGTTAGAAAAGATTCTATTTAGGTTAAGATGCAAAATGGAAATACTTGGCTATTGAAGGATGTCAGACATGTGCCTACATTAAGATGAAATTTGATATCGGAAGGGAAGTTGGGAAGTGATGGTTGTACTGTGATATTTACAGTGGACTCTTGGAAGGTTACCGAGGGTGATCTTGTGGTGGAAAGAGGTAAGAAGGTTGGAACCTTGTATTTAACCACTTATAGCACTAATTTTTGTAATCTTGTGGCTTAAGAAGTAGATACAACATTGTGGCACTATAGGCTCGGTCATATGAGCCATAAGGGCATGGAGATCATAAAGAAGGATTTTCCTAGATATACATAAACAAGTTTGGAGTTCTTTGAGGACTATATATATGGGAAACAACAATGAGTAAGGTTTCTCAATGTTAGACCTATAAGAAAGAGTGTAAGTTAGAGCTGGTGCATTCTGATGTGTGGGGGCCGGATAAGGTATCATCTCTTGGGGGTTCAAGTTATTATGTAAATTTTATTGATGATGTAATAAGGAAAGTTTAGGTTTATTGTATTAAAAAAAAATATTGATGTATTTGAGACTTTTTTTAAATGGAAAGCCTTGGTAGAGAATGAAACAGATCTTAAGGTAAAATATCTTAGGTCAGATAATGGAGGGGATTATTGCATCAATGAATTTAATGATTATTATTCTAAGAATGGAATCCACAAGAAAAATATGATTCCAATAACTCCGCAGCAGAATGGGGTGTCAGAAAGTATGAACAGAACAATAATGGAACGTGCTAGGAACATGAGGTTGCATGCATGACTGCCTCTTTCTTTTTGGGAAGAAGCGGTGAGGACAACTGTGTACTTGATAAATAAAGGACGCTCAAGTTTCTTGGATGTAGGCATACCTGAGGAGGCTTGGTATGGTAAGATATTTGATTATTCTTTTCTTAGAGTCTTTGGATGTGAGGTGTTTGTCCATATAGACAAGCATGATAGGACCAAACTAGAGGCTAAATCAAAAAAATGTACTTTCATTGGTTATGGTGGTGATGACTTTGGATATAAATGTTGGAGTATTAAGGACAGGAAAATCATTCGATCTAGGGATGTGGTATCTAATGAGAAAGTCATGTATAAGTAGTAGTTGCAGGAAAATAGGGAAGAATCCAAGAAAGAATATGCAGCGGTAGAGGATCTTCAGGATGGAAAAGCTACACATGAATCAGTTCAGGAACCTCCTCAATGGGAACCCCAAACTCCTATATTGAGGAGGTCTTCTATGGTAAGAAGAGAACTTGAATGTTTTCCTCCTTCTCTTTATTATTTTTTACTCACTGATAGTGGAGAGCCAGAGATATTTGATGAAGTAATGTAGGTAGATTCTAGGAAGAAGTGGGAGCAAGCCATGGACGAGGAGCATTAGGATCTCATGGAGAACTAAACATGGGATTTGGTGAAGCTACCCAAAGGAAAAAGAGCATTACAGAATAAATGGGTGTTCAGATTCAAAGAGGAAGAAGAGGAAAGAAAAGATACAGGGCATGGTTTGTGGTCAAGGGGTTTACACAGAAAAAAGGTACATATTATGATGATATTTTTTCTCCTGTAGTAAAAATGACTTGTATTAGAACTATTCTTGGAATAGTTGTAGCAAAATACTTGCACTTAGATCAGCTTGATGTAAAGATTATATTTCTCCATGGTGATTTGGAGGAGGAACTATAAATGCAGCAACTAAAGGGCTATGAAGTCAAAGGTAAAGAGGAGACATTGTGCAAACTAGAAAAGAGCTTGTATGACTTGAAATAAGCTCCGTGTCAATGGTATAAGAAATTTGATAGCTTCATGATAGAGCAAGGTTATATTAGATGTCATACTAACCATTACATGTATACAAAGAAATTTAAGGATGGCAGTTATATTATCCTTTGTCTATATGTGGATGACATGTTGGTTGCAGGTTAAAACATGCAAGAAATAAAAATAATCAAGAAGCAACTAAGTGAATCCTTTGCTATGAAGGATTTGGGGGCAGCCAAACAAATCCTTGGTATGAGGATATATTGAGATAGGAAGGAACAAAATCTGAATTTATCTCAGGAAGAGTACATTAAGGTCTTGGAGAGGTTTAATATGTAGGATGCTAACCGTTTGGGACTCCGTTGGTAGGCCATTTCAAGTTATCAAAGGAGTAGTGTCCCAAGACAAATCAAGAGAGAAACCAGATTTCCAAGGTACCTTACTCATCAGCGGTGGGTAGTTTGATGTATGCCATGGTGTGCATCAGGCTTGATATTGCCCAAGTAGTGGGAGCAGTGAGTAGATTCATGAGTGATCTAGGTAGAGATCACTAACAGGAAATAAAGTGCATCCTTTGGTATTTGAGGGGGACCATGGCGATAGTTTTGTGCTACAGTGGATCAGACACCACTTTTTGTGGTTATGTAGATTGATATATGGCTGGAGATGTAGATAGCAGGAGGAGCACGACAGGTTATGTTTACACTTTAGGTGGGACAACAATAAGATGGATTTCATGACTACAGAAGCTGGTGGTTTTGCCAACCATAGGGGCTGAATATGTTTCTCCCATAGAGGAAAACAAAGAAATGATTTGGTTACAATAATTACTTATGAAGTTGGGGCATAAGCAAGAGGAAGGAAAGCTGTAAAGTGATAGTCAGAGTGCTATACACCTAGTTAAGAACTCAGCTTTCCACTCTAGAACAAAGCATATGTAGTTAAGGTATCATTTCATCAAGATAACTTTGGAGGAAGAGAAGTTGAAGCTGGATAAGATTCATACCAGTCACAATCCTGCAGACATGATAACCAAGGTGGTCACAAGGGAAAAATTGAAGCTGTGTTCAACTTTGGTTGGTCTTCACGGAAACTAGTGAAGGGTTAAGAAGCTTGCTCAGAGGAAAACTAGTCTCCAAGTGGGATATTGTTAGGTTGTGGATCCTGTTTTTATGTGAGAAAGTGTTGAAGACTGTACACTTTCCACAATTGTCTCGCTGGGGTTCAAGGGTGCAGCCCCTGAAAAAAAAATTGGCCTTAAAATGTGCCCGATTGCTACACCCTTAACCTATTGCTTGTATTAGGATATGAGTAGCCGACTTGTGGTTTACCATATCATTTTATTATATAATTTATACTTTCTCATGCTTAGTAGGTCGGCCTTGGTGATGGCCATAACATATGAATAGTATATATAGGGGATTGTAGGTAGTAATTGATGATCATTAGAGCATTTGAGTATTATTGTATGATTTGGAGGTTGCCCCCTCGAAGTGGTGAAGCTATTCTAATTGCATATTGAGATCATTATTCTAGAATATTGTGTTATTTGGTGTTATATTTCTACTCATGATCTGAATTATACAAGTAATTTCATTACAAGTGGTATCAGAGCTACGATTTGGGCCAAAATTAGGGTAAAAACCCTAATTTTTTGTTTCTGCCATATATTGTGAACAAAAGAAAATTGGAGGGAGACCTTTTTACCATAGTTTCAAAAAAATTCAAGTAAGGTTCCCTGAAAATTTCAGACTTTTTTTAATTTATTTTGTAAAAGTTATTACAAATTTAGGGTGTTTCATAAACTCACTCCCTAGGGTGCAAATTGTGGGATTTTTTCAAATTCGTTAAATTTTCAGAAAGAAAAACAAAATTTATTTGGGGTTTGTTCTTTAAGTTTTTTTATATTTAGCCAAATTCTTATCAAAATATAAAACCCTAAAATTTGACCATGATCCCTACATCCTACTATTTTGGGGTATCATGGTAGGGCCTTCCACAAGGGGAAAAACAAATCCCATCACACCATGTAAAACACAAATAAAGGATGAGATAGTAGTTGAGGATTTGGAGATAGAATATATAACTATAGATTCCTCAGGGTTAGGGTTCACTTCGATAAACCATAAATTAAGCCAACTTGAGTTTAACTTGAGAGACCTCAAATATAGGTTGGCTAGCAAAGAAGATGTGGATAGGATTAGACATAGATTGGAGGATTTCATGCAAAAATTAAGTACGCATATGATGGGTAATCATACTTATGTTAATCAAGGTGGATCCTCGGGTTAACATAATAGACACATGAGCCAGAGTGGATCTTCGAGTGTGCACAATCCAAATACGAGAACTCTGCAGGCTCGTGCTATGTTTCCAAAAGGGGAGATGCACAAGTTTGATGGAAAGGATCCACTCAATTAGATCAACCAAATGGAGAATTTATTTGAACTACATCAGATTCCATCAGAAAAAAAGGTGACCATGGCATCTTTGTATCTTGAACCTAACCAATTCATATGGTATCGATGGTTATGTGCTCAAAGGTAGAAGAGTGGTCTTAATGTTACATGGATAGTCTTCACTGAAGAGTTGTAATTACACTACAGTTCTAGTGTGTCAGATAATTACTTCAACCAATTAGCAAAGTTGAGGCAGAAAGGATCTGTTAAGGATTATATTCATCACTTCCAAAACCTTTCTCTGCTGGTGGAAAATATTACTGAACAGATTCTGAATGACCTATTTCTTAGGGGGATTAAGGATCACATTGAGCACGAGGTGCATATGTTTAATCCTCATAATGTTTCTGATTCAATGATTATGGCAAGAAGGGCAGAGGAGAAAAAATTTTCAAGTAGGAGACAACATTTCACTTTTACTAGAGATCGCAACACCTTGACCCCAACACTCCCTCAGCCAGTTAGGTTGAAACCTCAAAAAAATGAAGAAAAAAGAGAAAAAGGGTTACGTTTTAATTGTGATAGTAAATTTGGACCCGGACATAAATGTGATGAAAAGAAGTTGTTCTAAATTGATGGGCCTAGTGAAGATGAAGAGAATAATGAAGATGCTGAGTCAGAGGTCTTGGTTGAGCCAGAGGAGGAGTCAGGAGATCCTCATCCAACGATCTCATGCCATGCAATTTCAAGTATTAGCACCCCCCAAACCCTAAAGGTGGTTGGATTCTTAAAAAATAGAGGGTCACAGTGTTGATTGATTCAGGAAGTACTCATAACTTTATCAATCATAAGTTAGCAGTGTGCCTAAACTGTTTCATTTATCCAGCTCCTGAATGTCAAATAATGATGGCCGATGGAGGTACTGTTACTTGTTCTAGAAAATGCCATAGCATTAAGCTTTCCATGGGAGATTACATACTAAATAGTCCCATGTATGCCATTTCTATGAGAGGAGCAGCCATTGTGTTAGGGGTTTAATGGCTTACCACTTTGGGAACCATTGAGATGAACTTCCAAGACTTGTTCATGTGATTTCACTCTGAAGCAAGGAATTTTGAGCTAAGAGGCTTAAGAGAAAAGTCTCCACAAATAGTAAGTTCTCATCAGATGCACAAAATGCTAAAAAAATGGTGTAGAGGGATTTGTGGCACAACTCTTTCCATTGGAGGCTCATCATTCTAAGGACATTATACCATCAGATATGCAAGCAGTGTTGGATGAACACTCTGTTGTATTTAAAAATATACTAAAGGGATTATCTCCAAAGAGAGATCATGATCATGCTATTCAGTTATTACCAGGAAGTCAACCGCCTAACATCAGACCTTATAGGTACCCATAAGTGCAAAAGAGTGAAATCAAGAAGATTGTACAAGAGATGTTGGAAGCAGGAATCATCGGCCATAGTTACAGTGCTTATTCTTCTCCAGTAGTGATGGTACGGAAGAAAGATGACATATGGCACATGTGTCCTGATTATAGGGAACTTAATAAGTACAAAATCAAAGATAAGTTTCCTATTCCTGTTATTGATGATTTGCTTGATGAGTTACATGGTGTTGTGTATTTTACAAAGCTTGATCTTCATTCGAGATACCACCAAATCAGAATCAAGGATGAGGATGTTCATAAAACTACCTTTCAGACACATAAAGGACATTATGAATTCCTGGTAATGCCTTTTGGACTCACAAAGGCACCGTCTACATTTCAAAGTTTGATGAATTCTATTTTTAAATCATTCCTACGGAAGTTTGTCTTAGTGTTTTTCAATGATATATTAATTTATAACAAAACATGGGAGGAACATTTACATCATGTAAATAATGTTTTGGAAACCCTTGAGCAACATTAAATTTATGCAAATCCCTCTAAGTGTTCTTTTGGACTCAAGGAGGTTGAATATTTGGGTCACATTGTCTCTCATGAAGGGGTTAAAGTGGATCCTAATAAAATCAAAGCCATGATGGAGTGGAAGGTTCCAAAAACCCTAAAGAATCTATGAGGATTTTTAGGGCTTACAGGTTAGTATCGAAGATTTGTAAGGCATTATGGAAGCATAACTACACCTCTCACATCTTTATTAAAGAAGGATTCCTTCCATTTGAGTGAGGATGCAACCAAAGCATTCGAGACACTAAAGGAGGCCATGTGCACCACTCCAGTCTTTGCTACTCTAGATTTTTCCAAAACATTCATTGTTGAATGTGATGCATCAGGGGTGGGTATGGGGGTAATTCTCATGCAAGAAGGCCATCCTATTGCCTTTTTGAGACATTAATTCAAAGGTAAGAATATTTCGAAGCCGACTTATGAGAAGGAAATGCTAGCCATACTTCATGCAGTAAATCAATGGAGACCATATCTCATAGGAAGACACTTTAAAGTGAAGACTGATCGTGATAGTCTGGAATACTTCTTGGAGCGGAATTTATCATATGAAGAACAAAAATGGGTCTCCAAGATGTTGGGATATGATTTTGAGATTATCTATAAGAAAGGGAAAGAGAATGTAGTTACGGATGCTCTATTGTGGAAAGATGACTCAACTGTAGCCTTGTTATGTGCCATATCCATATTACAGGAATATTGGATAGAGGAGGCAAGGTCCAAATGGAGAAATGACCCAACCACATAAAACCTCATTCATCATCTCTAGAATGATCCAAGCATGTCTAAAAAAATTGTATTGAAAGGGGATGCTTTATGGTATAAAGATAGATTATACCTATGTAAGAGCTCCACTCTTAAAAATAGGATTTTATTTGAGCTTCACTCTTCTCCAGTAGGGGGGCACTCTAGATTCTTGAAAACTTATCATCGAGTCAAATAAGATTTCTTCTAGGAAGGGCTCAAAGGGGATGTCCAAATTTTTTTGGTGGAATGCATGGTTTGTCAGAAAAATAAGGGTGAAACAGTTCAATCCCCAGGTCTTCTACAACCTCTATTTATTCCTAGCTAGTGGTGGGAAGAGGTTTCCATGGACATTATCATAGGATTGCCTAAATCTGAAGGAAAAAATTTAATCATGGTTGTGGTGGATAGACTCACCAAATATGCTCATTTTTGTGCCTTGGCACACCCATTTGCTGCAAGCAAGGTAGCAACATCCTTCATGGGACACCGAAGATTATAGTAAGTGATCGAGACCCTATATTTAGTAATTTTTGGATTGATTTATTCTCATGTTTGGGTACTTAGTTAGCTTGTAGCTCTTCTTATCATCCCCAGTCTGATTGACAAACAAAAGTTGTAAATAAGTGTTTGGTGGGATATCTTTATTGCTTTACATAAGATAAACAAGTAAGATGGGTCCAATGGTTGCCACTTGCAGAATGGTGGTATAACAATTCCATACTTCATCTAAAATGTCTCCTTTTTTGGCACTCTATGGGTACCATCCACCATCCATCACATCATCATTGAGAGGAAAACCACGGGTTAGAGTAGTAGAAGAACACATTCAATATCAACAAGAGGCCCTATCTAGTCTCAAGGAGAACTTGGTCATGACACAAAACCACATGAAGCAACATGCTGATCAACATCGCATGGAAAGGCATTTTGAAGTCGGTGATTGGGTTTTTGTGTAGTTACAGCCATATAAGCAAATGTCTTTGAAACTACAGCAAAAAGATAAAAAACTTTCACCAAAGTATTATGGCCCCTATCAAGTATTACAGAAGATTGGTACTGTAGCATACAAACTAGAACTTCCACAATCCACCAGAATACATCCAGTCTTTCATATTTCTTACCTGAAGAAAGTAATAAGACAAAGAGTATCATCCCAAACAGTGTTACCTGACCTCGATGAGGAGGGGAGGGTCATCTTGGAACCTGAATGCATCCTTCAAAAATGCACTAAAATATTGAGGACACGGGTTATTACTGAGTACTTGATCAAGTGAAAGATATATGGACAATGAAAATGTAACATGGGAAGATATGACATTTCTGCAGCAGCACACAGAGCTTCTCAACATTGGGGACAATGTTTCTTTGAAGGGGAAGGGCATGCTATGCCCTTAACCTATTGCTCGTATTAGGATATGATTAGCCAACTTGTGGCTTACCATATCATTTTATTATATCATTTATACTTTCTCATGCTTAGTAGGTCGCCTTGGTGATGGCCATAACATATGAATAGTATATATAGGGGATTGTAGGTAGTAATTGATGATCATTGGAGCATTTGAGTATTATTGTATGGTTTGGAGGTTTCCCCCTCGAAGTGGGGAAGCTATTCTAATTGCATATTGAGATCATTATTCTAGAATATTGTGTTATTTGGTGTTATATTTGTACTCATGATCTAAATTATACAAGTAATTTCATTACACCAATATATCAGGAAACATGATATTCTCATATGGGCAGGATTTTTTACCCATAGGTTTATGGGACAGTTTTGGCCCATGGTTTTAATACCCATGATTTTGTAAAATTGCTTAAGTAGTTTTATACTTATATGGTTTTATGTATATGGTAGGGATAATGTAACATTACATATGTGTTTTGAATTCGGGTGTGAATTCTATATAATTTGTTGAGCATAGCTTCAAACAGATCTAGGTATTGTGTTGAGAGAGCAGTGGCTTGTAATAAACTATGAGCAAGTGATTCTTGGTGGACATAGCCCAAATTGGCTGAACCACGTTAAATATTGTCTCTTTGTGTTGTGTTATTTTATTCTACACTTTTATTTAAGATCTGTAATATTTTCTACATATTAGTTTCTCCTGTTATGATTCTATGAGGGATTATTCCACATATTTTATCCCTTATTTCCTAACACTTCTTACCCTCATCATGCATCCTTTCCTATGGGCAAGACAATCAATTAACCCTTCACGTATGACTTTGCTTGGGGTATACTTGGTTCTCAGTTTTTTCCTCGCATTTCAGCATCATTGACTAGTAAACTGACTTAATCCAATTTCATATTGAACTTCAATGGGATCCAATAATATTTACTTTATATTTAAATAACATAGAATAATTTATATTCTTATCATTTAAATACAAAATTTATATTAGGTGGTTGGTTAATTTAATTAACTAAAAAATTAAATTGGGTGTGCCCCATCACTTAAGAAGGTCATAATCCTTCGGGTTAATTAAATATGACCATAGGTCATATTTGGGAGATATCACGTGAATCAAGTGATCCTGGTAAAAAACCAGGGAATAGAAGTGAGGAGGGAGTTATTGGACTAGTTATGTAAAATTTTCTTAATTAGTGGATTTATCCTCCATGGTTTTTACCCATTTAGGGGTTTTCCACGTTATATACTGTGTCACTATGTACTTTGTTTTATCTTATTATTTACTTTTATTTAGATGTGCACATTTACATTTACAATTATATTTATGTTTATTCATAATGTTAACTTAATATTGAATAAAGTTGATTAATGATTATTCCACCCCTCATCCTGCCATGGTATTAGAGCGGGATTAATAATTTAATTTAATCCTAATGTCCTAAGGTTGTAACGATTGGGAAGTTAGGTGGTTAATTTATTTTAAATTCTATTTAACCCCTCCTTCCCTCTCCGTATGGTTGGATTGGATTTTATTTACACAGGTGGAAAGTCATTTGAGATTTCAACCGATCGTGAAAAGTTCACGTTTAGGAATTACCCAGGCCTTGGAAACTAAGGTAAGTGTGTATAAATTTTATGAAATATTTTATATAGTTTATAAATGTGTGCAAGAAATTTAAGAAATCAAAAAGGGAAAGTAAAAAATTTTGAATTTACAGGGGCAAACAAGAATCAAGAAAATAGGTATTTTGAATATTTTTATTAGTTGGGTAAAAATTCTTACCCCTGGTAATGTACATATTTTACTTTCACTATGAATTCCAAACCCTATTCCATGTCCTAGAAGGACTCCCTTATTTTTTTGCACCTATAGTTTATATAAACTATATCTTTATATAGTTGCTTTTTATATAAAATATTCCATATTTTATAAATATATATATATATATATATATAAACCTAAACTATATAAAATTATATACAAACCGAAAATCTAAAACTATGGTTTATATAAATCATAACCATATATTATAAAAACTATGTTGCCCATATATATATATGGGAGTGGCCTCTTCCAAACCACCCCTTCCTATCTACGTGCCAAATGACACCATCTGCACTACCCTATGAGCCTCCTTCATTATGCATCGCATGTCCGTGGGACCCTCCTCTCCACAGACCTACCACAAACCCCCCCTCTCTCCTTTACGCAATGTATAGTCCCACATTGGTAAAGTGGCAGATTTTATTGGCTTTATAAGCCTGTGCGCAAGAGATTAGTGGTGTGACTATGGTCACACTACCCCATTTTACTTTAAGCCCTTACGGGCATAGCTTGATGATTGTCTCATTTTCCTTGTGAGGTGGCTCAGTGACGGGTGCATGAGTTGGGCTATGCTCTTGACTCACTATTCGGCTTGGCCACAGTAATATTATGGCTCAATTGGCATATATGTGGCTTATGTGGTTAATATAGTTCTCTTTGTAATGAAATATGTTATATGGAAATAGTAACTCGATGGATAACTCACCAAATTGGTTAGCCAACTGAGCTGAATTGATAGAAAATCCTATGTAATAAGGAGCAAGAGCTCTAAAAAAATTTAATATATAAATCATTTATTCCTTTTTTTTTTAAATGTATATATGAACTATTTGCCTTTTTTTTCAAAAATATAAAAAATTATTAATTTTTTTTAAAATAGTAAAATAGTATTATTTTTAAAAATGATATGATACAATGACAAGTTTATCGTCATCATTTTTAGAAAACTAAAAAAAATCACTTACATTTCTATTTATTTGTTGATATCATTCTAATGTATTCATGTATAGATTATTCAATTAATAGGACCTCTTTTTTTTGGTGTAAATTAA
Organism: Taxus chinensis; assembly: GCA_019776745.2. Lineage (NCBI taxonomy): Eukaryota > Viridiplantae > Streptophyta > Pinopsida > Cupressales > Taxaceae > Taxus > Taxus chinensis. Next base: position 163,100,900 of record CM034150.1, read on the forward strand.
TCATGTTTGATTGTGAGGATTAAAATATGACAGTGGGAGTTCTATTAAAACTTTTATTTTAATCCTTGTTTATTAATTATTTCTATTTTACGTAAAAATGGGGTCTAATCAATTTTTAATTGATAAATCTTAGATGTTGAATGGAAACAACTACAACATTTGGAATATTCGATAGAAGGAAGAATTCATGGCTCACAAATTATGGGAAGTTGTGAATGGAATTGAGAGAGCTCCTACCAGAAGACAAACAACTATTGACAACATCGTTGCGTATCAATAGAAAGTACAAGAGGCAATGCCCATTATTTTGCGAAGTGTATAGAATGATTTTCTGCTTCATATTGGAAACCAAAAAATTCTGAGTGAGGCTTGGGTTCAATTGGAATCGATGCATGAAGGTATGCATTTAAAATCAATTTTAGAGCTTATAACAACTCCCATGAAGGGAGATGAAAAAGTGATAAGCTATTTAGCAAAAATCAAAATTATTAACTCAAAGTTAGATAGATGTGGTAGTAATTTGATTCAAGATAAATTACTTTATTTCATTATTTAGTTGAATATTCATGATAAATTTAGAAATTTCATTTCAATTTTGAATTCAAACTATCAATCAGAACAAGGCATTCCAGAGTTTACAAACACTTAGTGCTCTCTTGGTTCAGGAAGAGCAGGTTATGACTAATTTTGATTCAAAATAAAATGCCACACAGACACCTCTTGCTCATAAATTTAAAGTTAAACCTTCTAGGATTAACAAGAATCAAAAATCAACTTTTAAAACTCATAGTAAAAATAAGAAACCGGAAAACTTAAAAGTTAGTTTTGATGGTAAATTTCATAACTATAGGAAATTTTGACATAAGAAAGAGGATTGTAAATTTAAAAACAAGTCAAATTTAAAAAATTAGAAATGGAATAAATCATATCAAAATCAAGATAATGATGATGAAAATGAGAATTATCATAGTGTTAATATAATAGCTTTCTAAATTACTTCTCAAAGAAAAGTGTATTTTTTTATTTTGTTTTTTGTCATAATTAACTCAGATGAACTAGTAAAAATGAATTAGAAGTAGCTACAACTGAAAACATGCACCAAAAATGGATTATATGTGTTTTTTTTAAAATTTTGCTTGGTTTCTTTATAGTTTATTAAAAAATAGAAGTGTGTTCATTTTTCGGCATGAAAAATTGATCATTTATGACATGTCTAAACTTAATTTTTACCACCTATGAAATGTTTTAAATGGTGCTTACATGTCATATTGTGAAGCAAACTCCATGAGAAGTGTCCACACTTAGTGGATTATGTTTTTAGTGAATACTATGATTAATTTGACTATCTATTTTATCTATTGAGTCTTATCTCATTTGTAAATGCTTAGAATAAGACAGTGAAGATATATAGGTTTTTTTATAAAACATTTTCTTGTATATTATTACTAAAATATTATTTGTTGACAGATTTATTCATATTATGAGGTTTTTTTATGATGTTTGCAGGAGGTATATTAGCATTAAAATATACTACAGAAGCCAAAAATATATTAGAATGATAATAGTGAAGAATATATAATATTTTACACAAGGAAAATGCATAAATACCATGATATATGTGTAAATATCCACTAACTGCTAGTTAATAATGTAAATAAGTGTTAACCAAGGTCATTATGAGTGAAAATACATAACTTTTTCCTTTTAAAGGCTATATAATGATGTAAAATGAGGGTGGAAGAGAATATCATGAAAATGAGTGAGAAGAGAAGATATAAGCATGAAGATTAAAGAGAGAAATCAATGTAAAAATTAAGAGATATGAATATGATTAAGTTGAACATATAATGTTGAATTTTATGTAATTATGATCAATATATGTGTGATATTGGTGGTTTGAACCATTTATGTGTTGAGTAATATTTTTATTCATGTTTAATAAAGGATAAATACTTAGGTTATAAGAGATAGGTTTACTCTTCTATCTTGTGTTATCTCTAGCTAGGTAAAGCAATCTACTTAACCCTCACATTGTTGTTGAGGCTTAAGGTCAACATTTATGGTGTTTGAGCCTAGGTCCTAGCTATCTAATATCTACATGAGGGTAGAGGGAGGAAGGTGTGAGAAAAATGTGGGATTTATTTCAAAAGGAAGGAGAAACTATTAAAGAATTTGATCAAAGATTCAAGAGTATAGTGTAGAACCTAGATGACCCACCAAATGAGAAAAAGGGAATTGAGTTGTTTATTATGGGATTGTTACCTCATATAAGATTATTAATGGATGAAAAAGAGTTCAAAACAATTATGGAAGCATTGAAAATTACATCAAAACTAGAAGAGGAACCATGGATGAGATATTCTGAAATGGTATTAAAATTGGATAAGCTATAGAATGAATTAAGGAAACTATGATAAAGACTTGATCAAAGTAATGGAAGAGGATACTTTACAATTATCAAATAGGTAATGGATATCATGAGAGATTTCAAAAATATAATGTAAGAGGATACCTTTTGAGTTATCGAAGAGGTAATGGATATCATGAGGGATTTCAAAGAGATAATGAAAGGGGATACTATAGAGGATATCATGGTAGGTATGAAATAAATAACTATAATAGAGGAAACAATCATCATTATTATGGAGGAAATAAATAAAATACTAGATGGGATGGAAAATATCAAACATACAGAGAAAATGGTCAACGGAGAAGGTCAACAACATGTTATTGGTGTGGAAAAAAAGGACATATACTATACTATGGAATTGTGAGAAGAAGATACATATTGAAAAGAGAATTTACAAAGAGGAAGGGACGTAGATAGAAGAGGAGACCAAAATAATAGAACTATTTGAGAAATATACATCAGTATAATTTTCCGGACCATAACACGAGAAATCGTGGCAAGAAAATAAGAATCATATAGAATATATAATAGAAAAAAAAAATGGAAAGAGAAAAAGAGATAAAGAAGTTAAGTGTTAAGGGAGAAAATGAAACTTTGACATTGTGTGAGGATGCTGCAAAACAAAGGAGGGAAAAGGTATAGAAAAAAAAAAAGCCAAACGATGAGAAAATATAAAGAAAATAAAATTTGATAAATGAGAAGAAGAAGAGTATAGTTAGGTCAAAATATGGTATAATAGAAAATGAACAAGATGGAACAAAGAAGGATGAGGATTATTATGATAAGTTTCTAGTAAAATGCATTAGATGTTTGACAAGGGTACCACTAGTTGATAATGGATAAGATGACTCATTCAAAATTTCAAAGGACACATAAGTACACCAGAATAGAGGGACTAAGACAAAATCCTTGAGGAATGGAGGAACTAGAAAAGAACACACCCCAAGGAAAGATATGATAATCAGGTACCTCATGAGGGATATTCCTCTTTTAGTGAAGAATAGGACTTTAAGTAATCACTTAGTTGTCTTGAGGACGAGACAACGTTTGAAGTATGAGGATGATGTTGACAGAGTTATTCATATTATGAGGTTGTTTTATGATGGTTGCGGGATTTATATGACCATTAAAATATACCACAAAAGTTAGAAACATATTAGAATGATAATAATGAATAATATATAATATTTAACATAATTAAAATGCATAAATACCATGATATGTCTATAAATATCCATTAATTGCTAGTTAATAATGTAAATAAGTGATAACCAAAGGTTGCCCTGGGTCATTATGAGTGAAAAGACATAACTTTTTCCTTTTAAAGGCTAAATAATGATGTAAAATTAGGGTGGAAGAGAATATCATGAAAATGGGTGAGAAGAGATGATATAAACATGAATTATTCAAGAGAGAATTCAATGTAAAAAGTAAGCGATATGAATATGATCAAGTTGAACATATAATGCTGAATTTTATGTAATTATGATCAATAGATGTGTGATATTGGTGGTTTGAACCATTTATGTGTTGAGTAATATGTTTATTCATGTTTAATAAAAGATAAATACTTATGTTATAAGAGATATATTTACCCTTCTATCTGATGTTAGCTCTAGTTGGGTAAAATGAAATACTTAACCCCCACATTGTTGTTGAGGCTTAAGTTCAACATTATTATATGAAAATCAAAAGACACTTGGGGACACCTTTGTGTTTGTGTTGGAGATATCCAACACTGATTGCATTTAATATATATTTTACATGAATAGTATGTTGAAATTTTTCAACTTATTTTTAACATGGTTAGTTGTTGAGCATATTTTTATATTAGTTATTATACAATTAATGTTTAAATTTTACATATAGTTAAAAGTGAAATCAATAATCAGTTATATGCTTATTATGATGTCTATATGGTTATTGTAACTCTAACCATGTTGATGTTGTGTTAGATACAAAATACGAGATACGTGTTTAAGTATTTTTGTGCAAGAACCATTACTTGGAACAAAAAAAGTAACTAGTAGTCTCCATTTCTTCTCCCGAGGAAGAGAAGTACAATAGAAGAAGAAAAGAAACCATGCAGCTATAGCAGTTGTTGAGAGAGATACACATAGAATCTGAAGTAAGTATTCCTTTTCTACGTGGTGGTCGGGGTTGTATTACTCTTGTTAAAGAATCCAGTTCAACATCATAAAATGAAGCATATTGAAGTTTATGTGCATGTTATCTGAGAGAAGGTTATTTTTGGTGATAAAGATCTTCAGTTATTCTTTTCTGAAGATCAAGATTGCAATTATGTTTAAGATCCATCGTGTTCTATAAAATACTGCAAGTGTGTGCAATGATTAGCCTTTTAGAGTTTCCATTGAGGGGGAGTGTGCATGGAAATGCCACCTCCTAATGGCTAGCTGGTTGTTGAATCTTTCTCATCTATACTTATATTCTAGTTTAAAAACATTATAGAAAGATCTTATATGATCTATGTAAAGTGATAGAGTTTACAAAAAATACAGTCCAGTGTGCATCTATTTGTAAAGGAGGTCCTTGTGTTATAAAAGGCTTATAGAGATGTGGTATAAGAATATTTTCACGAGAAACAAAGGGATTTAGTCTCACAAATACATATGTTAGCCTAAACCTTTAGGGTTTGTCGATTAGTAAATCTTGTTGTAAAAATGGGTAATGTTGGCATATAGATCCCCACTCAATATTAACAGGGGGTGTTAGAACTATAATATTAAGTGTATCATAATATTTTGCTTATATTTAAATAATATAGAATAATCTATATTCCTATTATTTAAATATAAAATTTATATTAGTTGGTTGGTTAATTTAATTAACTAACAAATTAAATTGGGGTGTGCCCCATCACTTAAGAAGGTCATAACCCTTTGGTTATTTAAATAAGACCATAGGTCATATTCAGGAGATATCACGTGAATCAGGTGATTCTGGTAAAAAAAAGGAATAGAAGTGAGGAGGGAGTTACTGGAATGGTTATTTAAAAGTTTTTCAATTATTGGATTTATTCTCTATGGTTTTTACACATTTAAGGGTTTTCCACGTTACATATTGTGTCACTATGTACTTTTTTAAATATTTTTATTTACTTTTATTTAGATGTGCACATTTACATTTACAATTTTATTTATATTTATTCATAATTTTAACTTAACATTTACTAAAGTTTATTAATGATTATTCCACCCCTCGTCCTAACATTTCTTAAGTGTTATCACTTGGGGACATTCATATCTGCCTATTCTTCATTGTGGAACACATTAGGGATGTAATTAGAGGTCATTATTATAGATTGTGTGGTAAATTTTTTTCGCATTATCTATTTGTATATAACCTTGTGTATGTATTATTGTATGTCTATTCTCATACATGTCTTTGACCAATTGTAGGAGGTAAGATAGCTAGGCTCATTATTCACTTTGTTGTGCTCATTTTGCTTTACACATTGGGTTTATGTTCAAAATTCCTTGATTTTGTGTTGATCAATTGTTTTTATTTGGTTGTTATATTAGCACATTTTACTTTTTCTCCTGGGATTTTTCTACCTATTATACATCTTTTATAAGCATTTCGACTTCTTTGTAATCAGAGTGTTTATCAAAATTTTGTTTAAATGAATTTTTTTTACATTGTTTACCTTTTTGTAGACCAAATGTAGGAAAATTGTTAGCATCCTAGTTCATGTATAACTGTGTAGTCAATTTACTTTTCATATTGGGTTTATTTGACATGTTTATTTTGTGTTTTTAATTACAAGTATTATGTTATCATCCTGGTTTATTAAAATCCATGGTGTATTTTATTTTATTATGTCTAATTAGGTTTGTTTTCATTTCATTGTATTTTTCATTAGTGAAAGAACTTGGTTAGCATCATCATACATATAGCATCATATATGAACATAATCATCATACATTAAGAATAAAATCAAATCTATGCACATGTAAGCTATGCTACAAACATATTAACATCGTACATTCATGATAAATCAGATTATCATTTACTCTAATCAATACCACCATATATCATAACTGCATTAAATAAATAATAAACATCATAGTAATTATGTCATAATTTCCATATCATCAAAAAGTGTCCATATAAACTATATCAAAAACTATCATATACATATTTTTATTCCATTAAGTGTATCGATCTACAAAAATCTGCCTTCATCTCAAGGCGTATACAAAAATATATAGTACATCCTTTGATAATAAGTCATCCATTAATCTTTCTAACATAAGGACTACATGGTCTATCTCTAGGAGGTGGCATTTTCACTGATCTCGATGGCCTATGTGACCTAATAGACTGGTTGGTTTTCCTATAGCTATACGCTAGAGCTCTCTAGCCCTCAGGGACTACAACCTCATATAAGACTCTTTAGTATCCTACCTCTTATGATGTTACAATAACATCCTGCATCACATCACTCAAATATCTTTCCTCTACCACACGCCAAACAACATCTCTCTCCATGGTTAGTTGTTTCTCATGTCCACCAAATTAATCCCTCTTTGTAGTCTTCTATTGTAGTTGTTGCCTTGACCCATCTCTCTTTTTGGTCCTCTAATCTAGGATCTTCTATAGGTTCTACACTATATGAATGTTACATCTCTCTTTATAATGGCTCGTTGCACCTGTGTTATAAGCTCATTCGCCGATAGACCTTAGGCTTGTATTTGTGCCTATGGCTACACTTGTGCACTCTTCATCCACACATCATTTCCTCCTATGGCTCCCCATCAGTCACTGCCTCCATATCCCCCGCTAACACCTCCTCTAGTTATAGCTCCTCCTCTTGTAATGGGTGGTCTAGGTAGCGATAGTGGCATATGTACTATGCCAAAAATGGTATCTATATATAAAATATCATCTGTGGACCCGTTCCCTGCCCCTGAACCTGTAATGGTACCTATAATGATACATACATATGCACAACTATAATGTGCACTAATGGAACTTGTGGCTAGATTACAACCTACATTGACACTTGTAATGGAATTTGTTATGGCATCTGTACCTATGGCCCATGTGCCACCTAAATATGTGGCCCCTATATAGCTTAAATATGTGGACCAGGTGCATGTGTCCCTATCACTGTAAATCTACCTCATCCTTATCCTAGCCTAATCTTCCCCTGGCTCCTCTCTATGGCCCACCCATGGTTGATGTTGTTATCCTAGTTGTTATAGCTATTTATGGAATAGTGATCTATCTAAGCATGATCATTGCAAAATATACAAGGTACTATAGAGTAGTCCCTAGATCCATGATCTAAGCACAAGCATCCCATGTATGTGGAATGATCCTAAAGAATCTCTCCCTCATTCCTCTCTCCCTAATTCATGGAACAAACTCTATTGTCTCACTCACTACTCATGCGTACCATAGATCACCACCAGGTATGCCCTATACAAATCTAAAATATCACTCGACCTTATATTCCTTGTACATCTCCAAGATGTGGTTGTGACTTCCGATAATAAATTGATCCACCTTAGCTGTGGAGAAATCTATCCCATCTATGGCTTATTGGTAAAGTCTTTATAGTCTCCACATCATAATACAAAGTTGCAGATCATCAAAGGCCCACCTATAAAAGGATATATCTCCCATATGGCCTCTCTGTCATGTACCTATTGTCTCCTATCTGAAGAATGAGGGATCATCTGAATTCTTGTCATACAAAATCCCCACGGGCCACCCAATAGCTATGTGGTCCCACGCCCATATTTGCAGCAATGTCACTAGGATAAGAATCCTCATACCAATATAGGATATCAAATGTAAGTCTCTATAAAAGTATGCAAGGATATAATATCCCCATGAAAATACCTTTCCCTCCATCAGTTGCGTGACAACACCTAGCAGACCCAACTAAAAATGATATCCGGTCTTATCAGGTAACAAATAGTCAATTATAAGATCCGTAAGATAAATAGATAGTATCACTACCATCTTATCGTCCATTCACTCATATAGGTGCACCAACATTCCCTCTCAAGGTATATCCTCTAACAAAAATACATCCATTATGTTTTTGTGGATCCATCATGCATCGCCATCCGATTGTACTAACAATCCCTGTATCGGTACCTCAAGGATCTGATGCACATCCTTTAAGGTCATCGTCATCTCACCAATCAGAAACCTAAATGTCTAACTCTCACTGTGTCATCACTTAGTCAGTGTAGTCAATAAATATAGATCTAGTATAATGTGTGGTACTTTTAAAATATATGTCAATCCAGTCGCCTCTAACATTGTGACCAACTATCTCTATTGACTGTGAGTGAATCTCCTCTAAAATGACCACAATCGATGGTGGTGCACTCACACATCTAATGCTAATGGTCTCAAATAAAAATCATTAAAAAAACACATTTAAATCATCTTTCCTCTATTCTACCCCTTAAATTTCTTCTAAAAATTACCTAATTACGTTAGCATACCTATCAAAACATTAGTGCATGCAATTATACGCTAGCACGTACACTTTAGCACTAACACTTTCATGCTAACACATATAGTACAATAATAGTGCACTCATGTTATCGTATCAACGTTAACACTCATTGCCTCACTTTGACACTAGCACATGCAACATATTAGTTCATTCCTTCTATCATGCACATGCCCTTAGTTGAATGTTACTGCATACACTTATATTTTAGTGCATTCCTCAGGCTCCATTAGCACACTCAAGTGCATGCGTTAGAATTCAATTCCATTTTTCTCCTTCACCCAATTAGTAATAAATGTATCAAAAATTTAAGCTTTTTGAACTACTTACCACAACACCCGTGTCTGGCCTCCACCCGAACTCGTGAACATAGTCTGCAAAATGTTTGGGTTGCAATCGGTGAGCCATCTCTATAAAACTTCATAGCTAAAATCCCACTCAAATAGTACAAGGATTATATAAGCACAAATGACATGTGATCTTTGCCAACCCTCCTACCCATCTCTTTATACCCTTATAATCCCAATTCTTCTATTTTTGGAAATTGTGATCAAATTACTCATTTTTCTTCGCCTTTCTTCTGCATTGTCTTCTCTCCTCTCAAGGGGTCATCCTTTGTTATATCATCATGCCCACCCAATCATCATGTCACTATAATGAACTCATTTGGAATTTTCAAGTAATTTCCATGCTTCACCAGGGCAACTCAGGAAGTCCCTACCATACAAATCTCATTTTGTTCATCCTGTGCCTTCTTTTCCAAGTCAAATATAAAAAAATCAAAGAAAAATAATCTATTCCAAAAATTCAAATATGTATAACTGTCATTGTGTCATTCCTCAGGATACATTATCAAAATCTAAAAACATAAAAATAGTCACAAAATCCTAAAATTTCAAAATCATCAAAAATTCAAATAGTACAACACAACTTGATAAAATCAAACTTTTAACTACTACCCAAGTGATTTTTCCATTCATATTATGAATATAAATATAAATCATCTTCCCCTTGCATGTCAATATATGTGCTTGGGGAAATTTACCTCAATCATTTCCATCAAGTGTATCCTCACTTAGGGAAATCTCGGCTCCCATTCCTTCCCTTGCATTTCAGCAATATTGATTAAGGGTAGTGACCCTTTTTTAACTCCCAAATTAATTTTCAATGTGGATCTAAAAAGAGTATCAAGAGGAGTAGTTACTCCACTCTTTAATCTAATCCTATCCCTTGGAATTTTAGCATTATTACATGGGGGCATTTAAATCTATTTACTTATCAGTTTGGCACTCATTAGGGGCACAATTAATTGTCTTCTTTTCAAGTTGTGTTGCATTTTTGATTTTTTTTTGGACCAATTACACGTATTTCATTATCATCTTTTCTTCTTCATAGCCTATTTTGATGTATATTGTGTTTGTTTTACTTTTTATCTTTTCTTTGTTGTGTGTGTTTTTTTAAGCATATAATGGGTTACACATCACGATTCCTTAATTATCATGGTGACAACTCTATTATGACACAACAACAAAAGGTTAGTATAAATTTCACTCTCTAAATGGAATCTCATGCTATAAGCACAATCCCTCCCATCCACCTTCAAATTTCTTTCCTTCATGTCACCCATCTACTTGAGGGGTATTCCCTTACCATCCACAATCACTGGAGCATCAAAATGCTTCACTGTGGCATATCAAGCAAGTTCTCCATGTTTCCATGTCTTTTTTTCACTAATCTACATGTGTCTGCTATCTTTAAAATGATATTACTTTGTGATAACACTTTAGAGAGGCGGAAATGTAGAGACCCTAAAAATACATGTCTATTTCTAGCTCTTCCTAATTATCTCTATCCTTTGCATAACATGGTAAAATTGGTTCTAGAATGCATTTTAAACCATTGTCCTCTACATTCCTTTAGAATTAAATAAATTAATTGTAAACTATACTTATATGACCTTTAGCTACTTTAATTAAATAGTTAATTTCCCACTCACATCCCTTAACTAATTAAATTAGTTATTTAAATAGAAATAAATTTATTTATCTACTCAAACTCCACTTCATTATCCTAGTCTCTCTACTACACTCCACTTCTAGAATCATACAAAGGTGAAAGCATCAAAATGCACGTACAACCACCTCATTGAATAAAAATAGAAATTTACCACCCCTCAATGGATATTCAATCTATTTGAACTCTTGCAACATCCTTCAATGTTATTTTAAGAATATGCATTTAAACCTCATTATGAATATATAACCACTCCATGTTATCACCTTAAATTATAAATAAGAAACCATATCATTCACAAAAATCCTCTTACATGATATTACAACCTCTTACGATCCTCAGAAGCTTTGTGTAATTATAGAAAACCTCTCCTCATTTACCATTTAAATGCATCCTCATGTTCATCCTTTCTCATAGAATTTCCTCCTCCATTTGGAAGAAAATTTAGAGCACCCACAATCTAACCATTTCAAAATATTCTACAAGTGTAAAACTTCAACAATCTCATCTTGAGGTTTGCAAGAGAAGCTTGGAGAAAGGAGTGCACTATTTATTTGTTTGTCTTTCACTTTAGATGATTTTTTCATTACTCACTCAACTAATGAGAACACTTACATGAAAAATAAATTTAGGTATCATGTGAGGATAAACATCTTAGATTAAAAATAAAGATCCTAAAGATATACCTAGAAATCATACAAGGATGAGGAGAGAGCATCTAGGAACGAAATAAATTTCATGTAGATTAAAGGGCTATGAGATGAAAACATGTGACACAAACACCACCACTACATAATAGTCAGGTGTTATTTTTAGAACCCAAGGGATAAATATAGTTCTTGTTCAACCAGTGAAGGGAAAGTCTCCACTCTTATAAATATCCCTTGGGGATCATTGTAAGAAGAATTTGAGAGATATGCCATTATGTTCATGGTACATAGAATAAATAAATAATTTAGAGAAGAGAAATTAATATTGTATGGGAGTTATATTTTTTAGATCAATATGGAGGATTTTATTAAAGAATCATTCTATGCATGAATATTTGTGTATCTTTTATATTTCTATTGTTTTAGTGTGCTTATACTATATTATCTTGTTAAAATTTTCATTTTCAATATGTTAAACATGATGGTAACCTAGAATCTCTCACGCATTAGGTGAGTTTGTTAAGGCTTCCTACCTTAGTGTGATAGGTAGGTGCGGGGAGATAAGAAATTTTGGCACATGCTAGGGTATTAAAAAGTTCCATGCACATATGTATGGGAAAACTAGATATGAAACATTTTGGTTACATTTTTGGGACCCACTTTTTAAAGTTGAGATGGTGAAGTATGAGAAATATGTTATGACTTAAGTAAGAGAATATTGAGATTTGTAAAGATAAGGTAGAAGAATCATCTGAGTCATTGGAATTTGTAGACACTAAATCACGCACTTTGGGTATATTTCTAGGCTTGATCACATACCACTATTTGTATGATTCCTAAGAGAGAAAAGTAGTAATTGATCACTGTCTTTGGCCATATTTGCTTGCTTTTAGTTTCCTAGTTTGGTCTCACACTCCTTTCCTAGTCTATATTTTCATATTTTGGAATTTCTCATTATGGACACTAGAGCCCAATCAAGATGTTAGCACCAAGCGCCCCTGTCACCTCTGGGAACCCCCAAACTCATTGTACGTTGTTCACATCTTTTGGGTCCTTTCTAGCCATTTGGGAATATTTCGTTTTACTAGTTGTCTTTTTAGTGATTAATAATGAAATTCCAACAAGGGAAGAAAATAAATATAAAGCTATGTGACCATAATAAAAGAAAAATCACTAAGCATTAGTTATCTCTATTTAAGGTTGCATCCAAGAGCATTATAAGAGCATTCAAGAATCCATCTAGCTTCACATAAGGGAAAAGGGACTTTCCATTTCTGCATACACTTCATAGGAGGGGAAGTTCATTCTTTCATACACACATCTATATTACATCTTTTACATCTAGCTATTGCTCGTTATCAAGTACGATAACACACAAGAGCCACCTAGGGCACAATTTCAACACACACACACACACACACATAAAACTACATTGGGATTTGAGATGTAGTGCAATTGCACTCAGTCATAAGTTAACTTTGTTGACAGTCCAAGGAAAGTCTCGACCGCTCATTTTACATCATTATTTTTCAGGACTTGATGTGGTTTGAGGGTTTTGCATGTACTTCTTTATGATTGCAGGTTTCATGTGAATAACACCAAAGTCCAATGACATACATGATGATCAAAGTGCGACACGTAGTAAAATAATCTTGCAACCCTGACAAAATTGAGTTCCACAACTTCTAAGTAGTCATAGAGTGCCTTAGAACATGTCTCTTAAGTGCGCCTAGCATGCCCTTGACCCTCCATAGGGGCCCTGGTCCTAGGAACTTTTGACACTCATGCAAATTTTCTGGGTCTGATTGTGACACATTGCTGACTTCCTGATCCAGTAGTTTTCCAGCTCGGAACACCTTCGACATCACTTATGAAATCAGCCAAGTATATTTTATCTCTTCATTTCCAACTAGGGTTTCATGAATTCAAATTAGCTTATTTTGCTTGGGTCATATATGTACTTAATTGTTTATATTCATCACCATTATTACAATATTCAGAATTAGGTATCTATTTATTGTAATATTTTCTTAATTATTTGGTGAACCCAATAATTCAAACCCTTCCTTCTAAGTATCTCTTTGTCTTATTAAGTCATGAATGAATCTTCTTATCTTTATTTTTCTCCAACTAAGGTTTCTAACATGGTTACTACTACTGCTGATTTCATGCAAGTTCATACTCAACGTTCTCCTCACTTTATGATTCCTATGGTTTATCCTACTATCAATGTAGTACCTAATCTCACTACACTCATCTCTCTTATGGCTCCGCCCATTTCTATCCCATTGCCTATCACTTTCTACGGACTCCCCATGTTTGCTTTTAAGGGCTATGATATCATCGAGCAACTTAAGAATACACTAGCCAAAATATCTCTCCATGACTTATTGCGCAATGTGTCCTGATTATAATTATACATTAGAGGTCTCCCTTCATTTTCCATTCACATTGAAATTGATAATTATTTAGTGGCATTCTCACACCTTATTTAGTCTCTCAAAAATATTTCATGCACTATCTCATTTATTGATGAGGACAGGTATCACCCTCTTTCTATTGACAATCCATGTGTGTCTTTGCTTATTACTGCTATCATTGACAACATTTGTATCAATAATTTACTCATTGATAATGTATCTACCATTAATTTATGTGCTCATTCCCTTTTAAAACAAATTGGCATCATAGACAATCTAATTTCTAATAATTACACTCTTATTCATGGCTATGATTCAACTACTCGCACATGCAAATGACTAGGAACTATCACATTACCTATATAGGGTCAAGCGTAAGACTTTAACTATAGTATAGTCTTCATTATCGACACCTCATTTCAGGTTCAATCTTTTGTTAGGTAGAACTTGGATTCATGTAATGCATGTAGTCCCATCCACTATTCATCAATGCGTCAAATTCCTACATGATGGCTATGAACATGCGATTTTTGTAGAACCTTGATCCATTCAAATTCCGTCATATAGAGCTTGTTACTACTATGCCTATTCCTCCATCGCAACCTATTCCACAGAGAAATATTGATATATATGATATCATTCAATCTAGTTCTTCACAGTCTTCTTCCGCCACTCCAAGCACTCCGGTATATTTCCACTCACACTACTGCTATCATTTCACCCGTAGTGTCTTGCTCCTATCACCATTGTTGCTTCGCTTGTTGGGGCTCATTTCACTCCTACATCTAGTTTGCACCTCCTACTAATATCCTTGATACTGATATCCAACGTGATAATGCCAACAGTGATGATTGTGATGATGAGGTCGATACCATTGAGCTTAGTGATTGACAAATTGTGTAATCTTAATTGTACCCCTATTGAGGTGGATGATTTCATATTTCAATGATACTTTCATTGTTGTCATCCCTTGTGAGTATCAATTCAAAACACCCCATCCTTTTACTAATGTTATGGTACTTTATCGGGGGTCTATCCATACTATGGATGTCATTTCACCTCCTCCTAGGAAACATGCATTTGCACTTCCTCCTTTCACATGTACACTTTTCATGAATAACTCTTATTGGCATCATATTTTGTTGGATCTTACTTGCTCTAATACTATTTTCACACATGATGGCTTCACTCAGCTTGGCTTTACACTTAATGATATCTTACCACTACCTCATTCACTGCATCTCTACCATGGATGTGTTCATATTACAGCTGCCTATGATCTTCATGTTTTCTATTTAACAATATTTGTGGTATGTTCTCCTTGCACTTCTCCACATATACTTGGGAAATCTTGGTTAGAATACATTGGGGTCACTTTGGACCCTAATTATGTTAGTATAAAATTCCCTATGTCATTCAACCAAATTTCTCTCTATAATGGTTCATCTCTTGGATATTCATAGAATATCACTTGGTGGTATACACATGGATGTCCACCAACACCTTTCATCGATGAAGAGTATGAAACACACATGTAAAATTTATGCCGTAATGGCTCATTATATGATCCCCCACACATTATTACTTACTGGGTTTTTTATGTGTCTTGATTTGTATTTGATCAGGATAATGATGATCTTTTAGATAGTGTCACTTGATCATTCTCATCATTTCATACTTGGGGGAAATCATACTTATTCTTCACTCCCTTATTAGAATTCTTTGGTTTTCTTATATACTCTATATTTCCACATATATTATCTTCACATGCATCTTACACATATTGATACACTATATTATTGTCATTACCTAATGACAGAAATCTCATGCTTCAGTTCACACTTAACTAATGAGTGAAATACTACATACATGAACCTCACACATAACACACTTCACATATTGCAAATTCATCGCATCTCTTTCTCCTAGCTTCTATTACACATCATACACACTCTACACATTCATGACATATCTTTCTTGTATCTAATTCTACATGATGCAATCATTACGATATGAAGCACTCTAGTTCCATAGTTCATATTAAACTACTGAGGGTCTCAATCCAAAATTAACCTCACCAAAATCACTCACACTCTTTATGCTCTACTCTTTCACAATCAAATCTTTATAGCACACATGTTCAATTCATTTCCCAATGATGCAATCTTATTCTATAGTTTATTCTTGACTACTGAGGGGTATTTAATCAATGAGCCTCATATCATACATGCACATCCACTTGAGGGGAACACTGCCCCTATCACACTCATACTACATTCCATTCCATCTCATCCACAACATATTTCATATCTTGGTCACATTTACTCTTTCTTTCTTATGCTTACATGCCCACTTTATTACACATGCAAGAAAAATATCTTGCATGTCGTTATATTTCTATATACACATGCACATTGACTTTCCTTATAGTTGTAGATGTAGATTCCATATAGATCGATACACACAACAAGGATGCTTGGCACAGTACCTATTACCATTCCTGCATAGGCTCATGAGGGAATCCACTTTCATAAATTACAGGTGTTACTGTTTCAGTATTTTATAGCACACTACTATATCAGATTATACACACTTTTAACATATTTTTTATCTTTATAACATGCTAATGGGTGCTTCATGTGTAAAATTTGTTTTTCATATCTACTTGTTTCCATGGTTATCTATTTCCTTTGCTTTTCCTTGCTTACTATTGTATGCCATTGTTTACGGGATTTTTCCTATGTATTGCTTGTTCTTTGATTTCTTATATACTTGAGGCCACTTCATCCTCGATTGTCTTATGACATCATGAGTGATGTCCCATGTTTGTAACCCACTTTTCGAGGTCTAATTTTTCTACACTATTGTTTGTCTACATTGTCTGCTTGTGTATTATCTTCATACATGCTTAGCTTACATCTTGTCTTCTAAATGAAATTTTATATTTTTTACACTAACACCTATTTCCAACCATTTTGTTTGTGTGTGCCCTAGTTTGTACCAAGCACACTCCCTCCCCTGCAGAGAATTAGTTACAGTTCAATAGTTGGTCCTCCTTTGGGCCACATACTCCTCGTGATGTTACATGTACCCCAAACGAGGGGGGAATCATTGGGTGAATCTGCCACCTCATATAGCAGTCTACAGTCATTGTTTAGTATAGACCAATTCACAGTTAACATAGTCTTCAATCTCAGCAATGGTCTAGATCCTGACTTGGGTCCTTAGCAAAGCACAGAAACCAGCACCCAAACCTAGATAGTAGCACCTAGGTGCCCCAAACCCTTTTTGGAATCATATGACAAGGGACAGTTACACAAATTTTCTTAGTTCAAAATAGTTTTTTGCAGTTTCCACAACATTTTTTATAGGACAAGTAGTCCTTTAGTACTCAGCATACATGCACTACACTACAATTTTTACTTTCACATTGGATCGAACCAGATCGTATTTTTACACACCATTTGCAATGGTGTTTACACTTTGAGAAGTAGTTAAAGGTTGGAGGATGAAACCAAAACTTTCTACTTTTACATCTTCCATTCTTGGCATGACATTGCCCAAAAAACTCGTTCTTCTACATCATCTTAAGGATCCTTTCTACACTTTTTATTCATCATGGATTAGGTGCATGCTATCCATTTTTCCCCTTGGCAAAATAAACAGTAGGGGTAGCCAAGACCCAAGCACCAGACAAGGAACCTAGGGATGAAATTGAGTTTATAGGTGGTTTTTGAGGTTTCAAGAGCACATTCGGTGATTTCAAGAGTGTTATTATCATAAGAGGATTTTTTCCTCTTTTGGGTTTTGACCCTTAAGGATTAACTTTAAAAATTAAGAAGTACGGGCCTTATGGGCCCACACTTAGAAAAAATGGGAAGAAGAGCTAAAAAGATGAAAGATGATCCTAAGCCACCCTATTTTTCCCCCTCAACCTCCACACCCAAGGAAATCCATAAAAAATTCATAGAAAACCAAAAATTTTCCCAAGGGGCCTTGAAAAGGCACTGAGCTAAATATGGTTCACCAAGCTACTCGGTGAGTCAAGGTATCACATAAGGAATACTGAGCTCTGGGATCTTGGGTGAGTTTCTGATGACAAGGGGTGAGTTGAGGTCAGAACTCAGCATGGTGAGTCGGGATCCACATTGGGTGGTTGGAGGCTGAGGCGCTCAAGAGTACTGGCAATGCCAACTCAATGGGGAGAGTTCGGGGTAGCTCGATGCAACGAAGGTGAAGGGAGATTGGAAAGATATTCTAGTTTGCTGAGTCGTGAGGATTTACATGCATTGGTGAGCCCACATGGTGAGGTTGGCATCATATATGTCAGAAAGTAGATGCACAGAAGAGCTCAGCTCTATGAGCCAAGAAGAAAGGAGGGATTGTGATAAAAAAATGTCAGCTTGGGGCAACTTGATCACAACCAAGGCATGGAATTATTATCTCATAGGGAAGAATTCCATGTTTATAGTTCCATAATGAAGGATGATGGATCACTGAATCAGCGAGATGAGTTAAATTTACAGGAGGAGTAGACTCAGGCCAGTGAAATACAATGGATGGCTTGCCTTGGCGAGCTATGGCATGACCTCTAGATGGGGGATAACCAGAATCTTGATGGAATAATCTCACAAGTGAGCTCAGTATTAGAAAATGGTGATGGTAGTAGGAAATCTCTAAAAAGGTGAACAAGTCTGAAGCAACGTGGGGTTTTTAGAGTTTTAGAGGTTGCGTTTTCAAAAAATATGTGTGAGTTGTTTGCCCAAACAAAAGATAAATCTGATTGGAAAATTATTTGAAGTTAGAAGTAGGAGCTTTGGAAGTTAACTTTCTTGGTGATTCAATGAATGAAGTAGCTTCAAGCTTTTAAGAAAGGCATGTTTCAGGGTTTCAGAGATATTGACTTCAGAGATCAATGAGAAAAATCTCTGGAATGAAGAGTGGAACATAACTAAAACAAAAATCCCTGAAATTATAAATAATGGTGAGTTGATTAGACTTTGAGGTGGGGACATGGAAAATATTCAGTGGAATCGGGAGGGCATGCAAGTCTGAAACCCTAAAAAATTCAAAACCCCACCAAATAAAATCCTGAAAAACCTGAATCGGAGCCACCGAGTTGCATTAGCCATTCATATGAGGAGTTTAGTGGGTAGGTGATAATGTGTTGGGTTCCGAGCCAGGCCTAGTTTGTGGTATGTTTGAGCTCAATGGAGATCTCGGTAGGTGCGGTTTAGACCCAAAATGGTGGCCCAAACCAAAATCGGAATATAGTTTTCCTCCCTTAGCAAAATCTAGTAAAATCATACTTGTTAGAAATAAGTTTCAGAGCATTATCCAATGGAGATTTCAAATTTCAGAGATCAGTGGGGTAGGTGGAGAATGAGCTTAGAAATCAACCTGGAGAAAAATGATGCTAACTCCTACACTCCACCAGTTTTTACAAAATTACAGTTGATGGAAAGGTATTTCAAAAGCTCTATAACATGGGATGATCAGAGATGGAAAATTTATGAGTTAGGTTGGTGAGAAATCATGATGAAGTTTAGGTGTTGAAGCCATACCCAAATGCAGTGATGAAGTGAATGAAGCATGAACCCATTTCTTCTTGCATAAGGTAAAGTATAATCATGGAGTATGCAGATCTTCCCATAGCCATTGCAGGTAAATAATTATTATTTTGTGGGTTTTGGAGTAATTTCGGAACTTTGTACTCTCTCTCATGCTAATTTTCTTCTATAAATTGTAAGGAGGGGTCCTTTTCAAATGCTTGCACACTTTTTAATTGCCACTCCCTTCTTTCTTGTCTATGAGAAATCTATGGAGTTTTAAACCTGCCTATTTGAACATTGTGATGAAAATTTGTGCCTTTTGCCCCCAAATGTATTGAATTATATCAACTTAGTGTATAAATAAAAAACATATTTATAGATGTTTGCAACCCTCTTTTATTTTTTATTACATATTTTTGATCTTTTCATTACATGCAAGGTTATTGCACGTTGTTATATTTTCATTGGAAGGTTTTGCTAGTGTTGTGTTTGTTGGTAAATAGGTTTGCACTAGTTGTTTTGATCTATGGTGATAGATCACTCACCTCAAATTTATTTTTTTCATTCCTCTGTGGTGTAGACTGTTCAACATTCCTTTTTGGTGCATCACCTTCCCTTAGAGTAGACATTATTTTCATGCAATAATTTTATCCTTTTCCCCTTAGAACACACTAGAGTAGGGTTAGATTGGCCATTCTTTTTACTTTGGAGTAGTTTTCATTAGGTTAGGATAGGAATCTGACCTTCTCTTGAGAGCTATCCCATTTCACAAAGTCTGATACTTTAGGATAGATCCATGTTTAATAGATCACATTGACTACCCAGTTATTCACTTGTAATCATTTAAGGGTGATGTGATTTTGCCTCAATAGTTTTGGTATCCCCATTGGGACGAGAAGTCATTTTCACAAGCTTTAGATACATTTGTAAGGATTTCAGACTTCAAATTTTACATATTTCAGATTTCAAGGTTTTCACAACAGGGTTAGAGTTTTGAAATCAATTTTAAGATATTTTTCATGAGTAGAACACGTCCAAATTTCACCTAAAGATAGATTAGGGGTTGATGATCAAAAGGGTATTCTTAAAAAATACAAAATTTTTATTTTCATAATTTCAGGATTTTTTACATTTCAAAATTTTAGACTTCGAGATTTTAGACATTCTAGGATTTTGGAATTCTGACATTTTGGATTTCAAAGATTTTTTTTAATTTCAAAATTTTCAGAATTTGAACTTTGGAGGTTTTGGGATTCAGATTTTAGATATGGGTTGCACTTTAAGTTTCATAGTTTTCTCATTTTAGAATTCAAAGGTTTTCAATTTTGGGGATCTCTCTACATTTCAAAATTTCAGATACTACCATTTGCAGGACAAGTTTTAACCTCTAAAAATCAGCACCCAGGTCTTTCAAAGTTTCCATTTTTAGTTTGTTGAATTTAAATGTGTGACTTGACAATATTTTAGCCTTTAGAGGCTCATTCCCAACACATCTACCAACTCCAAGGAATAGAACTCAGTTGTGTAGCAACCCAGGTTTCCCCAATTCATGAGAAGGATTCGAACTAGAAATATAAAAGAGATGAAGGAATATTTTTGTACCTATAACTATCTCTAGGAAGAGGAAGGAGAGGAAGACAAGTCTAGAGGTCTTCATCTCCACCTAGTATAAACTTCCTTAAATCAACTAGGGTCCTCAAACCAGTTAGAATGGCTCAGCCACCACCACCAAATACCTTTTTCAACTTCACAGGAAGTAGTCCACTTGCCCTCAATGTACAAAATCCCATCCCTATTACAACATTAAAAAATATCCCCTACTTCACTACAGAAAACCATACAACCCCTATTGACCATATTCAAGACATTGCAAACATCTACGCAATTCACGAGATCAATGAAATGGATGTTACAGTTAAATTTTTAGCTTCCTCTTTCAAGGGTAAGGCTTTGCAATGGTTTAAGAACTTAACAATGAGGTCAATTGCAAATCGGGATCACTTGTGCATAACCCTCTATAATTAGTTCAGAGAAAGGGTGGATGATATGTCTTTATTGAAACAATTGACAACAATTAAGAGGGCTCCAAATGTCAAAATGGTAGATTTTAATTTTTGGTTCCAAAAGACATGGGATAGGATATTACTGGCCTTGAGACCATCTTCCCAAGTTGCATTCCTCTATTTATTAAAGGCTCTAAATTATTTCATGGGAGGGCCGACACTTCCAAGAGCCTATAACATAACCGTGAGGGCTGATAACTATTTGATTCACTATGTAAAGCTTACACCAAGGCCACCTATGCATCTATATCCGGTAATGGGAACTCCCACAATTAGTAAAACACCTGAGTTAAATCCCATTCCATCCCCTAGAAATTAGAGCAATAATGAGTCCTCCACTTGTTTTGGAACTTCAAGAGGTCATGAAGCAGCTAAAAAACTTAGGAAATGAGCTAGTAACTAATAAGAGGTAGTAAGTACAGAGCTTCAAACCATATCAGCCTCAAGCTCAAGAAAATAGGCCTTTGTATCAATCAAACAAACCTTCGGCTCAAGCTACAAATCAAAACCCAAACAAAAGAAAACCCCAAGCTGTGAGGCCATTTTAACCATGTAATCCTAATAAAGTTTCAACATCCAATGCGTAGGTTCAAACTCAAAATAACCTTCCACAGGAGTATGAATTGTGCTTCTCATGTAACCAACCTCACAATCAAGAAACATGCTTTAATAGTGCTTGAAAACAAGCCTTAATGGTGTGAAACCGTAGTGTTTCCCAAGAGCCAAGTGAGGAAGAAAATCAATAGTAAACAAGTCAACAAGAGGCTTCTCCAATGGAAACCATAATGGAAAATTGGCAAACAAAATATTTTTGTGGAGTTAACCAACATCCTTTCCATGGTGTAGCTACCAACATGAGGTTAAAAATGAGGAACATAGAGGAACAACAGTCATCTAACCCAATTTT
This sequence comes from Taxus chinensis, assembly GCA_019776745.2. Classification (NCBI taxonomy): domain Eukaryota; kingdom Viridiplantae; phylum Streptophyta; class Pinopsida; order Cupressales; family Taxaceae; genus Taxus; species Taxus chinensis. The sequence continues at coordinate 163,123,414 of CM034150.1, forward strand.
TTCTTAACCCACTCTCACCCCACTGGGAATTAGCATTGCAAAAGTATCTTCGAGTGAACAAAATCAGCCTAGGCATCGGTTATAACAGCCCATGTACCACTTTAAGTGTCGGAGAAAATTGTGCTAAGCAAGGGGTAGAAAAAGGACAATCCATACCCTTTCAACATTATTGATCAAATGAAGAAGATGAATGTTAGCATTTCCATGTGGGAATCACTAGAAATCCCATGACAACTGGATTTGTTTCAAACAATAATGGCCAATTGATCTGCCTCAAATGGGCCATCCAAAAACTAGGATATGGTTCTCACTGATTTGATATAGTAAGAGGGAGGTTAACCAAGAAAAATATTGAAGCCTCCACCATTCTCTGTGTCATTGATTGTCGGGAACATCTTAGTGCATAATTGTATGATCGATTCAGGGGAAAATAGTTCCATAATGCCAAAGAAAATAATAGATCAATCAGGTCTAAAGTATGAATTGGTCTCTAAAGGAGTGGTACAATTAGATGGGATAGTAGTAAGAATAGTTGGGGTCATTCAAGGATTAAGTGTAATGTTGCATGCATGCCCGAATGTCATAGTTTTGTAAGATGTGTCTGTAATTGACTCTCCACCGCTTTTTGCCTTATATTTATCAAGGAACTTTATGGCCAAGATCGAACGCTATATGTCTGTAGACTAGTCACATATGCTCTTTAGAATGAGATATGGAGCCAAATCCACAATCAGGTTAGAACCAATTGCAAACTTTCACAATAAGCCTCATGTGTCAAGTCTAATCAATGCCAACTCCTCAACCTTTAATTAGGAATATTTCTCAAACACTCCAAAAATGGGTACTAAATTTGAGGGCATCCCATATTTCACATTAGATTAATAGGAAAAAAAATACATTCTTTGGATCCATACAAGGAGATGGAAGAAGCTAAACTAGGCATATATTGCTTGCATGAAATGAATCCAACTCTCCCTAGCACAATCAAGCCAGAAGATAATGATGACAATGAATTATGACAACTATTTTTTTATGGGTCAAGGAACAGGCAAGGTGATTAAGGAGGTTCCATGTTGGTGTCACCAAAAAACACCAAATACTATTTATCCTTCTCATTTTAGTTTTCTTGGTCAAATAACATAACTAAGTATGGAGCTCTAATCAATCGACTTCATTGGGAAAGGAAAAAGGGTATCAAAAACTTACAAGTGTTCGGAGATAGTGAACTGATTGTGAATCAAGTCAAGAGGGTTAAATACTGCCAAAAATAATCTCCTAAAGAGCTAAAAGAACCAAGTATGGAATCTCATTGAGGAATTTGAGGCCTTTAACAATAATTCCCTACCAAGGAAGAAGAACGAGGTTCCAGATAGGATTGTAGTGATTGGGGAAACATTTGATGTGGTTGATAGTATTAGAAAGGAGAAAATACAGCCCCATATCAAGGTAGGTTTAAGACCAATAGTTCCAAACAATAAAACAAGTTGGAAGGTGTTTGAGAATGATCAAAAGATCATCAATTTCCTACAGGAAGAAGTTGAATTCTTAGCTAGGAATTAGGATAAATTAGAGCAACAATATGAGGATTAAGTGGTGTAATTAAGGATGAACAACCTTCCAAAATTCATAGTGACATTGGACTCAATCTTCAATCCCAATGATCAATTCCAAAAGGATAAGGAAAACATTCAATTCAAAGGGGAAGATTTGGATCCTATTTCGGTTGGAGAGGGAAAGGTACTCTAAATTGGAAAAGTGAGCACTCAACAAGAAAAATTTGACTTCATAAAACTTTTTCAAGAGTTCCTAGATGTATTTTCTTGGATCTACGAGGACTTGAGGGGATTTAATCCAAAGTTGGCACAACATACTATTAAACTTGATATGAAATCTAATCCTATTAGAGAAAAAAAAGACCACACAACCCTAAAATCAAACCTCTCATAAAGAAGGGTCTAAACAAGCTCTGTGAGGCAAGAAATATTTTTCCATTCAAGCACTCAATTTGGGATGTAAATATAGTGCCAATTAGGAAAAGAAATGGATAAATTAGGTTATGTGTATACTTATAAGACTTGAACAATGCATTTCTCAAGGACCATTATCTGCTTCCTTCCATGGACCAAATCATGTAGGTGGTAGCTGGTTTAGAAATATTATCTCTCCTAGATAGCTACTCAGGATATAATAAAATTATGGTGAAAGAAGAGGATCAAATTCAAAATGGTGTTCACCGCCAAATGAGGCACCTATACCTATAGGAAAATTCCATTCAAGATGTCAAACACTGAAGCTAAATTTTAGAGGGTCATGGACATGGCATTTAAAGTGTTGATAAACAAGATAGTTCTAGTGTACTTAGATGGAAAAACTATGTTTTCCAAGAACACAGAAATTCACCTTTTTCACCTTAGAAAGTGTTCCATAGATGTAAGATATTTAGACTGTCCCTAAATATGAAGAATTGCATATTCCTATCTCACAAAGGCAAGATCCTAGGCCACATTATGTCTAATTAAAGGCTGACAATTGATACAGAGATATTCGAAGCTATTTGTGCTCTACCCTTGCCACATCACAAAAAGTCTCTCCAAAACTTCTTGGTGATGATCAATTTGTCTGAAGGTTTGTGCTATATTTTTCCATTCTTATGAAGCCATTGACAATGATATTAAAGAATAGCATGGCATTTAAGTGGACAACAGAGGGAAAGAAGAGTTTTTAAGCTATTAAGAATGTTATATCTCAAGCTCCGACCCTCATCAATCCGTACTTCTCCAAGAATTTCATGCTCTATGCCTTCAATGGTTTAGACACAATTTCTACCATTCTAGTGTAGAAAAATAAGGAAGGATCTGAGAAACCAGTTGCCTTCCTCAGTCATATTTTAGAAGACTATGAAGTGAGGTACTCCTTCATTGAGAAGTATTTCCTCATAGTTATCAAGAGTTTGAAAAATTTTAAACACTTGGTCTCAAACAATAAAATTCAGTTATTGGTGTCTCATGTCGGGATCAAGGATTTCCTCTCGAATAAGGACTTGAGCAAGAAAAGGGTAGGTTGGAACACCCATGTCGTGATTTATGACATAGATATCAAGGTCACCAGGTTAGTTCATGTCAAATTATTATGTGAGAATCTTGCTTCTAGTCAACATGTTGAGGAAAACAATGAAGAAGAAGCTACTTTGGTGTTGCAGGATAATTGGGAACAAATAGATGATAGCATGCATACTCCTTTTTGTACTTGGGATATGATGTATTTCCTACAAATAGGTCTATGCCCTCCATAAATGAGAAAAGAAAAGAAGAGATATCTTAGACTCCAGTCATCCCATATGTTCTTATTGACTATGTTTTATTTAAGAAGGACGGGAATGGAGTCCTATTGAGGTACATTAGAAAAAATCAGATTGAGAAGATGGTACATGAATTTCATGATAGAGAGGTCAGAGGTAACTTTTCACCTTGGTAATAGCTCTCAAGATCATGAAGTTAGGATATTATTGGCTGAAGTTTTTCAGTGACTGTTACACATGGATAAAGAAATGTAAAAAATGTGCATTCTTTACAGGAAAGGAGAGGCTAGCAGCACTTCCATTGTATCCAATCTCGGTTGACCAAACATTCATGTAGTGGGGATTGGAATTCATTGGGGTTAACAATCCAAATTCGAGCCAATGTCATAAATGGATTCTAACATGAACAGGCATTTCACCAAGTAGACCAAAGTAGTAGCACTCAAGGAAGCCAATGAGTCTAGTATATTAGACTTTTATGAGGGAATTATTACCTGATTCGATGTACTGACCACTATCATATCAGAAAATTCTCTAGTTTTCCTCAACACAAATATCATATAATGGGCTATTACAAAAGGAATTTATCGAAGCACCTCATCAAATTATTACCCCTAAGGTAATGGGAAAGTAAAGTCAACAAACAAGAATTTTCTAAAGATCATCAAGAGGACTATGGATGAAAACCAAAGGACATGGTATACCAACTTAAAATCATTCTTGTAGGCTAATAGGATAATGTGAAAGAGGTCAACAATAATCTCTCCTTATAAGTTATTCTATGGGAAGGAAGTAGTGCTTCCCATATCACTAGAGTTGCCCATATTGGAGCTCTTGAAGCAGCTAGATTTTTCTGAGTTTGAGCCTATGAAAGTTAGGTATGTAGAGCTCATGGTGTTGAGATGTGGAGCTTAATTACTTTAGTTTAGCATGTTATATCAACATACTAGAAAACATAGTAATCGGAATCGGTTATGAAGGGACCGACATCGGTCACCTATGACCAACATTGGTCAGGAAACTAGGAACCCTCATCAATTAGGGCTAATTAGCATCGGTTACCTGTGTGTGAGGGTTTTATTTAACTCACGAGAATTAGATCTAATTTTATTATTAAAGAAGATCTATTGAGTGTAATTGCATGAGTAAGTTCCCTAAGTTTGTATAAGGTATTTATAAGCTAGAAATCTAGGGTTAGAAGAGAGATTTATTGACTATTGTGAGATAGAATTCTTGGAGAAAAAGGAGAAGATTGAGAGAAAGAATGTATTGTACATCATGAGAGGTGTGGAAGATTGTAAATATTCATTGTATATGTTCTGAAAGATTTGGATAATAGGTTAGCTTGTTTTTTGGTGGATGTAGCACACACAGGGTGAACCATATTAAATATGGTGTTGAATTATCTCTTTTTTTGTATATTTCTTCTAGTAGAATATCTATTTTTATTACATGTATGATTATATATGATATATTATATGTATAACATGTGTGCTAATCCCAACAACTAGTATCGGATATTTTTTTGAGGGTTTTTTGTGTTGAAAATTTTACTCACAGAGGATTTTCTGATTGAGTGGGATCTACAACAATGGAAAAAGAAAATAAATACAAGGTAGAGAAGTTTGATGGCTGAAATTATCAATTATGGAAGATGCAAATTGAGGATTATATGTATTAAATAAATTTATACTTATTGTTGGATGAAAATTCTAGACCTATGAATATGACTGATAAAGAATGGAAGATTCTTGACAGAAAGGCTTTGGGATCTATAATATTGAGCGTGGCAGCATCTGTGGCTTCTAATATTACATATGCAACATCTACGGTAGAGTTAATGAAATCTCTTCCTAATTTATATGAAAACCTAGTGCTTAAAATAAATTTTATTTGATGAAGAAACTATTTAGTTTTGATATGCATGAAGGTGTATCTGCATCTAGTAATTTGAATGATTTTAGATCTATTATAAATCAGTTAAAATTGGTTGATATTATGTTTGATGATTAAGTGAAAGCACTCTTATTCTTATGTTATTTTCCTGATAATTGGGATAACTTGGTAATGGATGTTAGTAATACAACATCTGCTAATAATATTTTGAAGTTTGATGATGTGGTTAGTATAATCTTGAATGAAGAAATTCGCAAGAAAATTACAGAGGAATCATCATATGGGAATGCTTTGAATGTAGAAAGCATAGGCAGGAAGAAGGAGAGATCCAAGAGTAATAATAATGGGAAATCAAATTCAAGGAATGGCATATCTAAATCCATAGGCAAGGGAATTACCTGTTGGAATTGTGGAAAGAAAGGACATGCAAAGAAAGATTGTTGGTCAAAGGATAAAGAGAACCAACACTCATACAAAGGTAAAGAGACAAATATTGTAGCAGAGGTAATGCATGATGCTCTTATTCTTTCTTTGGATAATCGAATAAAATGTTGTGTTTTAGATTCAGGAGCTTCTTTCCATACAACCCCTAATAAGGGTTATTTTATAAATTATGTCCATGGTAATTTTGGGCATGTTTATTTGGGTGATGATGAACCTTGCAATATTAGTGGTAAAGGGTAAGTTCATCTAAAATTGTAGAATAGAAAGACATGGGTATTGAAAGATATGAGGCATGTAGCAAGCCTCAAGAGGAATCTTATTTCTGTAGGGTGACTAGGTGAAGTTGGTTGCATGGTTACATTCATAGAAGACTATTGGAAAGTCACCAAGGGTGCCTTTATTGTGGAAAGAGGAAATAAGGTAGGAAATTTATATTTATCTACATGTGTTACTGATTCCTTTTTCTATATTATCTACTTCAGATTTAGATGCATGTATGTGGCATAATTGGCTGGGAAATATGAGTCAAAAAGGAATGCAGATCTTAAAGTCTAAGGGTAAGTTATCAAATTTGAAAGATTTAGATCTTGATTTCTATGAGCATTATGTCTTTGGAAAGCAAAAGAGAGTAAGATTTCTCAAAGTTATGGAAACTAAGAAGGAGCGGAAATTGTGGCAATGTACTGGTACCCAAGGATGAACTAGTTAAGAAGTTTGTGAATGAAAACGAACTCTTAAATTTAAAACTCATACTTACAGGGTTACATAGTAACTGGTGTCGGTTGACCACTGACTGACATCAATCAACTAAATTGGTATTGGTTACAGAAGATCCAAACCATCATCGGTTAGCAAAACCAATGTTAGTCACTATTAGAATTGGAAACAAATATCTAGGAGGTCAGAATGAGCCTCTAGTACCCCAAATTCCTGTGAGAAGGTCACAAAGGGTAAGTAAACCTCCAGAAATATTTACACCTTCTATATCTTATTTATTATTGAATGATAATGGTGAACTAGAAATTTTTGAAGAAGCAATGCAGAATAAGACCCACATATAGTGGGATCATGACATAGATGAGGAGATGGACTCCTTGGAATAAAACCAAACATGGGATTTGGTTAAGTTGTCAGTAGGTAAGAAAACATTGTAGAACAAATGGGTTGAGAAGATCACGGAAGAAGAGGGTGGATAGAAAAGGTACAAGGCAAGGCTTGTAGTAAAAGGATTTGCACAGAAAACAGGTATTGACTTTGGTGAAATATTTTCTCTTATTGTTAAAATGACTTTGATATGTACTGTATTGAGTTTAGTTGTAGTAGATTATTTACATTTAGAGAAACTAGATGTGAAGATGTATTTCCTTCATGGTGATTTGGATGAAGATATTTATATGAAGAAAACACTTGGGTATAAAGTCAAGGGTAAGGAGAAATTAGTGTACAGGTTGAAAAATTGCCTATATGGGCTCAAGAAATATCTAAGGTAATGGTACATGAGGTTTTATAGTTTCATGCATGAGCATGGTTACTTGAGATGTGAATCTGACCATTGTGTTTATTTCAAGAATCTTGAAAATGGGAGATATATTATTTTGTTACTGTATGTAGATGATATGTTTATTATAGGATCTAGTATGCAGGACATTGGTGAGCATAAGGGAAATCTAGCTCACATATTTTTTATGAAGGATTTAAGAGCTGCAAAAATAATCCTTGGCATACAAATACACAGAGATAGGAAGAACAAAAATATTTATTTGTCTCTAGAGTATTATATCTACAAGGTGTTATAAAGGTTTAAAACGTAGAATTCTTCTCAAAGTGGTTCAAGCAACTGTGATAAATGAACCATCATGTGCCTTCAATTTAGGAATGTAATTATGACCTTTCCTTTTCTCTCATACATATTCTTCTATAAATGTAAGTTGGAAACCCATTCCAAGGGGTTTCAATAGGTCAGATAGGTTAGAAAGTTAGACATTTTAGGCAAGTGCAATTTTTATGAGTTCTCTCTCTTCTACAAGTTGTCCTTGTGTGTTGAGAGAACTTTCAAGGCTCATCTTCAATATTGTAATGGAAACTATTGCCTCTTCTAAATGTATGATGCATTGTGCATGTTATTGAAGAAATAAAAGTGTTTTTTTTGTGACTAATCTCAGTCCTTTCATCCTTCTATACTTCTTTGTACCTTTTCTCATGCTTGCAGGCACACTGTGTAAGTTCATGTTTCTATTGCAGGTTCTTGGAGTTCTATGCTTATCGAGTGGTGGAGTATTGCATGTAGTTGAGTTATGGTGTCCATCACCCTTCTTGAGTTCATCCTTATTCATTTGGAAATTGATTTATTGCTCTGTCTTATCAAGTTTAACAAAGGGGATGCATGTTTCTTAGTCTATGGTATTTTGTACCCTCTCTAAGTTGCAGTAGGTGAATTTGACCTGTGATGCACACATCATCTTCAAATTAACCCTTCCTGATTCTAGAAACACCCTTTATTTTGTGCATCACCATCCCTAGTATAGTTTCATTTCTGAAAATCTCTTTCCCTAAATCCCCATGAAATGTTATCATAGGACTAGATAGCCATTTTTATTACACTAGGAGTAGTGCAACACTTATTTTAGGAAGAGGAAGCTGACCTTCTCTAGAGGTTCACCTCAAGCCCAAGTCCCATAGCTTGAGAGGCAATCCCATGTGTCCCAATCACACCGAATGTCCTATTCACATTCTGGCCATTCAGAGCGCATAGTGATTTGGTGACAACAGTTGTGAGAGAGGTAGTTGAGGTAGGGTAATATTCCCACCAAGAACATGTTATAAGTGTTGCTTACCAGATCATTACCAGCACGACTTACATCCATTTCCTATATTTGGATACTGTGCAAATGAACATAGGGTAGAGGACTATCCTAAAATTTATGTGGCTATGATGGAGAAAAGTGAAAAGGGTGTGGGAATGATTAAGATTGTGCAAAATATAATGGATGTCATAGTAAAAGTAAGTATGTTAAAGCTAAACTAAGGCCCAAAAGTGTAGATAACCGCAAGAGGAATTATAGGACACACATAAGCATGTAAATTACTACTAAATAGTATTCAAGTAAAATTCCTCAAATCAGGAATAACTACCTAGATGTGAAGCAATAGAAGGAAATCCTATAAGAAAATTGATTTTAAATAAAACTAAATCTTAAACAAAGGACTGGTGATCAATTAGATATATCAAAAATGTGCACATTCAAACATGAAATAACAAGAAAGTATAATAAATAAGAGGATAAGAGTGACTTAGTTGATATGTAGTTGTTCATATTGAATTTGGGCTAGAGTGATGGTGGAACATGCTCAATCTAGATTGAACATGTGTCATCTAAGAGAAAATGATTTATAGATGTGTAGAAGAGTAATGCTTAGGTATGGATAAGATATCTTGGGCTACTAATGTCTCATCTTGGCATTATTTTCCTAGAGAAGAGTGCAAATTAAGTTCTTTAAATTTTTTATATTGTCACCTTCAAATTCCTCTATGTCACATCTACTTCACTTAAGGGTTCCCTTGGCATACCTATAGCTAAAAAACAAACTCTAGCTACCTGTACAAGACTTAAGTGTACATTAGATGAAATAAAAGATACATATTCTTGAGTTTTACTGGCCTTGATGGTAAGCCCAATGTGATTTTCACTAAGTGGTATACTACATTTCAGACACATAGTAGTTTTGGTGTGTGTGTGATAGAATCATGTCCCTTGAATCTATGTTTTTTTTATCCAATTGACACCAAGATAATGGGCTAAAACTTCTTTTCCTTCGAGATAATGTGTGTCATGGGATTCATAATTTTCCCTTCCTATGCAATGAATAATGCATCCCAAATGTAGTCCTTAAGTTTCTCCTTTTCCTAAGTAATAAATAGAAAGTAATAGCCCTATTTCCCCTTGTAAATATTTAGTAGGTTGTGTACATATATGACTCCTTTTCTTTAATTTTGACACTTAGTGACACCAAATTCCGACCCTAAACATGAAATAAGAATTAAAAAATATCCAAAATTAGGTGTCAAGTAATAACATATGGGAATATGAGTAGTGCTAAGTAATAACATATGGGGTAGTATCACTAGTACCAACAAGAAACCCAAGATGATGATCATAAGATGGAGGTGGAACCGCATGATACGTATTATTAGAATAAGACTCAAGAACCCTTTATCATGTTTGGGTAATGGGTTGTTAAAAATATTGAGCTTGCCATTGTCATTGGTAGATTTAGAATTAGTAGGTTTAGGAAATTTCATTTCATTATTATCAACCAAATCCTAAATCAAATGTATAAGCTTAAAACATCTATCAATAGAATTTCCATTACATCTATGATAATCAAAATGGGGATTTTCATCAAAATTCTTACCACGAGGACAATTGGGATCTAGCTCAAGAGGGGATGGAAGAGAAATCAGATTTTTTTATGAGCTTAAGAAACAAGATGTGAGGTGGATATGTCTAATAAAAATGAGTCATGTAGGTTGTATTTAGAGGATTTTTGGTTGAAATACAACATTAACAGTAGGCTTAGGCACATTGTATTTTCTCTTCAAGGCAAATGTACTTTGGAATTTGTTACTATATTGATAAGAAGTATTATCAACATACTTAAGCTTGTCCATAGAAAGTAAATTATGTTCACATTCCTTAAGAGTGTGACATAAATTATCAAAGGAATGAAAAGAATCAAAGAGCACAAATTATTATATAGGATGCAAGATAATTTGAATAAATATATCTTACAATTCATATTCATTTAAGAAATTATTCATTTTAGTAAGATTTTTCTTATAACACAAAATATAGTCAATAAGATGCTCATTAGATCCTTGCTTCATTTTATCCATTTATGCATATGATATTTTAGTTCTAATGTTCATTGAAAAATTTGTCAAGAATAAATTTTCTACAGAAGTGAAATATTTAATTGAGTGTAAAGGTAAATCATAGAACCATCGCAAAGCATACTCATTTAATATCCTAGGAATAAACTTGGTCAATAATGTATCATCACAAGTCCAAGTATGCAACATGAAATGATCTAATATGCTCTTATGGATCTACATGACCATCTAAAAGAATAAACTTGGGGGAAACAAAATTTGAGGGAAGTTAGTAAGATGAAACCTTAGGGGAAACATGACTATTTAAGAGAAGTGAATAATCAAGAGAGGGGGATGAAGAAGAAAATGTGTGTTGTAATTGATGAATTTATGTTTGTAAATCATAGTACAAGGACTCTAAGGAATGGGTTCGTGAAGAGGAACTGAGTTGTATATGAGATATGATAGGAGAATAAAAGTGAATGTTAGTTGTGGGAATAATAATATGGATGATGGATGTCCCCACATTCATGGGGGGAGAAAAAAGTGGGATAGAAGGGTTGGAAAGGACTATAGGCCCTAAGGTTTGGATCATATTGACATGGGTAACATTTTCACAAGAATTATTTTCATCTCATCAAGCATATAGATAATGTGTCACATGAGTGGTATTTTGTAAGCATAATGCACTGAGAGGATGGGGTGAATCATTCCTTCAAAAACTTTAACCAATTAAGATTTACTTTCTTAAACCATAAACCATTTAACCATTTATTAATGTGTTCTTAACATTCATTAAAATGCACATAACCATGAGAGAGACATAAGAATGCATAATATAAGTAGGAAAACCTTAAGGGGAAGAAAACCAACTGAAATTTTTCATTATGTTATTCAAATCAAAATTATTTAGTGAAAAACCAACTTCACAAGGAGCACCAACCCTACAAGGAGCACAAACCCCTAGTTTAGTGAAGCACCAACTCCAAAACGAGGATAAAAACCCCTAAGATGATCAAGCACAAACTCAAATACATGTAGATGAATATCTCTGATGTATTGTTTTTTCAGCAACTGATGGAGATCATAATTTCAGCCCACACACCTTCAAACCCTCTTTACACAATCTTTCTTCTAACTCATTTTATCTTGAAGTTTTATGACCTGATTTGATCACAAACCCTTGCACACAAGAACTCTAACACTCCTCTTAATTTCTCACACACTCTTATATCTAATTTCATGCCTTATAACTACCTACACTCTTTTAATTAGCTCACACTTTTCTCTCTTAATTCACTTGTTCAAATCTGAACCAAATATGCCCTTTTATATGCCTTTCAATTCAAAAACATAACAAAATTTGGTCATGCACTAATATTTCAGTCACTCCAACACAAAAATATAACACTATGATCATATAAACTGATATCGTTAACCCATGTAGGTCAGCCAAGCACCAAGACACATGAACAAGCCCAAAAAGGCTCAAAACACCATCACTAAGCTCTTCAAGGACATCCAAACACATCACCAGATTTTTCAAGACCCCAAATTCCTAACACATGTAAAATATATCATAAAAAATCATACATTCTAACACATTAACATGCACAAATTAAACTCTTTAGAACTCTATCAAGAAGGACCATTTCCTTCACAAAAACAGTTGCTTCTAGGAACCATTCTTCACCAAACAAGCTCAATATCACACCATGAAACCTCAAATATGCAATGTAACTAATCATTTGAGATCCACTAACATGTATAACACATCCATACTTTCTATACCTCATTAAACATCCATCAATGCAAACCACAACTCTTTTCCTCTTCCCCAAATTGAGCTACCTAGAAAGTAGTTTTTGAAAATGGACTAGTTTGCACCCTTTATGTCACTTTCAATATAAATTACTTTACTATGGAAAAAATTCATCCCTCTTCACTCTCCAATAAATATAAATAATCAGCTAAGCTAAATCATTAGTCTTCAACATCAATATCCTAGGCTGACCTGAAACAATCAAACTTGATCTTCACAAACTGAGTTGGTTCACCTGTAAAAACACCTCATCAAGATAAAAACCATACATCATTAGAAATATATCAGAACATAATTTCCATAACAGCTTACATTTCCTTCCAACTCCAAGTGGAAGGCCTTAAACTAGATCAATCTCTGAAACATCTCAAAACTACTCTTTTAGGCCCAAATACCAATCTTCATAAATAGGGCACAATTTTCCCTCTAAAACTTCAACCATGACCTGAAACTATCATGAAAATTTAGTAAAACTCACAAGATCTAATAAATGATAATTTATTCAATATCATCAATAGCAAAATTTTCCACAAACTGAAGATCTTTATAAACTTTCATGTTTGAGTGAGGCCCACATATTGTGACAATGTCTATCATACCTTTATGTAAATAGGGAGGAGTCATATACAACCTAAAATCATCACATTATCAATAATAATACATTATATTCCCATACCAATAATATTTCTCCTACCACTCTCAACCTAGGGTTTCAAACTCATAAAATTCATATAACTTCTTAATGATTGTTCATAATAACCTGATAATGAAACCACTTCCTTCTTCTTGTGAAATGATATTGGTTCAATGTAAAAACATCTATAAAATCCTATGGGTCACATGGAAAACATGTACAATTCACAATTAGCATCACAAATTCATAATTCGAGCTCAATTTGCATTCTCAAGCACATTGTTTTGCATAAAACATCATAACTTGTAAATTTCTCTTCATAATGACTTGTAATTTTTATCACACCTCTAGGATTCCCATTTACATCATCTTATCTCATATGGCTCTCAATATTTATATCCCATCTCATTTTCATGACTATCCCTTAGGGTTTTTCATGGTTTAAGTTAAGTCATAGTAAAATAACCTCATACCTCATCATGAAATCACTCCAAAGGGATTTGACACACTTGAGACAATATGTCTCACTCACTTACATTATCTCATGAGATAACATGGATCTATAACACATACTCATAATCTATTTCACCTCCAAGCACCTAGACCAGGTCTAGATGAGCACCTACAACTGATTCTTCTACCTATACCTGAAATATAAATCTCATGTGAGTGTCTCAACACAATCCTATCATGTTCTCCATCCCTCTACCATAATCCTCAAGTCACCATGAAACTCTTTCCATCATGCACCATCACCTATGATAACTATGTCACCTTAATATGCTTATTAGGCCTAGCCATTCTCACTGTCCAAATCCATGCAACCATAAACAAACCTAAATATACATGTCACCATCACACTGAGCATCTTCTAGCATACCTTCATCATCCTCTTTTTCATTAATGGGATTTTACATCAATGAAAAAACCTATACTCACACATACCAAGAATCTCCCCCTTTATCATTGATGGAAAACTACCTAGTTCTTCTCCCCCTTTTTATATTAATGAAAAATCATACCTGTACTACATGGTCTTCATCTTTGTTCAATTTCTTAGGATCACCTTTTGGTTGGAAACATAAACCAAAGTCTTCAATCTAGCATAAAATCTTGTTATAGCTTACTAAACTTTATTTTTTACCTTTTTACATCATAGGAACATTGTATCGTACTTGGGCAGATATATATGGAAAACTCATACATTCAAACAATCATGTTTTAGGACTTAAGACATCATTTTGACACCTATTATGCTTGTCTTGACTGAGAAATACTCTTATATAGACTCGTATTATGGATTATCACATTGTAAGAAACAATTAGGTCCTAAAGTCCTAAATCTCACCTTCAGATGTAAAATACCAATCTTTGTCACCTCATTGAAGATCATTCATCACTTATACCTTTACATTATGACTCCTTGTGGATTCATACTATCCATAACTCACTGAAAATGCAAAAAAATTTAGTACTTACCTTGATTTTAAGTGATGTAGATGTATAAAAAGAAATTCCTCTACCATGAAACTCTTTCTCAGTATCCATAGCCTTCTTTCTAAGAAAATGAGATCACCTTGACCATGTGACTCACTCTTCTTGTCATTGTACTTGAAAACCCTCAATACTCTTCCTTTCTTACCTTCTTATCATTTAAAACACCTAGTTCATAATCAAAACAAGCTCCCCCTACTTAAATATAACTTAAAAGCCCTGTGGCTCATCACTATAGTACAAACACATCCTATAGTACCCTAATAATATTCAATTTTCACTCAAAATGCATAGGATAAATAATACACATCCTATACATACCTCACCTTTCATTTCAAATGTAATAATCTCTTCAAAGTCCCTTTTAACTCATTCTAAAGACTCTTCTTTATGCATGTAGATCACTCTTCCAGTCAATGCCATCTTGCAATACCCTAATTGAAGGCACATTTCATTTATGGTGCAAGCAATTTTTCATACAAACTTGCACTCATCATAAACTCTTCCTTACTCATTTTTTTGACATATTTTACACTTGATTGAGATCAAACCTAACTCCCTTTTCCTTGTAAATCCATCTCATGCATGTATCATGTTATTCTTACACCTTCAATGTCTTGACACAGTCACTATACCCTAAAAGAAAGTAATTGTTCACTAATAATGCATGAAATCAGCTTTACAAGTCCTGCAATGCACTTTTCTTTCCATATCAATATAAATGATCCTTCAAGATCCTCCTCAAAATAAGCCACCACATTATAAATCCCTAATTCTTTAACCATAGTTACATGCTTAACATTAAAACAATGAAATTACTCTAACTGGTCACAAAAGGCATTCCTTAGTTTGATGATGATCTGGTATAAGTTCAAAACACCTTTGTTAGGTATAAATTCTTCACCCTAGGCCAAAGAGACCTTGTAATTCATGTTATCCTTTCACTAGCCTATCAAAGATTCACTTTTAAATCCAAATGTCCATATACAGGCCTGTAGATCATTATTTTGAACAATACGTCTTATAGTATCCTTTGATTGTGATAACCTTGCATTATCACTTTAAACCTATGTCTTGATAACCACTTTATTTAAGTTTGTATAATCATGTAAAACATTAATAATCCTTGTTTAAGACACCATTACAAACTTCAGAGACCACAATTGTAGGGTTCAAACAATCATACGTAATCTTAAAACTATGATTAATCTATAAGAATCCCATCTTTTGATTTCACATATCTAAAAGTGTTTTGTACTTCTCCCCACTACTTTCATGATACAAGAACACTCATGAGACATCTCAAAACATATCCCAATTACAATTACCACATTTTATAAACCCATAAACTCATTTTTATACATTTAAGTATGTGTCTACCTCAATAAGTTATCTTAGATAAATTTAACTCACCTCTGTATTATCGAGTGAGCTATCACCAAGATGCAAATATCCTTCTAGTCATGAATGGATAGAAAAAAATCTTGTCACCCTTAATCTTTCTTAAGATAACACCTCAGACTGCAAATGATCATGAATGAGCTTGACACATTGCATAACACTTGATAGATTGTCCTCTAATCTTGACAAACTCTAACATGCATTGTATAAATCCATATTTCTTCATGAAGACTTCATGATGCTTAAACATATTTTATTCACTCCAACCTTGAATTAATTCAAAAACACACGCCTAATGGACTCTATCAGCTGATGAACATTTTTAAAAAAAATCATTTACATACATTCATTTCTATAAATGCACCTCTTCATTGTTTCTTAGAGTTGATGATTCATATGATTTTCTCCCTCACACATTCCTTTACCTCTTAATGAATTCTAAGGGAAAAATTCATCCCAAAATTTACCTTAGGTATTCAAATGTTGGTTTCGGAAGAGGCTTTGTTAGAATGTAAGATATATCCTCCTTGGTGGATACATATTCCAACTTTATCATTTGTTCACTTAAATGTTTTCTTAGAAAATGGTATTTGATTTGAATGTGTTTTGTCTTGGAATGCAACATAGGATTCTTGAAAACACTAATGGAACTTGTACTATCACAATAAATAGGGTTAGGACCATCACACTCCACTTTGTAATCTTATAGTGTTTGTATCATCCATAACACTTGTGCACAACATAGTGTAGTTGCAACATATTCAGCTTCACATGTGGAAAGAGCTACTAAAGATTAGTATTTACTCGTCCAAGAAAAAAGACACTTATCAACATAAAATTATCCTCCATTAGTGTTTCTTCTATCATCTAGGTTGTTTTTCCAATCAGCATCTATGAAATCCTTCAACTCAAAGTTATCACTCTTTAGATACCATAGCCCATACTTAGCAGTCCCTTTGAGAATATGAAGATTCTATTTACTTCTTACAAGTTAGTTTCCTTTTGATCCTCCTAGAATCACCAACAAGACTTATATCCTACATGATATCAGACCTGGAGGCAGTAGCTTGCAAAAGACTACTAATCATGGATCTATACTCAGTCTTATTACCTTAGGTGAGTCATCCTCCTTGCTTAGCTTATATCTTGTGACCATGGGGGTTCCAAAAGGCTTGTAATATTTAATTTGGAACCTCTTCAACATCTTCTTGATATATTTGTCTTGAGATATGAATATAAATTCCTTAGACTGATTTACTTTTATTCCTAGAAAGAAGGAAAAATCTCCAAGAATAGACATTTCAGATTCCCTTTTCATTGCATTTTCAAATTCATGAGTTAGTAGTTCATTGCTTCCCAAAAATATGATATCATCAACATAAAATACAATAATTAACAAATACCATTTTTCCTTTTTGATATACAAGTCACTATCAACAACTCCTATTTTGAAACCTTATTCAATCAAGTACTTGTCAAGTCTTTCATACCAGGCTCTAAGGGCTTTCTTTAGTCCATAAAGAGCATTTTTCAATTTGCAAAAATAATCCTTCTTATTTTTCAAAGAAAACCCATTAGGTTTCTCCATGTATACCTCTTCTTATAGATTAACATTCAAAAAGTAATATTTTATATCCATTTGGTACAACTTAAATCCCTTAAATCCTTCACAGGCTAGGAATAATCTAATGGCTTCCATTCTAGCTATAGGAGAAAAGGTTTCATCAAAATCAAATCCCTAAAATTGTGTACACCCTTTACAAACAAATATATCCTTGTTTCTTTTAACTTCTCCATTCTCATTGAGTTTATGTCTAAACACCCATTTAGACCCAATAGCATTCTTATCCTTTGATCTAGATGTCAATTCCCAAGTCTTATTTATTTTAATCTGGTCTAGTCCTTCATTCATAGACTTGATCCAACATTCATTCTTATTTACATCTTCAAAATTTTTAGACTCAAATTTTGATAAGAATGCAAAAATTTCTTGGTTTTGAATACTTAAAAATTTCCTTCTTGTAGTAACTCCAACATCCTTCCTAGGATTTTTATTTTTAAGGTGATCTCTCCTAATCTGTCTTTATGGTGCTTTGGTGCCTTATCTTTCTTCTTCATCATCTTCTCCTTCATTTATATGTATAGTCTCTTCTTCTTCCTTAGGATCAATCAATTTTGATGTCTCTTTTGTCTTGAGAGTGGACTTCAAGGGATGGGATTCATCAAATTTCACACTTGCACTTTCAACTATTATCTTCAACCTTTTTTGGTAGAAAATTTTAGGTAAAATCCTTGAAGAATATCCAATAAATATACCTTCATCAAACCTAGATTCAAAATTACCTAGATCAAGGATTTTTTTAGTGGTGAATATTCCATATTGGGAAAATTTGAAAAGGTGAATTTTTCGGAGTAGGTTAGTGTACTATTCACCTAAAATTTCTGGTATGATTTTTTTTAGGGGTCAACTTCGCCTACTATTAAAAACTACTCCTATATAAACCTAAGTAATTCATCGGGTAGTATACTAGTAACTTACTACTAAGGTTTCGTCTAAATAATAATCAATTATTGTGAACTTGTGAAGTACTAGTAGACAAAGTGTGGATTAGACTGATTATTGAAGATGCATGAAAATCTAGGATTTGAAGACTAGCGAAAAGAAATTCTTGTTGATGCATGAAAAATAGTATTCGTAGATGGGTGAAAAGAAAGGTTTCTAATGTGCAGAAAATAGGGTTTATTGATGTGTGACAAAAGAGGTTTGTTGACGCTTGATAATTGAGGTTGCGCACGACATAGGTGTAGTGACACATGACAAGGGTTTAGAACTTCAGAGACTAGTGATGCATGATAATGGTTCAACTTCAGTCTCCAGATGGGAAACCAGTTCCCAAATCAAGTACTCAATGGAAGCTGTTAGTGCTCAAAAGACCTGAAATGTAACAAAAATATCTCAAAAATCAACATTGTTCAAGTATTTTTAGAAACTCTATTATTACCGATATAGCTACCACTAACACCCATATAGCTACCACTAGAATCAATCAAAGTATAGATTATGTGGAAGGTATTATTGAATTGGGCATGGCTTTAGCACAATATCAACCAAATGATACCTATGATGACAATATGTCAGAGCTTGAAGATATTCCTATTGAGATGAGATATCTCGAAGATATTCCTATTGAGATGTCAAAGCTTGAAGATATTCCTGTTGAGATGCAACCAAAATTGGATCAAGATATCTATAATACTCGAAAAAATGTAACACCAAAATCAAAGAAAAATTCTGGTTCTTGAAATAGGAAACCAAAGAATCATGATATTCCTAACAATTCTACTCGTAAAAGTAAAGATTTGAAATAAAACAAGAATATGTGGACTCTCGGTAGGACATATAAGTTCAAGTGGGATGCCAAATTTCCTTTTATCAAACCTATATAGCCAACTAATTCTAAATATATCCCTTCTAAATGTACATGTACACTATGTACCTAGAAATTAGGAAAACAACGAACAATGTAATTGAAGTTGGACACAATTAAAAAACATTGTGGAAAATAATATCTGACTGTACAACAGGAGGATGGGTAGAAAATAAAAACACACAGATGGAAAATTGAAAAATAATGTATGCATGTTAAATATTCAACAGATTATGAAGTTGGGCAATAAATACAGAGACATCTCTTGGAAAAGGGTTACATAATCACATCACAATTTGGTAAGGTTATTAAATCAATTTTGCATGCTAAATGCATATAGTTCTCTACCCTATTCCACGTTCTTAAGAAGGGAAGACTAATTTTAGATTTCATTGATTTCAAATTTTTGTATCAATATGATGGAATGCATAACGTTCCTCAGTCTCATTGGTCAGACATCAATGCATGGAAAATGGCTAAATTCCTAGCAATTATTGAAAAGGAATATTTGTGTAAAAAATGCAAATTTTACCTCTTTATCAATTGATGAAGTAATACTAGTTGACAACACCTCATGGGTATGTATCCATGTTTATACTTTATAAGATTGTGTAAGGAAACCACATATGTTGGGTGTAAAGAAAATGGTCAAAATTGATATGTTGAAAACCTATATAAAACAGTTGTTTCTCATATGAAATATATTGTTGGCATGAATGATTATGAAATTTCTACAAAGTGTGTATGTGTTGGTACAAATGGTGCATCAGTTATACATGGTCTTAAAACTAGGGTATGTGTTTGATTGCAAACAACAGTAGCCACGTATATGTTCGCAATTCATTATATGGGTCACATAATGAATCTAGCATATAAAATACTTAGCAACTTCGAAAATATTGTAAAAATAAAATACCTTATTAGAGAACAACATGCCTATATGTCAAGCATTCCAAAGTGATTTTTTGAGTTTTAAAAAAATTCAATTAGAATTACAGATGGAAAAAATATTCTAAAGGATGTTTATACAAGGTGGGTTCCTTTGTATGAGCCTACATACAAAATTTGTGAGGATTATCCATCATTGGTTGGTTTCATGCACAACTATCATCATGAAGTTAACAAGGCTAAGGATTTTTTGTTCCATTTAACAAATCTAGAAACATTGGTTAGAATTCTTCTAATTTTGAAGGATATCAATACATTGATGAATCATGCATAATAGAGATCAATTTATATTGTTGATTTTATATAGATAAGAAAGCGGGTATGTCAAAATCTTGATAACTTGTACTTGTCACAAGAAATTTTTGATACAACTATTTTCAATAACTGAAAAGTTTTATTGGATCTTAAGAATCATAATAATTATTTGAGATTTAATATCCATGATCACCTCTGTATCAATGTTAATGGGAGGGAGATACCATTGCACATTTTACAAAGACGTCAAGGTATTACATAATCGGAAAGAAAATAAGTTCATATGACTTGAGTTTTATTTGATTCTATGATAGTAGATACACACATAATTTTTTTTAAAATTACACAATCTTTAGCATCCAAAATCAGAGAACATTTCCATAAAGATAAAATTATTGAAGTTATGGGAGTGATGAATTTTATTTTTTTAGAATACTGAAGGTGGTTGTGCAGATTTTATAAGTAGATTTTTCATAAATACATGAGTACAATAATGGATCATTTCTCCAAGACGTCAGAGGTCAATGGTATCGGAATCAAAGGTATACTGAATATTGACTTAATAAAGTCGCAATCATCTTATTTTTCAATGACAATGGTTAGCCAATATCATTTTTTAAAATGAAACTCACGAGAGTGATGTAGTTACAAGGCTCTGGCAAAAAATCTGCCAAAGTAGCGTATTACATGAAGACATCAGTGAATATTTTATATTATACAAGTTGTGCCAAATAATGAGTTTGGGATCTGTGGAGGAAGAAAGGGTTTTCAGTGCTTTATCATTTATAAAATCAAAACTAAGAAATAGGTTGGATAAAAATCTAGAAAGTTACATGAGGTTATATGTTTCACGTTACTCTTTGGACACATTTCCTTTTGACAGAGAAATTACACATTGGAATTCACTTACTGAAAGAAGATGTACTAATAATACAACTAAAACTACAAATGTTCTCAATGATGAGTCTGGAATTGGTTCATCCTCATACTTTGCAAATGCAAATATCGACTATGAAGAAGCTATTGAAAATGGATTCTTTTCATCTCTAAATATGATTTCAAAAATAATAGGTAATAACTTGACCTTAAATTAATTGTTTATCACCTTACATTTTAAATTTTGTTATGTATTCAATTTCATAGTAATAGATTCAAATATAATTGTTTATAGTTAGATGTAATACAATTGCTCAGCATGAGAAGCTGAAAGGGAAAATAAAGTTTGATGAAGAGAATGACAAAGACAAGGATCAGTTTATTGATATATATAAGAAGTTGAACTCTCTATATACCAGACTGGGGAGAGCTAAAGATAGACATGATCACAACATGGCTATATTTAAAGCCATAAGTGAATTTCTTCAGTAACAAGTTTGGAGCATTGCTATGCTAAGTGGGATCCTTGCAACTATTTGGGGGAATGAGAAAGAGAGGAGTATGGCCTTTTCGCAACTGAACGCTTCGGACTTAATGCACATAACCACTTTAGCATTTTTTACCTTGTTGTAGACGATCAAGTCCAAAATTAAAAGACCATTCAAGAAATAGACTCACTTGGGCTAGTAGGATTTGGTTTAGATGTTGTTCTTTTCTGATCTTTTTGTTGTGACGTTACTACTTTTTTATGGTTTTGTTGCGGTCTATGTCCTTTTTTTGTTTCTGGTTGTAACCTACTCTTGGTTACTTTTGGAAACACTGTTATATCTGGATTTTGATCCTTTTTTGCTGAATCTTCATAGTCATATCAGGCTGGTGAGCCCTTTATGTAACAAGGTATAGTCCTTTCAAAACTATTTACCAATAATAAAAAATACAATTGTAATGAGACTAGATTTGGTGTGTCCTCAAACTCTACATATACAAATATCGACTATGAAGAAGCTATTGAAAATGGATTGTTTTAGCTCTAAATATGATTTCAAAACTTATGGGTATTACCTTGACCTTACATTAATTATTTGTCACCTGACATTTTAATTTTTTTATGTATTCAATTTTATAGTAGTAGATTCAAATATAATTATTTATAGTTAGACGTAATACAATTGTAATGAGATTGGATTTGGTTCATCCTCTAACTATGCAAATGCAAATATTGACTATGAGTTTGCTACTAAAAATGGATTATTTCAGCTGTAGTTATCGTTTAAGATGTTACATGTATATACTTGAGGTAAGAATCTCTAAAGAAACCCCAAAAGCTTTGGAACAAACAAATCAAACCACCATCAGATTATAGATAAACAAGAGCTACCTATTTGCATGCATACATAAAGCTTGAAACAAATAATCAACCTCTAAACATGATTATATTAGTTCCCTACTCCATGAAAGTATCTATAAATGAACCTATTAAAGCTTTTGAAATCAGATATGTGTTTTATGGATGTATCAAAATATTAAGAATGGAAGCTCACCATTAATGGCTTCTCCCATTTACCTAAAGCTTTGAAATATTTAGCAAATACAAGTAAATAGCTCAAATATGAAATGAAATGACTCTAAAATGACTAAAGCATAATCTAAATTAGAAATGAGATGAGAGAGGGAGTTCTTATGGAAAGGTGGGAGGGGTACCCTTCTATTTATAGCTTTTGGTTTGGAGAAAAAGGTCTTTTGGATGCATGTGGGATTAAAAAGGAGCGAAAAAGGTGATTTTCAAAAAATCCCATTGGGTGGTGTGAACTAGACTTGGAAGCCCAAGTGTCTATTTAGAAGGTGAGGTATTTGTTTAGAAAGTCAATAAGAGGGTTAATTACCCTAAACAAGGTTAATTAAAGGGAAAAATAAACTTATGGAAGTTGGTTAGAGAGGGATTAGCATGGTTTAGGAGGTTTAGAAGAGGTTAGAAAGGGTAATTTTCTAGTAAATTAATAGGAGACTAGGATAGTACGTATGATCTTAGTAATAAGATCATGTAGACCAAACTATAGGTGTGTACACTTACATATATTCAAATACAATTATTTATAATAATTCTGTTTTATTTAATTAGTATTTTGGTATTTTCAAACTTCTTTGATGTTGTGTTTGTGACATGAATTTTTGGAAAAGTATTTTGTAAGGCCTTTAGATCAGAATTGTTTGTCATTGTTCCAAACTTTTAGTTGATCTTCTCTGGTCTCCGTTAACTGGGCACTGTATTCTTGACACTTGTGTTGCCGTCAACATGTATAGGTTTGATTTAATTTTCTTAGATCAGATTTGCATATTACTTTATCTTCATTGTATTTCAGTTTTTATCTTGTCTCGAACCTTGCTACATTCAATTAATCAATATTTTATCTTTTTTCTTTATCAAAAATGTGGGTTGACATCCATCCTAGGAATATCTCATTTCTCAAGACTGACATTGTCAGGTAACCCACCCATCTATATACTAATTCATTTGTGTGTTGAGTTCTCTTGATTTGCAGGTCATCTAGCTCGCTACAAAGAAGGATTTCTCATTTTGTGCCTATATACATTGTCATCCATCTAGAGGTACCTTAAACCCATACATAGATTTATAATAATCTGGTTTTATTTATTTTGGTATTTTCAAACTGCTTTGATGTAGTGTTTTTTACATGCATTTTTGGAATACTATTTTTTAAATATCGTAATTAGACGTAAGAAAATAATAAATAAAGTGTATGCATTCATCTTACATATTTTTCATTGTAAATAATGAAACTTTTAAGATTAAATAAAATGCATTCCATACATATTCAAAATCTAAAATTTCTATAAGAATATATATATATATAAAATATAAATTCTAGGTTGTAACATAATAGGTGTAAAAAAACAAGATTCCATAAAAACCATTGCAACGTGCACACACTACACATAGGTGATTCTTCCTAAGGAAAATGGTAATGTAATTCTTCCTAAATATTTTATAGAGTTCAAATTTTACGAGTAGAAAGAAGAATATTTTTTTGTATTAAGTGGAAGAGAATCATCTCATCAGTTTGTTTCATTAAGATTTCTTGTGTATTTATGGAAACATGAAATATTGAGGGTACTCAGGTCATGTGAAATGAAGTATTCAACTAAATTACGTGTAAAAAATGATATTCCATGAAAAAGATTACATTGTAAATAATTAAACTTCCAACATTAAAGCAAATGCATTCCATACATATTCACAATCTACAATTTCTATAAGAATATTTATAACAAAATATAAATTCTAGCTTGCAACATGATTCGTGTAAAAAATGAGATTCTATAAAAACCATTACAATGTACACACACTACGCAAAGGTGATTCTCCCTAAGGAAAAATTGTTATGTGATTCTTCCTAAGGATTTTAAGAAGGGTTATAGAGTTAATGTGAAGAACCCTCTTATAAAGTTTGAATTTCACATGTAGAGAGAAGAATATTTTGTTGTATTAAGTGGAAGAGACATCTCATTAGTTTGCTTCATTAAGATTTTATATCAATAGGTGTGTATTTATGTAAACATGAAATATTGAAAGTACTCAAGTCATGTGAAATGAGGTAGTCAATTAAATTACATGTAAGAAAATGATATTCCATGAAAAACATTGCATTGTAAATAATTAAACTTTCAACATTAAAGAAAATGCATTCCATATATATATTGATATCAGTATAGTTCACAATCTATAATTTTTATACATAAGAAAATATAAATTCCATATTGTAAGATAATACTTGTAAAAAGATGAGATTCCATTAAAACCATACCAAAATATATTCAACTTTAAACATTCTTCAAGCTAAACAACTATTCAAGTTTCAAGATTCAAATAGTAAACTTCAACATTTTTCAAGTTTTAAGTTTTGTAAACACTTTTCAACAAATATAGTTACACTTGTACTATATCCTCAAACATTAACAGCTTCACCAAACCCACTGGAACTTTCCTTTTCAGTTTTTGTTGTGACTTATGTGTCACTTTTTCCAATGGTTTCCACTGCTCTATTCTCTACACCAAGAATTCCAAAATTAACAAGATCCTCCATAGCAGTTTTTAAGTTATTAACTATTGATTCATCTTCCTTTGAAGCATCTTCATAAGATAACAAAGAAGGATCTGCAACTACCTTTTCCTTGAACACAATCTCCACATCCATGTCATTCTCTTTAATAATCTGTTTGAGAGTATTGTTTTGCTTGTTAACTAAAACAATAGTCTGTTTAAGCTACATTGTTACGGATGCACTTTTCTTATTTGTTTCCAAGTGAACTTTGAGCACCTTTTCTTGAATTTTTAAGTTTTCATATTTCAACTGCAACAAAAACATTGATCTCAATTAAAAAATTTTACTAAAATTTGAAACATATTACTAAACATTGAGCTCATATACTTACAATAGATCTATCTCTTTCAGCACTTGCAATTTCCACCGAATCTTTTTCCTTTGACCATTTCTCAAAATATGTCTGGGTTTCAACATTAATATTTTCTAATTTATTCAATTCTTTATCTAAAACATTGTCTTGATAATTGTTGCTATATGTTACAATCCCGCCTTATGCTTGGTTCAATAAGACATCTATCTTAGTAAGATGATTTTGGACTACAGCATCTAAATTATACCTTTGGCTATGGTTATCAAAAAAATTATTTATCTCCTTAATTAACACTTTATCCCTTTTCTCCCACTATTTGAGCTGATTTAGTTTAGGCATAACATATTCTTGGACATGTGCTTCACAGTCATTAACAATCAAGCTATCCAAAGAAAATGTAGTCAACTAATCACTGTCTGAAGAGGATGATGGAGGGGATGGGGGGCTTGAGGCTTGAGTTCCCTTAGATTCCTTCTATTTCCGCTATGTGCCTTGATCCTATTTGTGATAAAATAAATTTATATTAAAATTGGAAGTGATTTAAAAAAATTAAATTTGAAAAGAACTTGATATGTATCATTGTTAAAATAAATACATTGAAACAAAAATATACCTGCGAAACCTGAATCATATCATGTGTATCAAAAAAAAATTGTTGGGTCATTTCTATCAATGCCCAAAAAATATTCATACAACTTAATTTTATTTAAAACTAATTTCCCCACTGTGCTGGGAAAGCCACCAAAAGAGATATTGGGAAAATCATAAGGAATGTTCAATATCCCGCTAGGGGCCGGAAGTGTTATGCATTTACCAGTGGTATTTTTTTCCTATTTTTGGAACTTTGACTCCAAATTATGGTATTGGTGGAGGAGGTGTCATCATTTGAATAGACGGAAAGGAACTGGAATACACTGTCAAGTCCAATAAAAAAATCATTACTAACTTATATAAAAAATGCTTAAAATTACACAATAGCAATAATTTATACCTTGTTGAGAGGTAACCTGTACCGAGCACATCTGAGTTTGAAATGATTGTGTTGGACCTGTGGGCTATTAGATTGATGGAGTAGGATTTTGTATGTGTTGTGATTGAACAGATACATGTGAATGAATTGATTGAGTGGGTGATAATTGTAGTGCTAAATGTGGAGGAAATTCCAAAGTCCCTATAACATGTTAAATCAAAATGGTAAATGGTAAATACTAAATGATAAAAATGTAAAAAAAACCAATATTGAATGTTAAGGGTATTATGTCTTTATCATTTTACTAATTGAGGGTTAGGAGATGAGTGAGATTCCATGTCAGACTAGGAATCTCCCGATGCCTCAGCATGTTGTTGGCCTCTTCCTCTTGTTGCTATTTTTTTTTGTGAAAGGGACTCCAAAAAATTTCTCTGCATAAGGTAAAGAGGAAAGTAAAAGTGAATAATTTTAGTAACATCCAAATGTGATTTATAACAGAAGTGAATAATCAATAATATTACTAACATAAAAATAAAATTTATTAACTTATTGTTCTTCAATTGGAATTGAGAATTATTTCATCTGGTCGTTCATGAAAGTAGGAGTGGATTCACCTTTTAAATTATCATAGGCCTTGAAATAAAGAGAAAGGATATGGTTAGTGGTACAAACAAGTGGTTTTTTAGAAACTCCAATATTTGCAATATCATATTTTATATTGTTCGACAAGTATGTCACCAATCAAATATTTGCTTTCAGATTTTTGTGAGAATGTAGGAATAGCCAAATGGGTAATATATGTTTTCCTAACCTATAAAACAATTCTAGCTTGAAAAAAAGATATCATGACAGTAATAAAAATATGTGCTACTCCTTGTGTATCAACTCCTTGTCTTGATTTGTTGACATTTTCTGCAAAAAGTCATTAAATAAGAATTAACCATAATTTCTATCAAAATTAAAATATTACAAATTAAAACATGTTACACATACCATCAACATGGAAACTGTAATAAGATTTGAGGAAAATCTTATCATCTTCTGTCAAAATGGCTTTGGTTGTAACAAGGGTGCAATCTTTAAAAGGAAGGTTTGTCAAATGATGAATATTAGCAGGATAAACATTGAATATGAATGTACATACATCAGGAAAGTCACGGTGAATTTTCCATCTTTTGGATTGAATGATGAGAGGAGTTAGTTCAGAATGTTAGTATATGTCTCGAACTGTAGCATGTTAACTAGTCCTGTGAACCCACAAGTCAGTACCTATTCCTTGTAACCTTCATTCTTTTGTAATATTGTACAAATGTGTCAGCACATTAAGTTCCTATATTGAATCTTGGGTAGGGTGGTTCTGGTGGCCTATTTAGATTGATCTTCCATGATGTATACTATAGTTAAGAACATAGAATCCCTAACCACGTGAGAATTGAGACCTGAAGGCTAAAATAGTTGAATGAATTGAAACATGTATACATTGTCACATTGGGAGAATGAGACCCATAGGCGCAGTAGGTATTTGGTTGTTTTTTGTTCTCACATTGGGATTTATGAGACCTATGAGAACTGGGATAATCGAGAAAAAAATTGTGTAAAGTGTGAAAGTGAAGGCTAGAGGGGGTATTTATAGGGAAATATTAGGGTTCATGTATTAGGACACATGACAATTAAGACCTAGAGACACACGTCAACAATATGTGGTGTTGTACGTCAACAAGCATGATCTTCCGCATGATAGAAAGTGTTGTTGTTGCATGATAGAAAAGCTTGGTGTTACATGACAAAAAATCTTGTTGACGCATGACAAAAAAGCTTGTTGACACATGAAAATAGAGATTGTTGTTTCACAAAAACAAACATTGGTGTTGTGTAACACCAAGGTTTGTTGTCGCACAACAAAAAAATTTCCTATCGTGTGACAACATACCTTATTTTTGTGTGATAACACGTTTGTTATTGTATGATAACAATCTTTGTTGTTGTGTGACAACAAAAATTGTTGTCATGTGACACCAAGTTTTGTTTTCATGTGACAACAACCTTTGTTTTTTTGTGACAATAATATTTGTTGTCATGCGATAGAAAAAACTGTTTTCATGCGACACCAATTTTTTTTGTTATGAGAAAACAAAACTTGTTTTTGTGTGACAAAAAACTTTGTTGTCATCTGACAAAAAAATGGAACGTTTAGAAACTCCTAGGTGAAAATTTTGTTTTGAAAATCTAGAAAAAAAAAAATTCCCACAAAAGTGGGTCCAGGTATATTCATCAAGGATATTCCACCTCCTATTTCCTAGAGGCTTCTTTAAATGAACCCTGACCTAGATTTTCTTCAGTCTTTTTGATGAGGCACCTATATCTAAACACTCTAAAAGGTTTCACATTTTTTGGTTTTCCTTTCCATAATTCATATGGAGTCTTATCACTATTTACCCTTTTTTGACATCTCTTAAGGATATAAATAGATGTAAAAGTTGATTCCTTCTAATAGCCATCAGGTAGCTTGGATTAATTTAAGATATTCATTGTTATCTCTTGAACAATCTTGTTCTTTCTTTCAACCATACAATTTTTTGTGGTGTTCTACAAATTGAAAATTTCCTTCTAATGCCATGAATTCTAAAAAATTCATCAAACGAATCTAACCAAAACTCACCTCCATTTTTTTTTAATGCTCTTGATTCTCCCATTTTTCTCATTCTCAATGAGGGCCTTGAATGACTTGAGAACGTCAAATGCATCTGATTTTTTTCTTAAACAAGAAACCAAATTATATCTTGTATAATCATCAATTAGAAACATGAAATAATAATTTCTTGATGTACTTTCAGTTCTCATAGGTACACAAAGGTCAATTTGGATCAGTTGTAGAGGTCTAGTGGTAGAATCATGTTCTTTGGTCTTGAGCCTCCTTCTAGTGTTCTTTCCATGAAGACATTCTTTACATAATGTATCTTCTGGTTTGCATATTCTTGGCATATTTCTCACACAATTTTTGAAGTTGATCATGACAATATTATCAAATTTTAATGGCCTAATCTCCTATGCCATAACCAAATATCATTCATCTTTCTCATCAAACACCTTTCTTTGTTAACCTCCGTCAAAATGTACATGTTGTTTTCAATGGCAATAAGCTTACCTATTTTTTTATTTTCTATTTTTTCATCCCTTTTCATCAAAGCTTAGAACATACCCTTGTTTTCACATTTTACTTACACTAAGAAGGTTTTTATTTAGTCCCTCAACATATAGAACATTTTCAATGAGGGTTTTCCCATTATCCAAGCTCAAAGAACCTCTTCCTATAATTTTTATAGTAGATTTATCACCAACCCTAATAGATCCTAAAACATTCTTATTCAAAGATATAAATTTACATTTGTCACATGTCATATGAGTAGAACACCTACTATCAATATGCCATATCATATTTTCATCTTGAATGTGAAAATAAGTTTGAGCAATTTGACACTTTTCATCCTTTCTCTTTTGTCCTACAATGCCTAAAACCAAAGCATGCTCTTCCATGTCTTCTTTTCATTCTTCATTAATCTTAAATGCATATGGATACAGTGAACATGGATAAAATATGGAATCTCATATGACAAACCCTAAGGGTTTCAAATAATCTCTTATCATAGGAAGTACTTCAGCTTGAACCTATCTACTCTCCATATTAGTGCTTCAAAAGATCTCCTTTCAAGTGATTAAACTTCTCCAAAACAACTTTCTCTCATACCAAATTTTGGAATCACAATGGAATGAGAGGGGGGTGAATCATTCCTTCAAAATATTTAACCAATTCAAGTTTACTTGCTTAAACCATAAACCATTCAACCATTTATTAATGTGTTCTTAGCATTCATTTAGATGAGCATAACCATGAAAGAGACATAGGAGCACAAGATATAAGTGGGAAACCCTCAAGGGGAAGAAAACCAACTAAAAATTCTAACTATATTAATTAAATCAAAAGTATTTAGTAAAGCACTAACTTCAGAAGGAGCACCAACCCCCTGGTTTAGTGAAGCACCAACTCCACAAGGAGGATACAACCCCCTAAAATGATCAAGATCCAAATCCAACACTTGCAGATGAAGCTATATTATGTATTTTTTCTACCACAACTGATGGAGATCATAATTTTATCTCACACACCTTCAAACCCTCTTCACACCCTCTTTCTTCTAACTCACTCTATCTTGAAATTTTATGACCTGATTTGATCACAAACCCTTGCAAAAAATCACTCTAACACTCCTCATAATTTTTCACACACTCTCACCTCTAATTTCATGCCTTAGAACCACCTTTTCTCTCTCAATCAGCTCACACTTTTCCCTCTTAATTCACTTATTCAAATTTGAACCACACATGCACTTTAATATGCCTTTTAATTAAAAAACATAGCACAAGTCAGCCATGCACCAAGAGGTTATTCATACCAACAAAAAATATAACAACACAATCACATAAACTGATATCGTGGAACCATGTAGGTCGGTTAAGCACAAGACACCTAAACAAGCATAAAAAGGCTCAAAACCCCATCACTAAGCTCCTCAAGGACCTCCAAACACATCACCATGATTTTTCAAGACCCCAAAGGTGCCTCACACATGTTAAATACATCATACATTCTCTCACATTAACTTGTACCAATCAAATTCTTCATATCTCTATCAAGAAGGACCATTTCCTTCACAAAACAAATGCTTCCAGGAACCAGTCTTCACCAAACATGCTCAATATCACACCATGACACCTCAAATATGCCATGTAACTACTCATTGGAAATCCACTAACCCTTATAACACACCCATAATTTCTAGACCTCATGAAATATCCATCAATGCAAATGACACCTCATTTCCTCTTCACCAAACTAAGCTTCCCATAAAGCAATTTTGGAAACTTGACTGGTTTGTACCCTTTTTTCACTTTTAAGACTTTTAAATTCCTTCACTATGTAAAAACTTCATCCATCTTCACTCTCTAATAGATATCAAGAATCAGCTAAGCCAAATCATTATTCTTCTACATCAATCTCCGAGGCTAAATTAATCCTATCCTAAAACAATCAAACTTGATCTTCACAAACTGAGATACTTCACCTATCAAAACACCTCATTAAGAGAAAAATCATACATCTTTAGAAATTTTATCTGAATTTACTTTCCATAACATCTTACATTTCCTTCCAACTCTAAGTGGAAGGGGCCTTAAACCAGATCAATCTCTAAAACATCTCAAAACTACCCGTTTAATTCCAAAGACCAATCTTTGTAAATAAGTCACACTTTTCCCTCTAACTTCAACCATGACCTGAAACTATCATGTAAATTTAATAAAACTCCTAAGATACAATCAATGTCAATTTATTCAATACCTTCAATGGGAAACTTTGCCACAAATTTAATATCTTCATAAACTTGTATGTTTGAGTGGGGCTCACATACTATGAAAATATCTTTCATAACTTTTTGTAAATATAGAGGATTCCTATACAACCTCCAACCATCACATTAGCAAGAACAATCCATTTTATTCTCATACCAAGAATATGTCTCCTACCGCTCTCAACCTAGGATTTCAAACTCATAAAAATTAGTTTAACTTCTTAATACTTATTCATAAAAACCTAAAGATGAAACCATTCCATTATTTTTTTGAAATGATCTTAGATCAATGTAAAAACATCCCTAAAATCCTTTATATCCCAAACTAAACATACAATTCACAATGAGCATTAGAATTTCATAACTCAAGTTCGATTTGCATTCTTAAGCACCTTGTTTTGCCTAAAACATCATAACATATACATTTATATTTAAAATTACTTACAATTTTTATCACACCTCTAAGATACCCCTTTTCATAATCTCTAATCATCATATTATCTCAAATATCTCTCCATCTTCATATCCCATCTCATTTTCATGACTAGCCCTTACGGTTTTGTATGGTTTAAGCTAAGTCATAATAGAAAAACCTTATACCTCATCATGAAATCACTTCAAAAGGCCTTGAAACACTTGATACAATATTTTTTACTCACCTACATACTCTCATGAGCTCACATGTCTCTGCAACTGATACTCATGCTTCATTTGGCCTCCAAGCACCTAGAGTAGGTCTAGATGATCTTCTACAACTAAGTATTCTACTTGTATCTGCACTCTGAATCTCATGTGAGTGTCTCAACACACTCCTATCATGTTCTTCAACCCTCTACCATGATCCTTAAGTCATCATCTAACTCTCAGCATTATGCACCATCACCTTGGCTAGTTATGTCACCTAAATAGGATTGTTAGGCCAAGCCATTCTCAATGTATCAATACATGTAACCATGAAAACCCCTAAATTTCCATGTCACTATCACAATTAACATCTTATATTATACCTTCATCATGATATTTTTCATTTATGTACTTTTACATCAATAACAACACTTATACTCACACATGCCAATAATATTTTCATATAACGTGGAATGAAAATTAATGAGAGCATCAAGTTGATCTCGATCAACATTAGTGTCCTCATAATAAGAATGTTCATTATCAAAAGATTCAATTTTTTTAGGGGTACATGATTATAATTGAGTATAATATCAACATGTTTAGATTAAGCCATAATTTTGGAATGATTACAAATGGGTAGAAGAAGCTCATTATGTTGTGAAAGACCAAATTGAACATTACGAGTAATGGGAATAAAAGAGAAGTCATGAAAAACTTATAGCTGGGATAATTTGGAAAATTATATGATTCAGGTTCACCAAATCATTTAATTAAAATTAAATCTTAATTAAAGAACTGGTGATCAATAATGTATATCAGAAACACACAAATACAAATAGGCAATGATAAGAAAGTACAAGAAACAAGAGGATAAGAGTTCCTTAGCTGATATATGGTTGTTTGTACTAAATCTAGGCTAGAGAGATGGTGAAATGGGCTCAAATATAGAATGTACATGTTTCATTTAGGAGATAGTTATCTACAAGTGTGCCAGAAAAGTGAGCACTAATGTCTGATATAGGATTTAATGTCTTGAAGAAGAGTAAAATCACCCTCATTGTCCTATGTCATAAAGTGGGGCTGCTTTTTTCACATGTACTTACAAAACAACCCCTAGATACCTACACAAGACTCGAGCACACATTAGATGAAATAAAATATGCATATTATTGATTCATATTGACCTGAAAGGTCACTCCAATGTGATTTTTACCAAGTTTTGCACTACATTTCAGACACAATGTAGTTATGGTGTGTGTGTGTGTGTGTGTGATATAATCATGTCCCTTGAAGCTAGGTTTCCCTTGTGTAATTTTCACCAAGATATTAAGATAAAACAACTTTTCCCCCAAGATAATGTGTGTCATGGAATTAATTATTTTCTCTTCCTATTTAGTGAATAACACAGCCAAAATATAGTCCTTAAGTTGTTCATTTTCCCAATTAATAGATATAAAGTAATAGCCCCATTACCCCTTTAGAATAGTTAGTATGTTGTGTATATATATATGAATCCTTATCTTGAATGTTTACACTTAGTGAGACTAAAGGATGACCCCAAACATGGGATAAGAATTGGAAAATATCTAAATTCATGCTCCAAGAGATAATACAAAAGATAAGCAAGAGTGGATGAAAACACTACAAAGGGATACTAGCACCCAAGAAATAGTATCCTCACTAGGTTCTACTTTACTCAAGACAAGAAACATAAACCAGACCACAAACACATGTAAGGATCCTTATGACGCAACCAAAAAACATAAATCTAAAAAGTATAAAAAAATTTCATGATCAAAATAAATTGAAATCAATAGAAGAACTAGAAGAGGCATCTCCAATATCTAATCTTCTCTTCTAGGAATCATGAAGAAAACAACATACTAGAGGCATAATGTAATAGTAATTGTTATAATAAAAGTGATTGAGAGGGGGAGGGGGTGAATCATTCATTCAAAAATAATTACTTCATTTACCAAACCATACATTCATCATTCAAGTTGTCCATTCAACATACATAGCCATGTGAGCTTATTAAGATTGTTACAACCATCCACAAGTATGTAAAGTAAGAGAGAGAAAAAAATTACACAACATATAAAGTGGGAAACCCTCAAGGGGAATAAATCCACTGAAACCTCTAATTATATTACAAAAATAAAGGAATTGCATGAATATTACACATCATGCAATATTTATTTAGTGAGGCACTAACCCCACAAGGAACACCACCCCCTAATATCTTCGCTAATATGATTCATAACAAAATACTTGCATGAATATTACTCATCAAAAAATATTTTAAATGAATTATCATATAAGATATGTTTCCCACACAACTTATTGTGATCCAATTTTATCTCCAAACATACCAAACCCTCTTCAAACTTCTCTATCTCACAACCCGCTCAATTATTCTTCTTCATTGGATGATTAGGTCAATTTCACTTGCAAATCTAATCTTCAATCTTCATCATGTCTTCATTCCTCTCCTCAGCTCTATTATCCAAAATTCCCCCCCCCCCCAAGGGTAATTTTGATAACATGCATCAGAATATCCAAATCCCAAGAAAATTGATTGATTCAGAGCAAAAATCAGGCTTGCAGGGTCCCTTCAGGTAATTTTCTAACTCCCCTGGCCGAGGAAAAAGGGAACAAGCTCTGAGAAAGTGCGGAGAAGGTTGCAGAAAGCAAGTAGTTCAGGCCAGGAAAATTTGTGAAAATCGACTAAGTCCCAGTCCAGCACAAGTTGGATCAAATAGGACAAAAGTACGCGAACCACCCAAACCGCCTGAAATGAGTCCAGGCGGCCCACTAAGCATTTGGGACAAGTGGGACTAAAGTACGTGGCGGGCGCGAAATGCCGGTTTGACTGAGAGAGAATCAGCCGAAAAAAGGGGCAGTTCGGGACGAATGGAACAAATGGACACGAAATGCCCGAACCAGCCGAATCGCGCGAAATCATCACGAAGGAGCCCAAAAGCAATTGGGACGCGCGGGACAATAGGGCGCGAACCGGCCGAACCGGCCGAAAAGGGTCAAGTCAGTCCGAAGCAAAGTGGGACAAGCGGGCCAAAAATGCCCGAACTGGCCGAATCAGCCGAAATGAGCACAAAGGGGCCAAAATCAAATGGGACATCCGGGACAAATGGAGGCGAAGTACGCGAAGGAGCCGAGAGCCAATCAGAAGCTGCCACGTGTCCTCACAAGGGAAAAGGTCAAAAAGTTAAAGGGTGAGTTTTCGAGTGCTGATCCGAACCAATGAGAAGCTGCCACGTATCCAAGCGAAAACCCCACACAAAGGGATATGTCGTCGGGTCGTCCAAACCCGACGCACAAAGGAAATCGGGTTTCATAGTCGGGAAAACACGACGGAGAAACATGGCGCAAGAACATGTCAGAAGGGTTGAAAAACCCGACACCTAAGAAATGTGTCGGAGGGGTTGGAAAGCCTGACGTACAAAGAAAATTGGGTTTCATAGTCAGGGAAACAAGTCGGAAAAGCATGGGGCGAAAACATATGTTGAGCCACCTCCCAAACCCGATGTAAATGGAGAGGAGAATCCCGAACCCGACGGGCTGAAGACCTTTCTCATCCAATCAGATTCTGCCACGTGTCATCCAGGTGGCAATGCGTGGGAAAATATTTTAAAAAAATCTGTTTTCGCCTGTTTCGTGCCCTAAATCCTCAAATCGTCATATCTTTTGATCCAGAGCTCGGATTTGCATGTTCCTTATATCAACGGAAAGCTAGTGAAATCCTCTACATGATTCTGGGGCTAATCTCGAGTTTTGGCATAGTCTAGAGAGAGAAAATCAAGAAACAGCTCTGACGCGTGGTAATGACAGAAGTGACATTTCAGCGACCAGTTTTAATGCAGCAGATAGCCCGCCGTTTTGCCAGGATCCGTCGCTTCTACCATGATGAAATGATTTAAAATACAACCTGGAGGTGGTTGGAGGAGATCTGACTTTCCTCTTTCTTCCTTCTCTCATTCTTCCTATATATTGTAAGGAGTGGCAAAATATAAAAAAAAAGTTGTTCATTCTTTCTGCTCGGCCCTCCCTTCTTTTCTTCTCTAGGGTTGAAAATGGAGTTCGAACCTCCTCCCTTTTTCTGTAATGGCATTCCTGCCTTTTACCATTAATGGAATGATGTTCTGTGCAAACCTCTGGAGCAACAAAACGTGTTCTGTGATGCATTTGTCCATCCTCTCTCGTTTTTTCTTGTCTTCTTCTTGCCTCTCTTCATTGCAGGTGTCTGTGCATGTTTGAATGTTCATTGCAGGTCTGGAGCTGTGTTCATGGAGTTTTGGGACATTTTCTGTGTGAAATCTATCCTTGGGGTTGTGATGCTTCTGTCCATCCTTCCCAATGGCTCACCTCTCTTTGTCCCATGGCAGTTTTGATAGATGTTCAACATTCTCCTTCTCTGGTGTATCACCGTTTTAGTGTAGGCTTTTACTGTTCTTCCCCTCTCTCTCTCTGTCTCCTTGGCATGGTTAGATTAGGATTAGATTAGCTTGCCTGTACTGGAATAGCTTGTGGCAGGTAGTTTAGGAGCAGGAACCAGCCTTCTCTGGAGATTCCTCTCTTGGTTTTACAAGTCCCACGCTTGGAGAGAGGTTTCCATGTTGTGCAATCACACTGGATGCCTGAACATCAACCTAGAAGCCTGATGTGCGTCCAGGGGTGCTGTGATTTTGCACTAACAGTTTTGGCACGCCGGGTGGGAGCTTAGAGGTCTTTCACTTCATCTTTTGCAGGTTGATGTGTTCCTATGAAGATTTCAGCCTTTGGAGGCACTTGCAAACACATCTGGCGACTCCATCTGATCAGCAACTCATTTCTCTGAGCTTGCAAACCCGTTTCCATAAATTTTCATCCATCTTTCTTTCCATCCCTTTCATTCTTTTCCATTCCATGAAGTTGTGCAATCATGACTTCATTTCCATCATGGATTTCACATCAACAACAGCAGTATATTCTACCTCCAAAACATTTTACAAATCCTCCAGATCAGCATACATACTCATATGAACAGCAGTGCCAAATTCAGTTTGGCTATGGAGCTTTCCAAGAGCAAGGGTGTGCATATAATGAAGACCATCAGATCCAAGATGCTGGTCTGTTGGAGAAAATCCAAAAGATGGAGGAGGGGATGGTGCAGTCCAGGGCTCAGGCACAGATGAGAGCATTTGGAATCGGTTGTGAAGCACCCTGTCCATGGGTGGGACCTTTTCCAAGTCATTACAGCCCTCAGGAGAAGCTTGACTTCATGATTGCAACGCTGCCTTTGCTTGCAAAGTGGATTGAAGAAATAGAAGTGTATGAGAGAAGTATTCAGCAACCTTGTCAACAGGTAAACACACCATCTCATGTCTTTTCTTTTCCTCTTTCCTAATCTGTTTCAGTTCAGCAGTGTCAAGTTTCAAACTCTCCATCTGCTGTCCCAAATGTTGAATCCATTTCTCCACCTCTCAGTCTTCCACCACACCTCGATTCTTCTTTCCTTTTTCCTTCCAAACAGTCATCCCCTCCACAAGAGCTAACAGAAACACCCCCTCCTCCAAAGAAACAAGAGGTTTCACCTCCTCCACCACCACAAAAAATTGTCAAATCAGTGGAGTTTCAACCTATCCCTCATTTTGCATTCCCAATTCCATGTGGGAAAGAAGAAATTGTAAAAATCAGTCATCAAGGACAGTAGGAGGAAGAGCCAAACAGAAAAGAAATGACAGATAGCTTGAAGGTTTGGGCTGCCAAATTTGGGATGACAAAGATCCCCTTGATGGTCAAGCCTACAGAAGAAGCTAGGGTTGGAGAACAAATGGTGGTCAGGACTGATTTTGTTGCAGCAGAAGAAGAAGATCTTGCAGCCCCAACTTGTCCTCTAGAGCAGCAGATTGAAGAGTTTGACTTGACAAACTTCATGTTGGAGAAGGAGTTCAATCAAGAGCAAGATTGCCTTCAAACATTGGAGGAAGGAGAAGCTGCTCCAAATCCAAAAGAAGAGGAGCACAATCTAGCTATGGAGGAGAAAAATGCAGATCCAAGGGCTTTGAGCACAAAGCAGGTTATAGAAGAACCTTCAGTTCTTCTTTCCACTTCATCTCTCTCAAGTTCTAGCACTGAAAAGGAGTTTGATCTCTCAAACTCAATATTGGAGAGTGAAGGAAACCATGGTGGTCAAGTTGCAGATCAAGAGGACACCATGGAGGAAGTTGAACATGAGTAGCAGGACAGCAATGAGGCAGTTTACCTGTCAGATTTGGAGGACTGTTTTGATGGAGAAGAGCCGGTTGAGTTTTCACCATTCTCTCTTTCATCATCCACATTCCAAACACAAGAGTCTGCTGTCATGAAGGAGAGCATTCATTTGCAGCAGCCTGCATCTTATACCAGCCCTTTGGAACCAAAATTGGAAGATTTAAATTTTCCATGTTCTTCATCGGAGGAAGAGAAAGGGTAGAAG
Source organism: Taxus chinensis (assembly GCA_019776745.2). NCBI lineage: Eukaryota > Viridiplantae > Streptophyta > Pinopsida > Cupressales > Taxaceae > Taxus > Taxus chinensis. The sequence continues at coordinate 163,162,691 of CM034150.1, forward strand.
GGTCCTACCATTTCTTCCACGTCATCTATTTAGGTGGGTCTACAAGAAGACTCCATTCTTGGAGTTGAAAATCAGAGATATGGGCATATCAAACGGATCAGACCTTGCCCAATCAGTTATTTGGCTTCATTGGAGCCAAAGGAGAAGCCACAACCAGTAATGCTTGCTTCTGAGCATGAGGATGAGCTACAAAGTACCAAGGAGTAGCTGCCATACCTCTTCAATCCAAATGCAGAGCAACTAAAAGAGGTATTGGATTTTTCAGTTGATACCTTGATGATTTGGATAGAAGACCAGCTTCTTGTTGATTTTCCATCCATCCAAACAGCCATGATCAGTGCCAAATCAATTCCATGGCTGCCAATTTTGAAGAAAGGAAGTTATTTCTCACAACCAGTTGCAGGATTTGTTTAGCTTGCCTTTGCTTCCAGTTAGAGTAGAGTAGCTAGGTTTTCTTTCAGCAGAAGAAGTGCTTGTGCACACTCTGCATGTTCCATTTGGGGCATGTATGATTTTCAGTTTTGTACATAGTTTTTGGTGTTGCTGGTTTTGCTCTTGCACAATTCGTTTCAGTGGTTTTTTGGTGAGAACAACTCCATGCCCGGTGGGTTTCCAAGTGGCTCAGAGGAGAGATTTTCAAAGTTCAGATCAGTTTTCAGGCTATTACTTATGACTCCATGCCCAATGGATTGCTTCAGGCTACTGGTCTTTTCATCTAGCAGGCAGATGCCCCCGTTGAGTCACCAAATTGTTATCCAAAATTCCCCCCCAGGGTAATTTTGATAACATGCATCAGAATATCCAAATCCCAAGAAAATTGATTGATTCAGAGAAAAAATCAGGCTTGCAGGGTCCCTTCAGGTAATTCTCTAACTCCCCTGGCCAAGGAAAAAAGGAACAAGCTCTGAGAAAGTGCGGAGAAGGTTGCAGAAAGCAAGTAGTTCGGGCCAGGCAAATTTGTGAAAATCGGCTAAGTCCCAGTCCAGCACAAGTTGGATCAAATGGGACAAAAGTACGCGAACCACCCGAACCACCTGAAATGATTCCAGGTGGCCCACTAAGCATTTGGGACAACTAGGACTAAAGTATGCGGCGGGCGCGAAATGCCGGTTTGACCGAGAGAGAATCGGCCGAAAAAAGGGGCAGTTCGGGACGAATGGAACAAATGGACGCGAAATGCCCGAACCAGCCGAATCGCGCGAAATCATCACGAAGGAGCCCAAAACCAATTGGGACGCGCGGGACAATAGGGCGTGAACCGGCCATACCGGCCAAAAAGGGTCAAGTCAGTCCGAAGCAAAGTGGGACAAGCGGGCCAAAAATGCCCGAACCGGCCGAATCGGCCGAAATGAGCACAAAGGGGCCAAAATCAAATGGGACATTCGGGACAAATGGAGGTGAAGTACGCGAAGGAGCTGAGAGCCAATCAGAAGCTGCCACGTGTCCTCACAAGGGTAAAGGTCAAAAAGTCAAAGGGTGAGTTTTCGAGCGCTAATCCGAACCAATGAGAAGCTGCCACGTATCCAAGCGAAAACCCCACACAAAGGGATATGTCGTCGGGTCGTCCAAACCTGACGCACAAAGGAAATCGGGTTTCATAGTCGGGAAAACACGATCGAGAAACATGGTGCAAGAACATGTTGGAAGGGTTGAAAAACCCGACACCTAAGAAATGTGTCGGAGGGGTTGCAAAGCCTGATGCACAAAGAAAATCGGGTTTCATAGTCGGGGAAACAAGTCGGAAAAGCATGGGGCGAAAACATATGTTGAGCCACCTCCCAAACCCGATGCAAATGGAGAGGAGAATCCCGAACCTGACGGGCTGAAGACCTTTCTCATCCAATCAGAGTCTGCCACGTGTCATCCAGGTGGCAATGCGCGGGAAAATATTTTAAAAAAATCTGTTTTCACCTGTTCTGTGCCCTAAATCCTCAAATCGTCATATCTTTTTATCCAGAGCTCGGATTTGCATGTTCCTTATATCAACAGAAAGCTAGTGAAATACTCTACATGATTATGGGGTTAATCTCGATTTTTGGTGTAGTCTAGAGAGAGAAAATAGAGAAATGGCTCTGACGCGTGGTAATGACAGAAGTGACATTTCAGCGACCAGTTTTAATGCAGCAGACAGCCCGTCGTTTTGCCAGGATCCGTCACTTCTACCATGATGAAATGATTTAAAATACGACCTGGAGGTGGTTGGAGGAGATCTGACTTTCCTCTATCTTCCTTCTCTCATTCTTCCTATATATTGTAAGGAGTGGTAAAATATGAAAAAAAAGTTGTTCATTCTTTCTGCTCGGCCCTCCCTTCTTTTCTTCTCTAGGGTTAAAAATGGAGTTCGAACCTCCTCCCTTTCTCTGTAATTGTGTTCCTACCTTTTACCATTAATGGAATGATGTCCTGTGCAAACCTCTGGAGCAACAAAACGTGTTCTGTGATGCATTTGTCCATCCTCTCTCGTTTTTGCTTGTCTTCTTCTTGCCTCTTTTCATTGCAGGTGTCTGTGCATGTTTGAATGTTCATTGCAGGTCTGGAGCTGTGTTCATGGAGTTTTGGGACATTTTCTATGTGAAATCTATCGTTGGGGTTGTGATGCTTCTGTCCATCCTTCCCAATGGCTCACCTCTCTTTGTCCCATGGCAGTTTTGATAGATGTTCAACATTCTCCTTCTCTGGTGTATCACCGTTTTAGTGTAGGCTTTTGTTGTTCTTCCCCTCTCTCTCTCTCTCTGTCTCCTTGGCATGGTTAGATTAGGATTAGATTAGCTTTCCTGCACTAGAATAGCTTGTGGCAGGTAGTTTAGGAGCAGGAACCAGCCTTCTCTGGAGATTCCTCTCTCGGTTTTACAAGTCCCACGCTTAGAGAGAGGTTTCCATGTTGTGCAATCACACTGGATGCCTGAACATCAACCTAGAAGCCTGATGTGCGTCCAAGGGTGCTGTGATTTTTCACTAACAAGCTCTTTCCTTGACCCTTCTTCACTCTTCTTAAACCTCCTATAGGTTATTCATAACCATATAGACTCAAAATATCACAAATGATTAAAAAACACTTGCTTATATACATTACACAATCTCAAATCACTTCTAGGTTGGCCATGACCATATAGGCTGGTTATCCCAACTCAAAAATAGATCCAAAAAAATCATATAAAACAACTCAAAGGACCCAAGTAGGTCGGTAGGGATCAAGACATCTCCATCAAACACTAAGACATCTCCAAAAGCCAAAACAAGCTCTTCAAACACAAATGAATGCACTAATAGCTCAAAAGTCATCTAGAAACTTTCTCATGGCTCCAAAAACATCATGCAACTTAGGAAAAATTTACAAGCATCATCAAAAATATTAGGAAGCAGTGAAACATCCATCTCCACCATGAAACTCACCAAGTTGCAAGCAAACACAACTAGGTCTTAAAACACCCAGAAAAATAGTCTTCAAGAACAACCAACTTCTCATAGTAAAACACTTTATCATGGCTCAATTCATATACCATTAGAAATTTCTCTCTGTCTATTTTATATAACAACTCACTTTATCCTCTCATAATGCAAGGCCTTCAAAAAAATCAATCTCTGAAACATGTCAAAACTGGAAACAAGGACTAAAGACCCAGTCTTGAGAGAAAAATTCTCAATAAACTTCAACACATCTTCCAATATCAATCACCAACTAGAAAAATTCAAGGAAACTTTTACCAACATGCTCAAGCACTAAGAAGCATCTGTTATGTGGAGAAATGTGATCCAACACACCTATTCCATCAAACCTTCTTGAGAGACCAACTAGGGATTTCTAAGCCATTCGGTATTCAACTGAAAAATACTTCATCATGAAATTTAAATATCTCAAACACATCATACTAATTTTTAATAAAATTTCCATGACCATAGAACACTACTCCAATATGCAAAATGATCAAACTCACCTCAAACCACAAGACTAGCATTTTAGCCCTTAAGGCCAAAATTGATAGGGAAACTTTGGAGACCTATAACTCAAAAATTATTCAACCAACCTTCCTAAAAAAATTCATTCCCATTTATCACATCTCTCAATAAATTTTTAAAGGTTTACTTTTCATCCTATAACTTCCATCTCAGGCCTGAAACAACAGAACTCCACGAAAATAGGGTTTTTCTCTCTTCCTGCAATAGCTGGAATAGAAAACCACCACCAAAATGACCTCTAAGGAATCCTATTCAACCCTAATTCATTTAATTTTTTTCCAAAACATTTTTTAGACCAAAAAATTCACTTCTTCCAAGTTGCTCTTGAAGGAGGATTTAACTAGGGTTTCAAACCAACTTAGCTTCTTAACATTCACTCATAAAAACTTGAAAACCAAATCAACTCATTATTTTTGAAAAATTATATTATCTTAATGTAAAATCATCCTCCAAATCCACAAGGTACCATGCAAATTTTTTGATGGTAGGTGAGCAAAACAAGATGCCATATCAAGCTAGTTTTGCCTTCTTTAAGACTCGGTTTTACCAAAAACGTCATAACTTGAAAAAATATCTTCATAATGACCTAAAATTTGACTTTAAGAAACATATCTACCTCATGTAACTGACCAAAGTCTCATATATTCTCAAATACATCTATAAATCTCTAGCCACCATGACTTACTATGCTTACTAAGCATTTCCTTGAGAAACTTACTCCAAAGCACCTCAAAACATCATCAAACCTCTGAGAAATGACCTAAAAATCCTTCCAAATATCATGTGAAGTGCCAAAACATATTTATAATGCATTTACATGACTTTCCTGGTCCAAATATTATGCAACCATACCAAACCACATACTCTAGCTCCAGAAATAAACATAGAAATACTTGACTGAACCATGACAGCCCATGAAATTACCATGATGACTCATTATAAACTCATTAACACCTCTCACACATATCTCTGACCATGTATTTCCTCATAAATACCTTCAAAAAACTTTATAGTGCACATACCATGACCATGCCTACTAGATCATGCACTAGAACATCATACAACCTCACCAAATTAAGACACTGCCAATCAACCTTCATGTTTGAACTTTAATGACACCTCATGAAGACACATAACACACCATGACACCATTTTCCATCAATGACCAACAATAATAAGAGCATAATTTTGTGTCTATAAAACTAAATAATTAGTGTGCGAACTACAAGGAAAAATTCAATTCTTAAGGGAAGAATCACATGATAGTACTAAAGAAAAAAGGATTCCTAATTTCAATAATGTGGAGAGAATTTTTTTAGAGGTATGTAGGTTGTTATATGTTGAAGGGGTAGCACCTTTGTTTAGTTAATAGTTATCCCATCATATCCAAAATATGGTGCTCAGAAATTAGTTAGCGAAAGAATAGAAGAAAGAGGTAAAGGTATATGGTAAAGGTGGCTATGATAAGGAATCCCAATTAATTCCTACATAGATGGATGGAACATAAATGACATATTGATAGATACATGCATGAAAGTCAACATTCTAGAAGCATATGCTTAGAATAATATGGGACAACCAGTGATCCATCCCTCACCTCATGTTCTATTCATGGGAAATAAAATGTGTGTTTTACCTATCAAAGTATTGAATCACACCATCATTATCATCCTGGGAGTAATTTTTTTTGGATATTTGAGGTAATAAACCTAGTATAAGTGGAAAAATTTATAGTGCTATTCAAAATATTGTGTTGTTGTTCAAATAAAAGTGATCTATGTATCAAGAAGCATTATATAAGTTTTGAAAATGGCATGCAACGCATGATACTCCAAATGGACCCTAAGAAAGGCATGCCATATGTTGAGTGTTTCAAAGAGCATGAAGACATGGAACGTATTTACAACATTAAATTTGAAGGAATAGAGAACTTTGGACCCAATAAAGATGGAATTTTATAATGGGATGACACATAATCAATCTCAAATATGACCAATACAATATGTGAAAACGGGTTGCATGGGTCATATGAGTTGATTGGGAATGACTACATCACCATAAAATAAATATCAATGTCACAAATTATAGAGAAATTACTAATTGAAGGTATGTGGGGATATTGAGTAAAGAGAACAAGGTTTTGAAGCCTAGTTATCAATGGGATAGAAGCATTCAATAATCTCTTAGCATAATAGAGACATATATGCCCCCATAATAGGAGTGCATAAATTACATGGTGTAGACACTAAATATTACAAAAAATAGATGGTGGGATACTCACAAAATAAGACTACAAACATGGGATAAAGCAATTGAATCCATGCACATCATATTTTAACAAGGAAACTACATGCAAAGGCTTTTGAGCTATAGTGGGGTGACTAAACTAGAAGAACAAATAAGACAATGTGAAGAGGCTTGAATATCCCAAAAGTCTCAATCCATAATTATGGATTCACACCTTATACCACACAATAAAAATTTAGGAGTACGCATGGTAGGTGGAATATGAAATGCACCAATGAAAATATGATTGGGATGACCTAAAATCCAATTTTTTACACACATTCTCCTTTACATTCAAGGTAACCAGGTTAATCCCATCATTGCATCATATTAAGAATGAAATCTTTGGAAATTAATCCATGATGGAGGATATAATATTAAGGATTCATAATTAAAAAGGAATGGAACTGTAAAATATGTTTGAGGAGTAAAGCACCAATGATATTTCTAGTGAAGAAGATGAAGTTGATTGGATGTAGTGAAACTAGAAGTGTAAGGGAAAATAAAGTTGGTTTCTCAAATTGATGAGGAAATTGATGCAAATCATTTATATTTTGAAACCAAATATGGATCTAAGGATGTTATAAACAATAATGGTAAATATAACACATTATATGATGAGCCACTTAATTTTAAAAAGGTCAACATTGGAACTGAAGAAATGTCAAAGGTTGTAAACCATTGGAGATTATTGGTTCAAGGCTAAAATTGCGAAAATATATTAGAAATCCTAAGTGAATATGAAGACCTCTTTCCAAGGATTTATCAGGAGATGAAAGGATTGCACCTATCATTGTGTAAAATTCACATCAAGTAGTTGAGGCCATTAAAATAGTACATAAAGAGGCCATACAAGTTGAATCCAAACCTACGCTTCAAAGTCAAAGAAACAATAGATGGAATGTCAGCTACTAGGGTCATTATACTAATATAAGATCTTGAATGGGTGAGTCTATTGGTCATAAGAATCATGAAGGATGTGCCTATAAGGATTTATGTTTATTATCATTTGTTAAATGCAGTATGTATAGTAGACCCCTTCCTAACACCATTTACAAAAGAAATTATGGAGGGAGTAGTGATAAGAGAGATCTACACCTTTACAGATGGGTTTTTTTAGTATATCAACAGGATCAGGATTTCTTAGGAGGATCACAGAAAAGATAAACTTTTTACTATAGAATAGGAGTCAGTTTTTCCTATACTAGTGATGCCTTTTGGATTGAAAAACATGCCAGCTTGCATTATTCTTGTGCATTAGTTGTGGCCAGGCATTCAAATATTTTATTCACAACTGATTAAAAGTTATACCTAGATGATTGGACAGTATATGGGCTTAGTGAAAGATCATTGTGACAATCTACACTTAATGTTTGAACGTGTTTTTAGATAGTTTGAGTATCTCTTTGAACATCAAGATAGTTCATATTTGCCACACCATTTGGAATATTGTTAGGACACCATAATTTGCAAGGGTGGGTTTGCTTGTTGATCTAGCTAAGGTTGCAGTCATTCTATACGCTTGGAAGCACCTACCATATGCAAAGCGAGGTGCACAAATTCCTTTGGTCATACTAAGATATTACTACCTAAAAAACATCATGGGGGGTATGCCAAGGATATTTATCACACCTTTACAAATTTGTTGCAATCACCCTCTTATTTATCTCGAGTGGAGGCGTAGAACTCCATCAGATCCATTGCACATAGACCCACAGGAATGCTTTGGTATAAACCATTTGCAGACTACCTTAATGCTTTCCATTACTGGACCTCAGTGATCTCAACTACATAATGGAACGTGCCTTCAGGGAAAGGTAGTAGGGTCCATATGTCTTCACAACTAAGAGGTGGTCAATCCTGGATTATAGGATAGTATAAAATTGATGCCCACATAACAAAATTATACCACAACAAAAAGAGGAATTCTGAAATGGTCCTTACACCAACAAGGACAGTTCATGATTGAATATTGTAGCTAGAAACACCCTTTTTGGTTTAGTTTGTGTTACAACACATTCTTCACATTTGGCTATTAATTTTCAACCCTAATTTTTCATGGACATATCTGTGACTATGTCATAATGTTGTGTCAATAATTCCAGCAACATACCAATCTTCAGTCACACACTTAGGAAAGATTCCTTATGGTCACATGAGACCTATGTCATGCCTTTCTGCTTAGATAAAAGGTTTGGATCTTGTTGGATAAGATGCATGATGCCTCATTCTTCACAATGCCATAAAGTACGATAGATGAACTCACTACTGAATACTACAATAAATGTTGGTAGAATCCATCCCCCTAATTTCATCGGAAAAATGGAGTACCCAGACAAATATGTGAATTGTATCAACCCTTAATCACATTTCAGGTTTATCGCTAATTGGGTGTCCCTTACCACCTCATCACTAATAAGGGAAAGTAATTCTACTGAAAAACCCTAAAAAATATTTATGATGATTATCTAGATTTCAACCAATCATATAATTCATCATGTCACCTTATTACCCAGCAAACATTAGATGGCCAACAAGAATCATAGCCATGGTTTAAAACCTTCATTCAAAATGTCTTGATGATTAATTTAGTTAACAATACTGTCTGAAGAATCTGGCATACGGACATTTCCTAGAGCTTCGGAGATGCTTGGGCTAGGGACCGCACAAAGTAGGTTTTCACCATATTGACCTGGTCCTAACCACACCATATATCTCTCTGACCTTTATGTTATCTGAGAGTCTATAACTTGCCTCTCGAAGTCCAATTATTTCTCACTCTTTGATATCTTCAACTTTATATGAAACCCTACATGTCACACATCAAACCTGATAACTAATCACCTAGGACTGTCTTAGAAAACACTCAAGAAGTTATTAGCTCAATGAATGTAAATCTCAAGTGCTCTTGAGCCATACTGACCTCATAATTCACCCCAATTATGAATCACTAAGTGTTGTACTACATTTTCAACTCAATGTGCTTCTCCTAGTGCTTTGTGTAAAGGTTTTATCATCCAGATTGGGGCCCCTCGTTTCAAAATGGAAAATCAACATATAAGTCAAAGAAGGGAAAAGTAAACGGGTCAAATTTATCTCCTAATTGGCTTGGAACCTATATCGTTACTCATGCCTATGGATCAAGTGCTTATAGTTGGGTTTCTCACTAATGATTGAGCTAGGAAAAACTAAACTCAAGCCCCTAAATTCCTTGCATCTTAGACCATTTTATTGTTGAAATCAAGTCTTATATCATCTTCTATCTATTGACCACTCATCCCTTGAGCATCATTCACCTTCCATGTTACCCATTTTGAGAATAAACGACTAAACAAGAATCATGTGATTACCCATCACATCTTAGCCTTATCTTCCATGTGGGTACCACGGATCTACTCATGGCATGATTCTCATGGATGCTTTTCTTATTTTTTGAAAGATGGAATCCTATGGTCATTTTTCATTGAAACCATCTCTTTCATAGTTAACCTTTGTGTGTTATGGTTTTGTCTTCTAAAAAAGAACCTAATCTTCCTCTATAGGATTTTCCATGACTTAAAACGTCCAAAAGAAAAATGGGATTCAAATCCTTGAGTCAAACTTCCAGCTACAGACTAAGCATTAATGACATTGTACAAAGTAGCTCAACAACTGGTTTAATGAGATACGGAACCCCTGTTCATCGTGTAAGAAAAGTACTATTGGAAAGTGAACTGGATTTGTTTCCCATACCTCCGTGAAGAAAATTAATTAAGGTTATCAATTGGTAGCCTCCGCTTCTCTATATCTATGTAATATCCCCTCATTTGTAGGGGAGATATTATAGATTGTAAGAGAACTCTACCAAAAAATTTCTAGCACTCTTGTGAGCCACAAGCCTCGAATTTATGCATTTTGCAAAGGATTTTTACCTTGTGCCCATATTGTAATGGATTTTGCATCATTTTAAGTAATAAATTTGGTTTTTTGTGGATTTTCTAGACCTATCTTGAGTTGTGTTGCTTTCTTTTCCTTTCATTGCATTTTTAGGTATATTGTGCATGTTGTATTCTTTTGCAGGACTTAGATTTGTTTTGCTCCATGAAATTGAGGTTTGAATGTGTTCCTTCAATTAAGAAAATCTTTTACCACCTCTTACCATTCAAATTATTCATTACTTTATTGATTACCCTATACCAGACCAAACCAGATCGACACCTACATTTTACAAGATTTCCACTATCACCTAAGACCCCATCATGCTTATGACCTAAAATTCATTTATGCATATCACCTAAGACTTCCACCAGTTCCTTAGAATTTTATGTTAGTGTTAGGGTAGCTGCATTTCAGATTCTTAAGAGTAGTTTCAGTGCCTAGGAAAAGGTTTAGGAAGTCGGCATTCCTCTGGAGGTCTATCTCATATTCAAGCCCCACAACGTAGAGATAGTGCCATGTTGTGTTAGGAAATAAGAGATAAAATATGTAGAATAATCCCTTACAGAATCGCAACAGTAGAAACTAATATGCAGAAAAATATTACAGATCTCAAATAAAAGTGAAGAATAAATAACACAACACTAGAGAGACAAGATTTAATGTGGTTCACCCAATTTGGGCTACGTCCACCAAGAATCACTTGCTCATATTTTATTACAAGCCTTCACTCTCTCAATACAATACCCAGATCCGTTTGGAGCTATGCTCAACAAACTCTACAGAATTCACACTCGAATTCAAAACACATTTGCAATACATTTGCTTGTATTTCTATCATATGCATAAGACCATATAAATAGACAACTGCTTAAGTAGTTTTACAAAACCATGGGTATCAAAACCATGGGTAAAAACAAAACCGTCCCATAAACCTATGGGTAACAGAAGAGGTCGCCCTTTTAGAAAAATAATGGGTACCCGAAAAACCATGGGCCCAAAAACAGGCCCATAAAGGTTACCCATTACCCATGGGTTGATAAACCACCCATGAAAATTCTGCTTCGGGGGCTTCACCCCCGAACCCCCTTTGACCGGGGGGCTTCAACGCCCCCTGACCCCCCTTGGACCCTCCTCACCGGACGGAGCAAGACCCGGCGTAAAAATACACAAGTGTAAGTACATGGAAGGTGTAGCACACTCTAACATGAAAATAGGCTCCACAAACATAACAATCTCCCACTTGGAGACTGATTTCCACTGAGCAAGCTTCTCAACCCTTCACTAGTCATCCGTGAAGGCCAACCAAAGCTGAACATAGCTTTAGTTTATCCCTTGTGACCACCTTGGTCATCATGTCTGCAGGATTCTGACTGGTATGAATCTTCTCCAACTTCAACTTATCTTCCTCCAAAGTTGTTCCTGATGAAGTGATATCTCAACTGTATATGCTTCATCCTGGAGTGGAAAGCAGAGTTCTTAGCTAGGTGTATAGCACTCTGACTATCACTATGCAGCTTACATTCCTCTTGCTTATGCCCCAACTCCTCAAGAAATTGTTGTAACCAAATCATCTCTTTGCTTGCCTCTGTGGCAGCAACATACTCAGCCTCCGTGGTTGACAAAGCCACCAAATTCTGTAGTCATGAAATCCAGCTCACTGTTGTCCCACCTAGAGTGTAAATATAACCTGTCGTGCTCCTCCTACTGTCTACATCTCCAGCCATGTCTGAATCTACATAACCATGTAAAGTGGTGTTTGATCCACTGTAGCACAAAACTGTCCCCATGGTCCCTCTCAAATACCGAAGGATCCACTTTATTGCTTGCCAATGCTCTTTACCTAGATCACTCATAAATCTACTCACAGCTCCCACTGCATGGGCAATATCAGGCCTAGTGCACACCATAGCATACATCAAACTACCAACTGCTGATGAGTAAGGTACCTTGGACATCTGGTTTCTTTCCTGCTCTATTTTGGGACACTGCTCCTTTGATAACTTAAAATGGCCTGCCAAAGGAGTCCCAACCGGTTTAGCATCCTGCATGTTAAAACCTATCTAATACCTTCTTAATGTACTCTTCCTGAGATAAAGTCAACTTCTGTTCCTTCCTATCCCGAGTTATCCTCATACCAAGGATTTTTCTGGCTGCCCCCAAATCCTTCATATCAAAGGATTCACTTAGCTGTTTCTTGAGTACTTTTATTTCCTGCATGTTTTTACCTGCAACCAACATGTCATCAACATACAAACACAGGATAATATAACTTCCATCCTCAAATTTCTTTGTATACACACAATGGTCAGAATGACATCTAATATAACCTTGCTCCATCATGAAGCTATCAAACTTCTTATACCATTGACGTGGAGCTTGTTTCAAGCCATACAAGCTCTTCTTCAGTTTACACACCATCTCCTCTTTACCTTTGACCTCATAGCCCTCTGGTTTGCTGCATATATAGTTCCTCCTCCAAATCACCATGGAGAAATGCTAGTCTTTACATCTAACTATTCTAAGTGTAAGTCTTCTGCTGCCACTATTCCAAGAATAGTTCTAATAGAAGTCATTTTTACTACAGGAGAAAATATCTCATCAAAATCTATACCTTGTTTCTGTGCAAACCCCTTGACCACCAACCGGGCCTTATATCTTTTCTTTCCTCCTTCTTCATCTTTAACTCTGTACACCCACTTGTTCTGCAATGCTCTTTTTCCTTCCTATAGCTTCACCAAATCCCAAGTCTGGTTCTCCATGAGAGACTTATGCTCCTCATCCATGGCTTGCTCCCACTTCTTACTAGCATCTACCTACATTGCTTCATCAAAGCTCTCTGGCTCTCCACTATCAGTGAGTAATAAATAATAAAGAGAAGGAGAAAAACTGTTCAGGTTCTTTTCTTACCCTAGAAGACCTCCTCACTGTAGGAGTTTGGGGTTCCTATTGAGTAGGTTCCTGAACTGATTCATGGGTCACTTTCCCATCCGGAAGATCCTCTACCACTGCATATTCTTTCTTGGATTCTTCCCTATTTTCCTATAATTGTTGCTTATACATGACTTTCTCATTAAAGACCACATCCCTAGACCGAATGATTTTCTTGTCCTTAATACTCCAACATTTAAACCCAAAGTCATCACCACCATAACCAATGAAAGTACATTTTTCTGATTTAGCCTCTAGCTTGGTCCTATCATCCTTGTCTATATGAACAAACACCTCACATCCAAAGACTCTAAGAAATGAATAATCAACTTTCTTACCATACCATGCCTCCTCAGGTATGCCTCCATCCAAGGCACTTGAGAGTCCTCTGTTTATCAAGTACACAGTTGTGCTCACCGCTTCTGCCCAAAAAGAAAGAGGAAGTCCTGCATGTAACCTCATGCTCCTAGCACGTTCCATTATTGTTCTATTCATCCTTTCCTGATACCCCATTCTGCTGTGGAGTTCTTGGAACTGTCTTTTGTCTGCGGATTCCATTCTTAGAACAATAGTCATTAAATTCATTGCTGCAATACTCCCCTCCATTATCTGACCTAAGAAATTTTAGCTTAAGACCTGTTTCATTCTCTACCAAGGCTTTCCATTTAACAAAAGTGTCAAATACATCAGATTTGTTTCTAATACAATAAACCCAAACTTTCCTTGTTGCATCATCAATAAAAGTAACATAATAACTTGAACCCCCAAGAGATGATACCTGAGCTGGCCCCCACACATCAGAATGTACCAGCTCTAACTTACTCTCTTTCTTTGTAGGTCCAACCTTGAGAAACCTTACTCGCTTCAATTTCCCATATATGCAGTTCTCACAGAAATCAAAATATGTTTATGTATATCCAGGAAAATTCTTCTTTATGATGTTCATGCCCTTATGGCTCATATGACCGAGCCTATAGTGCCATAATGTTGTATCTACATCTGAAGCCACAAGATTACAATCATTAGTACTATCAGTGGTTAAATACAAGGTTCCAACCTTCTTACCTCTTGCCACCACAAGAGCACCCTTGGTAACCTTCCAAGAGTCAGCTGTAAATATCACAGTACAACCATCACTTCCCAATTACCCCGCCAATATCAAATTTCTCCTTAATGTAGGCACATGTCTGACATCCTTCAATAGCCATGTATTCCCATTCTGCATCTTAACCTGAATAGAACCTTTTCCAACTATACTGCAAGGCTCATCATCACCAAGAAAAACATGCCCAAAATCCCCTTGAACATAATCAACAAAATAATGCCTATGTGGAGTAGCATGAAAAGAAGCCCCTGAATCTAAAACCCAAGATTCAGTAATATTATGCAAAGAAAGAATCAAAGCATCCTGACATACATTACCCAATGCCACATTTTTCCTCCTTGTTTTCTTCCTGTTGTTTCTTCTTGTCCCGAAGCTCCCAACACTCCTTCTTTGCATGCCCAGACTTTCCACAGTTCCAACATACAATCTTGCTCTTGGATTTTGACCTTGCCCAATCTTTCAATTTTCCACGGTTTCCTCTATTCTTCTGTCTCCCTCTAGTTTCCACTTTCAAAGCATTCCCTGAAGTAGAAGATTCCCCAGAGCTTTTTCTTCACATTTCCTCGCTTAGAATCACCCCTACAACATCCTCAAACTTCAACTTCGAGTTAGCTGGAACCGAGTTGCTTACCGCCATTACCAGGCTATTCCAACTTTCAGGTAAAGAGCACAGAATTAATAAAGCCCTAACTTCTTCATCAAATTCTATTATAACTGAAGCTAGCATATTCACAACCGTATTGAAATCATTTAAATGATCTGCTACTGAACTATTCTCAGACATCTTCATATTAAACAACTTTTTCATTAAAAATATCTTATTAGAGGCAGAGGGTTTTTCATACAACTTCCCTAATGCATCCATTAGATCTTTTGTAGTCTTTTCCTTTGAAACATTAAATAATACCGAAGATGCAAGACACGGCGCCAGATCATTCCAAGTGCCTTCCGATCCAAAAAATCCCATTCCGCATCTGTCATACTCGAGGGTTTTTTCACCTTCTTAGATAACAGAGTATAAAGATCCTTTCTGATAAAAGTAAGCTCTCCATCTCTGCATCTTCCAAAGATTAAAATTATGCTCCGTTGAATTTATCAACCCTAGAATCTTCCATCATCTGCCATAGCTCTCACTCAAGCTAAAAACTTTTCCCTATGATTCAACACTTCAGAAAACCAAACCAAGCTCTGATACCAATTGTTAGGAAATAAGAGATAAAATAGATTCGGAATAATACCTTACAGAAATTGCAACAATAGAAAACTAATATGCAGAAAATATTACAGATCTCAAATAAAAGTTGCAATAATATATATACACAACACATAGAGACAAGATTTTAACTTGGTTCACACAATTTAGGCTACGGTTCACCAAGAATCACTTGCTCACATTTTATTACAATTCTCCACTCTCTCAATACAATACCCAGATCTGTTTGGAACTATGCTCAACAAACTCTACAGAATTCACACCCAAATTTAAAACACATATGCAATACATTTTCTTTTGTTTCTATCATATGCATAAGACCATATAAATATACAACTACTTAAGCAGTTTTACAAAACCATGGGTATCAAATAATGGGCAAAAAACAAAACCGTCCCATAAACCTATGGGTAGCCGAAGAGGTGGTTTTACAAAACAATGGGTACCAAAAAAATCATGGGCCCAAAAACAACCCATAATGGTTACCCATTACCCATGTAGAAAAAATAAGTGGAAAATAAAACGGGGAAAGACAATACACAATGGTCAAGACCGTATTTACTATCCTGACCTTTTTGTATAGTCTTGAATTAGGCTCAAATAATAACAAATAATAAAAGAAAGCTAGCAGATATCTTTGTGAAAAGGCTCAAAATCCAATCAAAGAGGCAAAATCGCAACAAGTGAAGTTCAATCACATAACAAACAACAAATTAACAAAGGATTGATGTCACTAAAATCTTGTTTCATTGCTCAAAAATCATATACATAAAAAACTAAGAAAATTATGTTGTAATAGTGTAAATTTTGGTTTCTATAACAACTTAATGTCAAGGTTGGTTTGTACCGAATAATTAGTGGAGAACTCTACAATATGGGATGAGATGATTTATTGAGTCATTATGCACTGGATCTTGAATAGAAAGAAAATTTTATTGAAATATATGAATGGGTAGTAGGAGGACATTATGATGGTGATGTTATTACATGTAAATTCTTAGTTGCATGATTATGGTGGAAAAACTTATTCCAATATGTGAAGCAGTATGCACAAAATTGTGATATTTTTCAACGCAATGGAAAACCTAACAAGATGGATGAAATTACTTTACACCCCATTGTTTCCCAAGATCCAATCAAAAAAATGGGCCATATAATTTGTAGGTCCTATCTATGTGAAGAAAAAAAGTGTGCTACATTATCAAAACAACATAATACTTAACAAGATAGTCCAAGGTCATGCCAATGAAGGACTATACAATAGCTACATTCAAAAGTTTTATTTGGGAAAATATCATTAGTAGGTATGGATGTCCTTTAAGCCTAAAAAGTGATAGCATAACACATTTCCTTAACTAGATTGTACATAATTTTATTATAGTTCATGTTCATGTACCATTAAACTACTATCCCTAAGAAAATGGAATAGTTGAAGCATTCAACAAGATATTGAGTAATACCTTGAAAAAAATATGTGATGTTGGGGGTAAGGATTAACATGATAAATTTTCATCAGTGTTATGGGTATACATAACAACATACAAAAAATTAAACAAAGCAACACCTTTCCAGATGGTGTTTAGAAAAGAAGCATTACTACCTATTGAATTCATGGTTTTGTTACTTAGGGTAGAACAAGTTGAAAACTTGGATGAAGAGGCCTCAATTACAGAGCATCTCACTAAAATTATATAG
This sequence comes from Taxus chinensis, assembly GCA_019776745.2. NCBI lineage: Eukaryota > Viridiplantae > Streptophyta > Pinopsida > Cupressales > Taxaceae > Taxus > Taxus chinensis. The sequence goes on from CM034150.1 coordinate 163,179,793, forward strand.
TTGGATGAATGAAGCGAACATGCATGATGGATCCAAGGCATATAGAAAGAAAACTAAAAACCATGGCATGATTTTCATATAAAGAATACAACTTTAAATATATACATGAAAATAATGCTCTATGACTCAATGTTTAAGAAACACCCAAGATAATTGAAGAGACATTGGTTGGGTCCATATAAAATATATGTGATATTTTGTACTGAGGCATGTAAATTGAAGGACCTAAATGGAGATTTTTTACAAGGTCACTTCAATAGAAGTAGGCCAAAACCCTATTCCTAGTGAAGGTCATGTTTCGAATTGAATAATGCATGTTGTTAGGTTATGGAGTATGTTTTCATGTTAGATGTGATGTAAATTATACACTAAAAGGTATTGTACACTCTTCATCTATTCTCACTAGGCTTGTAAGTTTTTAGGGGGGAGTGACTGAAAATGTGGTTTTTCCATATATTAGTTATATGGATTATATATGAACTATAGGTTTATGGGAAGTTATGATGGGTTATTTTATTGGCCCATGGTATTGGTGCCCATGGTATTGTAAAATTTCTTAGGAACTTACTTATTAATGTGCTTATAAATATTTAGACATACAGTAATGAGATATATATTATGGGTGTGGATTCAGGAGAGTTTGTTGAGCACAACTTTAAACAAGATCTATGCATTGTAATTGTGAGAAGAATGATCTGAGAATGGATTTTACTCTTGTTAGCTTGTAATAAAATTTAGACAAGTGTTTCTTCACGGATATATCCTGCATTGGGTGAACCACATTAAATCATGTCTTCTTATTCTGCATTTTTATTTTTGTTGTTTCTATATTTTTGTTCATAGTTCTTATTATTGCGATTTTGTAGGATTTTTCTGCAATTATTTATATTTTATCCCTAACACGTGTTATTGGAATAGATGTTATTTTTATTTCTAGGATAGTTTGTTTCATGTACTTAATATAGTTTTCTTTCATGTACTTTATTGTGTTTTAATAAGCATGATATTTTTGTGTAGAAATCTACTCCTTCTATTATTTTCAAATCATGTTCTCAAAATTCAAATCACACCATTTTGGTTTCATTCATAACAACTCCTCTTTTTTCTGAATATAATGCGTAGAGAAATATACTCAAAATTTAAATGGGGAGGAAAAAGTCATGAAAAGAGGAAAAACAACAATGGGTTAAGGCTTGGGGGATTACATGTGTTGAAAGTGAGAATAAAGGATTTTATATATGGTTTCACACCAGAAAAGTGGAACATGAAACTAGTGTGGGGTGTGCAGGGAAATTTCCAGAGATTGTGTGTGAGAAAATGGCAGCATACCTAGATAAAAATTCAAAAATATTTTATCATGAAAATTAGTGTGACTAGTGTGAAAGAATTAATCAGGCACAGTAGAATATGGTTTATTGGAAAAACTTGACTAAAGATATTGGACTAAAACATGCAAACAAATGGAAGTGGAAAGGGTAAGGTGTTTGTAAGAAATTTATGGGGAAAGGAAGCGCACAAGAAATAGGAAAGTACACAAAGAAATATGAAACTTCTCAGGAAAGTAAGCTACATATCATAGCTAAAGGTATGGGGGAAAATAAATGCATATCCATGAAATCATGTCACAAACATGCAATTGGACGAATCTTTTATGGAAAGTTTGAAGTGGAGAATAGGTATGAAAATAAGAAGTGGGAAACAACTATCAACCACTTCATATTGAATATAGTTGGTAAAGAAGGGAAATTTCGCACATGAAAATGAAATAAATGTGTATTTTATAATCTAGTTGGACGGGTATAAAAGGAGGGTAAGAAGTCATTTTAAAGTTATGTTGATTTTGTACAAATAAAATATCTAAGTAACAACAACAAAATTGAGTTTAAAAAGTGACTCAAAGCATGAAAAAACTAATCCCTTTCAGCCATTAGAGAACAGTTTAATATTTTGTAGATAATAGAGTAGGGAATAACAATAGAGAAGTGATGGAAAACCAACTATCGGTAGAGTAATCACAAATTTTTGGTAGAAGAAGAAATTATTCAGGATTTGTAAATTCCTCATGATTTTCATTAACGTGGAGGTTGGTCTTCTTTATTAGATACGAGAAACTTTGGGACTCTTAACTACCATAGATTGAACTAAGTAGGGTTCTAAACTAGGCTATGGAAGAGGACTAGACCAAAGGAGGTGTACCAAGAAAGGTTTTTGCAAAAATCTAATCCTTTAAGCAAAACTAGTTCCAAAAATTCAGTGAATTCAATGTTGGGAGAAGGCCCAAATAACATGATTAGTAGGGAGCTCAAGGAAGAGGAAGAACAATTCATCATAGAAGAGTTAGAGAGACAAGAATTTGAATTTAAATCAAAATCCAATTCTTCCATATAGGGGAAGAAAAAGGGAAAGAAAAACATGAATTTTAACATGAAGGAAAACAAAGTGGATCAGAATCCTACCTTTCCACCACCTCTTGATTTGGAAATACAATACCCAGAATATGTTGTGGAAGTAGAAAAATGGAAAACCAAAGTTGGCATGTGCAAAATCTCATATTTCAACCATCGTACACCAATCTTAGTGGGAACCTTAATGGAATATCTAGTATAACAAACAAATAAGAATACTAGCAAAGGATCTTTCATCTTTGACGACAATGTGAAGCAAACACTGGAAAATCTCATGTTACTCAAGCTTTAAGAGTTGTATTAATTTAGAAATTATACATATTTGATCCAATACTTAATATCATGCATTCATGAGGGGTACTTCTACTTCACGAGCCGATGCATAAGAATTCCTTTCGTGCTTATCATCAAGGTGACTAGGTTGTTTAATACTGAAGATGACTTAGTGCAAGACTTGTGCAATGAAAAATAGATTGTGGAGACAAGGGATCTATTGAATTATCAAAAATGTGGGCTCATATTTCCTATTGTAAACATTAGGGACCCAACTACAAGAGTAACGTCGTGCATCTTAGCCTCTAAATTAGTTAACGTGGAGAGGTGGACAAAAATAATAATAAATTTCTATATATTTCCCACAAGATGGAAAAAGACATGTGTTGCGACTTATCTCAATATATAGTTGAAATCATTGAGAAAGACATGGAGAGTGAGCATAAGAATCCAAGAAAATATATTTGGGACTCCATCCTCCGATTGGTGTTCAATGAGATAGGCATTCTATAGGGTAATGGAAATCTAAATTGGGTGTATATCATGGAGAAGAAGACACCCATAGAGAAATACAAGGAATTCTTGGAGCCTACCATCCTCAATAACTCATATAAATCCAAACTCAATAACTAGCTAAGGCATCTACAAATTTTCTTTGAAGAGGATTGGAGGATACCATGCCAATTATCCAAGGAAGTAGAGGGAGACACAAAATTCACGGTAATGGAGCACTACTTTTTAGGGTGGTTCAGGATGAAGAGAAAAGAAATGTCTCATTGGGCCAAGTTTCCCTTTTCCTTCACTGAAGAAGACTTCATGTGTGTATATAGTCATTTTGGTAATTCATGACTTGCAGCAACATAAATTGTACAACACTCTTGTATTATCCCACACTTGCTCATTTTTCCAATCATGTTATCTGTTGTTAAATCTCACTCATTCTTTCTTACGGTTATAACCTATTTCTTCATGTAATAGTAATATTAATCCATTAAATTAGTTTATACCATCTCACATTACAATTCAAATTCACAAATCATTTTCACATGGATTAGGGACCAAAGTGCATAAAAAGGGCCATAGAATCCATATTTTATTGACCCATTTAACAACTTTAGTCTTTTCCCTCCAATGGTAATTTTCTTGATTTCGATATCTTTGGTACATGTCTAGTCAGTCTTTTCTTAGTTTTCCATATCCATAACACATATATAAGCAAGTTATTTATCTCCCATTAAAAGAGGGTGTTCATTTCTACTTGGCACCTAACATTCTAATGAGAAAATTCTAAGATAAATCACAATAAAAAAAACTCTAAGATCTCCTTAAGCTTCATATACATAGCATACTCATTCTAGGTTATTCTGTTGGTGTGAGGGGGTATTTCTCACTTATTATTATATTTTTATTATTTACATTTCCCTTAACCATGGTAAATCATATCACTTAGGTGAGTCATTAGGATTTATATGATGAATGAAAAATTATGTCATAGAATCTGTCATACACATCATTATGTCATCAGTCATATATCATAAAAGAGTTACATGTCATTCTTCCATTGTAACTCCCCTCTCTTATTTTGGAGGTATGAAAATTCTAGACATGGGAGTTACACAACACTCCGACTTATATACTTATCTTTTTTATCTATGCGAATGTGTAAACCATTTTTGTATGCACAAATTCCTTGAGTTAACTTCTTGCTAATTACTTGGAGTTATTCATGTTTTCGTTAAGAGTGCAACATTGTCGATGTGTATGTTTCACACAGAAATGCTTCCGTTCCTAGAATAGAGTTGCTTCTATCCTTTCATTCCTTTGAGAAACAGCTAAGGGTTAGGGCTAGGAGGAATACCTGTTGAATGTTGAGAGGGTGTGCGCGTACCGTAGAGAGAGATCAGATCAATTGCAAATAACTCCTTTTTGTCTGGGAAGGACTACTTGCGAGTAAGAATACAAGACCACCAAATTCTAATTAGACAATAAATGAGGGAACTGCCTTGGGCCCAGGAAGTATTAAAATTCATTTCAAAGGTGGTCAGCTCCCCTACTAATATGAATTAACACAAATTCTAACAAAGAAGCTATTGCCAAATTACAATTTAATTTCCTTGTTAAAATAATAGAGGGAAGGGCTAGTTTTGGTTTTGAATCATAGTGACCGATGCCAGTCACTGTCACTGGGTACCAGTTTCTGCTAACTGATATCGGTAGGGACAGTGGTTTAGGGGAGTTTAATGAATGTTGGAAATAAGGTGGCTATGGTGTTTATAAGGCTGGTAAATGATTGGGGATAGGTAATGGGGTGATGGAGAAGACTCAGAGAGTATGGGGGCTATTCTTGGGGGCAATGTATGGGTAGAGGAATGGCAGTTAGATGGAGGGTGTTACCGGGTAGTAGATCTGAGAATAGACTTGTAATTACTGTGATTCAGAAATCCAAGAAATGTTATTAAAAGAATGTGTAAGACACTACTTACTAGTTCCTGATGAAGATACAGGTTCAAGGACTGTGAGAACTAAGGCAAGGCTCAGGTAGGATGATCGGACAATCAAAGATGAGCTATCTTCTCTCCCAATGCTGAGATAAGTGTCACTGGGCTCTGGTTACTCAGTTGCAGTCTTAGGTTTGATGTCCTCCTCTGCAAACTCTTCTCTTTCCTTCACTTGTCTCTCTGCTCAGCCAAGTGAATTCCCGATCCTTCCAATCGATTCCCTGGTTACGATCAATGAAAATTCAACCCTTTTTTTTTGGTTGGGGGAGGTCATTTATAGGGAACTGATGGTGATTACGTAACTGATGGCGGTCGATTAGGAACCAATATCGGTTAAGTCAAAGTGGGCTATTTTTAGTAAAATAGCCAATTTTCCCTCATTTTCTCCCAAGGAATTAGTTGTGGGCTTGGTCAAGTCATTATTAGGTTGGTTTTGGGTGCGGGTGAGGAGTAATTAGTCATGGGTGTGGATGTAGACCAAGTTATAGGTCTTAATTAGGTTGGTTTAGGAATAGGACTAGGTCATGATGAGGTGGCGAAATGAGGTGGTAGGTTTGGAGATGTGGATTTATTAATTATAAGGTACTTAATAAATAGTTGTGTAAGGTTTAGGTGATGAGGCTAGGCTGCGAAATGAGATGCGGGGCACGGGGGGTCGTAAGACACAAATTTGGTGTCTACATTAGCCCCTTATTGTCATGTAGCTTGTCTTGTAAAGCTGCACTGACAATAATAAGAAGTGGTTACTCCTGTTAAGGGTATAGGTAATCCCCCTCAAATCTATCACAGATTGAGGGTAGCGTGAAATCAGGGATAGGGTTGATAAAGGGTAAATGGTGTTGAGATGATTGTAAGATGGTGGGGTAGGTCCAAGGAAGCAGACACACGTTGAAATGCAGTAGTGCGACCAAGGTACATGATTTGAAGAGCAAACAAGTAATTCATAGGCAAAGGTCGATAGTTTATCCAAACAAGGGTGATATAATCCTGGTATCCAAGGCATAGGAAGTAGCTCCAGGGGATATAACAGGTAAGGTACAGGAACGTTTACGCATGTTTGGCAAGTACCAAATGGTTGGTTTGGTTGAGATAAACGTCACGGTCTTGGTCTAGGCAAAGTTGGTCGACTGATCAAGTCAAGTACCCTAATCATGCTAAAACACGAACAGGTGAGCTCGATTGAACAAAAAGCTACATGATGGGTGGATAAAATTGTAATTTTTTGGTTTTGGGCGAGGTATTGAATTGGTGCGGCCTTGGGTCGGGCCGATTGATTAGTGAGGGCCATGGGTCAGGCCTGATTGGTTGGCCTTGTCGGCCTTGGGTCGGGCCTGATTGGTTGGTTTGCGACCTTGGGTTGGGCCTGAATGGTTGGTTACGGCCTTGGGTCGGGCCAAATGGTTGGTTGTGGCCTTGGGTCGGGCCTGATTGGTTGGTTGCGGCCTTGGGTTGGGCCTGATTGGTTGGTTGCGGCCTTGGGTCAGGCCAAATGGTTGGTTGCGGCCTTGGGTCAGGCCAAATGGTTACGGCCTTGCGGGCCTTAGTTGGTTAGGCCTGATTGGTTGGTTGCGGCCTTGGGTCGGGCCAAATGGTTGGTTGCGGCCTTGGGTCGGGCCAAATGGTTGGTTGCGGCCGTGAATTGGGCCAATGAAGTCAAAAAAGGCTATTTAGCAAAGGAGGGTATAGGTGATGTGGTGAGAAAGGGAGATTAGTGAATAAGGGCAGAAATTGCGGTAAAATAGGGATTAAACCGATATCGATTAGATATGACTGGTATCGGTTAGATGACCGATACCGGTTATTTAGGGCATAATATAACCAATATCGGTTATAGGTCAAAAACCTATAAAAAAGAAAAATACGGCCTGTCATTGTCACATTGTCAATTTGAAAACCAAATTTAGTTGTCTGAGGTGTTTTAGTGGTATTGTTGAGATTTTCGGCTGAGGTGGCATTATTTGAGTGGAGAAGTGAGTGGTTGGTAGACCCCAGTGAGTAGGAGGCAGAATTTGATTGGTGGAGGACCCAGCAGAGGAGATTTATAGCCATGGCACAGCCAGGAGGAGCGGGAGGTGCTGGACCAGCTGGACCACCACCACCTATCCCACCACGACGACGTGTAGTCGTACCGGTAGGTTCTAAACCTCTAATTATGTGAATTTAATGTTTTTAAGCTAGATTTGGGTTTTGGGTAGGAATCCAAGTTTTTAATAAAATAATGAATAAATTGAAGTTGTTTGAAAAATGGAGAGGGTAGGTGGGTTAGTTAGGCTAAAACGGTAGGGTGGGTAGGTTTTTAGGGGTTTTTGATGGGTAAAAGGGTAGAAAATAGGAAAAAAATGGGTTTTTGGGGGCCGCGTCGGGTTTGGCTCAGGCCATGGACAGTGACCGATGTCGGTCACTAGGCGACCGGCATCGGTCACAAAATTTTCAGGGATACTGGGTTGTGGGTAGACTCGGCATCGGTCGTATCTCGACCGGCACCAGTGTAAGCATGTGCTGTCAGGGGACCGGTCCAAGACCACCGGTCATTAGTTAGGATTATTTATTTTTTTGTTTGGTTTTGTTGTTGTTTTGGGTTTTTGGTTGTTGTTTATTGTTGTGTTGTGTGTTGTGTTTGTTTGATTGTTGTTTGGGTTTTGTTTGTTTGTTTGTTGTTGTTTGGGTTGTTGTTGTTGTTTGTTTGGTTTTTTGGTTGTTGTTGTTGTTGGTTGTTGTTTTTTTGTTTGGTTGTTGTGAAAAGGGAGGGGGTAGGGTTAATAGGAAAGGGGATATCGTAGATGTTTTAGGGTAAGATAGGTGGGTGTAGATGTGTGTTATAGAGTCGGGGTGTGGTCGGGTGGGTAAAAAGGGGGTATAGAGGGTTAAAGTAGTTGTTTTTGTAAAGGGTAGGTCTAATGAAGTGGGTTGGTTTTGCAGGCACGTCAGCAGCTGACGATGCGGGATCGGATGCCCCCGCTATTGAGACGGATGCGGCCACATGTGTCCGCAGTGCATTGGGCCATTATGCGCGAGGTGGGACTCGGCGGAGTCCAGCGGTATAGGACTTGTGGAGAGGGACCATAGCCTTATGGTTGCCCTCATCGAGAGATGGGATCCGGCAACCAACGTTTTCCATCTCCCGACTGGAGAGATGACTATTACCCTGGAGGATGTGTATCGCATCCTGAGACTGCCAATCGTAGGGGAGGAAGTATTCCAGGTAGATGCGGAGATGGCTATGGACAGCATTCTGCAGGTATTTGGGGATGCAGCCGCGTTATTTACTTATCACAGCGTGAGCATTGCCTATGGGGACATGTATCACGCCCACAGACATGAGACACAGCTTGCCGTGCTGATGATGATAGGTATCACTTGCTTCGCCCTCCTGGACTCAGAGGGAGGCTGCTTCCCACGGGCTTTGATGGGAGTACTGTACATGAGATGGTAGAGGAGCATACGTGCTATGCCTGGGCACCAGTATATCTCAGTGCAGCTATACAGGGAGCTGTGGGGTTATCGTCGGATGAGGTGATTTGGGATTTGCTCCACATTTTTGTTACACTGCTGGGCATATGAGCACATCATATGTATATGACCAGTAGGGCTGCCCCAGCAGCCAGGGCCACAGGTTATATACAGATATGGCTTTCAGAGGTGGTTGGGGGTCGTGGGCCAGCCACGAGCAGTGCTCGCAGGACGGGATGTAGCCTACTACCGTCATATGTTAGAGGGCTTGACTACGCTAGACATTATATGGAGGCCCTACAGAGGCCATCAGCCCCGAGGAGGAGCTCGAGCATAGATGCGCTAGATCCAGTATACTTTCTGGATAGCATGGACGGAGGCCTCGGAGAGTATGAGCGGATACCCCTAGACGAGGGTACGACGGCAGTTGGGGCTGGTGACAGGATGAGCCACCTCCCTTCCCACAGTACCAGAGGGATGATGTAGAGGCCCCACTGCCTGCACCACAGCCCGTTGACCCAGATTGGGTAGCAGAGAGGCTGGTAGACGATACAGTGGATGACGCCGGGTGTACAGGTTCATTTTTGGTTTGGTGGGCAGGTCAGAGAGCAGCTAGGATAGCACAGCCCGCACAGCCAGATTTGGCGGCTGTTACAGTAGAGAGGGACCACCTCCTAGGACAGGTGCAGTTATTACAGGGGCAGCTTGCTAGCTGCACAGGCACAGATCAGGGTATTATAGGGGCAGTTAGCCCAGGCACAGCTCAGGCATAGCCTCAGGCACCAATATAGCCACAGGCACCAGTACAGCCACAGGTACCGGCACAGGCACCTGCACAGCACAGGCACCAGGTACAGGGGCCACCATACACAGGGGTGTACCGACAGGGTAGGGGGGCACTGTAGGCACAGGGTTGTACCGACAGGGTAGGGGGCACTGTAGGCACAGGGATGTATCGGCAGGGCAGGGGCCACCACAGGCACAAGGTGTACCAGCAAGGTAGGGGCCACTACAGGCACAGGGTGTACCGGTAGGGTAGGGGCCACTGTTATTAGGAGTCGGGGGACCAGCCCCAGCAGCCATGGTGGCATGGGCCCATTATATGGAGGTGAGAGCGGAGGCCCGGTATTATCAGGATGTCCTTGATGGTACCGAGGGGCCTGACTATCAGCCATATGCGGTGCACCGAGCCGAGACCTCTCGAAGCCAGAGATCCCAGGGGGGGCGCAGCCACAGCCGGTGGGTCGGTGACAGGGAGGCGGCGAGAGCCAGCACAGGGACCAGCAGGGAGAGGGGGCTGAGGGTGGTGGGGGAGAGCTGAGATATCCCTGGAGCCAGAGAGGGGTTTTTGGATTTTGGATATAGACACTCGGTCTGCGAACCAGGTATGTATATAGAGGCCTGTGTGCCCACATATGATTCATTTATTCATTCTTGTTGTATATACCGGCCTGCGAGCTGAGTACAGGTTGTATAGTTGATACCGGCCTGTGAGCCGAGTATATTTTTGACATGAGAGACCGGCCTGCGAGCCGAGTTGAGATTTTGACAGTGATTGCGGCCTGCGTGCCGGATTTGTATTATTTTGAGATCACAGAGGCCCCCATGCAGGGCAAGTTGTATATTTGAAATATTGATATATATAGAGATGATGATTTTGATCCACATGCTGTGTATAAAATGTTTTATGTGTTTTGTCGATTGTTTTTGAAATGGAATGTATGTAGATGATGAGTTAGATCCAAATGGTGTATATATTAAAATGTCGTATGTATTTTGTTTGATGGTTGTTTTATTGTAGGTAGATGATGTTGATGAAATTGTGATGAGATATTGATGTGATTTTGATGACAAATATTGATAATGGTGTTATTATGTAGGAAAAAGAGACAGGCGCTACAAAAATTTGCAAAAAATAAAGAAAAGGCCCAGATTTAAGAAAAAGGAGGCATGTGACCGATATCGGTTAGCTAACCGACGTCGGTAGCATGTTGACCGATATCGGTTATGTAACCGATACCGGTTATGCCAAAACGAGCTTTTCTAAAAATAGAAAAGCTTGGGCGGCAACTTAAGGTCTTATTTTTAGAGTTCTTATTTTTAGAGTCATGCAACAAGTTAAATACATGAATGCGACGCTGTTTGACGACTGATACAGGTAATTGCATGAAAGAATTGAGTGATAAGGAGGAAAGAGATAGGTAAAGTGAGTGTGGGCTGAGATTAAGAAGGTAGAAAGGCAAGTTATATTTGAAGAGGGTGATGAACATGGCTGGATGAGGAGAAACATCCAACAAGCAGGGACGAGAGGGAAGACAAGTTCCACCCCAAGCTGCTGCATCCCGAGAGGTAAACTGTTTGGTTGTATTTTAATTCTTGCATGTTTTGATGAATAGGCTGAGAGAAGGGAAGAGGGTAGAGATGAGAAAGAAAAGGTGATAGGCAAGGGTTTGGGATAGAGTGAATGTTATGGGGTAGGTAAGCAGGGTGTTCACGTATATTTATAGGTATAGAGAGGAGTAAACGAGCAAAAATATTATCGTAGGTGGTGGTTTTAAGTAGGCTGTATAGGATGCATAGTGACCGATATCATTTAGAGATAACCGGTATCGGTTAGTAAACCGGTATCGGTTATGTATAACCAATACCAGTTACTGTAGGAATTTCAAGAATGTGAGAAAAAACACTTGGGGATTTAATTTATTGACTGGTTGTGTGTCATTTTGATGTATGCAGGCAGAGGCAGGGTTGAGGATGAATGATAGTGTGTCAGCTTTGTTGTCACGAATCCGAGTGGATGTAACACCAGCTGAATGGGCATTGATAAACCATGTGGGGTTAAGTGGGATCCACTATTATTCACGAATCACACGCAATCATGCTATGTTGCAGGTGTTGATTGAGAGGTGGAATCCAGAAAAGAATACCTTCTATCTGCCAACAGGGGAGATGACAGTGACGTTGGAAGATGTGTTTAGAATTTTGAGGCTCCCAATTACAGGAAGACTAGTGTATCAGGTGTTGCCTAGCGTGGGGCGGGGAGCGATAACAATGGTATTTGGTTCAGCTACACGAGATTTGACACAACGAGGTTTGACATTCACTTATGGTACAATGTATATAACACACCCTGAGGAAACAAGGTTGGCAGTGGTATTAATGATAGCGGTGGGGTATTATGCATTACCGAGGGTGGAGGGGGGAAGATTTCCAAAAGCATTGATGAGTGTTATTTAGGAAATGATAGAAAGGAGCATGAATTTTGCATGGGCACCCGCATATCTGGCAGAGTTATACAGGGGTTTATGGGCCTGCAGGGGAAAACACAGTATGACACTAGATTGTTCATACCTATTACATTGTTGGGCCTATGAGCACATTGTTTGTGTGTGACCGATAGGCCGACCCATCCAGTCGGGAGAGATAGGCGTGCAGAGGTTGGGATTCAGACGATGGGTCCAGACAGAACAAGAGGCAAGATCCCAAGCCATGATAGATGACATCAAGTATTATAGGCAGGTATGGGAGATGGTGACAATTGCAGATATTTGTTGGAGACCTTACGGGAACTATATGGTGATGGAGCACATAGCTAAGGAGTTGAGGGGTGTAGAGTGATTGAGGTGGATCGCAGGGCACAGGCCAGGTGAGTACGAGAGGATTCCTCTAGATCACGTGTGGAGACAATTTGGATTTGTTCAGGATATACCTATGGCTTATAGACCATACATGAGGATCGATGCCGAGGCAACATTCTCACCTCCCCGGCCAACACCTCTAAAAGGGCCAAAGGAGATAGCAGTCGATCGCAAGGTAATGGATGCAGGAGTGATAGAGGCCTATAGATTATGGTTGGTAGTAGAGCTGCGAGGTGTACGTGATCGTCTTGACATAACTGTGATTACAGCGGAGAGAGATCATCTGTAGGGTTTAGTTCAACAGCTCCAAATGCAGGTGAATGAGACAACGGGATTGTTAGCGGTTGCAGAGTCACGAGTGGAGAGACTAGAGGCAAGATTCCTCCACGCAAGAGGACTTATTCATATGTTACAAGAGATGTTGGCGGATCAATGGGAGGAACCAATAGCAGTGGCACCTTTGAGGATGGAGAGGCCAAGTGAGTGGCATGGACGATCCCGATCACCACCTGATTCGGGAGGAGGCACAAGGGTCTAAGTGAATTTCATAAGAGTATAAGAATAAATAAGGATGCCGACCTGCATGTCGATGATAAAGAAGATGTATTTGTTTAACATCTAAATAAAACTAAATATGTATGTTGATTTGAGGTATGATAATAATAAGAATGGTTGTGTTTTAAATGCTTTATGTTGTTTTGAAAAAAGGATAAAGATGAATGTTGTCAAAATAGAAATGCACAAAAATATTTATATTTACAACACATGATAGGTTATGGTAGGGGATGGTCAAGCTAACCTTGGGAGACCCCATGTCTCCGAAGTGCTGCCTACATAGCCCATTGCACAAAGCAAGGAGGGGCCTCAGACCGATGTAGTTCTCCCTTAGGACCAGGGAGAGGTGAATTCAGGCAACGTGGTTATAGTTAGGCAATTGTTTGGCTGGTAAAAATATTGATATTGGTGGGGTAACGTTGTTGGTGTTGGTAAGGGACTGGCGATGTTGGTGTAGGTATAGGTGAAACGAAAGTTAGTTTACCCAAGTAGTAGGGAATTGTGTCCTAATTAAGGTCAACACACAATCCTAGAGTTGAGTAAAAGAGGCAAAATTGTCCCGTAGTTGAGAAGAGCTAAACAAACCACATATTAACATAGGATGGGCTTGAATCCCTAGGTGCCTTGCATAGGCGAGAAGTCGATAGGTGAAAAGAGTCGTATAATCACAATATATCGGATATACGTCACGTCCCTTGAGTGTTGTTGCTTTGACGAATGGTGAGGTGAGGTAGTTGATATAGGTGGGGTGCAGTGAACTTGTTATAAGGTGATTATTTTGACGAAAGAGAACCAAACCTAAATAGATAAGTCCATGACTCAAAAGTGCTTTGGAATACTACTTTTTACTTTTCTAGATATAGACTGATCGATGCGGGAAGTCTACATGGGATATGTATTTTGTTGTTCTTGAGGTCTTCACGAAGCTGATCAATGCGAGAAGCTTCTGATAAAGGCTGACTTTGTATAGCTGTCCTTCGAGGGAGCAGTCTATTTATAGTAGCAGATGCAGTTTTTGTGTATAGCTGTCCTTCGAGGGAGCAGTCTATTTATAATAGTAGGAGTGGCTTTGCACATAGCTGTCCTTTGAGGGAGTAGTCTATGTATAACTTTAGAGGTCTAGATGTCCGTTTGGCATGAAGCATCTAGTTTTGTAGGAAGTTTGACTCAAGAATATCCCATAAGTGTACAATTGAGAACATGTTATTTTGATACTTTTAAGTCATGGACCAGACTAAAAAGGGGAAGGCATCTTTAAGAGGAGGTAATGACCAAACCACGTGAGCTTGATTCTATTTCGAGATGCATGGAACAAAAATGTATGAGGTGGTAAATGAGCTCAAGGGACGAGCGCAAGGTAGATAAGAAGTGATGTAACACTAAATTCAATAGTAGAATGGTCAGATATGCAAGGCATTAAGGGGTTCAGGCTCAGGTTTACCATTAAGTGAAGCTAAATGGTAAGTGCCTGATCCATAAGTATGAGTGATAATGTAGGGCCCAATCCAATTAGGAGAAAATTTTCCACGTTTGCTCTTTTCTAGTTTGGTTACATGCTGATTCTCTTTGAGGAGAAGATCACCAACCTTAAAGGTACACTCATGAAGTCGTTTATCATAAGCACACTTGATGCGTTTTTGATAGATTTGAAGGTGGTCAAGAGCTGTAAGACGACGCTCGTCAAGAAGCTCTAATTGGGCTAACCGCTCTTGGCGGAAATCATCATTGGTGAGAATATCCTGAAGAGATATTCTTAGGGAGGGTATTTGTATTTTGAGAGGCAAGACAACCTCGGTACCATATACCAAAGAGAATGGGGTGGCATTAGTGGAGGTGTGAATGCTAGTCCGATAAGCCCAAAGGGCAAAGGGGATGTGATCAGGCCAATTGCTTCCAGAATCGTTAACAACTTTCATGAGGATTTTGGTTAGGGTTTTATTAGAAGATTCAGCTTGACCATTTCCTTGTGGATAGTAAGGTGATGAGAAGCTAAGTTTGATACCAAAGTTGTCACAAAGGTCTTGTAACAACTTATTTTTTAAGGATTTTCCATTATCTGTTATCAGGCGATGAGGAATGCCAAAACGACAAATAATGTGATGGTTAATGAATTCGACGATTTTTTCTTTTTTGGTTGAAATGAGTGGAATGGCTTCCACCCATTTAGTGTAATATTCGGTTGCTATGATTATCCAATGGTGACGTTGCGAAGAGGGCGGGTGAATCTCACCGATAAGGTCTAAACCCCATTGTGAGAAAGGCCAAAGATCTCGTGCGACCTGTAGCGGATGGCTAGGAGTATGTTGAAGGTTGGCATGTTGTTGACACATAACACAATGCTTAACATATTCGTAGCAGTCGTTATTAAGAGTAGGCCAATAATACCCTAGGTGAAGGATCCGTTTGGCCATGGCCAGGCCACTAAAATGTCCACCACAAATACCGTCGTGGACTTGTTTGATGGTATAGGTGACTTCCGCGCCGGTTAGACATCGAAGGAGGATGCCATCAAAGCCACATTTATAGAGGAGTCCCCCCATGACGACATAACGAGAAACACTTTTAAGAAAAGCACATTTGCTATTACTAGTAAGGTCAGGTGGGAGAACAGAGGTTGTAAGATAGTCGTGAAATTGGTGATACCAGGTATCCTGCGAATTAGCAGACACATTATTTATCATACAAACAACCGGGGTTGAGTAAGATGGGGCAAAGAGTTGTTGGACCAAGACAAATATGTCAGAGTCAGTTGGTGAGGCAGGAATTTGCGAAGCTAAGCAAGCCATAGTATCTATAAATTTCTTAGTGGAGCAGGGAATGGTTTGGATAGAATAATGAGTAAATGAGCTCAAAAGTGAATCCACGTAATGTTTGTACTTTTGAAGTTCCTCATTTTTACATTGGTAAATGCCTAGAACTTGATTGAATAATAATTGAGAGTCACCGAAAATATTGATAGATTTGACACCTAAGTGTAACGCAACCTGGAGACCCAAAACAAGGGCCTCGTATTCCGCTGTATTATTAGTGCAGGGGAAATCGAGCCGGAATGAAAGAGGCATAGGCTCAGTGTCAAGAGGAATGAGAACAATGCCAGCTCCTCCGTCACGCTGGCATTTGGATCCATCGAAGAAGAGGGTCATTGGATATGACTCCTCATTGAGTGAAAGAGTGGCGATGAGTTCATCGGGGAAATTAAAATTGGTAAATTGCTCCCCAGGTAAAGGTGCTTCCGCGAGTTGGTCTGCGATAGTTTGTCCTTTGATTGAATTCTGGTGTACAAATTCAAGGTCGAGGTCAGCGAGAAGCATAAGCCATCGGGTGATGCATTGGTTTAGATGAGGTTTGGCATACATATACTGAATGGGGTCCGCGTTGGTGATGACAAAAAGTTTTGTGATTCAGGAGGTAGTGTCGGAGTTTGGTGGCTACGAATGATAAGGCTAGGCACAACTTTTCTACATGTGTATACCTAGTCTCGTAATCCATGAGAGTATGACTTATGTAATAAACGGCTTGTTCTCGATGCTCGAAGTCAAGATGTGTGAGCATGGCTCCTACAGCATGGTCGGTGGCAGAAAGGTAAAGGTAAAAAGGGCGATCGTCCTGAGGTGGGATAAGCACAGGTGGCTACAAGAGATAGGCTTTAAGAGCTTCAAAGGCTTGGTTACACTCTTCGCTCCATTGAAAGACAATGTCTTTTTTAAGGAGATGATGGAAAGGTTGACGTCGATCCAAAAGTTGGGAGATGAAATACCAGATAGATTGGAGTTTACCTTGCAAACTACGTAATTGTTTGAGGTTAGTAGGTGGGGGCATTTCTAGGATAGCTTTGACTTTAGCTGGATCGACCTCGATGCCACACAAAGAGACGATAAAACCAAGAAGTTTTCCTGAAAGGACACCAAAGACACATTTCTTGGGTTGAAGACGAACATAGTATTGTAACAGGTGATTGAAAATAATGGTTAAAACATCGAGATGTGTACTGTGATGTTTAGATTTTATCAAGAAGATCATTGACATAATCCTCAAGGATAGTGTGCATAATGTCATGAAATATGTAAGTCATAGCCCACTGGTAGGTCACACCAGCATTCTTAAGGCCAAATGGCATGACACAATAACAGAAGGTTCCCCAAGGAGTTATGAAGGCAGTTTTATGTTGATCGGCTGGGGCTACCAAAATTTGATTGTATCCCGAGAAGCCATCCATGAGAGAAAGCATCTCATGGCCCGCAGTGAGATCAACAAGTTGATCAATACTTGGGAGGGGGAAGTCATCTTTCGGGCAAGCGAGGTTAAGGTCCCAGAAATCTATACATATCTAAAGTCCCCCCGCTGCTTTAGTAACATGTACGATGTTAGAAATCCATTGAGGATAGTCAATAGGCAAGATGAAGGAAACGGAAAGGAGTCGTTGAAGCTCTTCTTTGACCAAGAGGGCAATGCATGGATGCATTTTTCTTAGTTTTTGTTTAACTGGTTTGGAATCGGGTTTCAGGGTAATGTTATGGACAGCAATGTCAGGATCAATTCCTGGCATGTCAGCGTAGGACCAAGCGAAAGCTTGGTTGCGGGCACAGAGAAAGGTAGTAAAGGTGGCTTGTTCTGATGTGTTAAGAGATTGTCCGATCTTCACAATGTGAGGATCATCCTCTGTGTGGATGTTGATTTCTATAGTCGACTCATTCAACATGGTTTGAGTTTCAGATGGTAAGGCGCGTTGAATATAAGAGTCATCCGCACCAAGGTAAGTGAGGATGGAGTCATCATCCTGGCACTCAACAACATTAATGGAAGGCGAATACTCTTCGATCATGTCTGGATACAGAAGGGGAAGAGAAGATGGGTCCTCATTATCACGTTGATAAGTGAGAGGACCCAAGAAGATAGCGTTTATGAAAAAAAAAAGTTAGGAGGGATAGATTTAGGCTGAATCTATCGACTCCGTGGGTGACGATGGCAAAATGGGTGATGATGGTTCGGAAGGGGTGACTTTGTCATCTTCCTGGATACAACTGACACGAGATTTCTTCAGTGTAAGTGTTTCAGGAAATCCAAGACCACTACGATCTTTGTGTTTGCGTGTAGTCACGGGAATGATTGTATGTCGGCCTTGTTCATAAAGACCAAAACCAAAACCTTTCCAGGCACAGCGAGTCAAGAAGGTGAGGGTGAAACGACGATTTGTCAGGTATTGAAAATCAGATTGGAAGGGAAACACTCCAAGGGGAGGTTCAGGGGTAACGGAGGATGCGTCGACACCCCCATACGTTAGGTTGGTGCGGCAATTAGGTGGTCCATAGGAGATTACCTCCCCCACACGACGGTCGTAGGTAGGATGCGCATGTAACTGTCCATACTCATGTGGGGTATGGAAAGAGCTAACGTTATATAGGTGATACTCCCCCAGCGTAAGGCATTGAAAAACATCTACTAAGGGGTCTGAGGTTGGGATGTTGTCCACGGGAAAGGAAGTGGTATTGGCGACGACGGTTTCATTGGTTGAAGGTGTAGGTGCGGTTGAGGTGGATGGTTGAGGTGTGGTTGAAGTGGATGGTTGGGTTGGATGAATGGGAATCTTGACTGGTACAAAGCACATCATTAGGGCGATATAACATATTGCAAGTTTTGAAGGGGGGAGGATCAGCTTTTACGGTGTAGGACTTCCCTTCGTACTCAAATTTTATGCATCTATGTAAGGTAGAGGGAACGCATCCCATAGCCTAGATCCAAGGGTGGCCTAACAACATGTTGTATTGGAATTCTCCCTCAAGGACATAGAAGAGTTCAGGTAAGGTACGTGGCCCTACATGAATGTTAAGGATCACGGTGCCTAAGGTAGAAGTAATAGCATCATTGAATGACCGCAACATGATGGGGTTTGCACACATGCAGCTAGAAGGGATATTCATTTGTTGGAAGGATTTTGAAGAGATGATGTTTAGGCTAGTGCCCCCATCAATCATAACACGACGCACCCGAATGTCCCGGATATAAGCTGAGATGAAAAGAGTGGGGTCAGGATCTTCTGCACCAAAGTCGACAATTTCATTTTCAGAGAAACTGACAGTAGTGGCTTGCTGTACAGAGAAAGAAGTGGTTGGGGAGATAGGTTGTTTGGTGAGTGAAGAAACGTGATTGGGTGTTAAAATGGAGGCAACGGGCAAGGTTTTGTTAGGTAAGACCTCTATCCCTTGAAGGATTTCAACGAGAGCTTGTCGATGAGATTCAGAGGTCTGAATGAGATCATACAGTGTCATTTTTACAGGTGATTGGTGAAGCTGTTTGATCATGGTTCGGTGGGCAACTCCATTAGAGACAGGGTAGGTAGGTCCATGAATAACCACTTTAGGTGGTGGTGCGATCGGGATGGTGGATGGAGAAAGAGAGGTTGCAGGTGTGCTTTCTTTAGCTTTCCCATTGTTTTTCTGCCCTCGAGTAGCAACACTAATCATGTTAATCTCGTGAAAACGAGAGGAGGAAGACGGTAGGATAAGTCATGGTCTTCGAGAGGTGGAGTTGTAATAATGATAGATCTTGGTAAGGTGGGGACATGTGGTATAGGAGAGGGAATTGAAGCTAAAGGTTTTTCTCTTCGTAAGTTGTCTTTCTTAACCTTTTTATCCGAGAGAGCTGACTGACAAAGTATGGCTTTCAAAGCTTTGCATCCCTCTACCTCATGTCCTGGTGTACGGTGGTAAGTGCAAATTTTAGAATCATCATAACCTATAGGTCAAGGTTTAGATGGATCATAGGGTCTAAGTGGGGGTAGGGAAATGGTCGCATTCTCCACCAACATAGCAAGGATTTTGGCATAAGACCCTTTGAGTGGGTCAAAGTCAGAGGAAGATGAGGCTATTGATTGGTTAGGTTTCAGTAATTACTGGGTATGGTTGATCCGGACGGGTGACGGCTTAGCCAAGGGGTTTTGGTAATTGGATTTAACTGCACGTGACTTCTTCGGCGCAGAAGCTATGTTTAGCTGGTCAGATGACGCGGTAGTAGAATACAACCATGGTGAAAGAGGAGTGATATCAAACAAATCCTTTGATGATGGAGTTTGTTTAGGGTTGATAGGTAGATAGGATACTTGGGGTGACGGTGTTGATATACCCATGGATCTTTGTATGGGTGTAAAAGATGTAGGTCGTTTTAAAGAAAACGTAGGGGGTATGATGTATTGATGCAAGGTGGAGGGATGAGGTCCCAATATAGAAGGTAGGTGTGACGGCGAGGGTTTTAGTTGTGATAGAGGCATAGATTGGACTTGAGGAGATTGGGTGTGTCTCCTAAGTGGATGGATGGCTTTACTTTTGGATAAATCTAACCATTTAGGTGGGTGTGTTAGACTGGGTATTGGTGAGGTCCCAAGTGTAGGGGAAGGTTTGGTTAGGTCAATAGAGGTGGATGAGGTATTTGGTAGAGATGAGGGGGGTGAAGATGAGGACATAGGCATTTTGAGCTTTTGTAAACACTTCGGGTATATGGTAGAGGCGTCTGGATCGGTCATCTGCATTTGAGTAGAATATGGTGTACTCAAACGTTCCCATAAGACTCGTCTATCTTCTGAAGGATGACAATCCTCACGTGTAAATAGGAAATTTTGTATGGAAGAAAGGTGGGTTGTGATTCTGGTCCACTGTGGGTGTGATATAGGGGATAAATGAGGTATTGTATCAATGGGCGTTAAGAGGTCAACTGGTCGCTGAAAAAGATTTAGGCGATGAAGAACTAATAGGTAGGAGGGCATGTTTGAGAGGATTCATCATGATTAAAGAATTTGGTGATGTCATTTCAAGGGGTTTTTCGTCTAAGGATGACAAAAGAAGTGGTGATCCTTCCTCTTGTATAGCAAGAATGGTAGAAGGAGATGTTTGGGAAATAGATAAGTTAGATAACATCTGCTCACAGTCTTGCAAGGATGTGGTGTAAGAAGGCTCATCTGTGAGAAGAGAACTCTGGGCGGTTAATTCCTTTATGGGTAAAGGAAAAACAAGGATTTCGTCTTGTCTTGATGGTGGTGAAGGGGGTTTGGGTTCCTGTGTTAGTGAAGAGGCTTGATTCAGAATTTTCTCAATAGAGGCTTTTGGTTGGGAGTCAAAGACTGCATGGATTTCATGAACACTCTCCTCAGCTAAGATATCTTGGTTTATGTTAGTGTTAGAAGAGTGGTTTGGGAATGGTTTGTTGAAAATTTTCAAATTTCGGTTAGCAAGGGCGTTAGGATTATTGAGGGCTATATCCCCTGTATCAACCATTTCTTGCACTATGTTTTTCAACATCTTGCAGTTTTCATGACTGTGTCCCTTTATGCGGTGGAAGTTACAAAAGTCATTTTCTTTGTACCAAGAAGGTATAGCGCGAGTGGAATCAAACTTGGAGTGAGATTTAATAGGAGGTAAGGTAATAGCTCCTGCCTTGAGCAATTTTTCCAATATCACACCATAAGTTTCTCCCAAGGGAGTATAATTGATGGGCTCGGCTTTATACTTATAGGTGGTTTTTGGCGGGGTATTAGACGGTGGTTGGGATTTGACCATCACCGCATGGACAGCTCCTTTTGATTTCGAAGCAGTCGATGCATGAGAATTGGTGGTGTTAGGTTTGTTGGTGGAGTCTTGGGTTCGGAAATTGGGGTTTTTGTTGCGCAACTGCAATTTCTCTTCCTCTAAGGCTCGAATCTCTAGTTTTCGAGCCATAGTAAAGGCCTCGTCAAATGTGCGGAAAGTTTGAATTTGGAGGGTAGGAGAAATGTGCTTAGCGCAGGCCCGCGTAAAGAGTTTGATAAGTTCAGCCTGAGGCAAGGCATAAGTAAGTTGGTTGATAAGGCCCCGCCATCGTCCAACGAAATCTATGATAGATTTGTCTTCAAATTGTCGGATGGCATAGAGGTCGGTGATAGATACTTTCTTGGCAATGTTAATGGAGAAATGATCCAAGAAAGATTGGGCTAATTGGTTAAAAGAGAAGATTGAGTGCTGGGTTAAAGAACTGTACCACTCCAAGGTGGGTCCTGATAAGGACATGGGAAAGGTGCGGAGTAGTAAGGCATCATCATGAGTAATCAAATAGTAGGCATGTCTAAATGATCGCAAGTGTTGTTGAGGATCCTCCTTACTATTAAAACGAGTGAATTTTGGTAATTCCCATTGAGGAGGGTATGAATGAAGGGGGACAGAAGGGTGGATAGGCTTCCGACAAAATTTCAGGGTGCTACGGCTCCCTGAAACAAAAGCCTCCAGATTTTGCATCTTGTCCATCATTTGTTTGATTAAATCAGTGGTTGGATGAGATGATGGTGCGGTTGTGGTAAACGGAGGCAGATTTGGCCAAGGGCCACCACTAGACAATGGTGGGGTTAAATGTTGATAAGGTATAGAGGATGAATATGTTGAGGCAACCGAATAGGGATGTCCTATGTAAGATGTTTAAG
Organism: Taxus chinensis; assembly: GCA_019776745.2. Classification (NCBI taxonomy): domain Eukaryota; kingdom Viridiplantae; phylum Streptophyta; class Pinopsida; order Cupressales; family Taxaceae; genus Taxus; species Taxus chinensis. Next base: position 163,202,051 of record CM034150.1, read on the forward strand.
TCACCGGATATGTGTGTGAAAATGAAAAGGTGGGCAGATCTTGAGAAGGAAAGCTTGTGTGAATAGGTGGCAGAGAGCAAGTTATGAAAGAAGCAGTCTACGAGAGATATGAGGTAGGAGCAGTTGGCAGTAATGATACGTTGGGTCCCAGATTAACCAAAGGAAATCCAATCTATGCGTTATGCACCCCCGAAGCCACTGAGTTGGGAGATGGGGCTAAGGATGAAGAAGGTAAGGTGGAGTTACTAGGTGGAGAAGGAGCTAAATGAGAAGCTATACTAATAGGCATACCAATAAGGAGTTGACCATCGGGTGTACGGTCAGGGGCATGAGACAAATAGTATTGTACAGCGCTAGGATTAGCATCAAAAATTTCCCAAATTCCTTATCTCCCACAGGGATTTTGGGAACCTCGCTGGTGTCCATAGGATTCCCCACAGGATGTGAAGGGGGTGATTCAGGTAAAGGCACGGAGGAGGCATGTGAAACCATGGCTGCAGCTTGTTTCCAAGTGATAACAACCATGGACAAGAGTACACAGCAGGGATGTAATCTATCAAGAACAGAATAGCAACAAAATGTTGGAATTGGTGGGTTGTTGGTTTTGGGAACTGTGAAAGACAGTAACCGATATCGGTCAGGTAACCGATGTCGGTTATACTATAGCCGACGTCAGTAGGTTAACCGATGTCGATAGAATAGGACTGGTGTAAGAATCTATAGGAAGTTGCTAATTTTTGGTTAACAGTGCTTAGTATGCCTACCAAACTGTTCTGAAGTGATCACAGAAAACAGTGTATGACAGAAAAACAGAACCACAAACAAGCAAGATGCACAAGAAAATTAACAGACTAACCCTAGGATTAGTTTTAATCACTTTGGGCTTATGCCTTAGACACAAGATGATGTCAATCCTAAATAGAAGACTTAGGGGAAAGGTCAAGTTTGTTTTGGCTTATAATGTTACCTCAATCGGGTGGAGGAATACCGCGGAAAAGGGGGGATGTTTTGAGCTGTTGTGTTAATTATGAAGTGATTTGGTATGTGTTGTGTAGTGAAAGTAAGATTAATTTCTTGTCAATACCATGGATATCACCCCCACGCGTACGAACTGTTACTTAATCTAAGTTCATTAGAACTAAAAACAGTAAGCAAGAATGTGATGCAAGTGTTTTAAACGCAAATCAAAAATGATATTCGATGAAGCAAAGAAGATGACTTTCACTAATGCAAAGATATGAAAGCAAGACAAATTCTTTTAGCAAAAGATAACAAAATATCTTGTGAATATTTTAGAAGAAGAAAAATAGCAAGTATGCTCCCTATATGAAAGCAAGCAAGAAAGAAAGAAACCCAAAATGCTATACACCGGGCATGCCAAAATGTTTCACACAGAAATGCTTCTGTTCCTGGAATAGAGTTGCTTCTATCCTTTCATTCCTTTGAGAAACAGATAAGGGTTAGGGCTAGGAGGAATACCTGTTGAATGTTGAGAGTGTGTGCGCGTACCATAGAGAGAGATCAAATCGATTGCAAAGAACTCCTTTTGTCTGGGAAGGACTACCTGCAAGTAAGAATACAAGACCACCAAATTCTAATTAGACAATAAATGAGGGAACTACCTTGGGCCCAAGAAGTATTAAACTTCCTTTTGAAGGTGGTCAGTTCCCCTGCTAATATGAATTAACACAAATTCTAACAAAGAAGCTATTGCCAAATTACAATTTAATTGCCTTGTTAAAACAATAGAGGAAAGGGATAGTTTTGGTTTTGAATCACAGTGACCGATGCTGGTCACTGTCACCGGTACCGGTTTCTGCTAACCGATATCGGTAGGGGTAGTAGTTTAGGGGCTTTTAGTGAAGGTTAGCAATAAGGTGGCTATGGTGTTTATAAGGCTGGTAAATGATTGGGGATAGGTAATGGGGTGATGGAGAAGACTTGGAGAGTATGGGGGCTGTTCTTGGGGGCAATGTAGGGGTAGAGGAATGGTAGTTAGATGGAGGGTGTTACCGGGTAGTAGATCTAAGAATAGACTTGTAATTACTATGATTCAGAAATCCAAGAAATGTTATTAAAAGAACGTGTAAGACACTACTTACTAGTTCCTGATGAAGATACAGGTTCAAGGATTGTAATAACGAAGGCAAGGCTTAGGTAGGATGATCAGAAAATCAAAGATGAGCTATCTTCTCTCCCAATGCTGAGACGAGTGTCACTGGGCTCTGGTTACTCAGTTGCAGTCTTGGGCTTGATGTCCTCTGTAAACTCTTCTCTTTCCTTCACTTGTCTCTGCTCGGCCAAGTGAATTCCCAATCCTTCCAATCAATTCCCCAGTTCCAATCAATGAAAATCCACCCTTTGTTTTTGGTTGGGGGAGGTCATTTACAGGGAACCGATGGCGGTTACGTAACCGACCGTGGTCGAGTAGGAACCGATGTCGGTTAAGTCAAAGTGGGCTATTTTTAGTAAAATAGGCAACTTTCCCTCCTTTTCTCCCGAGGGATTAGTTGTGGGCTTGGTCAAGTCATTATGAGGTTGGTATTGGGTGTGGGTGAGGAGTAATTAGTCATGGGTGTGGATGTAGACCAAGTTATAGGTCTTAATTAGGTTAGTTTAGGGTTAGGACTAGGTCATGATGAGGTGGCGAGGTTTGGAGATGTGGATTTATTAATTATAAGGTAATTAATAAATAATTGTGTAAGGTTTAGGTGATGAGGTTATGTTGTAAAATGAGATGCGGGGCACGGGGGGTCGTAAGACAAAAATTTGGTGTCTACAGTGTACACATTCCAAATGATCCTCACACCCTCTTTCATGATATTAGAGAATGAATCTTGATAATCATATCACTCAATATTTCATTGTTGATTATTCTTAATTTTGTGATTTGTTTACTCTTAGTGCAAGTTTTTATTTGTACTGGTTTTTGTACAATTTGGCATTATATGGTTATCATTTATACTATGTGGAGTTTTGTTGTTTTTTTGTTTTCTTGGTATGTGTACAGAATAGGTTTTTTGCAGCCAAATATTGTTAGTTATAGTTAAGGTTGGTAGTGATATTTTTGAGGTCTTCTTTTTCTCTACCCCAAGCTAACCTCCTAGCTCATCACCTCCTAGCTTACCTCTGTAACTCAACTCGCTACCTCCCAACTCACCCCTGTACCCAAGTCAACTCTCTTTAGTCTCACATTGTTTTCCTTATCATCTTATCAAAGTTCCCTGTTGTGCAACTCATTACACTAAGCTCACTCTTCCTTACACACCCTACTTCAAGCTCCACATTTCTCCCAACTCGCTCATGGAAACTTGACTCTTTGGTCATGTGCATGACCTCACCTCATTTTCTCAACCCTAGCTCGGTCATCTAGGTTATCTCCCTACAACTAAGTCATGTGTTCATGTCACCATGAATCAACCTCTCTATGTGCTCTATTTGAGCACAAATAATATGTGACTCACCTCCTACAAAACCATAGTTGAAGCATGCTTGTGCTTCTCCATAACTTGCTCAGTTCCTACTTGTTGATAACTTGGCTCTGCCCCAAATCACCTGTGGGTGACCTTTCCATGTCACTCAATCCCAAATCAACTCCATGACCATCATTTTCAAGCTCTCCTAGCTTACACTCCAATCATTGTCACATCAACCGTTCATCCATGCAACTCTTCATAGCCTCATGTAATTAGCCTACCCAAATCGCCACTCTTCTCACCAAACCTCAAGTTGTTTTACTCCTAAATCACCATGTGCAAAATCTAGACTCACCTTATCAGCTCAATGAGAATCTCACCAATCTATTCCCTATAATCTCACCATGTAGAGCCATCTTGACCCCAACTCACTGAGTAACCGCAAACTCAGTCACTTTAACCCTTTTTCAAAAAAAAATTCCCCTACTTTTTTGTACCTGGTCTTAATGTTTAGGCTAGTTTTTAATCCAACTTAGTTTACTTGATTTTTAGCTAGTGTGAGTTAATTTTGGTGTTTTTTTATAATTAGGTCATTTTAGGGATTATTAGAAATCTTGTAACTGTCTCTTATCACTTGTGGGTTAGTGAGCGCATCTACCACAACCTTGTGGAAAAGGAGCCCTTTTTTGTGATGTGAGATGTTATTCTCACATAGGCCTTAATTTTTCTCTAATGTTCTTTCTTGTGTTTGTTACAGTGTCATTTTTCATTTACGCACATTGAAACACATTGTGGTCTCCACTCTTACATAGAATTTGTTAGTTTCAAGGTGAGTGACTATTCATTTCACACTGCATGAAAACACCTGATTGTAACCAACACACTAAGTATAAACTATCACAAATAGGAGGTAAAACTATTATTATGGCATGTGTGTGTGTTTCCTTTCCATTTTTCATTTCTCTTTCTCTTTCCTTACGATGGATGTCATTATTATGAATTTTATCACATTATTTAAATTTCATGAATGGAATCCAAAATGATAATAAACTATGAGGTAAAGGGTTATACCACATCACTATGGAGTGAAGAAATAACCAACAACCAAACCTAAGAAATCTAAATGGTTAAATAGATGTGACAAAGCCTTAGGTCTTATTTGTATGTTCGTTTCTCTTGTCCTTCTCTCTTACATTGATTCATCCACAACACTTGAGAGATCCTAGAAAAATCTATATGTCATGTTGGAAAATAAGATGACATGAGACCGCATGAGTTAGAGAATGAACTCCTAAGATTAATGCCTAGTAACTTTGATAACCTAAATTCCTTATTCTCCAAATTTATCCACATGATACTATTGTTGAAAGAATGTGGAGTTGATAAGAAGGATGCCCAATTGATTTTGTCTATGTTTCATAAGATTGGACCCAAGTACTTTGTCTTCAACTCTGCCTTCCTCACCACGAAAGAATATTTAGGGACTACCTTGAATATTCCCTCATTCAAAAAAAATTCTTCCCAACTCATTTGAGAATACAACATACTAATCCAAATGGGTGCAATCAAATCCAAGTCACTTGCCCTAATAAATGGAAATGGTAAAGGAAAAGGGGAATAAGGAGAAGAAACCAAAGTAAAGGACCAACCACAAAAAGGAAGCTAAGATAACCCCATCTAAACCCAACATGTGTCCTTCTACTTCTATCTCTACTTCTGAGTCTAAACCAAAGAAGGAAAAGTGCAAGTTTTCCTATTACAAGAATTCCAACCATGAATAGCATCAATGCATGAGAAAAAAAATTGACCACAAAACTCATTTACTGAGAATAACATATATGGGTCATTGAGTCTATCAAGAAAAATGATCTGAAAACTGAGTCTTCCAAAGTAAAGGGAAACAAGTTTGAGAAGAATAAAGGAAAAACCCTTGTAGCAAAAGTAGCCTCATCACCTACATGGGTTATCGATTTTAGTATCTTACACCACATGGGTTCCTGAAAAGTTAATTTATCTAATGTGATGTGCCAAATCACTTTGGGTAATGACACATCCATCACAGTGGCTAGTAATGGATTAGTGAAAGTTGATGGTGGAACCTTCAATTATGTCCTTAGTGTTTCCCAACTTTCCACTAACCTATTGTCATTATACCAACTCACCCATATTTTCCAAAGGATGCATGTGGAATCAAACCCTAACTCTCGGTGATTATTAGAGAGTTACACAATGATTATATAGTGGCAATGGGAAATGTAGACCACCAAGCTAGGTTATACACATTTTCCCATTTTTCTCCTGACACTTCTCCCACTTCCTTACAGAATGAAGCTGATGAATTTAGTAAGTTATGACATGAATTATTTGTCCAATTAAACTATTGTTACCTTGATAAATTGAGCCACCATGAGATGGTCTTTAGATTCCTTTGATTCATTTTTTTGAAGGGTGAGGGTTGTGCCCTTAAGAAGCACATTGAAGATAAATTTGGCAAGTGAAAATCATGGAGAGATTCTCAAACCTTGGAGTTAGTCCACAATGACATCTTTGGACCCCTTCGCAATCCTTCATTCACTAAATCTCAGTATATCCTTACCTTTATAGATGAATTTTCATGCTTCACTTGGGTTTATTTTTTCAAACATAAATCAAATTTTTTTTACCACTTCAAATATTTAAGGATCTTGTTGAGAAATAAGCTAAAATTTCCATCAAGGTTCGTAGAACTGACAATGGTGGGGAGTACATTATCAATATTTTTTACTAATTTTTCACCTTTGAAGGTATTTCCTTATAGCATATAGTGGTTTATGTCCCTTTACAAAAAAAATTTGCAAAAAGGAAGAATAAAACCCTCAAAGAGATGGCCAAGTGTATGATTTAATCCAAACCCCTTCAACTATAGTATTGGGAAGAAGTAGTGAATTATGCTTTCTACATTTAGAATATGAATCTACAAAAAATAGTAAAAGGGATGAACCCCTTTGAGTCTTGGTATGGATGTAAACCTGATGTCAATAAATTTCATGTTCTCAGTTTAAATTCCATGGCTCGTATACCCAAGAATAAACAGAATGCCTTAGAACCACAATCTAATTTATTTTTTCTTTATCAGGTATCTAGAAGGTGTTAAGGGTTATATACTTTTGAACCCCACCACTCATGAGCTCTATATTTACAAAAGTTTTAAGTTCCAAGAGACATATCCTACTTCCACTTCACTAGCAGAGGTTACTCCACACATCTCTAACATTAATTCAAACTCTTCTAATGACATTGTTGATCTTGCACCTCCTTCTCTTGATCCTCCTCCTCCCACTCCTCCATATATATTTTTTGATAATAGTGATGATGAGGAATATGTACCCACTAACTCAAGTCATGACTAGATATATTTTGAGCCTGAGTCTCCTCATTATCCTCGTTGGTCTAGGTAGACCTTGCAGAGTGCTGGTGATTGGATAGGGGGTCCTTTATATGAGAGATGAACTCGATCAGATTTTGTTAGGGCCCGTGCTTTATTTTTGTCTACTTCTAATCCTTGATATTTTCAAGAGGAAAATGGGATTCTTGCGTGGTATTTTTCCATGGAGGAGGAATATTCCTCCCTCATTAAGAATCATGCTTTGGATCTCACCCCTCTTCCTGAGGGAAGAAAAATGGTTCGATATAGGTGGATATATTGAACCAAGTTTGGTTTCGATGGGAACATTGAAAATTACAATGCACAACTTATAGCTAAAGGTTTCTCCCAAGTTCTTAGGGTTGATTATTTTGATACCTTTTCTCATGTCACCAAGATGAATTTTATTTGATTGACCTTAGCCATAGTTTCCACTAACATATGGGATGTCTACCAAATGGATGTTAAGAGTGCCTTCCTTCAAGGTGACCTAGAGGAAGCAATGTATATGGAACAACCTCTAAGTTATGTCTAATATTACTCCCTATTTTTTAGACTTAGAATTCTATTTACAACCTCAAACAAGCCCCTCGTCCTTAGTATGCCAAGATGGACTCCTTCCTTCTCACTTTTGGGTTCACTAGGTGTTACTCTGACCCAAATGTTTACATTTTGTAAAAAGATGAGTCTATGTTCATTTTATTTTTGTATGTTGATGACATGTTGATTATGGGTAGATCTTCATCCATTGTTGATTTTGTCAAGACTTCCTTAGCCAACATGTTATCCATGACCAACTTGGGTTTTCTTCATTACTTCTTTAGAATTTAGATCACTCAATCTGACTCGGGGATCATCATTTCTCAACCCAAGTATGCCCTTTATTTTTTTGCTAAGTTTAACGTGGCTGATTGTAATCCATATCCCACTCCCTTCCTTTCTATAGTCAATTTAGTAACCAATTGCTCCAATTATTTGGTTTATGCTACCCCTTATCACCAATTTATTGGGAGCTTGATCTACTTAACCCATACCAAACTAGATTTATCAGTTATCATTGGCATTACATCTATATTTATGTAGGAACCTCGTGAGCTACATTGGAAAATAGAAAAGAAGATTCTTCATTATGTTAAAGGAAACTACACCAATGGCATACACTACTTGGGGTGACAAAGATAGACTTGGCAGGATACTCATATTTTGATTGGGCTAGTGATCTTGATCATCAGAAATCTATGTCAGGTTATTTCTCTTCATTCAGGTCTTATTGGTTGGTTAATTAAGAAGTAGAATTTGACTGCTTTATATTCTATAGAAGAAGAATACATGGGGCCAATCAACACTGCCATAGAAGCCATTTGGTTGTAGGTGATTTTCACATATTTTTTTATTCATTTAAGGTTACCTACCATCATCTACTGTGATAACTTTATCACAATCTTCATATGCACTAATTTTGTTTAGCATCAATAGACGAAGCAAATTGAGATCCACAAGGACTTCATGACGGAGTTGATTCTTGGGCACATAATTGATTTGCAATACTTCCAATCATCAAATCTGATTGCAGGCATATTTACCAAACCCTTCACTAAATTCAAGATTCTTCACTTACGCCCACTACTTAGGGTGAGGTCCACTACTGCAACACATATACTTCAAGATTTCTATTCTTCTTCTCCTCCTAGTCTTCTTCTAGAAAGAATGTAGTTTTTACATAGGTACCTTGTCATTGGGACCTATATGATGAATATTTCTTAGTTTGTTTAAGGGATTAATCTATATCTTGTAGGTGAATTTTTTTTTCCTTTAGTTTTTCTTCCATTACTTGAGATCTTTATTGTACATGGGTATTGTTAGAGCTCAAATTTTTACCCATCTCAAATCATAAGAATTTGAGGCTTTGAGGTAACATGGAACTGTCTCTAAGTTATGGGACTCAAACTAAGACAGACCTTCACAGAATTCTGACTTCCTAAACTTACTTCTAATGCTAAACTACTCCTAGGAATTGAAATGTGACTATTTATCTCTACTCTAACTTTCCAAGGGACCTAGGTGAGAAAGAAATGCATGAAATAGAAACCTAAACTAGTGGAGGTGATAACACACAAAATAAGTCAATGAATACTTCAGCAAGATAGAAAATTGAAGAAAATGATGATGAAGAGGGCCAAAATAAAATCCATAAATCGAAATCATGTTCACAAGACCACTTCCAAGATGCACAATAGACACAAATTCTGAAATAACACATATAACACACCTACGAGTGAGCCAAAGGCAAGAAAATGTAACAAAACAATAGCCAAGGTAGAAATGAGCCATAAAACTAAAAGTTTTATTGCTTAAATATCATGTACAAATCATCACAATACAAGAGGAAAATACTAAACATTTACAAAACTTGAGCCTAAGACATGCAACCCTTAGAACACTTATGCAACATAAAATAACTCCCTCAAATTTTCAAAGTATCCAACATTAAAATTGGGCATCATATTATGATATATAGAAAATCAGGTGAAGGAGAGAGAAGAAGAAAAAAAGAGGGAAATTTGAATTCCCCTTTCCAATACCAACCACCTTCAATTAATTTTTTGAGAAAATCTAATTGTCCTATAAATTCCGCTTCCCTATGTTATTTTCCTTGTTGAAGAAGGAACGGTGCCCATTCAACATTTAAGTAAGGTGGTTGCGCCATCTGGAAAAGACCTTTTGCATGTTAGAGATGTCCCCTTTTACTTCACTCACCTTCCTCTATTACATTTAGGAAATCTAGTTTCTATTACATAGAGGATGTTGAGATTCCTTCAAATAGTATCAAATTTGCAAAGATCTAATCATAGGATTCAAGATTACATCCATTTTATCCTTCCACGGAAAATTTCTATTTCCTTTCAATACATAGCTTTCTCCTGCTTAGTTTTATGTGGGTTTTGACCTCTATGGCTTTATATTTTTCATTCCATGGTTCTACCATCCTTTCCACTTTATTCCACAGCCTTCAATATAGTGTGGCTTTGTGTCAACATCCACAAGATTCCTTTCTTTCACCCCGTGACTTTCTTGTTTAGTGTATTGCAGCTTACCAAATTTTGCTGTCATTTCATCCTTAGTTGTGGCTTTGTACCCTATCTTCTGTGGCATGCTCAAAATATTTTGTGGTTCTTGTTCTACATCCTATGGCTATTCAATTTATTCAATTTTTGCAAGGGTGTAAAAGTAGAAAAAAAAAAATTCAAATCATAGGGGCCATATACCTGCTAGATGAGAGTATCAGTAGCCTGTGACATCCATTGGGCACGGAGTTATCCTAATTATTTGAAAACCTTTCTAAACTCTAAATTTTCTCCTTCCAGCAACCTTGGAATATGATAAAACTATGCACAAGGAAATCTTCAAGCAACAAGACTTTGTAAAGAACTTAGGGAAAGAAACCTATACTACCAGCAAAACAATGTATTGAAAGCACTTGAAGGAATTGAAATCCTAAACTACCATGTATATTATGAAATGAAATATCTTAATGAGAGGGTTTGAGATTAATCCCATTGATTGGGATTTGAAGGACATTCCCATCAAGATCAGGAAACTCAAATGAGTTAGCCTCTTTGTAAGAGATGATGATATATGGTCCATGTTGACGATTATCCTTACGGATGAACCATCAGAGTCATAGGAAACCTTAGGTTAGTGGGACATGCGCCCTAAGGTGACATCTAGATTTTAAAGAAGCTGGCTCTTCTCTGTGGTATGAGATGAGGGTTAGAGAAAATGAAACAAATCATGAATTTTTATAGGGGTGATGCGCCGAATGAGCCTTCTAAGAGATCAATCGATAACGTAACTTTCTAAAAAAGGGAAATAGTGAACGACTAAAAAGGGTGGAAAAAATTACCACAAGCCAAAGAAGATTACACAAAACAATAACTCAAACTAATTAAGCACAACTTCAAAGATAGTAACAAAATTGAGAGATTCATAGTTTCTACATGAAAATAAAGGTGATCAAAGAAAACAAATATATACAAAGGATGAACAAAATGCACCATAGGGCATATATATTACTCCAAGAATTGTGCACAGTATTACATTAGAAAAGAGGCAAGATTGTTGTTACAGAACCTAGGAAGAAGGCTAGAGATCTAGACCCCTGCCTTTACAGAAGAGGGACTGAGATAGAGAAAAAAACCGACTAACTCCCCTTTTTTTAGAATGAGACCTGGGTCAATATATATAATCACAAAGAGATAAGGGTGAAATCCCGAAAAAAAAATTTAACCACTTGTAAGATGCGATAAATGAGTGCAATTAATGACACCTTTCTTGTAAAAGAATCCTCCTTCTATCTCATGACCTGCAATAGTGAAATAATGATGGTCATGCTTATTAAATGCATTCCCTAACCAATTTACAATAGTGTCTTTGAACCGGGCTTGTTTCCCTTGAAAATTGCCATCAAAGCTTCATCAATTTCTACATTTTTTGATTGATGTGCATCATGTTTGGTTTATTAGAGTTAGATATTCTTCTTTTATTTTCACCTATTGTGGTATATAGGATGTTGAGAGCTTTTTCAAAATTTATGCTCATTTGAACTTCGGGGTCGGGCGTTCCATGCGGGATCTCACAAATTTTTAAAATATTTGAGCATTTAAAATTCCTGGTGGGCTTCATGATTACGCCTACATTGAATTTACCTACTACCAATATTTTACAACCTGCTTTGGGTTTTTATTTTATCCATACTGAGCTCCACATGGAGGCCAGGCTCATCTCTAAGATCTCTGATTTTCTTGCACCTTTTAAAAGTGCATTGAGATGACATGTGGAAAGATTTTTATTTTTCATGAGTTCGTAATGGGACCCATTATAGATTAATACGAGGATCCTTTCCATGACGGGCCCCTTATTATTGATTCCATGTGGAATTATTGCAGGGTTTGGAATTTCACTTTTTCCTCTCACTTTTTGGAATTGTACCGAGCTGACACGTAGTGCCTTCCGTGACTCTTCTACTTTTCCTGAGTTGAATCAATCCAGGATTTTATTTCTCACTGTGATTTGGATAAGTCTTCTCGTATATAACAATGGCTTAATTCTTTTCGCATTAGTTTGAGATTATCAGGACTAATTTGATTAATCCAATAAGAATCTACTTGTTATCTAGTTTTAGAGGGCGATGGAGGAAATTAGATAACATTCCACTCCAAATAGCATCAAATTTGGAGTGTCTCTCAGGTTTAGCTTGATCCGCATCCCACTTTAAGATTATATCTCTAACCTTAAATGCCTAATCCTTAGCTTTCTTTTCAAACCAATGTTTGGTTGATCTCTGATGTTATTCCAATCTTATCATGGTGGAATTTCTATTTTCTTCCGGTTCTATCAGTTCTACCAATTTTATTTCCCTTTGATCTATGCCTTCAAATTCTATCTGTTGAGCTAATCCAAGTGAAGGAAAATCCAGTGATAATGGAAATATTACCTCTTTACCATATACCAAGCTCATCTCTAAGATCTCTGATTTTCTTGCACCTTTTAAAAGTGCAATTGAGATGACAATGTGGAAACCTTTTTATTTTTCATGAGTTCATTATTCATCGGCATCTCATCCCTTAGACTAGGTGAATTAGGACAACGCAATCAGCAGCTTGCGATACTTTGGCCAAAGATTTGAAACATACTGTTCATGTCTCGTATTCCTTAACGGCATACTCGTCAATCTGGAATATGTCCTTCACCCCATTCATATGTTATATAGAATGTCTTATACTGACTACTGTCAGTCCTTCCTTTCACAACTGAATCACTCTGAGGCAGATTAACAAGGTGATAATGTTATATGGATGCCCACGAGGATTAGGGATATGATGACATACTGGTTAAACCTTGCAGTTCAACCAGCATGTCGCGATACCCCGAATCTCCTAGGCAGCCATATATCATGACCACGTTCTTAATCGGACTCTGGGTAACTCGTGCAAAATCAAGTGTAAATCTTAGCGATCAATGCAAAGGGTGTCGCCATGAGTCATCTGCATTGTTGTAACTTTGAGAAGATCCTAATCTTCTCGGAGGTACAACCATGCAGTGGACTTATGTCGTCAACCTTCAAATCCACCTCGAAAAGATCTACTCAATACCAAGCGTTACGCACTTGAGTTTAAATTACTTTTAAAGACTCTTCCCTAAGGTTAGACTTTCCCGATCCCTGGATTCTTCGTCTTAAGACGACCCTCCTCTATAAAACCCATTACATGGTAGAGGTATTACGGTCAGTTCTCATCAAGGAGTCATTAGAATACACCTAATTCTAAAGCAATAGAATCGGACAATATCTCATAACCTTTGCTTGAGATTGCCTTCTGAACTCCATTTGATTGCATATCAGTTCTCTTAACTGAATTTATATCATACTTTTTAGTATAAAGATATAAATGATTAAGAATCCAATTTAATATTGTCCTGTCATACTTAGGACTAGGAATTAGTAATTTAATCTAGTTTGTTTAGCGTTCTCTTTAGCTCATTTTTAACCTAACTTCTAGAAAGACAAATATTTAAATCCAATATTGCTTTCGCTAGAACAGATTAGAACTTCTAAACACTCATAAGAATTCAATCTCGTTTTCTTGTAAGATTTCATTGTCAATCACAAAAGCATCCATATTATACAATGATAACAATGCCTCTTCGTTACATAAACCGAAGAAGGTCAACTATCAGAAATAGAATACAACACATAAGTATCAAACACTTATTTCCATTCCTTTCAAAACTATACAATTACATTTTCTGCAACAGCATACTTGATACAATGCTTAACGGAAAAGAAACATCTTTTCACATATAGTACATCTATAAAATCAAGCTGTAATTCATTATAATCAAATAAACAATCTAATCAGCCGTCAGATCTGCATTGCTTTTACCTCTTACGGCAACCATCTGCAAAAATAGTCAACATGAGTCAGTTCAATGAACTGAGCATGATAAGCACTAACTTTTAAAACAATTGCAATCCATCAATTGTTTTCATTAAACACCCTGTTTAAATGAGATCAAATATCCAAATAAGTAAACATATTCAGACTATGTCCTTGTAATACAAAATGATTACAAATATGTAACTCTATCATTGTTACAAAATAGTCTTAATCACTTTCTAATATTTCATCAAATATTAAAAATCAAGGAACGAATGTATACAAACAATCATTGAATCCAAATCACAACATTGGTCAGATTGTTTCATTCTTCCAAAAGGGAAATAACATAACAATTCGGGATTCTACCAAAACGCTACAAAACAATTTCCCACTGTTAGACAAATATCAACAAATATGAAATAACGGAAGAGAAAGAACCAATCCATTCATACTTCCTTTCACATAAATTCATCATTGTACCGTCTTCTCCTATGAAAACATTTATCTAGTATATAAATGAACAAGTTAGACAAGCCGCAAGCAAGATCACTGTTATAAATCACGAAATAGAAACACAGCAAAACTCCTGTACAGCAACTAACACATCAACAATTCATGTGTCAACCCTAAGCCCAATGCTAGTTCCTTTTACACAGTAAGGCTTTGACACAAGTTGAAAACAAGAAACTACAAGCGTATCGCTGTAAACAACAACCTTATTGCATCAAGCAATTTGAGGTTTCCTAGAGACTATGCTATGTTGACCACACAGTTTTTCCAAATCATGCTCAGTCAAATCGGACTGAATAAATGGAAAGGAACATAGCATACTTATTCTTGCTCAGTCAAAATCAGACTGAAGTAAAAAAAATGAATACAACCAATCGATCCTTGCCTTGGCGCATGCAAGTCTTAGTGTGGTATTCGTGACTTACCAGAACAAGGTCAGAACACGAAACAGTCATCCATACTCAAGGATCTCAAACAGTGACAAAAAAAAATAGGGTCCAATGTCAAGTTCAGAATGAGACAAAAGTACCAGTTACCTTTCCAAAATTCCAAAGGATTCAAGCGGAAGGGGGTAACAATTCAAGCAATAGCATATGAATTCATACTGATATTCATCAACGAAGCATAATAAGAATCAGACAAACAAATTAATCTCTGATTTCACACCAAGAACCCGACTGAACTCTGCCAATCTTTTTACACAAATTTGTACAGGTCGAAGATGTAAATGTTCACCTAAGATTCTGTACCACAAAACCCATGCAACACAAGAGTAATTCCCTGAAAATAACAGAGGTCTATTACGTGTTATTCCTTCAAGTCGCAGGTTCAACAATCACCAACTATTTAAATATATTCAACTTGAATAAGATTCAAATATAAATCATACAATCGACTCCTCAGAGTCGTTCAGATTACAACGATTGTAAATATATACATATATATGCACACGTTGTATACTGTTAACGGGTTCATACCCATAACCGCTGAACCCTACAACAGCGTAATATGAAATTTGTGGATAAATCTTCTATGCCATTCATGGCAAACATTCAGAATGAAACAAGTGTAAGCAAATCAAATACCCATTTCAAGCAAGGAAATCGACTGAGTTGCTTCGAAACTTTCGAACAGCTTTTACAAAGAAATGCAAATCATACCCAGGAAGTCTATATCCTTATTTTATTACAAATAACAGTGGCCAAAAGACCTGTTTCTCTTACCAGGCTTCCACGAAAATCAATTCACAAAACTTATGGATGAATCTACATTCTCAGCAATAGATAGCAATATACGGTTCAATCATGGACTCCTCTGAGTCGATAAAATAAAGTACAGATGTATCTATATTATCACAGTCAACAAGTAATCCCGTTATCACAAAAACAAGGAAAACAACTTCCGCTAGGTCGTATAGACTACGGTAACACAACAGTTACATGTTCACTAGCAAAATTAGAAGACAATGAAAACCCAAAAAGTATCATTATACACTGTCAACAAAAACCACGACAGAGTTTCCAAAGAAGCAATAATACTGATCAATCTTACAGTATCCATCAAAATCATTCCATACAGTTTCCACAGCAAGAAGCAGTGACCACAAATCAACAACATACAGTGGTCTATTCTCAACACAAGTATATTATTTGGGCTCATGCCAAACAGGCCTATCATTCATGCTCTTTATATATAAATATCTCATATATTTAAACCAGAAAGAATACACAAAGGAATAGAGCCACAATTCGAATTTAACAAACACCCATCAAGAGGAAATGAAAAAAATCGAACCAGAAGAGATGCAGTACCAAATTTAAACAAGATCTCCATAGAAAATCCTTTATTTTCTCAAAACATTTGAACAGAGTTGTTCTAATGAAATCACTTGAAAGATAGGCAAGATATTTAAAGGTTAGGGCCTAACATGCCTGTATTTTTGATCAAATTTCCGAAGCAGACCACTGGAAGAGCTCAAACTTCCTTTTCTTTTTCCATGATAAAGCGACCAACAAAAATTTCTATCTCCATCACATATATATCCTCCAAGACAGAGAAAAGAGCTATAGCAGTTCATACTTGCCATGCAACTCAAGAGAACTGGTGCGAAGAACCAGTAAACAAGCAGAGAGAGAGAGAGAGACCGAAAATCGCGACAAACCAAACAAACCTTCAACTTCCCGTTTGCATGCCTTCTCACGAGTTCCGAGCTCGTCTCCCTAGAACATTGAATGCCATTAAACCAACTTTCCCGCTTAAACTCAACTTCCACCGACCGCCAGAATTGGCGACGGTCCAACTACAACTCATGCTCATTTCCAAACTTAGCGACCTACCACGTCAGAACAAGTTAGCTGCTGCTAAACCTTCCGCCATGACCTGTCCCTCGTCCTTATCCCTAGCATTAATTGCCATAGAAAACGCCGCCCATGGTTCGCACCCCCTCCATAGGCCCCTTCACAATCTCCTCATTAGTTAGGTTAGTATCTTAGTTAGAATTTAGGGTAATACCCATACTAACCAATTTACACATAGATACTAACTTAGGATATTAACACATAGCCTAGGTCTAGGTTAGCTTAACAATAATCTAACCCCTAGGTTAGGTTTTTAGTTTTTAGGTTACTAACCATTAATAATTCCAGTTAGGTATAACATTATATATGCCAAGAAAAAAACGACCTAAAATCATGCATCTCCGAACAGGATTTACTCTATAGCCATTAGGCTACAGGAATATACATGACAGAATTATTACTTGGTCCACGTCCGAGACCTTCCAGATATACTTCCATATCGGGAACCAATTCATTTCTCAAGATCAGCCTGAGTCATACTCCTGACCAGCTTAATCAATGCTTCCATACCTTGCAACCTGTTCAAGGTCTGTGATCTAATTTATCACAAACAGATTTAAAGCATTACTTGGATCAATTCCACTGATCCAAGTCTAGATATTATAGATGAATATCTCTATAATTCATTCCGTGATCAGATTAATATTCAGACACAAAATGAATAAATAAAAGAGTCTAATCATATTCTGACTCAGTCAAGATCTGCAATCTGCAAAAGAACTAAGAAATTCAGTACATATCAAGCATGATTTCTAAATCGAGGAACACATCCTTTTACAAGAAATCACATATCAACACTTGTATGCTTAGGAGAAAGTAACAACAGTTCAGGGTGTTACATGTAGAGATGAGTGTCAATTTCTTTCTTTTTTGTTATCCTATCCTCCCAAAGAGAATTTCTCACCTTAGTGTGCCACTACCTTTGATTAACATCCATTTTTCTCTTCATCATTCTAATCAATTTTTTATTAGTAGACTCTGTCATCCATTAACTTAGGGGTAATAATTGGAAGAATTTTTCAGATAAATTCCAAGTCTAAGAGCCCAATTATAAATCTTCAATCCTAATAAATCCTTTGCATTGTATAAAATGATAGTCTAAGGGACATTAACCTTGTGAAATTTTTTTCAAGAAATTCCAAGATGGCTGACTTAGTAGCTTCCTTTAATGGTGCGGCTTCCGTCCACCTGGTGAAATAGTTTGTTGTTCTGATAAACCCTATATGGCCAGCACTATATGAATGATTAATTATACTAATGAATTCAATACCCCATTATGCAAATGGATGATCTACCTGGATTGGATGAAGAGGGAGATCCACCAATCTTTTCTTTCCAGTGAAGAGCGAACATTCTTTGCATTTCCTTACCCATATGTAGGCATCTATGAACATCATAGGCCAAAAGTAGCCTTCTTTGATGATCTTTGTGGTTGTAGCTTTAGCAAAGAAATGTCCTCCTAAGAAACCATCATGGAATTCAGTAAGAACCTTTTCACATTATACACCTGAGTAACACTCCATCAATATTTCTCTTGAACAATATGCCACCAATCAATACATAAGGGATGGATCGCAACTGCAAATTTCTTCCTCTTTCTTTGTTCAAACTAGGAGGGTATGCATCAGTAGACAGGAACTTAGTCATATTAGCAATCCATCTATGATTATTGAATACATTCCTTTCATCATGCTATCTTTCAACATCATATGGAATCTCATCATTTAAAGGCACTTAATTTACGAGGGAAGTCTCTTGGAGATCCACAACATCTAAAGTTAACTGCTTACCAGTTTTGTGGCCTTAATGGTCACATCATACTCC
Organism: Taxus chinensis; assembly: GCA_019776745.2. Lineage (NCBI taxonomy): Eukaryota > Viridiplantae > Streptophyta > Pinopsida > Cupressales > Taxaceae > Taxus > Taxus chinensis. Next base: position 163,220,499 of record CM034150.1, read on the forward strand.
ATAATTTTAGTCTCCCATCCATGGTGATTTCTTCTCCGATGATGAATTCTTTGACGCTGGAATGTGACACTAAAAACTTGATGTAGTTAGCAACAATCATACTTTTAAATTTCTTCAAGGCTCTCATGATGGAAGACACCTATTTTTCAATGTTATTATACTTGAGCTCATAATCCTTTAGTGTTTGACTAAAAAATGTCACATGCTAATCCATTTCTTGGTCATTCTATTGATTTAACACCGTGGCTATGCTAGATTTCACCCCATAAGCATATAGAATGAAATATTTGGCATAGTGTGGGTTAATTAATGTGGGGGTCTGAGTAATCTCTTGTTTTATCTTCTCATAAATTTCCTTCCCCTATGCGGTCCAGCTAAAGGATGAATTCTTCTTAAGCATGAGAGTGATAGGCCTTACCAAACCCATAAATTTAGGAATAAAATTCCTAACAAAGTTGATATTCGTAAGGAACGATTGTAGAGCCTTCTTGTGAGTTGGCAAGGAAAGAGCCGCAATGGCTGAAATTCTCTCTAGATTGATGGAAATACCTTATTTTGAGACATGTCCTAAAATCTTACCTCTAGGGACTATAAAGTTACATTTCTTATGGTTAAGGGATGCATCAAAATCTCTGCATCTTTCAAATACTTTTTCCAGGTGCTTCATGTGATCTGTGCTCTACTTGGAGAAAATGGTGATATCATCTAGGTAAACCAAGATGAATTGATTAATGTATCCTTTAAAGGAAATATCCATCTCTTTGTAAATTGGCACCTACATTTGATAGGCCAAAGGATGTTTTCTGGTATGCATATTTTCCCTATTTGGTGGTGAATGAGGTTTTATATTGATCCTCTTCCTTTACTTTGATATAGTTGAAACCAGAATAGCCATCAAACATTTAAAATCTCTCAGCTCCTGCTACTACTCGTAGAATCCACTCCATGAAAGGAAAAGGATAATGATCCTTGAGAGAGGCCTTGTTCAAATCCCTAAAATCCATGCAAAGCCTAATTTATCTATTTTTCATTCTCACTAGAACCAAATTTTCCACCCAAGTAGAGTACTCAATAGGAAAAATTATCTTGGCCACGATGAGCTTAGAGATTTCCTTTCTCATGAGTGGCTCAATTTTGGGGTTAACTATCCTTTGGTTTTTCCTAACTGGCTTGATATTGGGATCTAAATCAATAGAATGTTGAACTATGTGTGGATTAAATTCCTTTAAGTCTTCATATTCCCATGAGAATACATCAATCAACTTCTGACACAAGGAAACAAAATATTTCCTTTTACTTTGATCACAAACTATCCCTAGAAGAAGTTCTTTGTTTGGAGCAATGAAAAGCAGCTGACAATCTTCCTATTTTACCATCATGTTATTTTCCTTACATTTGAATTCATCATCTGGACTGAAAATATGTTCCAGAGTGACCAATCCCTTTGGTAATTTGTTTGTTTTCAGCTAAATAATCTGATCACCATAGACTTCTTGCAAATCAGATTGCATTTTTTAGGAGAACCCAGCTTCAATTTGTATGAACTAGATAATTTTTTCATCATTTTCAAAAACTTGCTAGCTAATCTGATTATCTGGAATAGATGGCCTAATCACCATTTTGATATGTTGCACATTTCCTTTTACAAGGTCTTCTGCTGGTGAAATTTGAGAACCAAGATCCGTCATTGGATCTGCATCCTTGTTCAATTTTCTAGGCACAAATTATAGGTTGATGGCATCAAAACTATCTAGAAAATCCCAAACTCTGTGTTTATAATCCTTTAATAGATATTTTTTTGTAGCACACCTTCCACAAACTTAGTGAATGAACAATTTAATATCTCAATAGACCTACACTTTTTTTTTCCTCTTTTCAGCAATCATAAGACCATAGCCAATGCTTTGTACTCTATCACATTGTTATAACATGTAAACTGTAGTATATGAGCAAAGAATAACTTCTCCTTTTCTAGAGATATGAGCACAACACCCGTACTAGCTCCATTTTTGCTTCTTGAAACATCAAAGAACATATGCCATAGTCTAAAAGGACTTTCCTTTTCTTGTTTGAATGTCATGGGCATCATAGATTCCTCCTGGAGAATGCAATAAGTTCCAAGACCTATCTCAAAAGTTTTGAGCTCTTCATCGTAAGGATAAAACTTATGGTCTCTCTTATCCCATTAATCTAGCAACAAATCAAGCATGGAAAGGGGAATAATTTTCTCTTCTGAAGCTGATTATTTCTCATGTTCTTCTTGAATTAAGAAATTTGATTAGATGGGAGTGGGATTATATGACTTGATATGGTAGGAAAAGATAGGCTTAGCTTGTGTTGTGAATCTTATACCATATCTAGTTCTCATAAGCATGTGATTTCAAACTGAAGACAACCTACCCTAGCAGTGAAGTCTTTAGACAAGCAAATGGTGAACATGGGAGGCAAGTCAATTACTAAGATATCATGGGTTATGGTGAGGCTTGGGTAGACATGAAGTGTTAACTCAAGGTATTTTATTACACCCAATACACCCATGGTTGACCCATAAAGTTGCAAAACTCCCCTAGACACATGACTATACTTGAGTCCTAGGATATCAAAAAATTTCCTAGGTTATTGTTTTGTATAGGAGCTAAATCCTAACTTCAACTAGGAATAAGAAGTGCTAGCGGAGGAGGAATTTTTGTCAAGGGAAGAGGAGCACCTTGACATTGTCATCTATTATTTTGTTGATTCTGTGTATGAATTTGAATAGACTATTGGTTTTTATATGGTTGATACCCCTGATTTGAAGAATGCCCTTGATTTTGATAATTTATATAGGGTTAGGCTTGTTGTTTCTCTAGGGATATGTCTTTGTTTGTTAAATTTCTGATAAAATATTTCATTTCCTCATCTTCCTTTTGTTGTGTAAGATTTTGAGATGTGGAAGTAGTAGGTTGTGATCTTGGCTCAAGGATAGGAGCTATAGAAAGTTGAGAAAATTGAGGAAATTTAGGATAAAAGGGCATGGGTGGCCTAGGGGATAATTTTCTAGCTTTTATTAAACTATTTTCTTCTCTAATTACAATTATGTAGGCTATTAATAGAGTTATCCCTCCCATGGATTGTAGCATAACGGATATATAAGAGTTAAGATCTTTTTAAAAGTAGAGAAAGGAACCTTCTTTTGTAGATCTCATAAGAACTGGAATTCTATACCAGGTTCTCTAGAATCTAAAGTTGAAATACACCATTTTTTCATTGGGTTCACTCTTGATTATATTCAACTACTCTAGAAGATGCAAGTTGTCTTATGTTTCTCCAAATTGATTGCATAAAGTTTTACACAACTCATTCCAATTTCTAATTGAGCATGCTATTAAAATTCTAAACCATTGTAAGGATTTCTCTTTGAATGATGAGGCAAAAAATTTTACAGCTACATCCATCTCAGTAATTTCATGGATAACATAAATATTTGCAATGTCCTAAATATGATCAGTTGGAGTAGTATTATTTTCTCCTGTGAAGAATGGAATATCTTCAAATCTGATATTGGAATGGGATTCTCAGCATTCAAGGCAAGTAGATTGTTTTCTATAAATTTTACAAAAGGATTTGGTTGTTGTGTAGCCATTCTGATAGGTCTACTTTAACTCTTGTTGATTTTAAGAAGGGCCTGCCAGGTGGAGGTGTTAAAAGAGTTTGATTTGGTGGAGATGGTGATCTATGAGTATGTCTTCCTCTTCTGCCTCTTCTTGGAGATAACTACAAATACTCAAATAAGCCTTCTTTTCTTGTTCTATACCTTGTTTGGATCCTTCTCATGAATAAAAGGCTCTTTGCACTACTGAAACCAATTTATTTTCTTAATGGAGCCACCATATGTGTTACTGTAGAGCCTCCAAAGGCTATAGTTTTACCAAGAGACACATAAAAACTTGGTAAAACTAGAAATATTAATCCCAAAGGTCTCACCAAGCATTCCAAAAACTCTTGGAGCTCAAATTTTCAGCCATCCCAAATCACAAGAATTTGGGGCTTTGAGGAAACATGGGACTGTCTCCAAGTTCTGGGACTCAAACTAAAACAAACCTCCAGAGAAGGTCAGCTTCCTCTACTTACTTTTAATGCTAAACTACTCCTAGGAATTGAAATGTGACTATCTAGCTCCACTCTAACTTTCCAAGGTACCTAGGTGAGAAAGGTATGCATAAAACATAAACCTAAACTAGAGGAGGCGATAAGACCAAAAATAAAGGGATGAATACTTTAGAAAGAGAGAAAATGGAAGAAAACAATGATGAAGATGGCCAAAATGAAAGCCACAAATCAAAATCACGTTCAGAAGACCACTTCCAAGATGCACAATAGACAAAAATTCTGAAATAGCACATACAATGCACCTATGAGTGAGCGAGAGGAAAGGAAATGCAACAAAACAATAGCCAAGGCATAAACGAGCCACAAAAATAAAAATTTTATTACTTAAATATCGTGTAAAGATCATCACAATACATGAGGAAGATGAAAAACATTTACAGAACTTGATCTCAAGGCATGTAACTTTTAGAACACTTATACAACATAAAATAATGCCCTCGCATTCCCAAAGTATGCAACACTAAAACTGGGCATCATATTATGATATATAGAAAATTAGGAGAAGGAGAGAGAAGAAGAAAAAGAGAGGGAAATTTGAATTCTCCTTTCCAACATCAACCACCTTTAATTAATTTTCTAAGAAAATATTATTGTCCTACGAATTCTACTTCCCTACGTTATTTTCCTTGTTGAAGAAGGAATTGTACCCATTCTACATTTTATTCTGGTGGTTTTTTCATCTGGAAAAGAACTTTTACGTGTTAGAGACATCCCCCTTTGCTTTTCCCACCTTCCTCCATTAAATTCATGAATTTTAATTTATATTACATAGAGGAGGTTAGGATTCCTTTAAATAGTATTAGATTTGCAAACATTTGATCATAAGATTAAGGATTACATCCATTTTATCCTTCCGCAGAAAATTGTTATTTCCTTTCGATACACAGCTTTCTCTTACTTATTTTTGTATGGGTTTTGACCTCTGTGGCTTTATATTTTTAATTTTTCATTTCTACCATCCTTTCCACTTTATCCCATATCCTTCAATGTAGTGTGGCTTCGTGTCAACATTTGCAAACTTTCTATCCTTCACCCCATGAATTTCTTCTTTATTGTATCGCAACTTGTTAGATTTTGGTGGAATTTCATCCTTAACAATGGGTTTTTCCCCTTCCTTCCTCATCCTGCTCAAACTCTTCCAAAGTTCTCATTCTATAGCCTATGGCTATTCAAGTTGTTCAATTTTTTCAAGGGTGTAAAAATAAACAACAGGCACCTCATCAAGCATAGCTATTGGGACCTATTTCTCTTTCTGTCTTATCAAGCCTCATCCTAGGCTATGTTGAAAGGGGGTTGTAGGTGTGAGTGGGTATTATTCACTTATTATTATTTATTTATTAGATACCCTCACCCATGGTGAGTCATCTCACTTAGGTGAGTCATAGGTCTTAGATGAGTTACTAGGAGTTATATGATGAATAACAACTTCTGTCATATAGTATGTCATACACATCATTGTGACATATGTCATACAGGAGTTACATGGAATTCTTACATTGTAACTCCCCTCTACTATGTTGGAGGTATGACAAGTCTAGAAATGGGAGTTACATAGTACTCGTAATTATCTACTTCTCTTTTTTATCTATGAGAATGTGTAGACCATTTTGTATGCATAATTTCCTTGAGTTAACTTCTTGTTAATTACTTGGAATTATTCATGTTTTCATTAAGAGTGCAACTTTGTCAATGTGTATGCATTCTAGATTATCCTCGTGCCCTCTTTCATAATCATCCACTTAGGTTTATAAGTACAAAATCCATATAATCAAAATAAATTCAAGTTATGGCAAGTATCAAGTATAATCCCATTGTTGTAAGGTCAAGGTTATCAATTTGGTTGCATACATTCTAGATATCACATGCTAGGAAAAAATGACATGCAGTTTGAGCCCTCTTCAGATTATTGGTGATGTTAGCGGTGAATAGGGGTGCATATAACCCAACTAATGTTTATTTCACAAGATTTTCTCACCATTTAGGGTTTGAATATTGTATCAATTACACAGTGAGCATCACATAGTATCAAAGGTCTAAATTCTAGAAAGGAGCAAAACATGAAGCAGTGCATAGGCACAAAAAATTCTAGAAGCTAAAAGTATAGAGGGGTGAGGGCATACAGAAAGGGCCATAACATGGCTATATTTTGGGCCATAAAATATACTTTGGTCCTGGTACTTATGCAAGGTACAATTTCATACACAAAGCTCAGTTGAATCATTTCCATCCATTTCAAGTCAACTCAAATCAACACAAGAACCATAATATTAGCTAGGTCCTCTTCTCCCTCTCATTACTAGTACTTCATTTCATGTATTTATTGTTATCTATCTTGTTTCATGTATTATCCTAATATTGTTTTAATTAGCTTTGGAAACTAGTTGATTAGGATAATATTGAATCGGTTTCCACCCCCTAAAAGAATTAACCATTTAGGTTAAATCAATGTGATCTGTTAACCAAATCAGGGATGCCAAGAAACTAAAAATTGATGCACTAAAGATTGATGTAGATGTACGTATTCTACACACAAAGTACAAACATAAGGGGGGAAATACATATGTGGGGTAAGTGCACCAAGTTGGAGGGGTAAAATGGGTTCTTAAGTGGATACTTTTTTCTGAAAAATAAAAAACTTCAACTTGTACAACTTATTTGAGATAGTTACTCTCAAAATTTGAAAATGTTATAAGAACATAAATTGTAGCACTTCAAGTCTAGTTTCTAAACTACTCATTTTTTTAAATGGTTAAGTGTAAGTGGTTTAAATATTAAAAATTTCAATAGGTTCTCTTTTTTTTGTAAAAAATCATAGTAGACAATCGGTCGTGACTCCCCCCCCCCCCCCCCCCCCCCATTTTTTTTGAACTATTTAGTATTTTTGAAAACCCTTTTGTAGAAATATAGATAGGAGCATCTAGTTTGGGATAGAATTTTTTTATATTTTTTTAGTGAGTATTTATTTGTTTATGACTTTTCAAGTACAAATATTTTGAAAATTTAAAAATAATGGATAGCCAACCGTGCCCCCCCTAACTATCTCAAAAAATATCAAAAATTAGATTTTTTTATTATGTATAAAATTAGTCCTAGTTTGGAACTGCATAATTTTTTTTCAATTTGTAGAAATGGAAAAAAAGATACATGACAAAAGATAAGTGTTAACAAGAACTAAAAATAGAGGTATAAAAGACATAGTTTGAAATAAATATAAATGGAAACCTTAGAATAGTCAGAAAAAAAAAATGTTCAAGTATAAGTTTTTCATTTATTATTATTTATATTTAATGAAATATAAATTTTAATAAATAAAAAACTTATACTTGAACATTTATTTTTGTAAATATAAGAAATTAGGGTCACTCTACACCTTATAGAACTATTCTCATAGCTCCACGAGTCACAATTTAGGAGATATTTTTTATAATCTAATATGGTCAGTACATAGGTAATTTTCATGATTTCAACGTTTAGCCTAAAGATTTTAGTGTTGAAATTCTACGATTGATGTCTATTTTGGAAATGAATGTAGTCATTTTTTAGGTTTAGATGCCTTTTGGATTGTTTATTGACATTTTTAGGAGTGTAAGATGTGTTAAAATTAGATTTTACAAACCTCACAACTCTCAAAGGAAACAACAGGTGCTCAAATATATGCACTCATGAAATGCCTTATAATACATAACAAATCAAAACACATGTGTTGGACATAGTGTCATTGGTGTTATCATTGATGTCAAATTTCATTGATAACAAAGGGTTTCTAGGTGGCATAGTAGTCACCATGAGGTGTCAATCATCAAGAAGCATGAAGGTTGATTGGTAGTGCATTGTTTTGGTGTCATGAAGTGTTGCATTGGTGAAGTGTTGGTTTGGAACCAAAATGGATAGCTTCATTGTTTTGAAATTCTTCATGACAGCTTTAAGCATTAAAGAAAAATGGATGTCTCTAACATGTAGAGGGTTTAATTATCTTTCCAATGCCTATTTTTTCCCTTCTAAATCTTTACAGAGCTCCTAGAATCTTCTAGAGAAATTAGGTTTCACCATTAGAGTTTTTTGTTCCCTACACCTAGAAAACCTGATGTTGAGAAGATAGTCATTGAATGATCAAACCTTTCCTAATTCTTCCTAAATTACCTTCAACACTTCAAAGATTCCCTAACATCACCTCTAGATGCTTAATATCTCTCCTAAACTCTCTCAGAGTGTGTTTTAATAGCTCTAGGATGGCCAAAATAACTAGCACGGAAATTAAAAATTTTGAAGCATAAAAACTAAGCCCTTAATTGAAAATAAGGCTTCTCAGTCACTATGCATCCTACCTTTGGTAATGTAGGAACATCTTATTAATAATCAATTTTGGCTTTCTTAGGTGACTAGGGGTATCTTGGGTCCACTTGAGATGGTCATAGCTTGTACTAGTCCATTTGGACTTCATAGGAAAGAATAGGAAGTTTCCCTCCAAACGTATAATTTGAATATTTGAACTAGCTCTAGGTATGTTATAAGCTTAAGTGTTAAGTGGCACAGTCATCTTAGACTGAGATATTAGATTTGGAGGTTAGCGACTATTTTGCAAAGCATTTTCACATGTAAATATCTTGTTTTGGATTGTATTCTTATCTATAATGGTGTTTAAGGCTTCATGGAACCCTCACAATGTCTAGGGAATGAAAAAGAGATAGAAATACTTACTCACACTAGACTATACCTTGTTTTAGAAGTTTAGTAGTATGTAGCATAAACATAATGATTCAATGGAATCCTTGAGTCTATTTCAGGGCATTGATCACAAGGAATTGGTGTTGCAAAATTCAATAAAAGGTAATAATCCATCTAAAGGAGGATTTCTTAAATTAAATTTGCATTCACAATTCTAACTGTGTGTGCCCAGTCTAAAGGGCCTTAAGTAGAACATTCATTGTAAAATTTAATACTTATTCTTGGTAGATTCCTTGATAAGTGTGGATGAAGGTAATAAGAAGACCAAGAGTTTCAAAATCCCATGTTGGAATAAGAATACAAGCAAAGGAATGTGCAAATACAATCTAGTAGTGTTAATGGCCAATTTGAGGGCTAGGAAAGATGTACTTTTAGATAAATAGTATTTATTCCATGTGTTTAAAGTTGGTGGAGCCTCTAAAAAGTTGGAGGAAGGCCTAAGGTAATGAATGACTCACAAAATAATGGCATAAAGACATAGTATTGAGTGGTTAGTAGATAAAGGAAGCAATGTACAATCACACTTATTTCTTGTGATTGTCAAGACCAACCTTGAGAAATAGTCATATTAGGAAAGAAAATCATAAGGAAGTTGTATTTATCATTGAGGGAGTGATGTTAGAATGTTTTGAATCCTTGAGAAACATGGGAAAATACTTATACAAATTTGATCAAGATGGCCTATTAACTATCCTACATACTTCCATAAAGAAGCCTAGAGAGAGTAAGGGTTTGTATGAAAATCCTTAAGTGAAAGAGGACGAGTTGATTTATTTGTATTACTGATTAGGAAAGGTGTAATCATAGTGAGATGATTGAAAATAATATTGAGTAAAATTCAAGGTGAAGGTGAAAAACAAAGTTGAGAATATTTTTTATAGCTTAAGCAAACAAGGAGTCTTAAAAATCCAAAAGTTGAAAATCTAGCAAGATGATGGATAAATGAGTAATGGAGCATTGATGTATGCTTGAGTAAGGTGTGTGGGTGTGTTGAAAGGTGGATGTAAGGATGAAATAGGTGGTAATCCATTAAACCCTTAATTTTTCTTTCAAACCCTAACTAGACCTACTTGAAACAAGGGAAAAGGAGAAAGTTGAATTGGGGAAGATGTATTTTGAGTTGAAGTAATATAAAGAAAATTGTAGGGTACTTTGTATCATATGGTCATCCTGTCATCAATTTAACATTTACCCTGGCTCAAAATAAATTCCTAATAATATCATTTAGTGTGTTTCACTATGTAGGGAATAGTGTTTAAGGAGATTGATCAATTCATTTAGTTTTGATGAAAGACTACTTCCTCCAAAGGCCTTAAAAGGCCATTTTTGGCCATTCTATAGATAATTAAACACCCTTTAGAAGTTTTTAGAGAAAATATAAAGTATATGAGGTTGATTTTATAGAGAATTGAAGATGTCTAAGTAAATTCAGGAAATTTTAGGAAATAAAATCTCATTTAGGAGCAATTTGTTTAAGAATGGGTTTTTTCAGGTGCAGGGAATGAAAGCTAAAATGGTAAAAGCTGACTTCTCTAGATGATTCCAGGATTTTTGGAAAGACTTAGGATGAAACAAAATAGGAATTGGAAGGATATTATAATAATTTATAAGGTGGAATAATCAACATTGATTCAAGGCTTAAATATTTCTTTAGGTACTGCAAAACTCTTCAATTGACCCTCTAAGTTCAAAATGAAATAGGACCTAAATTTCTAGTTGCAAGTAGAATTAGATTTTTAAAATAGTTTCATTGATAGTAAAATATGATTTGTAGTGTTTCGATGAAGTATGTAGGTCAAGAACATATAACTCATACTCAAATTTCATTCAAGGATTCATCCCTTATCTAGAGGAGGAAACCCATTTCCATGAGGAGAAACTTGAGAAAAAAGGTGTCTATGTACCATAAGCATGCTTACACCCAAGTTTCAACTTGGTCAATAAATTGAATTGTGAAGGATTCATGTCATATTTAAAGGTGAAATGTTGAGCTCAAGAAGTGATTTGATGATCATCATATCCTGACTTTGTCATTGTACTCAAATATCTCTAAAGAACAAGCTAAAATGAGCTAGTCATGCCACCGAGGTATCCACAACCATCATGTGTGACGTATTAAGGAATCTTCTATATCCATGAGATACATATGAGCAAAGACACATATGAGAATCTTGAATTTAATTCTATGAAAGGATGATTTTAGAGCCAGGAAAGGTGAAGGGATGATCTTTATATGGAGCACCCTATTTTTTAGAAGAATGAGCTCAATCATCTGAGTTCACTTAATGAAATTCACTTTGTACTATTTGTAAAATCTCATTCAACACCTAGTAGTGTTATCAAACCTTAAGGAGGAGGCACATCATAATCACCTCATTTTTTCCATAGGATAGGAATCCCATTTAGGGAGTAATCCTCTATCTATAAATTGAGGATCTCATTTTAGTAAGAAGTAGACAAGCATCATAGAGCTAATTCATGGTCACTAAAGTGAATTATGGACCAAATTTCAAAATTGGTACCAATTCAAGCAGTGGTAGGGCCAAAATCCAATCCATAATGTCAAAAAACCTACAAAATGACTCTATGTTTTCCCAAAACAAAGACCGACTACAATATATATGGCCTGAAAGTTTTAGGTCATTGTTGAAATTCTTAAAATGAGTAAGTACTGACCAGATTAGATTTGGAAAAACTATCTTCTAGATTATAACTATCCGAGCTACGAGACCCTTCCATTATGTGCAGAGTGATCCTAATTTCTTATATTTACTAAAATAAATTTAACATTTATTATTTTTTATACTTAACATTTATTTTACTAAATATGCCTCCTTCAAACCCTCCTAAACTTCATATAGCTCAAAACGTGTATGCGTTTCATAGCACTAGAAATGTGTACGGGCTATAACGTGTACACGTTTTAGGTTCATGAATTACCGATCCTAAGAAAACATACCGCAATCACGTTATTATAAAACACGTACACATTTCACTCATTTTTACTTTTGTGCTCACTTTTTTTCCCTAGATTGATGTATTTACCCATCATATAAATGTCAATATGAAGAGAAGCAAATATTTTAGGATCATTATTTACGTATCCAAATTTTATTTTTCACACAAATTTGAATATTCATTAAAGGAATGCAACAAAATAAAATGAATAGTAATTTATTCTAAGACTTCCAATTGAAATCTTGGACCAAGTTAATTATAGATCACATAAAATATATAATATGTAAAGAATAATACATGGTCAATATCACACACACTAGTTATGCTAAAAGATTTAGAATAAATAGAACAAACTTTAAGAAAATCAAATCTATCACTAATGAGGAAAGAGTTAATCCCTAAAGGATACAAACAATGTAGTATCAACATACATGGAAACACTAGGTTAGGTAGAAGCCAAGTTAGATTAGTCAAAATATAGAATGTGGAAAGGGGTTTATACTATAATGTACTACAACTAGATTATATTGTATTTAAAGTAGTTCACATATAAATTAATAAATCAGACTTAATTACTTTGTATTATTCTAGATCAACATAGAACAATTATAATAGATGCAGAAACATATTAACAATAAGTTGACAAATGCACAAGATAAAAATCAAGAAACATAGAACTTCATATGGACAACTTTATTAATCATGTAAATGAAATAATAGAATGTCCTAACAATAAGGTGACAAAAACAAGATAAAAATCAAGTAAAACATAGAACTTCAATTACAATATTTCTTGATGGCAAAACTAGAACCATATTAATATTGATCTAGAAAATGTTAGATAGTGTGGAATTGATTTAATGACTATATTCGTGTATTTTAGGGTTATAAAAACCTAGCTCATTTTTTTATATATTTGTTTTAAGTTATTAGAGAACTAATATCCTTTCTTGAAACCCAAATTTGATTCTAACACCTTGCAAAACCATAAAAAGCGGATGGCGTTAATGAGGGCTTATGTTATCTCTCCATTACTATTACCTCTTATGATTTTGAATAGTTTTAAAAATATGAAATATTATATAATATAATACATCTAATAACCCAATTCACTATGAAAACTTACATGCGTTCAATGTTATAATGAATGCAACAAATAAATGTTGGATGCTCTTCTATGAATACTTGGAATCAAATTTATGCAAAGGAATATTCTTAGAGTGAAATGGGATGTATATTGATATTTACAACTTCAATAGAATGAATATGATTGAAGTATTAATTGAATTCTAAATATAATAATACATTTTCTATTTTTAGATATTTTGAATTCTAATTAGGACTCTATAATAGGGAATAAGATGAATAAATACTTGAACACAAGGAAATTCTCTAGTAAATAGAAAACACAAAATATGTATTGACAAAGGCACTTATCGCAGATTTTATTGCCTACATGGAGGAGTATAATGTGTTACCACAAATCATTTATAGCATAATCACATTTATGGATAATTCCCATCTAGAGATTTTTGAATTCTAAAAGATTGGTTCTCATGGACACTTACCAATGATGAATTATAAAGCAATCACATGGGAATTCCTAAAAATGGCTACACTTTTATCCAAAGTGAGAAAACCTACATGCAATTAAATTGTTTGAGGTATATGGCCCTCCACAAATCATTCAAAAAATATCGATTTGTGCTCATGGATGAATGGCCCATCCTAAGATATGGATTTCATATTCAAAAAGTTCCGGACCTCCAATGATCTTGTAAAATAACATAGTTTAAACATTTATAAAATTTTATCGAAAATGATAAATACCCACATGTACAAATGATCCAACACAGGCCCTAACAAAGGAGTAAGCAAACATATCGATTCATTGTGCCCACAATTAAATTGAATGAGCGTCGAAACATACGATTTAGATTACAACCTAAAACTGAGTGTTAACAGTTTTTTATCTAAGACTCGAAAAGAAGTTAACACACCAGCATGTTAAACCGACCAACATATCTGCGATAGTGAAGAAAGGATGACAGCATAACCATTCCATTCATTGTGATAATGAATAGGTGATTAAGAGCCAAGCATACGATTTAGACAACCTAAAATGATGCCCATGATATCTAGTGAGCCATGAAACACCAGCTGATTTTAAATACCCACATATGGGGAATCATGGTGATAAGTATAAAAGTTATGACCATACTACATTCCACATGTTGATACCAATGCGTATATGATTACGAAGCATTAGATTGAGCAGAAAAGCGATTCATTCTTAGTGCATGTCACTCTGTTTTGTTAATTACAATCATGTAATAGAAAACTGTAAGTATTTATACAAATTCCTATTTATGTAGCAATACTGAATTATGTGTATATCTCTTGTCTTCTATATTGCAACAAGTGTGATTACGGTATATATTGTATTAATTGAAATGTTAGAGATTCAGTTAATTTTCATCCATTATGGGAACCCTAAATTTTGTTAATAAATCATTTTAGTGTGTAATATGGTTTTAACTGCTAAGTAATTTATAGTAAATTCCTACAATTGAGATTGGTATCGTATATCTAGGATGTTTCTATATGTAGTAAGTGTACTTTCCAAGTGCATATATATATTTCAAACATGAAATGTAGAGAATTGGGTGTTTCATAACGTAAATGATTAATAAAAGTATTCTAAGTAATAAACATTTTAGGAATATGGTTGTACATGAAAATACATGAAGCAATATGTATATATATTTTATGCATTGAGCATTGTTCACAAGTGAAGTATCATCTCATACATAAAGGAATGATTTGGTCATGTTTTACAATATCAAATCTTCAATACATCAATGCATAACATTTGACCATGTTAGTTTCTCGTTAAGTGCTTAATCCAAAAGTATTCTAAGGTACATACATATCCAAATGAATGTACTTGTCATAAATACATGAATCAATATGTATATAACTCATGCCTATTGTCCATAACTACAGTCTTGATACAACTCAAAGGGTTAACCATACTAATTACATTGTATGGCATAATAGTGGATTGTTGAAAATGTTAGTTTTGTTAAGTCGCTTGCTAATAAAACACAATTGTCAATGAATGCTTTATTTGCTACAAGATATAATATGTTAACCTACTATAATTATACATGTCTTTTTTGTTGACAATGTATAAGAACATTTAATATCATAAAACACAATATGCTCCCTCTTTGCTAAAGAAATTGTAACCATACCAAAATCCATTAATTATATGATAAATAGTAGCTTGTGCTTGGTCACACACATCACTTATCTAAACATTACTTTGATGTTAAGATTGGATACCATTGTTTTGAATATGTTTTATAAATACTTTAAAATGTTGGTTTTGTTGAGCCACTAATTCAATCACCATATTGTTGGTTCATTCTAATTATATATTTGATTACTTCGAATGAGGTCATGGATCTTATGTTTTAAATTTATGTATGTTTGAAGAACTTCACGAGACACTATGATAATCTCATTATTCACTAGTGTCATAATTATCATGCAAAGACCTTAATGGATCCAATTCTCTAATAGCATATAAAGTAATCAAATTGCATTCAATCAATATATTAATCACCATTCTTTGGACTCTCATTTAACCTTGAGAATTGCTTACACTGTCCTTTGATGATGGACACCAGGCTGAGCCTTGTCTTGATATATTTGGTTCTCTTCAACTACATTTGTCTACATCCTTCTGTTGGACTCTCATTTAACCTTGATGAATGATGCTTACACTTCCTTATCCTTGAGGTAAGGCCCTAGCTTGATTGTTACGTTGGTTTTTCAACTACATGTCAAATTATTGACCTCATCTTAGCTATTGGAAATGATTTATCACTACTCTTGGCATTGAATTTTTTCATTACTTGAAATTTCTCTCTGTATAAGGTATGTGTGATGATCCTATATTTAAGATTTTTTACCTTTAAAATATTGATCTTAATCACTTCTAACTACATAAAATACATGTCATTGAGATATAATTGGTAGCCATTGAAAAATACTATTCATTTGATAGTGTAAGATATCTTTGAGAAAATAGGCTTTGGAGTTCAATTTCAAGAAACTTGTGAGCCATTTTTTTGAACAATAAATTTGAATCAACTAAGAACATACTCACTTATAGTCTCATTACTACCTCATATTAGTTTAGAAGTTATTGTAAATATAACCTAAATGTTAATGTTGACTAAAAATTGTGTGCAAAACAAATCATTAACTAGGGTGTAGGCATGTCATATTGTGTGCAAAAAAATCATCAACTAGGGTGTAGGCATGTCATAGAACTAGTCAAGAGAATAGTCCTTCAAATTTTAGGTAGGTACCTTAGTCAACAATTTAGCATGTAAAAAGTATACATAAGAGGAAAAAATGATGTAAGGTGTTGAGATGGATCTTCTTTTCATTATATATTTCAAACTGTAGAGCCACAAACTATACTGGAAATGGGTAAGCAAGAACTTCATAAACCAAAGGGTGAGTTTAATATACCAATAGATGTGATCCTATTACATATATTTTTCATAACTATGGTTTGATTGATATCACATCTTATCTCCTCTTTATGCACATGCATTCATGAGGTATATTGAAATTGATACAGGACACACATATCGTTACACACTAATAGGTACTTTTCCCCTTAGATTATTCTCTTGGGGGCATCCCTCCACACTATACATGTGTTATTGTTTCATTATTGTTCATTTCTAATTCCTCATTACACTTGATTACATATATTTTTTATGTGTTATTTTTTGAACTAATAATACTAACACGTGTCTTTTGTAGCGTTGACATATCTTACTTCATGTGATCTTTTATTACTTACATTGATCTTATCAATGTTTGATGTTATTGTTTGCTATACATGTTTTTTAGTTGATTATTTCACTACTTTTCTACTTCATTGTATGTTGCATGCATGCCTTTCTTGTCTTATGACACCATGGGTGTCCCATGTTTTTGGCTCTATGCCTTCTTGTGTGACATTCATTCTCTTGCAGGTGACCTAGGTGGCTTGATTGTCTTGTGACAATGTGAGTGTCCCATGTTTACATCTTTAAGCCTCAATGTAACTCTACTTTATATGCTTTTGCTTATGATTTCTCACTTGATCGATGTTTTCTCTATATACTAGTTCTATTACATCAGCATTGTCCTTACTACTATTGTTCTTGTTGTTATCACCACTATTTCTACTCTTGTTGCTATGTTCATTTGTATCTTTACATGACATGGTTTCCATTGTGTTCAACCCCTTTTTATAGGTATAAGTTCTCCAAGGTGGCCACTTCATCATCCTACACTCTCTTACATATTCTCATACACAATGCATGGGTACACATCTCTTCTTTTGAGCTAAACACTCAAATGATTTTTCCAGTGTGCCTTAAAAGAGTGCGCATTCATCGAGGTATATTCTCAATTTAAAAGAAAAATCACATGTTCAGACACAAGTTTTAACAAGGAAAAAATACTCAAAAAAAAACTCTAAATATCAAATTTTGGCAGAAAACACATATGGTCAAAACCATACATAAAGATCAAGATTGTACAAATGATATTGACCGTACTATAAATTTTTTCCCTAGAGGAAAACAACCATATTTTTCTATAGTTTCATATTTCTCAACATGGATTCAGGCTTTTGGGACAATCTTAGACTTAGTTGGAACAATTCAGATCAATTTACAAGGGACGTGAATATTTCACTCCACTTCAATACGCAGTCTGGTTACAACTTACAGGTGTTTTAGGGGCATGTGTTTACTTCTCCATTGATATTTTAGCATATTACACACTCTTATTCAGAAACACAACACACATGAAGAGCATGGGGGCACTCATTCTCATTATACCTTGTGTTTATATACTCAAATATTGGGCTTAGATCCATCTATAGTGGTGTGTTTTGTCAGGTTGTGGAAAATATGGAAGTGACTAAGTTCTTTGTATGTTATCTTTCCTCTCCTTATTATCAAAGGGGAAGATATTAGAGTTACTAAATACTTTGATACATAGTCTCTTTCCTTCACAGGGTACATTTGTACCTCTCTCTTCTCCTCTCTCTACCTTTCATTCGGTGTTGGGTTGCATGCACCCAATACTCTAGTTTCTCCTTCAACACAATTGGGGACTGATCAACCCATCAACAATCAAAATTTCCAAATCTCCATATGTAAGAAAGGAATGAGAAGCTCTTCCCTTCATAAAACAAACATGTACATTGTTTCCATGTTTTACATCTCTTCATTTCACTTTATGCAATTTCAAATTCTATAGTTACTATTGAGTTACAGTTCAATTTTCACTATGGACATTGACTACACTTTGTGTTGCATGTTTCATCATGAAGTGTATCAACAACAACACAATTAGACAACAAAAACTTAGCGTGAAGAAAAAGTGTGTCTAAATACTCGTGTATCTTCTCCTTTAAGCATGTAATTTTTAGAAATAGTTCAAAGTGGATTCATGGGAAAACCCCATTCTAAACATTGAATACAACACTTCAATTGAGTTGGGGTGAACGGAAGATTGAATAAGAACATGCACCAAAATAGCTTAATATATACTAAAAATACATTTGTAATCCTGATATTATTCGTGAATGTGCTCATTGCATGAAACCCACAGAGAAATGATAAAAAACCACTAAAATTTGAGATTACTTAATGAACCACTTGGTGATTCAAAATAGGGAACAATATAGAATGAGAAAAAAACTCAAAACCATCAAAGACACCATGTTTTCATTGTAGAATGACATCATAGGTTTGATGAGCTCCAACATGTTCACCTTCATGGTATAGAATGTTGAAAAATATGGATGAATAATAAGAGTTAATGGGATAATTGAATAGAGTAATGGTGTGTAGTTGGATATGATGAAAGAGGAAGGTAGAGTGATAGGGAAAAAATGATTGAAGCTTGATGCGTTTAGGTTTACCTATATATGTTAGTTTGTCTATGTGCCAGGTCAAACCATGCATATTTTTAGGCGAGAAGGTTTAGCCGCTAGTTCATCGTCCAAATTTTAGGTCTACCACATGACACTAAAGTGGTGCTGAGGTGAGAAGTCCACTTTTTTAAAATTACAAGAAAATATTTAACGTGATATGTCAATTTTAGTTGTCCTTTTTACCACTATTGTTTCTCGGTACACCCCTAAAGTTAAGGTGCTCAACAACGAATGCCCTAATAACACTTGTTTTACTACCTCAAATCAAATATACTTAATATATGTGTTTTATAATTACTTCATGGGTATCCATGATCAGTTCTTTGTGATAATATTTCAGTTAAGTATGTAAGGTAAGTTTTCCATTTTGACCAATTCATGGCTATTTGAAATTTAGATATTTACTATTAGAACTACCCATCATATTAATATTAAAAAATATATATAAGAGTTACAAAAGCAGGGCCGACTGGAAAACTCACGGTCCTCCAAAAATAAGACATAGGGACCAAAAAATTCCCAAAGGGAAGATAAAACACACTACAAGGGAAAACAAAAGAATTACAAAAAACCAGAGAGCACTAAGCAAAAATTGTTGCTCTAAGAGGAGGAAGAGGATCATCTCTGGGAGGGATGAAATCTCTAATTGACAGCTCTACTGATGGGGGATTAACCTTCCATCCATCTTGATCTAGCATATTCATCTAATAAGGCACCATAATTCCCCAACCAAGGGGCGGAGAGCCAACAAAAATATACACTCTAGGTAGGGGAGAAGCCCAAATCGAATATCCTACCACAACCTTCCCTCACGGAGAAGGACTTCAGCCTAGCCCAAAAGAAAAGGGAGCTGAAGGGCGACCCTGGGAAGAGGCGGAGTGGTGGCTGCAAGAGTGGCTTCTATGATGTAGTCCTTGCCAAGGTGGCTGGTGAGGAGAAGATGGCTGAGGTGGTGGTAGGAAAGGGTCAAGAGGGACCCAACTCATCATGCAAGGATAAGTCCCCTAGTGTGCAAGAAAATCCTAAAAATGAGAAAAATCCAAGATAACCTTTTCAACTTGATCTTGAATCTACATGTGCATAGTAGAAAAAATAGTCACTTTATCATTAGTGGAGAATAAAGCAACTGTTTGATCATTCTAGAATATCATAGTATTACGAGCTTTCCAAATATGAAATAGAATACAAGCTCTAAACAAATGCCATAGAGTATAAATATAATTGGGCCAAGGACTGAAATCTTCAAACAAAGCCAAATGCCAATGCAAGAATTCGGGGTGGTAGGGTTTAAATAACATATGAATCTAGGACCAAACGATTTTCACATGGGAACAAGACCAGAAAAAATGCTTAAAAGAGTCGAGTTAAGAGAATAAAGGGAATTTCAGATTGGGGATGTTGATGTGACTAACACACTCGTCAATAAGAAGTCCCTGATAGATAAGGCACCAAATAAAATGGTTAACTTTACGCTCAAGTAAGGGGTGTAGACACCAAATTTGGGTCTTACGACTCCCTTTACCCCGTATCTCGTCCCGCAACCTAACCCTACCTCACCACCTAAAACCTTACACACTGAATTATTTATTAATTACCTTATAATTAATAAATCCACATCTCCAACCATGCCACCTCACCTCACCACCTCACTTATGACCTAGCCCTAACCCTAAACTAACCTAATTAAGACCTATGACTTGGTCCAAACCCACACCCATGACTTACCACTCCTCACCCACATCAAAATGAGCCTAACAATTACTTGACCAGGCCCACAACTGACCCCTCGAGAGAAAAGGAGGGAAATTTGGCTATTTTTAGTAAAAATAGCCAACTTTGACTTGACCGATGCTGGTCCTTACTCGACCGCCGTCGGTTATGCAACTGCCATCGGTTCCCTATAAATGACCGACCCCAACAAAAATGCAAAGATCCAGATTCATTTACAAAAAAGAGACAAGGGAGAAGGAGAAAAAGGAGTTTGTAGAGAGGAGAATTGAGGACAAGACTGTAACTAATCAACGAGATCATGGTCACATTCATCCAAGCATTGGGAGAGTTAGAAGATAGCTTCATCAGCTCACTTTCGATTGTCAGATCATCCCACTAGAGCTTTGCCTTTGTCACCGCATTCCTCGGACCTATATCCTCATTAGAAATTAGTAGTCCTTCCTAGACAAAAAGGAGTTCTTCACAATCAGTCTGATCTCTCTACGGTACGCGCACACCCTCCCAACACTCAACAGGTATTCCTCCTAGCCCTAACCCCTTACTTGTTTCTCAAGAGAATGAACAGATAGAAGTAACTCTATTCTGGAACTAGAAATTCTGTGCGAAACATTTTGGCACGCCTAGGGGGACCCTATTCAGGTTTCTTTCTTTCTTACTTGTTTTCATATAGGAAGCACACTTGCTGTTTCTTTCTTCTAAAATATTCACATAATATTTTGTCATTTTGGTAAAATAATTTTTTTTTCTTTCACATCTTTGCATTAGTGAAAGTCATCTTCTTTTCTTCATCGAATATCATTTTTGATTTGGGTTTAAAACATGTGCATCACATTCTTGCTTGTTGTTTTTAATTCTAGTGAACGTAGATTAAGTAACAGGTCATACACGTGGGGGTGATATCTATGGTATTGATGAGAAATTAATCTTACTCTCACTACACAACACATACCAAATCACATCATAATCTACACAACATTTCAAACATCCCCCCCTTTCCTGTGGTATTCCTCCACCCGATTGAGGTAGCCTTACAAGCCAAAACAAACTTGACATCTCCCTTAGGTCTTTCATTTAGGATTGACATCATCTGGTGTCTAAGGCATAAGCCCAAAAGTGATGAAAATCAATCCTAGGTTTAGTCTCTTGATTTGCTTGTGCATCTTGCTTGTTTTCTGTTTTTCTTTCAATTTTGTTTCTCTATTATACCTTGTCTCAGTTATCACTTTAGATAGTTTGGTGGGTATACTAAGCCTTGTTATCCCCAAACTAGCAGCCTCTTATATTCTCTCTTTTCCTTCACAGTGACCGGCACCGGTCCTATTCTACTGACATCGGTTACCTGACCGACGGTGGTTAAGTTGGACCGATATCGGTTACTAGACCGATATCGATTACTGTGTTTTACAATTCCTGACAAACCAGTAACCTACCAATTCGAACATTTTGTTGTGTTTTATGTTCCTGGTTGACTAATTCTCTGTTGTATCCTCTTGTCCATGGTTGTTATCTCCCGGCAACAAGCCGTAGCCATGGTTTCACATGCTTGTTCCATGTCTTTACCTGAGTCACCCCCTTCGCATCCTATGGGGAATCCTACAGACACCAATGCTTTTCCCAAGATCTCTGTTGGAGATCCAGATTTTGCTAAATTTTTGGATGCTAATCTTGGCATCGTACCATATTATTTGTCTCATACCCTTGACCATACAGCTGATGGTCAACTCCTCTTGGGTATTCCTATTAGTATAGCCTCCCACTTAGCTCCTTCCCCACCTAATAACTCTGCCTCACTATCTTCTTCCTTAGCCCCATCTCCCAGATCAGTGGATTCGATGGTCCATACTGAACTAATTGGATTTCCTCTAGTTAATCTAGGGCCCCACATATCACTACCGTCCACTTCCCCTACCTCATCTCTCTTGCAGGTTGCCTCTTTCATAACTTGTTCTCTACCACCTATTCACACGAGCTTTCCCTCTCAAGTTCCGCCCACCTTTTCATTTCCGCAACCTCATCTGGTGGCCTCAACATCTTATATAGGACATCCTTATTTGGTCACCCCAACACATTCATCATCGATACCTTATCAACATTTAATCCCACCATTGTCTAGTAGCGGCTCTTGGCCTAATCCTCCCTTGTTTATAATGATAGCACCATCATCTAACCCAACCAATGATTTAATTAAATAGATGATGAACAAGATGCAAAATCTTGAGGCTTTTGTTTCATGAAACCGTAACACCCTGACATACGAGCCAGTTTTTCGGGAGCCTATTCACCCTTCTATCCCCCTTCAAACATATCCTCCTCAATGGGAATTACCAAAATTTACTCGTTTTAATAGTGAGAAGGACCCTCAACAACACTTGTGATCATTTAGACATGCCTGTTATCTGATTGCTCATCAAGATGCCTTACTACTCTGTACCTTCCCCATGTCCTTTTCAAGACCTACCTTGGAGTGGTACAGTGCTTTATCCCAGCACTCAATCTTCTCCTTTAACCAGTTGGCCCAATATTTCTTGGATCACTTCTCCATCAATATTTCCAAGAAAATATCCATTACCAATCTCTATGCCATCCAACAATTTGAAGAAGAGTCTATCGCAGATTTCATTGGACAATGGCAGGGCCTCATCAACCAACTTACTTGTGCCTTACCTCAGGCCTAGCTCATCAAACTCTTTATGCAGACCTATGCTAAACACATTTCTCCCACCCTTGAAATTCAAACTTTTCACACCTTTGATGATGCCTTTACTATGGCTCGGAAACTAGAGGTTCAGGCCTTAGAGGAGGAGAAATTGAAGTTGCGTAACAAAAACTCAAATTTCTAAACCCAGGACTCCATGAACAAAACCAACACCACCAACTCTCACGCATCGGATGCTTCAAAATCAAAAGGAGTTGTACATGTGGTAACGGTAAAATATCAAGCACCGTCTTATACCTAGCCAAAATCCACCTATAAGTATAAAGTCGAGCCCATCTAGTACACTCCCTTGGGATAAACTTATGAAGTGATCTTGGAAAAATTGCTTAAAGAAAGAGCTATCACCTTGCCTCCTGTTAAACCTCACTCTGGGTTTGATTCCATCTGCGCTATACCTTCTTGGTATAAAGAGAATGATTTTTGTAACTTCCATCGCGTGAAGGGACACAGCCACGAAAGCTACAAGATGTTGAAAAACATAGTGCAGGAAATGGTTGATGAAGGGGATATAACCCTCGATAATCCTAATGCCCCTGCTAATTGAAACTTAAAAATCTTCAACAACCATTTCCAAATCATTCCTCTAATAGTAATACAAACCAAGAAACCTTAGCCGAGGGAAAGAGTGTGCATGAGATCCACGTGGTTTTCAACTCCCAACCAAGGGCTTCCATTGAAGAAATTCTGAATCAAGCCTCTTCACCGATGCAGGAGTCCCCGCCCCATTCTCCTTCATCAGGATAAGAGGATAGCCCCACTATTCCTTTACCCATAAAGGAACCAACTTCCCAGAGTTCTCTTCTCACATAAGAGCCTTCTTACACCACATCCCTGCAAGACTATGAGTGGATGTTATCCAACTTATCTATTGCCCAAACATCTCCTTCCACCGCTCTTGCTGTAAAAGAAGAAGGATCGCCACTTTTTTTGTCATCCTTAGAAGAGAAACCCCTCAAGCCTACGTCACCAAATTCCATAATCATGACAGATCCTCTAGAACATGCCCTCCTCCCTATCAGTTATTCATCGCCTAAATCTTTCCAGTGACCGTTTGACCCCTTAACACCCATTGATACAGCGCCTCATTCGCCCCCTATATCACACCCATAGTGGATTGGAATCACAACCCACTTCTCTTCCATATCAAAATGCCCGTCCATAAGTGAAAATTTTCATCCTCCAAAAGATAGACTACTCTTATGGGCATGTTGGAGAACACCATGCTCTACTCAAATGCAAATGACTAATCCGGACACCCCTGCCATTTACCTGAAGTTTTTACAAAAACTCAAAATGCCTATATTCTCACCTCCACTCCCCTCATCTCCACCGAATACCTCATCAACCTCTACCAAGCTAACCAAACCTTCCCATTTTCTTGGGACTTTACAAATACCCAGCCTGACGCACCCACCTAAACGGTTAGACTTATCCAAAAATAAAGTCTGTCGATCCACCTAGGAGATAGGCCCCATCTCCTCGAGTCCAATCTATGTCTCTGCCACACCTAAAACCCTTGCCCCTGATCACACCGGTATAGTAGGCACGGCTTTAACCCTCACCGTCACACCTACCTTCTCTATTGGGGCCTCACCCCTCCACCTTGCCTTAATACACCATGCCTCCCACGTCTTCTTTAACACAACCAGCACCTTCTACACCCATATAGAAATCCACAAGAATCTCAACACCGTCGCCCCAAGTATCTTACCTACCTACCAACCCTAAGCAAACTTGATCATTGAAGGACTTGTTTGCTACCACTCCTATTTCCCCATGGTTGTTTCCTACCACCACGTCATTTGTGGCCTCATCATCTAATCAACTCAACATGACTTCTGCATAGAATAAGCCATACATAGTTAAAAATGATCATCAAAATCCCTTTCCTAAACCACCACACATATGAACCACTCATACCCAACCATTACCAAAACAATCGATAACCTCACCCACTCAATCAATAGCCTCATCTTCATTCGACCCACTCAAAGGATCTTACGCCAAGATCCTTGATATGCTGATAGAGGATGCGACCATTTCCCTACCCCCACTCGGACCCTATGATCCATCTAAACCTCGACGTATAGGTTATGATGAATCTAAAATATGTGCCTACCACCACACACCAGGACACAATGTAGAAGAATACAAAGCTTTGAAAGCCATCCTTTGCTAGTCGCCTATATCGGATAGAAAATCTTAGAAAGATGACTTACAGAAGAAAAATCCCCTAGCTTCGATCCCTTCTCCTACACCACCTATCCCCACCTCACCAAAATCTATCATCATTACAACCCTTCCTCTCAAGAACAATGACTTATCCCTACCATCTTCCTCCTCTCATATTCATGAGATCAATATGATTAGCATTGCTACTCGAGGTCAGAAAAACAATGGAAAAGCCAAAGAAAGCATACCTACAGCCTCTCTTTCTTCTTCTGCCATCCCAATCACACCAACACCTACAGTGGTTATTCATGGACCTACCTATCCAGTCTCTAATGGAGCTCTCCCATCGTACCATGATCAAACAACTTCACCAATGTCCTATAAAAATGACACTTTATGATCTCATTCAAACATTTGAATCTCATTGACAAGCTCTTATTGAGATCCTCCAAGGGATAGAGGTCCTACCTGACGAAACCTTACCCATTGCCTCCATCTTCACACCCAACCATGTTGCCTCTCTCACCAAACAACCTACCTCCACAACCACCTTTGTCCCTGTACAACAATTTGCTGCTGTCAGTTTTTCCAAAAGAAGAAATTGTCGTCTTTAGTGCAAAAGATCCTGACCCTGCTCTTTTCATCTCAGCTTACGTCCAGGACATCCAGGTACATCGTGTTATGATCGACGGGGGTGCTAGCCTAAACATAATCTCTTCTAAAGCCTTCCAACAGATGAATATCCATCCTAGTTGCATGTGTACCAACCCCACCATGTTGCGTTCATTCAATGATGCTATTACTTCTACCCTAGGCACCATGATCCTTAACATTTGTGTAGGGCCACGTACCTTACCCGAACTCTTCTATATCCTTGAGGGATAATTCTAATACAACATGTTGTTAGGCCGCCCTTGGATCCAGGCTATGGGATGCATTCCCTCCACCTTACATGGATGCATTCCCTCCACCTTACATAGATGCATAAAATTCAAGTATGAGGGGAAGTCATACACCGTCACATCTGACACTTCCCCCTTCAAAACCTGTAATATGTTATACCGCCCTAATGATGTGCTTGTACCAGTCAAGACACCCATTGATCGAACCCAACCATCTACTTCGACCATGCCTGAACCATCCACCTTAGTCGCACCCACACCTTCGACCCATGCAACCACCGACATGAATACCTCTTCCTTACCTACGGACAACATCCCAACCTCGGATCCCTTGGTAGGTGTCTTTCAACGCCTTATGCTAGGGGATTACCACCTATACAACGTTAGCACCTTCCATACCCCACAAGAGTATGGACAATTACATGCACATCCTACTTACGACCGTCGTGTGGGGGAGGTGATCTCCTATGGACCACCTAATTGCCACACCAACCTAATGTATGGGGGTGTCGAAGCATCCTATATCGCCCCTGAACCTCCCCTTGGTGTGGTTCCCTTCCAGTCTGATTTTCAATATCTAACCAACCGTCGTTTCGCCCTCACCTTCATGACGTGTTGTGCTTGGAAAGGTTTTAGTTTCAGTCTTTATGAGCAAGGACGACATACGGTTATTCCCATAACAACATGCAAACACAAATATTGTAGTGGTCTTGGGTTTTTTGACCCCCCTACACTGAAGAAACCTCATGTCAATTGTATCCAAGAAGACGAAAAAGTCACCCATTCTGAACAATCATCACCCATTTTACCATCTTCACCCGTGGAGTCGATAGACCCGGAATCTATCCCTCCTAACTTTTTTTTCATGAATGCTATCTTCCTAGGTCCTCTCACTTATCAACGTGATGGTGAGGACCCATCTTCTCTCCCCCTTTTACATCCAGACATGATCAAAGAAGACCTGCCTTCGATTAATGTTGTGGAGTGCCAGGATGATGACTCCATCCTCACCTACCTTGGTGCGGATGACTCTTATATTCAACGTGCCTTACCATCTGACACCCAAACCATGTTGAATGAGTCAACTATAGAAATCAACATCCACATGGAGGATGATCCTCACATTGTAAAGATTAGACAATCTCTTGATGCATCAGAACAAGCTGCCTTCACTACCTTTCTCTGTGCCCGCAATCAAGCTTTCACTTGGTCCTATGCCGACATGCCAGGAATCGATCCTAACATTGTTGTCCATAACATCACTCTGAAACTAGACTCCAAACCAGTTAAACAAAAGTTGAGAAAAATACATCCACATATTGCTCTCTTAGTTAAAGAAGAGCTTCAATGACTCCTTTCTGTTTCTTTCATCTTTCCTATTGACTATCCGCAATGGATTTCTAATGTTGTCCCTGTCACTAAAGCAACGGGGGGACTTCGGATATGTATGGATTTCTGGGATCTTAACCTCACTTGCCCAAAGGATGACTTCCCCCTACCTAGCATTGATCAACTTGTTGATCTCACTGCGGGCCATGAGATGCTTTCTCTCATGGATGGTTTCTCAGGATATAATCAAATTTTAGTATCCCTAGCCGATCAACATAAAACCACCTTCATTACCCCCTGGGGCATCTTCTACCATCATGTCATGCCATGTGGCCTTAAGAATGCTGGTGCAACCTATCAACGGGCTATGACTTACATATTTCATGACATTATGCACACTATCCTTGAGGATTATGTCGATGATCTTCTTGGAAAATCCAAACATCGCAGTGAACATCTCGATGTTTTAACCATTAATTTTGACCGCCTGTTACAATATTGTGTTCACCTTCAGCCAAAGAAATGTGTCTTTGGTGTCCTTTTAGGAAAACTCCTTGGATTTATCATCTCTTTGTGTGGCATTGAGGTCAACCCCGCTAAAGTCAAAGCTATTTTAGAAATGCCCCCACCCACTAACCTAAAACAATTACGTAGTTTGTAGGGAAAACTCCAATCTATCCATCGTTTCATCTCACAACTCTCAGATCGATGTCTTTGCATGGCATTGAGGTCAACCCCGCTAAATTTGCAGCCACCCATGCTTATCCCACCTCAGGACAATCGCCCTTTCTACCTTTACCTTTCTGCCACCGACCATGCTGTAGGAGCCATGCTCGCACATCGTGACTCCAAGCATCAAGAACAAGTAGTTTATTACATAAGCCGTACTCTTGTGGATTACAAAACTAGGTATACACATGTCGAAAAGTTGTGCCTATCCCTATCATTTGTGGCCACCAAACTCCGACATTACCTCCTGAATCACAAAACTTTTGTC
Organism: Taxus chinensis; assembly: GCA_019776745.2. Taxonomy (NCBI): domain Eukaryota; kingdom Viridiplantae; phylum Streptophyta; class Pinopsida; order Cupressales; family Taxaceae; genus Taxus; species Taxus chinensis. Next base: position 163,249,199 of record CM034150.1, read on the forward strand.
ATCACCAACGCTGACCCCATACATTATATGTACACCAAACCTCATCTAAACCAATGCATCGCTCGATGGCTTATGCTCCTCGCCAACCTCAACCTTGAGTTTGTACACCAGAAATCAGTCAAAGGAAAAACTATCGCAGACCAACTCAAGGAAGCCCCTTTACCTGGGGAACAATTTACCAATTTTACTTTCCCTGATGAACTCATCGCAACTCTTTCGCTCAATGATACGTCTTATCCGATGACTCTCTTATTCGATGGATCTAAATGCCAACGTGGCAGAGGGGTGAGCATTGTTCTCATTCCTTTTGAAGGTGAACCTATGCCTTTTTCATTCAGGCTCGATTTCCCCTGCACTTACAATATAGTGGAATACGAGGCCCTTGTTTTGGGTCTCCACGTTGCATTACACTTAGGTGTGAAGTCTATTCACATTTTTGGTGACTATCAATTGGTAGTAAATCAAGTCACTAGCATCTACCAATGTAAAAATGAGGAACTTTAAAAGTACAAATGTTACGTAGATTCACTTTTGACCTTATTTACCCATTATAATATCCAAACCGTTCCATGCTCAACTAAAAAATTTACAGATACTATGGCTTGCTTGGCCTCAAAAATTCCTACATCACCATCTGATTCTGACATATTTGTCTTGGTCGAACAACTCTTTGCCCCATCTTACTTAGTCCCAGATGTTAATATGGTAAATAATGCATCTTCTGACTCACAGGATACCTGGTATCACCAATTTCATGACTACCTTACAAACTCTGTTCTCCCACCTAACCTTAATAGTAATGGCAAACGTGATTTTCTTAAAGGTGTTTCTTGTTATGTCATCATGGGGGGACTCCTCTTTAAATGTGGCTTCGATGGTATCCTCCTTCGATGTCTAACCAACACCGAAGTCACTCATACCATCCAAAAAATCCATGACGGAATTTGTGGTGGGCACTTTAGTGGCTTTGCCATGGCCAAGCGGATCCTTCGCCTAGGATATTATTGGCCTACTCTTAATAAAGACTGCTATGAATATGTTAAGCATTGTGTTATGTGTCAACAAGCATGCTAACCTACAACATACTCCTAGCCATCTGCTACAGATCGCATGAGATCTTTGGCCTTTCTCACAATGGGGTTTGGAAATTATTGGTGAGATTCATCCACCTTCTTCGCAACGTCACCATTGGATCATCATGACAACTGAATATTACACTAAATGGGTGGATGTTGTCACACTCATTTCAACTAAAAAAGGAGAAAATCATCGAGTTCATCAATCATCACATTATCTGTCATTTTGGTGTTCCTCATCGCCTGATAACAGATAATGGAAAATCTTTCAAAAATAAGCTATTACAAGACCTTTGTGACAACTTTGATATCAAACTTAGCTTCTCGTGACACTACTATCCATAAGAAAATGGACAAGTCAAATATTCTAACAAAACCTTAACCAAAATTCTCATGAAAGTAGTTAATGATTCTGGGAAAAACTGGCATGATCACATCCCCTTTGTCCTTTGGGCTTATCGTACCAGCATTCATACTTCCATTAATGCCACACCATTCTCTCTGGTGTATGGTACCGAGGCCATCTTGCCTCTCAAAATAAAAATCCATTCCCTTAGGATATATCTTCAGGATATTCTCACTAATGATGACTTCTGCCAAGAGTGGTTAGCCCAATTGGAGCTTCTTGATGAGCATCATCTTACAGCTCTTGACCACCTTCAAATTTATCAAAAGTGCATCAAGCATGCTTATGATAAGCGAATTCAGGAGCGTACCTTTAAAATTGGTGATCTTGTCCTCAAAGAGAATCAAAATGTAACCAAAATAGAAAAGAGCAAACGTGGAAAATTTTCTCCTAATTGGATTGGGCCTTACATTATCACTCACACTAATGGATCAGGTACTTATCATTTAGCTTCACTTAATGGTAAACCTAAGCCTAAACCCCTTAATGCCTTGTATCTCCGACCATTCTTATGTTGAATTTAGTGTTACATCACACCTTATCCACCTTGCGCTTGTCCCTTGAGCTCTTTTACCACCTCATACACCTTTTTTTCATGCATCTCAAAGTAAAATCAAACCCACGTGGTTTGATCATCACCTCCTCGTAAAGATACCTTCTCCTTTTTAGTCTGGTCCATGACTTAAGAGTTTCAAAATTACAAGTTCTCAATTATACAATTCTGGGATATTCTTGAGTCAAACTTCCTGCAAATTTAGATGCTTCATGCCAAACAGACACCTAGATCTCCACACTATAAACTAGACTACTCCCTCAAAGGACAGCTATGTGCAAAATCTGCATCTACTACTATAACTAGACTGCTCCCTCGAAGGACAACTATGTGCAATGTCGCGTCTACTACTATAAGTAGACTATTTCCTCGAAGGAAAGCTATACAAAGTTAGCCTCTATTAGAAGCTTCTCACATTGATCAGCTTCGTGAAGACCTCAAGAACAACAAAATGCATATCCCATATAGACTTCCCACACCGATCAGTCTATATCCAGAAACATCAAAGCAGTATTCAAAAGTACTTTTGAGTCATGGATTTGTCTATTTTGGTTTGGTTCTATTTCGTTAGAATAATCACCTTCTACCAAGTTCTCTACACCTCAGCTATCCCATCCGCCTCTCCTCACCATTCTTCACAATAAAAAAACTCAAGGGATGTGTGTATATTTGATATATTGTGATTATACAACTCTTTTCACCTATCGACTACTCTCCTATGCAAGGTACCTAGGGATTCTAGCTCATCCTATGATAATATGTGGTTTGTTTAGCTCTTTCTAACTATAGGACAGTTTGCCTATTTTACCCGAATCTAGGATTGTGTGTTGATCTTAATTTGGACATGATTTCCTATGCTTTAGGTAAGTTAACCCTCACTTCACCTATACCCACACCCACACCAACAACATTACTCTGCCAACATCAAACTTTTACCAACTAAACAAATTGCCTAACCACAGCTAAAAAATTGCCTGAATTCACCTCTCCCTGGTCCTAAGGGAGAACTACATCGGTCTGAGGCCCCTCCTTGCTTTGTGCAATGGGCTATGTAGGCAAAACTTAGGAGACATGGGGTCTCCCAAGGTTAGCTTGACCATCCCCTACCATCACATATCATATGTTATGTTTCACTTAAAAATATAAATATTTTTGCATATTTATATTGATAACACTCACCTTTGTCCTTTTTCAATCCAAACATTCAAAACACAAACATTATTATTATTATCATAAACTCAAATCAAAATACATATTCAATTTTATTTAGATGTTAAACAAATACATCTTCTTTATCATCAACGTGTAGGTCAGAATCTCTATTCATTCTTCTACCCCTATGAATGAAACTCACTTAGATCCCCGCGCCTCGTCCCGAACCAGGAAGTGATGGTGATCATTGAATCCGCTCACCTGGCCTCTCCGTACTCAAAGGTACCACTGCTATTGGTTCCTTCCACTGATCCATGAATCTCTCTTGTAACATACAAATCTTCCCTCTCGCATGGTAGACTCTTGCCTCTAGTCTCTCCACTCGAGATTGGAAGCCTCTAACAATCCTGTGGTCTCATTCAACTATGTTTGAAGCTGGTGAACTAAACCCTACAGGTGGTCTCTCTCCATGGTAATCACAGCTATGTCAGGATGATCGGCCCTCTCATGTGTATCTCGTAGCTCTGCTACCCACCATAGTCTATAAGACTTTGTTACTCCTACATCCATTACCTTGCGATCGGCTGATGTCTCTTCCGGTCCTTCTGGAAGTGTCGTCCGTGGAGGTGAGAATGGTGCCTCAGCGTCGATCCTTCTGTATGGTCTATGAGCCATGGGTATATCCTGAACAAATCCAAATTGTCACCACACGTGATCTAGAGGAATCCTCTCATACTCACCTGGTTTGTGTCCCGTGATCCACCTCAATTGCTCTGCACCCCTCAAATCCTTGGCTATGTTTTCCATCACCATATAGTTCCTGTAAGGCATCCAACGGATATCTGCAATCGTCATCATCTCCCACATCTACCTATAATACTCGGTGTCATCTGTCATGGTCTCATATCTCACCTCTTGCTCTATCTGGACCCATCACCTAAATCCCAACCTTTGCACTCCTGTCTCTCCTGCCTGGATGGGTTGACCTATTGGTCGCACACACACAATGTGCTCATAGGCCCAATAATGTAATAAGTATGCACAATCCAGCATAGTCCTGTGATTTCACTTACATGCCCATAAACCCCTGTATAGCTCCGCTAGATATGCGGGTGCCCATGCAAAAGTCACACTCCCTTCTATCATTTCCCGAATAATACACATCAATGATTTTGGAAATCTTCCCCCGTCCACTCTCGGTAATGTATAATACCCCATCGCTATCATTAATACCATGGCCAACCTTGTTACCTCAGGGTGTACTGCAAACATTATACCATAAGTGAATGTCAAACCTTGCTGTGTCAAATCTCATGCGGCTAGACCAAATACTGTCATTATTGCTACACGCGCTGCATTAGGCCCTGCCTAATACACTAGTCTTCCTTTAATTGGAAGTCTCAAAATTCAAAACACATCTTCTAACGTCACCGTCATCTCCCCTGTTGGTAGATAGAAGATATTCTTTTCAGGATTCCATCTCTCAATCAGTGCCTGTAACATGACATGATTTCATGTGATTCGTGAATAATAGTGGATTCCACTTAACCCCACATGGTTTATTAATGCCCACTCAGCTGGTGTTACATCCGCTCAGACTCATGACAACAAAGTTGGCACCCTAGTAGTCATCTTTAACCCTGCCTATGCGTGCACACGTCAAACCAACAAAAAATAAATCAACAAATAAATTCCCACGTGTTTTTTATCACAATCCATAACTTTACACAATAACCAATATCGGTTATAGATAACCGATACCGGTTACCTAACCGATACTGGTTATTCCTAAATGATATCGGTCACTATCAATTCCATCTTCCCTGCTCAAAAACACCACCTATGATAACTTACTCGTTTGTTCGTGCCTCTCTAAACCTAAAAAACATATTTGAAACCCCTGATTACCTACCCCATAACACTCACCCCATCCCAAACCTTTGCCTATCACCTTTATTTTTCATCTCTACCCACTTACCTTCCCACATCCTATTCATACGCATGCAAAAATTTAATTCCAAACAAAAAATTATATATACCTCTTGGGATGTAGCAGTTTGAGGTGGAACCTGTCTTTCCTCTCCTCTCTACCCGCTGGATGCTTCTCCTTGTTCAGCCATGTTCACCACCCTCTTCACTATTACTTACCTTTACACATTCTTAATCTAAGCCCATGATCACTTTACCTGTCTCTTTCCTCCTTATCACTCAATTATCCCATGCAACTACCCTGTATGGATGACAATATCCTCACATCCTCGTATTTAACATGTTGCATGGCTCTAAAAATAAGAATCTAAAATTGCCTCCCAAGCTTTTATATTTTTAGAAAAGCTCATTTTAATATAACCGATGTTGGTTATCTAACCGGTATCAGTCAATAGTGACCGACATCGGTTATCTAACTGATATCGGTCAACCTATACCTATTTTGATTATATCCAGGCCTTCTCTTTGTTTTTTACAAAATTTTGGTGGCACCAGCCTATTTTCCATGCATAATGACATCACTATCAACATCCATCATCATAATAAACATCAATATTTCAAAACATATGCATATCATCAAAACATCATCAACATCATCTATATATACATCACAAACATTCCAATACCATCGACAAAACATATAAAACATTATAATATATGCAATCAACTCAAACATTATATACACCATGTGCATCTAACTCATCATCTATATATATCCTCAAATCAATGTCAACATATACAAAGTTGCCCTTGCATGGGGCCTCTATCATACAAAAAAATACAAATTTGGCATGCAGGCCACTGTCTCTGTCAAAATCTTGACTCGGCTAGCAGGCTGGTCTCTCATGTCAAAAATATACTCGGCTCGTATGCCGGTATCAACTATACAAAATGTACTTGGCTCGCAGGCTAGTATATACAACAAATGAATATATAAATCCTATGTGGGAACGCAGGCCTCTATATGCACACTCCGGTTCGCAGACTGGTGTCTCTATAAAGAAAAATAAATAAATAAAATCAACTACCCAAAAACATCTCCAATCCTAGTATGCCTCAGCTCTCTTCCCCGCCCTCGGCCCATCCCTCAGCTGGACCTTGTGCCGGATCTCACCTTCTACCTATAACTGATCCACCGGTTGTGGTTGCGGCCCCCTGTGACCTGTGACTCTGAGATGTCTTGGCTCTGTAAGCCACATATGGCTGATAATCGGCCCCAGTACCATCTAGTACATCCTAATAATAACGAGCCTCCACTCTCGCCTCCATGTATCGGGCCCGTGCCACCATGGCTGGTGGGGCTGATCCCCCAGCTCCTAATATAAGTGGGCCCAGCCCTGCCTATACACCCTGACCCTATGCCTATGCCTGAACAAGGATCTGGACCTGTGCCTGTGCCTGAACAGGGATCTGGACCTATGCCTATGCCTGAACAGGGATCTGGACCTAAGGTTGTGCTTGTGACTGTGCATGTCCCTGTACCTATCCCTGTGCCTAGGCAAACTACCCCTGTAGAACCCCAATCTGTACCTGGGTAGTAGCAAGCTACCCCTGTAATAACTACACCTGACCGAAGAGGTGGTCCCTCTTTGTTATAATAACCACCAAATCTGGTTGTGCGGGTTGTGCTCTCATGGCTACCCTCTGCCCTACCCACTAAACCAAAAATGAGCCTGTCACCCCAACGTCATCCACCGTATCATTGGCTAGTCTCTCTACTACCCAGACTGGGTCCACTGGCTGCGATAGAGGCAGTGGTGCCTCTACATCCTCCCTCCGATACTGTGGGAAGGGAGGTGGCTCATCCTGCCGTAGGACCAACTGTTGTCGTACCCTCTCTAGGGGAATCCACTCATACTCCCCGGGTCTTCGTCCAGCTATCCAGAAGATGTAATGGATCTATCGCAGCTGTGCTTGGGCTCCTCCACGGCGCTGATGGCCTCTGTATGGCCTCCATATAATATCTAGTGTGGTCAGACCCTCTAACATATGCCTGTAATATGTGCCATCTCACCCTGTGATAACAGCTCATGGCTGGCCCATGACCCCCAACCACCTCTAAAACCCATACCTATAAACTACCTATGGCCCTGGCTGCTAGGGCAACCCTACTGGTCGTAAACACACAATATGCTTGTAGGCCTAGCAGTGTAACAAGAATGTCAAACATATCATGAATCGCCTCATACGGCGATAGCCCCAGAGCTCCTTGTATAGCTACACCAAATACACTGGTGCCCATACATAGCAGGTGTGCTCCTCCACCATCTCATGTAGCACTCCCATCAGAGCCCATGGGAAGCGGCCTCCCTCTGAGTTAGGGAGGCCAAAATAGGTGATCCCGATCATCATTAGCATGGCAAGCCGTGTCTCCTGTCGATGCACACAATACATATCACCGTAGCAGATGCTTGCACTATGATATGTAATCAATGGGGCTACATCCCTGAATACCTGCAGGATGTTATCCATCATTGTCTCGGCATCCACCTAGAACACCGCCTCACCTATGATCGGCAGTCTCAGGATGCGATACACATCCTCTAGCGTGACTGTCATCTCTCCAGTAGGTATCTGGAAGACATTGGTTTCCAGATCCCATCTCTCAATGAGGGAAACCATCAGGCTATGGTCCCTATCCATAGCTCTATATCTTTAGACTCTGCCAAGTCCAACCTCCCGCATCACTGCCCACTGCGTTGCGGACACATGTTGCCGCATCCACCCTAGTAGAGGCGGCATCCAATCTTACATCGTCAGCTACTAGCATTCCTGCAAAAATAACCCACTCCATTAGGCCTACCCTTTACAAAATAACTACCTTAACCCTCTATACTCACTCACCCACCCAATCACAACCTGACTCTATAAACACATCTACACCCACCTACCTTACCCTATACATCTATAAATTCCTCTCACTCTTATGGTCCTTCTCTAACTATCCTATCCACTTTAATAAAACCTAAACCACCTCATCTCCCTCAACATCAATCACCCCACCCTACAAACATCTACAATATCCCCTTTACCTATCCCACACCCTACCAACCGCCCCACTCATACTCCACCCACTCTACTCTTGCCCTCTAACCATATCTCAAGCAATTTAACCCCTCCTAATTCATACACAACCCATAACCTATCCTACCCAACCCAGTCTCCAACCACCCGATTACCCCCCACCCCAATAACCTTTCCTAACAACTCTACCTGCTCCCCCTTCACACCACAAATCTATCCTACCCACCTACAAAAAACCAACACAACAAATTTCACACCCTTTCCTCCTACCCGTGGTGACTCGTACCGGTCACCCTCGACCACCATCGGTCCCCCACCACTTTTCTATACCCAACTTTTATACACCGACGTCGGTCGACACATGACCGATGCCGGTCTCCATAACAAAAATTCTATACAGCTTTCGTTGGTACCGATGTCGGTCACCTAGTGACTAACATCGGTCACTGTCGGATTTCGGGGCCAGACCAAAAACGGCCCCCAAATCCCCTTTTTTCTATTTTTAACCCATCTACCCATCCCAATTTCTTAAAAACTTACCCACCCTACCGTTTTGACTTACCTAACATATCTACCCACTCCATTTTATGATTTACCTTCATTTATTCATTATTTTATCAAATTTTAGATTCCTATCCCAAAACCCACATCCTAGCTAAATTCATCAACTTCACACAAATAGGGATTTAGAACCTACCGGTATGACTACACGTCATCGTGGTGGGATAAGTGGTGGTGGTCTAGCTCCTCTAGCACCTCCTACTCCTCTAGGCTATACCATAGCTCTAAATATCCTCAGCCAGATCCTCAACCAATAAAACTCTACCTCCTGATCTCTGGGGCCTACCAATAACTCACTCCCCCACTCAACTAGTGCCAACTCAACCCAAATACTCAACCCAATCAATTCAAAACTCAAATAAGAAATAGGTTTGCACTCAAATTCACAATGTGAAAATGACACGCCGTATTTTTTATTTTTATAGGTTTTGACCTCTAATCGATATTGATTAGGGCACGCCCTAGAAAACCAATATCGGTCTCCTAACCGATACCGATCATAACTAACTGATATCGGTTACCTACCTAGTTTTTCCTAAATCCTGCCCTTATCCACCGAACTGTTATTTTTCACCACATTGCCTATACCCGGCCTTTGCTAAATAGCCTTATTTTGAATTCATTGGCCCGACTTAAGGGCAACAACCCAATCGGCCCAACCCATGGCCACAACCAACCAATCGGCCTGACCCAAGGCCGCAATCAACCCAATCGGCCTGACCCACAGGCCGCAACCAACCAATCAACCTGACCCAAGGCTGTAACAACCCAATCGGCCCAACCCGAGGCCACAACCAACCACTCGGCCCAACCCAAGGTCGTAACAACCCAATTAGTCCCAACCCAAGGTCGTCAGCAACCAATCGGCCCGACCCAAGGCCGCAACCAACCAATCGGCCCGACCCATGGCCACACCCACCCAATCGGCCCGACCCAAGGCTGCACCAATTAAGTACCTCGACCGAGGCCCGTAAATTACGATTCTATCCACCCATAATGTAGCTGTTTGTTTAATCGAGCTCACCTGTTCGTGTTTTAGCATGACTAGGATAATTGAATTGATCAGCCAACCAGCTTTGCTTAGACTGAGACTATGACTTTTATCTCAACCAAACCAACCATTTGGTACTTCCAAACATTCCTAAACGTTTCGGTACCTTCCCTGTTATATCCCCTAGAGCTACTTCCTATGCCTTGGATACCAGGATTATATCATCCTTGTTTGGATAAACTATCGACCTTTGCCTATGAATTACTTGTTTTCTCTTCAAAACATGTACCCTAGTCGACACTACTGCATTTTAACGTGCATCAGATTCCTTGAACTTACCCCACCATCTTGCCAGCATCTCACCATCATTTAATCTTTATCAACCCTATCCCTGATTTCATATCACCTCAGTCTGTGATAGATTTGAGGGGGATTACCTATACCCTTAACTGGGGCAGCCACTTTTTATTATTATCAGTGCAGCTTTACAAGACAAGCTACATGACAACAAGGGGAAAATGTAGAAGGCCCTGATAGATAAGGCACCAAATAAAATGGGCTCAAAAGGGTGTAAACACCAAATTTGGGTCTTACGACTATCTGTACCCCGTATCTCATCCCGCAACCTAACCCTACCTCACCACCTAAACCCTTACACACTGAATTATTTATTAATTACCTTATAATTAATAAATCCACATCTCCAACCCTACCACCTCACCTCGCCACCTCACTTATGACCTAGCACCTGGATCTAACACCTGGCAGCACCCTACACCTAACCTTCATTTATCCATCCTTATGACTTGGTCCCAGAAGACAGCTTTCTCACTCTATGAGTCTTCATCCATTGCCTTATTATTTCCCCTCAACCATCTACCAACCTTAAAACCCTATAATCAACCTCTGACCTAGAAGCCCCTGAATCTGACCCCTACAGGATATCAGTTATCCCCTACTGGTAGCTAGTTTTAGTAACCGTGGTCAGTTATTCACTTGACCGACATCAGTCACTGTGACTTATACCAAAACCAACGGTTATGCAACTGCTATTGGTATCCCCTAACAACCTCAGATTCAGCCTGGTCTATCCCTATAATGTAAAGATCTAAATGTCATTTGCAATAACAAGTGACCAAGGGACAAGGAGAAGAATGACGTTTGCATTAGAGGAGCAGTTTAGTCTCTATTGCTTTTAGTAACTGAGGTACCTAAATCGTGATTTCGCAATAGCTTCTTTATTATGATTTCAATACATTGGGATATTTAAAGGGAACTGACCAGCTTCGATCAGCTCAGTTTAGTATTGTCTTGGATCATCCCACCAGGAAGCTTCCCTTACTTATTGTCTAACTAAAATCCTCGGACCGGTATCTTGCATTCTTATTTACAGTAGTAGTCCTTCCCAGACAAAAAGGAGTTCTTCATAATTGGTCTAATCTCTCTACGGTACACGCACACCGTCCCAACACTCAACAAGTATTCCTCCTAGCCCTAACCCCTTATTTGTTTCTCAAGAGAATGAACAGATAGAAGTAACTCTATTCTAGAACTAGAAATTCTGCGCGAAATAAGGAGTTCTAAGCACGATAAAGTTGACAAAGCTAATTAGAATACGTAGAATGCATGCCTAGAAGGCATTGAGATTAGAAACGATAGATGAGATGGGGCTCAATAGCTAGTAAATGGTGTCAACATCGTAGCAAAGAAAGGTAATATCATGATTCCACTTCCAATCACACCTCGAAGAATCTGGAGGTTTCAGTCCCAGTTTATGGAGTGTGACATTTGAAATCAACTCTTAAATTATGAAGATAGATAGAAGGTCCAAATTGGAAAGACTAAACTTGGTCATGAACTCATGCCAAGAAATCCAGTCTCTGTGGGAAAGCAAATCCTGATTGGTGTGAATCCCTTTGTGAGATAAAAAAATATATTTGATGTCAGGAGTTTCCTCAAGCGGAATACCATCGTCCATGTCAATGGGAAACCACCAGATATTATGGGAATTGAATGAGAGTTTGTTGTAAAATCCATCACCAGTCCAACGTAGTAATGGTTTCATTGTTTCAAGGCCTTCCATATGTTTTTGGCGATGGGCATGCTAGTAATATTGATAGGAGCCTTGGTGATAAGTAAGGTATGTAAACCTATATTATTCCAAAAAAATTTAACATAAGGAGCACTCGAAACAATTTAATTACGAAGCATAATTTTCTAGGCTTGAATTCCTGAAAGACATCTTGTAACCCATTTATAACATAAAGCCACACTTTCTTTATAGACATCAATAATCCCCATGCCACCTTGATCACAGGGTAAACAAAACACTTCCCAAACCACCCAATGAAATCCAACTAATCTAAAACTTTTACACCAAATATAATCTCAAAGAAGCTTGGAAAGCTTGGAAAATTAATCCCAGGATGAGCACCAATAAGCAGAATAGTAAACATGAGTGGCCACATGAATCTTGGTACACTCTTGAAAATTACCTTCTGATAAAAGGGATTTGGAAGACCACTAAGATACTTTATGTTCAACTATGTCAACCAAATACTACCATAAAGTAGCAAAATCACTATCAAAGGCAAAATTTATGCCTAAAAATTTGAATTTTTCTTTGTGCCCAATGCACTTCTAGGGGTAAGCTTTCAACCAGCTAAGTATAGGCTAATAGCTTCGTCAATAGCACCCAATGTTTTAGCCATTTGAATGTTAAATCTTGAAGCAAGACAAAATATGTCAAGGCATTAAAAAATAACAAGCAAATTATACTCAGACTCAGTAAGGGTGAGAAAAGAATCATCAGTGAAGTGCCCATTAATGAGCTGATTTGAATGATCTGGTAAAAACATTCCCCAAATGTGTCCCCGATCAGCACGTTGAGCAATAAGATATCCAAGCGCATTGGCAGCTAAGACAAAAATAACATGTGCAAGAGGGTAACCTTGTCTGAGAGTGATGCCCATTGATAGTGAGACAAGCAAAAGCATTAAAAAAGAGAGTTCAAACAACTGAGGTAAAAAATATCCAAATCCTAAGGTTTTCAGCATTTCTAGAATAAAGCACCATTTGATTCGAACATAAGCCTTTTCAAATTCAATTTTCTGGTATAAGATTATCAATAATGTATTGGCCTTTGACATATCCCATCTACTCGAGTTGAACAATCATGGATAGGAGGTCAGCAACATGAAGAGCCAGATCCCTTGCAAGAATTTTGTAACAACCATTTAACAATGTGATATGCCTCCCAACTAGAAATCAGCTTTTAGATCTTTCACTTTTGGTTATGGAAGATAAATTTCAGAATTTTAATGATTTAAATTGGAGATCAGGACCCTTTAGAGAATAGAAATAGAGAGACCCATTTTGGTGAAAGAATGGAAGTTTTAGAGCTCCAGGGATAGCTGATTGAACTTGGTATTTGTTTGTTATGTGGATTGGATCTTGGATATTTGAGGAAGATAGGAAAACTATTTCCACTTGGGTTCATTACTTCTTCATTGCTTCATCACTCATTTTCCTTTTGAAGATCAGAAAAAGAGACATCTATTTTTGGTGAAAGAATGGTCGATTCGGAGCTCCAGGGAAAATTGTGGAATTCACCAAAGTTTTTCTTTGGGCCATATGATTTTAATGGCAGCATTTCACAATCCTTACTCAATATCCACTTATCTACAATCCCACTAATTCATGAAACAAGTGGGCATTGGTAATATTTTCTTTTATGATTGTGGATTTCTCTTTTATTTTCTCTACCCCATTTGGTAAGTTTGTTTTCTATATTTTCTCATCTTTATCTAGGACATATGGTGCATGGTTCTTCCCTATTGGAAGTATGGGGTGAACTACCCTACAATTTAGGGGTTTGTTGGCATAGTAGACTTTTAAAAGACCTTTCCTTTTTTATGTTTGTAATTTCCATTGACCTCAGTAGAAAAGGTCTGGGTATGAGGTTATTAAAAATTGAAAAAGAAGAGATTGGGAATGTGAATAAAAAATGGAATGATCCCATTTTGAAAGAAGAGAGTGCATGCCATTTGTATATGCTTGTTAAATCCGTTAGTATCATATTCCTATTGGGAGCCTTCATTTTTCATATTTTTTCTAGATTGGGCCATGTGTATGTGTGTGTTATAACTTGTATTGGTTGTTTCCCTAGCTTCTTTTGCATTTTGTGCTTTATTTGGGGCTATTTGGGGTTAAAACTTAAAAGGGTCATTTTCTTGTCCTTCACCTTTTGAGCTTTATTTTGGTTTTAGGAGACCATTTTTTTTCAGGGCTGTTGAAATAAAATCTGAATTGGGTTCTTGTGTGGATTTTTTTTGATAAACAAGTGAGGATATGGTTACCCCCCACTCCCTTGTTGCTTGTGCATTCTCCTACACTGTATTTTTATTTTTTTGTGAGGAAGATAAATGAAGCACATGGTTCCACATTTTAATGTGTCTCAAGTGTGATTACTTTAAGCTGTAATTTTCCATCCTTCCATTAGCCTTCTAAGTTCTTATATGCCAAACAAGGAGAAATAAGTTGTAATGAATAAGAATCATTATGGGGGAAGTATCCTTGCAAAAAAATCAATTACGTGTTTCAATGGGTCACTTGGTATAAAAATATGGACTATTCTTTACTTCAAAATTTTATGATGACTTCATTGAATTTATAATGGGAGAAGTGTGGAAAAATAAAGTGAGAAAGTTGGCATGCCTCTGCTTTATGTCACACTCTCTACCTCACTGAATTTTGTATGTAGACTGCTTGGAAAAGTCCTAATGAATGTTTTTCCTTATGGTGAATACTTATTCTTGTGAAAATTTTGTTTTAAAAATCTTATTTTATTTTTCCCCTACACTGCCCTATATGTCAACCTGGGAGAGAAAAGAGGACAGAAGATACAAATTCAGATTTGCACAAAAGATCTTGCTTTCATGCAATATCATATTATTTGGACCTATTGGTTTTCAAAATATGACTTTAATGAAAGCAACAGTTAGGGGATGAAAGTACCTCCTCTTTCATGGGAGAGGTGCCCTTATTGAAAGCAAAAAAAACTATTCACAAATGTACAACTTTTAATTTCAATGAGGAAATCAGATATTATGAAATTGTTTTAAATTCCAAGATAGATTATCAATACAAAATAACAAAAGAACTAAGGGGAAAGGTAGAATAGCACTCTTCAGGAAGTATAGATAGCAAAATAGTACCATATAAATGTTGAACTAGGATATTATAGAATAGAATCATTCATATTAAAACTATTAGTTGTTATTTTACAGACACAAAGTTCTAGAGATAACATCCACAAGAATACAAAGCTTCTCAGTGAAAATAGATTAATGATTAAATAATTTATAACATATAAGAAGGAACAAATAGTCACAAATAGAAGTAGAAATAAAAATATCCTTGTGTTGATAGCTTTTGAACCTTTTACACTTTCAAAAATAATCAGAGTTCTAGCCCGCCTTGAAAATGGCGAGGAGAGCTCATTATATAATTTACAAATTGGTTACACTTGGTAACTGTTTCTTTTAATTAAAAGATTAATTAAGGAAATGCATAACACAAAGTCCTTAATTAAATTACAATGAGCTCAACACTAAAAATAGAAGAAGAGAAAGAAAAGATTAAAGAAGAGACATCTGATTATGGCTAAGGAGGACCCACTGATTTGAGAATCCGACGCCTAAATATTTTCAATACTTCCACTATTTCCATGCCTCATGGAATTGTGGTTTTGGAGGTGGCATGTGTCCATGTTCCTAGACATTTCTCCATATTTTTATCAAACTCGGTATGTTCCATATATTCTTTATTAGCTTCGGCAATAGCTTAATGGACGGAACAAATGTCTTCTATCTTCTCTTTGATAAACGACTCCTCTTTAAACAAATCATCCTGAACAAAAGTTCTAAAATGAGCCTTGATTTCCTGAAGAGAGAAGGAAACACCTGTAGTTTCATCTTGAAGATGGCAGTGAATATCTTTGAAGGCTGATGAGACACAAGTTTTAAAAGATTCTCCCTTTTTCCACACATTCCTTAATTCTCCCAGTGCTTCTTCCAAAACCTTTATCTTCCACTCAACACTAAAAATCCATGTATTTGACAAGTTAGTATTGGCATCATCAAATACCTTGTTGACCAATAGGATATTCTCATCAGCTTCACCCATTAGGTGAAGATCTGTAATACAACTACTCCAAACCTTCAGTTTTTTATCCATGGCTTTGATTGAGGAAGAGAGTTCATGTTGCAAATTAATCACTTTTTCATTGGTTTTAAAGGCTTCCTCAATGAAGTTCAAACTTGATATAATCATATCGTCCACCATAACTTCCACAACATTCCCATAAGTTGAATACTTGTATATGTATTTGATGCTTTGAACTTCATCCTGGCTGAGAATCATGGGGGGTGGGAGAGCAGCCAGTGGGGCTGGATCCAAAACTTTATCCTTGGCCAACAAAGATTTGATAAAGTTGGAAAGAACTTGATTCTATTCTTCCAACTAATCTATCGTCTCCTTGCCTTTCTCAACTCGTTCAATAACCTTATTTATTGTTTCCTGAAGGTTATGAGATTCACTCTTAGGAGTGGATTCTCCCATTGGGATCCTGGAAAGCTCCAAGTTAGAGACCAAAATATCCCTATCTGTTTTATCAACCTTCAGATTTGTAACCTCCAAGAATTACTGGCACTGGCCCTAAGCATAAGTTACTAATCGTTAAGTAATATTTGCTCTCTTTGTTGGAGGAGGAGTAGAACTCAACAAAGTTGCTACAACATCGAAATCTAGCCCTGTTAAACAAGAAGAAGATTTCCTCTTCTTACTGTTAGCCAAGGGCTGTACCTAGGAAAAGGTAGAAGAATAAGAGGAAGGAATAAGAGGACCAAGAGCAAGTGAACTCATGGCACTCAAAGTATTAACCACTATTGCCTCTAGTAGAGAAGTACTTGAGACCTCAAGAATTTCCTTTGCAGAGGAGTGTGCTATACTAGGAGGTTCAGTACTTGGAAGCTCTTTTCCTTCTTCAATAGTGATTTCAGGAGCTCCTACAAGATCTAGAACTTCACCATCATCACTTTCACTAATAAAAATAATGTTCTCCGGACCTGAAGGAAATTCTGACTGCTCCAGAAGAGATTCTTCCTCAATTGGTTCTTTCTTAACCTCATTAATCTTCTTTTGATACAATTGAGTAGAAGAAGAAGTAGATGATTCAGGCTCTTTTATTGAAGAAGAAGGAGGGGTTTGCTCAGGTACCTAAGTATTGGGTGTTTGTACTTCCTTCCTAGGAGTGGAAGTTTCTCTTGAAGGATATTTACCCTGGATTTTTTTGAATTCACGAGCTTTTCTGTCAAACCAAAATTTAGTTCTAACAAGGATGAGGGCAATTATCTCACTCAAATAATCTTTCTCCTTCACATACCAATCCAAGGTTTCTAGAGGTGTGTTCTTGATGAATCTTTCATACTAAAAGGATTTCAAGCCTTCATCATCATCCTTAAGCCCTTCAAGAACTTGGAAGAGATTGAGATCTATAATTTTTTGTAGAGAGAGTCTACCATAATGCCTCCTTCTAGCTTTAAAATCATTAGCACAATCAGCCTAATAATACTCAGTTTATGGTTTATGATGATAAGTTATTCTAAGGTTCTGATCAATAAATTTCTTCAGATCAAAACAATTCCTAGGTCTGAAAAAATGGACAGTGAGAGGAGCAATAGTCCTTTCTATGTTTTGGGCATCCAAAGATGTTTTACATGTATAATTTCCTAGGAAGATAGAGAAATGAAGACTAGTGGTTTTCTTGTCTCTACAGGTTCTGTGTAGTTTATCAAGTTGTCTGGACACCTCAACCAGGGCCATTTTATCATTACAAAACATGGGGAGCTTGAGGGGTGTACTTTCAAAGCAAGCTAACATGATGTATGAGAATCTTCTAAATTGGATGAAGAAAGCCCCGTACTTGGTGTTCAGGGTCATAGCTTCATCAGAGAATCTCCTAGCAATGTCACTCTCTAAGAGTATCATAATATACATGTGGTGAAAGCATCATTGACCCTTCTAAAATTGTGGTTACTGGCCTCAAGGGTAAACTGACGACAATATGTGTAAATAGGCTCATCCTTCTTGCCCTCCATGTAGGTGAAACTGAACCACTCCCTGGACACAACTAGGGTATACATGAGATAAGAAGTCATATAGAACTTCTTATTCTACTAAACATTTGACAATTGTGCAGTCAGATTCATACAAATAATTTCAGCCCAATTTATATTCTGCTTTCCCTCACAGATGATATTTATAAAAAGGCACATCCAAAAATGAAATTCATTACTGGAGGGCATTCCCATGATACGAGCGAGAAAAATGATGAAATCAAACAGATCCTCATTGAAATCAACCCTAAATAATTCTTTAGAGAGTCGGGATGCTTCTTTCTTAGGGTTCTTTAACCATGACTTCGCTACTCGTGCCTTGTATTTTTCACTATCTTGATCAAATAGAGTCTGAGCTTGAGCAAGAGTGAGAACGATGGATTCTTCTCTCTCAAGAATGTGTAGGGAAAAGGCAATGGTGATAGCATCCAATTTAGTAATTAATTCTCCATGCACATTAGCAAGCTCTCTGGTGTCTGGGTTAAAATGAGCTCCGCAAGCAAGCACAGTGTCGGAACACTACACAAAGATGGGAAAACCAGCCGCATACGTAATTCCATTGTCACTAATCATTTGGGCCATGGGATCTGGGTTGGCACATGTTATTCTACCCTAAAAATCACAAAAATCTAAGTTTTGAACCTCACTATACCCAATATCAGGTGTAGAGGTCACGAGAGGCAACAAATGTTCCTTCCCTTGAAATTTGATCTTCATTTTTATAATGCACTGAGGGACAACCTTCCAAGAACAAATTCATGATGAGAATGCAAAGGAATATAGGGAGATGAGAAAATTACTCAATTGCAAGGATGTGGGTGAGAAAAAGGAAGCAAGCAATGTGACAAATGCATAGGTGGTAGTCCCTTTAAATAGTCGTTTAGGAGAGATAAGATCATTAATGAGCATTAAATACACATTACACCAACTCAAAAAGATGAAATTCAGGAAAAGCTAAAAAAAATTGGCCCGATTGGTCCATGGGACATTGGGACATGAGGGACGCAAAGACACAATTCAAATGATGCAAGCAAAGTGGGGAAAGTGGGACAAATGAGCACGGGAGGTCTAGGGACATAGAAACATGAGGGACATGAACACATGATTCAGCTGACGTGGGCAATGCAGGGAATCGGAAAATAGAAATCCCAAATGCATTTGGGATAGATGGGACAAAAGTACACGAAGAACCAAATGTGGCCAAGGCAGGTGATTGGGGAAAAAGAAATTCAGGATAACTTGGGACAAATGAGCCAAAAAGTTCTGATAAAACTGACTGACAAAGACTTGTGGGGAAAACGGCCAATCGGCAAATAGAAAGCGTGGCATAACTTGGGATATATGGGACAAGAAAATGCAATGCGGCTGATGCGGGGAGTCGGGTAACACGAAATCTGAAGGAACTTTGGGACATGACAGACAAAAATGTCTGACCGACCCACAAGTTACTTAAAATGACCCCAAGAAACAAAATTTTCACTATCTTTTCAAATTTCCTCTTCACTGAAACATTACTAAAGGGTGCCAACTCAAAATTTTTAAATTTTTCAACTTTCAAAAGAGGGTAATTTTAAGGGGACAAAAATGTCTGACCGACCCACAAGTTACTTAAAATCATAGGACCCTATTTCCCTAGGAGTTGAACTTAAGAAACACTCCAAGAAATTTTCACTATCTTTTCAAATTTCCATCTTCACTGAAACATTACTAAAGGGTGCCAACTCAAAATTTTAAAATTTTTCAACTTTCAAAAGAGGGTAATTTTAAGGGGACAACAGCTGGCTCTTGGCTCTGAAGGATGACTTGACTAGATCACAAAAACTAGGTAAGAAAAGAATTAAGAAAAACTCTGGGGAAGAAGACTAGTGCCTTATCCATTGGGCAAAAAAGTAAAAGGCAAAACAAAATAGAAGGCAACACACCAAAAACAAGGAAAGGAAAACAACAAAGCAAATACAAGGGAAAGAAAACACATACTGTACAAAATATACATAGGACTTCCTATTTCCCTAGGATTTGAACAATTTCAAGTACTACCCACTATAAGGAAGTGGGAGAGAAGATCCATCCATGTAATCAAGATAGAAATAATTTTCACCAACAAAGTGCCTAATTCTGAAAGGACCAAGCCAAAGAGAGTCAAACTTACTATGGCTTCCATGAGGTTCATGCCTTTTGTCCCATAACAAAACAATATCTCCAACCTTGAAATCTTTGGATTTGGTTTTCTTATCAAATAAATATTTCACCTTCTACTGTTGGGAAAATATTTTTTCAAACACATATAGCCTATCTTCATCTAGCTTATGGAGATATATGATCCTATTATCCAAATTATCACTGAAACTGGTGTCCTCAATAGCTTTCATCAAATGCAAAGCTGGTAGTTCAACAATCACTGGTAATTGGGCTTCCACACCATACACTACTTGAAAATGGGACATCCCAATTGCTCTTTTGGGTGTAATTCTATCTACCCAAAGAGCATCATAGAGCTTCTTGTGCCAGTTTCTTTGAGACTCATTAACAAGTTTTCTTACAATGGTCACCAAATTTTTGTTTGTTGATTCTAGCTGCCCATTCCCTTGAGGATAGTAATCTAAAAAATTAGCAAGGGAAATACCATATCCATAGCAAAAATCCATCATCTCAGCTAAAGAAAAATTTGAAGCATTATCAGTTAGGATCTTGTTTGGTACTCCAAACCTTATCAGGATGTTTTCTTTGATAAAATTACATACTACCTCTGAAGTGGTACTTTTAACTGGGATGGCTTCTACCCACTTAGTGAAATACTTTGTGGCAGTCAACGCATGAGTATGTCATGCACTCGAAGATGGGTTGAGTGTCCCAATCAAATCCAAACCCCACTATTGAAATGGTTCTTCAATCACAACTGGCTTGAGTGATAAAGCAGCCAACTTTGGTCTTCCCACAAAGGTTTGACAAGCTTCACATTTGTCGACCCCCTTTGATGTATCCTTAAACAAAGTAGGCCAATAGTACCCTGCATGAAGAATTTTGTGAGCAGTAATAGTAGATGAGAAATGAACCCTACAGGCTTGGTCATGGAAATATGAGAACAAATTCTTCTATTGCACTTTGTCAACACACTTCAATAATCTTCCATCCACTCCCCATTTAAACAAAGCATTTTCCCATAGCACGTATTGTGTTGACCTTTGCTTGATATCTCTCTTCTCCTTAGCAATCAAGCAATATGAACATTCACCATAGGTGAGAAAGTGAGAAATATCAGCATACCATTCATCTGTTGAGCTAAGGAAGAAAACAATAGGGATATCAACTTCATCCTAAGGTGCTTCATGACTAGCTCCCTCGACAATGAGTTCACACAAGCCTTTACCCCGAAGTAGTTTTTTTGGTCTGATGTCAAGATCATACTCCTGAACCTTTTCTACCCAGTTTCCTCTTTTTGTTTTGAACTCCCGTTGTGAAAGAACAGAATTGGTAGTTGTATCGGGCACAAACACAACAGAGTGAGAGTTAAGATTATAAAATTGAAACTACTTAACAGCTTTAACCACTACAAAAGCATGTTTCTCCATCATAGTATACTTTAACTCATGATTTTTTAGAATATAACTCATGAATGCAATGGGGAGCTCATGATCTTCAGAATATTTCTGAGTTAACACAGCGGCCAAGGAACTCTTTGTGGCATAGCAATAGATGATAAAATCTTTACTAAAATCTAGACATGCTAAGATAGAAGTATTAGCAATGGATTTCTTAATGCCCTCAAATTATTCTTTTCCTTCAAAGGACAAATCAAATGTCTTCTTTCCCTACATCATTTGGGAAATGTTCCAAGTCATCTCTACAAAATCAGGGATGAATCTTCTCAGGAAGTTGATTTTACCAAAGAAAGAGTGCACTCCCTTTTTACTTGTGAGGAGGGAAAACTATTGAATAGCTTGAACTCAATCATGATCAATATTGATTCCATCTTTAGAGACAACATATCCCAAAAACTTTCCCTTTGTGACACAAAATACATATTTCTTGGGATTCAAAGAGACTCCGTATTCTCTACATTTCAAGAAGACCGTTTCTAGATGCTGAAAGTGATCCGCTCTAGATTTGGAAAACACAGTCAAGTCATCTAGATACACAACATTACATTTTCCTTTCAGAATTCCAAAGGCCAAATGCATAGCTCTCTAGAAGGTAGCACCATCATTAATGAGACCAAAGGGAATCCTCTTGTAGGAAAAAGTACCCCAAGGAGTGGTAAAGGAAGTCCTATGATGATCTACAGTGTTAACTTCTACTTGGTTATATCCTAAGAATCCATCCAGCATGGACAACATCTCTACACTCGTAAAATCTTGCAACACTTGGTCCATCATGGGTATGAGGTAGTTATCGTTCAAAGAAGCTAGATTCAGATTCTTGAAATCAACAAAAATCCAAATCTCACCATTTTTCTTCCTAACATGTACAATATTAGTAATCCATTTTGAATGATGAATGGGAAAGATAATCTTATCCTTCAATAACTTTTGTATTTCCTATAAAATGGTGTCAGCAATTTTTAGATTGTACTGCCTTTGCTTTTGCTTGAAAGGCTTGATCCCAGGTTTGAGGGGAATGAAATGTTGCATTTCTTTTAGCTGAAAATCCTTCAGATCATCATAATAATAAGCAAGGACATCAACGTACTTCTTCAAAAGATCCACCACCTTCTTCTTCTCTTTGTGTGTACAACACTTTCTAATGTTCACCATTTTGGGCTCAGCAGAGTTCCCAATATTAATCTTTTCATATTCAGTAGACTGTTGGGGTCTTATGGAAGCTCTAGACTTGACATATTTATTGTGTTTATCAAACAATTCCTCCAAGCTTACCAGCCCTTTAGGTATCTTGTTACCTTTTAGCCTAATGCATCCATCTTGATTTGTCTCCTCTTTGACACCTTCTTCGCTGGAAGACACACTCTCACGAGGTAGATTGTCACCTCCTTCAAAATACAATTGTTCAAAGTTATCCTTGAGTTCCAGGAAAGAGAGTAAATGTTTATCATCATTGAAAACTTTCCAATTGATTGCATTATCTAGTACACTTGGTCTATGGATCATTTCAATGGTGAATTTACCCTGAGAGAAATCAGGATGAGGTATCAGCAAAGACCCTGAAACAACTAGGGAATCAGCCCTGGTGTTCTTTTCCCTTAGCACTTCTTCGATGGAGAAGGCATCAAGAAATTCAATAGAATCCCAAACCAGGTTTTTGTAGTGCTTCAACCTTCTATTCTTTACTTAGAACAAATATCTAACTTGTTTAACAACCAGTTACGCATCTCCATGAGCCAGAAGATTCTTCACACCTCTCTCTTTTGCCACGTTTAGTCCAAGGATGAGAGATTCATATTCTGTTGTGTTATTTTTATTTTCAAACTATAGTTTAAATGAGAAAGGATGAATCTTTCCTTCTGGGGATATCAATACCACACCAGCCCCAACTCTAGCTGAGGAGAAAATTCCATCAAATTCCAAATTCCAAATGCTATTAGGATTATGAAGTACTTTTTTGGGACATTCCACCTCATCCTATGACATGATCATATAGTTGACATGACCAATATCTTCATAAAGTATTTTTGTTTTGGTATCATCTGTCTTTTGCACAATATACTCAATCTTCTTCTCAGGTAACAACTTCTTCATCTTTCCATTGGCTGGTATAAAGGCATGTGACCAATCCATTTGAATTTCTCCTCTCACATCCTTACAGAAGTTCCTACTCAACAGCATGCCATATGAAGGATGGATATCAACTACTAGAATAGTATCTAAAACCTTTTTCTCAGGAAAGGTAGCAAAAGCTACTTGTGTATCCTTAATTATTCTAAATAAGGGCACCTCTCTACTTTCCATGGAATAACAAGAACCATAAGTGCGTGTGAGGGTAATACCCAAAGCATGAGCCACTTTGGCAGGCATTACATTGTCTGAAGCTCCTGAGTCTATGACATAATTGCTAAGTCTATAGCCTGCTATAAGGAGGGTCACATAAAATGGTTTGATTTTCTCATTAGGTGAGGTGACTGCAGCCACAAGATTTGGTTGGGGTGCGGATGATGGAGTAGGTAAAAGACCTTTAGAATTGTTAGATGAAGTCTTAGAATGGTAATTGACAAAGTGGACCATTTTAGCAAAGGCTTTCGGATATGTTTGATAATACTCAGCCTCTAAAATCTGGATTTTTTTTTAAGATGATCGATGATATCAAAAGATCCAGAAGTATATGGGGAATCATCACTAGGAATCTTAAGCCTATCAGGTTTTGAAGCTGGAGAAAAATAAATTTTAGAAGCAAGAGTAGGAGAAGAAGAATTAGCAGAATTGACCTTTTGTGCAGATGCAGTGGGAACAGAGGATCCTCTTCTCGCCACCACTGGAATAGTTGTGGGATACTCCTAGATTTTTTAGTAGGTTGTATCACTTTTTCTTTCTTATCAATCTTCTCCTGGGTCATAACAGCATATGACTCATTGTTCATCTCTACCACTACTTCATCATAATCATCTTCTTCATCAATGCCCTCAATAGTAAGAAAATTAACTTGAGATCCATCAAGTTCTTCTAGTTCTTCATCAACCTCTTCTTCAGGTTCTTCAAAATATCCATTAAATTCTTCATCATCAGGTTCTTCAACCTCACAAGTTGCATTAACAGGGACCTTGATGGGTGGTCCTTCAATTGCTAGTCTTGTCTGAAAAGAAGGCAAATAGTTTCTAGGCTGAAAATTCCTCCTTGGAATGTCTTGATAAGGAGCATGCTGGTCCAATTGTTTCTTGATGGCAATGAGTTCATTGCCAAGCTTCTATACTAATTGATATACATTAGCTCCAGGGGTAGAGGAAGAGGAGGAAGAAACTTTAGATTTGGAAGGATCTCTTTTCAATTTACCAGACATGATCAGGTCATATTCAACACTAACGGCTAGTCTATGATCAACATCCAAAGTTGTAATATTTACTCTTCATAGCGCATAACTCACTTCAGGAAATTAAGCATTTAGGAAGAAACATTTTGAATTTTATCCATAGGTCGGGTGTCTTGTGGGATCTTATTAATCAGCTTATTGAACTTGGCCACAAATTCTCTCATGGGCTCTTGTGGTTCTTTCTTGATTTGAGAAATTTGGGCTAGTAAAGCATGCACATCTTTAGCAGGTTTGAAATGATTTTCAAATCTAGTTCTCATGGTGGCCCAATTAGTGATGGCCCCAACGGGGAGATGATAAAACCAATTTATTGCATTGTTCTATAAAGTATCCGCAAAAATCCTCACAGAGACATACTCATGTTCAATTCCAAGGACTCCACATGCAACTATGAAAGTTGTAATATGTTCATCAGGATGTACCTTGCCGTCACCTTTTAACTTGGGAAAGTTCTTCCTATTACCCCTGGCTAACTCATGCAAAGGTTGAGGAAGGGAGAGAGGCCCAACTCATTAACCCTAAGGTAATGGAACTATCATCCTTGGATTAATCGTTTGAAGTGGAACTGAAACACCAACAAAAACCAAAACTTGAAGATTAGGGTTGTGTTTCTCTTGAGGGACACTACTCCCAGAAGCTCTGTCTTCAACAGGTGGTGTACAATCAGAATGAGTCATTCTCTCTCTCCTTGTTGAACGAAGGGAAAATCCTTGTTGCTCCAAGATTTGAAATTGTGAATCTTCAATTCCAAGAGCCCTTCTACCATGGGTAAACCTTAGAGTCACTAGATTAGAAAAATGATCAAGAAATTGTTCTTTAAAAATTAGAATTCGTTAAAATGAATCCCCAGTAGATTCGTCAAAAACTGTTGGTTGTCAAAATAGAAATTAAATGAAAGCAATAGTCAGGGGACGAAAGTCCCTCCTCTTTGATGGGAGAGGTGCCCTTATTGAAAGCAAAAAAAAAAAAAATTAGTCACAAATGTATAACTTTTAATTTCAATGAGGAACTTAGATATCATGAAAGCATTTTAAATTCCAAGATAGATTATCAATACAAAAGAACTAAATAACTAAGGAAGGGTAAAGGTATAATACCACTCTTGAGGAAGTATAGATAGCAAAATAGTTCCCTATAAATGTTGAACTAGGATAGTATAGAATAGAATCATTCGTATCAAAACTATTAGATGTTATCTTACAGACACAAAGTTCCAAAGATAACATCCACAAGAATACAAATCTTCTCAGTGCAAATAGATGAATGATTCAATATTTTATAACAGATAAGAAGGAACGAATAGACATAGATAGAAGTAGAAAGGAAAATATCCTTGTATTGATAGCTTTTGACCCTTTTACACTTTCAAAAATAATCACAGTTCCAGCCCCCTTGAAAATGGTGAGAAGAGCTCATTATATAATTTACAAATTTGTTACACTTGGTAACTGTTTCTTTTCATTAAAATATTAATTAAGGAAATGCATAACACAAAGTCCTTAATTAAACTACAAGGAGATCGGCACTAAAAATAGAAGAAGAGAAAGAAAATCTTGAAGGAGAGACATCTGATTATGGATGAGGAGGACCCACTGATTTGAGAATCTGATAACTAAATATTTTCAATGCTTCCACTATTTCCATGCCTCTTGGAATTGTGGTGTTGGAGGTGGCATGTATCCATGTTCCAAGACATTTCTCCATATCTTTATCAAACTCTATATGTTCCAGATATTTTTTATTAGCTTC
This sequence comes from Taxus chinensis, assembly GCA_019776745.2. Taxonomy (NCBI): domain Eukaryota; kingdom Viridiplantae; phylum Streptophyta; class Pinopsida; order Cupressales; family Taxaceae; genus Taxus; species Taxus chinensis. Next base: position 163,275,849 of record CM034150.1, read on the forward strand.
CAAAATAGCTCAATGGAGGGAACAAATGTCTTCCATCTTCTCTTTAATAAATGACTCCTCTTGAAACAAATCATCCTTGACAAAAGTTCTGAACTGAGTCTTGATTTCCTGAAGAGAGAAGGTAACATCTGTAGTTTCATCCTAAACATGGCAGTAAATATCTTTGACGGATGATGGGACACAAGTTTTAACATTCCTCAATTCTCCCAGTGCTTCTTCCAGAAACTTTATCCTCCAATCAACACTGAAAATCCATGTCTTTAATAAGTTATTATTGGCATCATCAAATACCTTGTTGACCAACAGGATCTTATCATCAGCTTGGCCCATTAGGTGAAGATCTGTAATACAACTACTCCAAACCTTCAGTTCTTTATCCATGGCTTTCATTGAGGAAGAGAGTTTCTACTACAAATTAATCACTTTTTCAATTGGTTTTGAAGGCTTCCTTAATGAAGTTCAAACCTGATATAATCATATCATCCACCATAGCTTCCACAACCTTCCCATAAGTTGACTACTTGTATATGTATTTGATGCTCTAAACTTCATCCTAGCTAAGAATCATGGGGGGTGGGAGAGCAGCCAGTGGGGCTGGATCCAAAACTTTATCCTTAGCCAACAAAGATTTGATAAAGTTGGAAAGAACCTGATTTTGTTCTTCCAACTACTCTATGGTATCCTTGCCTTTCTCAACTTGTTCAATAACCTTATTTATTGTTTCCTAAAGGTTATGAAATTCACTCTTAGGAGTGGATTATCCCATTGGGATCCTAAAAAGCTCCAAATCAGAGACCAAAAGATCCCCCTCTGCTTTATTAACCTTTGGCTTTGCAACCTCTAAGAATTGCTGGCCCTGAGAATTAGTTACTAATCTTAAAGTAATCTTTGCTCTCTTTTCTGGAGGAGGAGGAGTAGAAATCAACAGAGCTGCTACAACATTAAAATTTGGCCCTATTAAATGAGAATAAGATTTCCTCTTCTTACTTTCAACCAAGTGTTGCACCCAGGCAAAGGCAGAAGAAGAAGAGGAAGTAACAAGAGGCCCAAGAGCAAGTGAACTCATGGCACTCAAAGTATTAACCATTGTTGCCTCTAGTAGAGAAGTACTTGAGACCTCAGGAATTTCCTTTGCAGAGGAGTGTGCAATATTAGGAGGTTCAGTACTTGGAACCTCTTTTCCTTCTTCAACAGTGATTTTATAAGCTCTTGTAGGATCTGGCACTTCACCATCATCACTTTCACTAAGAAAAGTAATGTTCTCTGGCCCTGAAGTAAATTCTGACCGCTCCGAAAGAGATTCTTCCTCAATTGGTTCTTTCTTAACCTCTTTAATTTTCTTTTGATACACTTGAGTGGAAGGAGTAGATGATTCAGGATCTTTTATTAAATAAGAAGGAGGGGTTTGATCAGGTACCTCAGTAATGGGTGTATGTAATTCCTTCCTAGGTGTGTAAGTTTCTCTTGAAGGAGATCTGCCCTGGATTTTTCTGAATTGACGAACTTTCCTGTCAAACCAAAATTTAGTTCTAATGAGGATGGGGGAAATTATCTCACTCCAATCATCTTTCTCCTTCATATACCAATCCAAGGTTTCTAGAGGTGTGTGCTTGATGGATCTTTCATACTCAAAGGATTGCAAGCATTCACCATCGTCCTTAAGCCCTTCAGGAACTTGGTAGAGATTGAGATCTATAATTTGTTGCAGAGAGAGTCTACCATAATGCCTCCTTCTAGCTTCAAAATCATTATCACAATCAGCCTAGTAATCCTCAGTGTCTGGTTTATGATGATAAGTTATTCTAAGGTTCTGATCAATAAATTTCTTCAGATCATGCTACGCCCTTAATCATATATCTTATATTAGATGTATATAGCCGACTTGTGGCTATCATAACTTCTTATCATTATTTATCTCTTACATATATGTTATATTTTCATTAGTGGGTCGGCCTTGGTGTTGTCCATAGCATAGGAATAGTATATATAGGGGTTAGGAGGTAGTAGTTTATCATCATCGGAGCATTTGATTCTTATTGTATGGTCTAGAGGTTTCCCCCTCGAAGTGGCTAAGCTATTCTAATCACATATTGACATCATTATTCTGGAATATTTTGTTATTTGGTGTTATATTTTGTCTCATGATCTGAATTATACAAGTAATTTCATTACAAGTGGTATCAGAGCTTGAACTCAGCCAACACTGCATCAAACCCTAATTGTGAAGGTTCATCCATATCTCAACATCGGTAGTGAATTTTTCTTCAAATGTTTCTGTGCTATGGTGAAATCAGTCAAGTAAGCTTCCCTCAAAATTTTAAGAATTTTTGACTTGTTTTGCAAAATTTATAGTGGTTTTTTGTGTTTTCATAATTCGGCTACATAGGGTGAAATTTGTGGAATTTTTAAAAGTTATTTACATTTCTAGAAAGAAGATTTAAACTTAGTTTGAGTTCGTTCTTTGAGTTTTATAAAATTTGGCCGAATTCCTATTGAAATCTGAAACCCTAAATTTCAACCTTGATCCTTAAATCTTACCATTTTGGGGCATTATGGTTGGGCCTTAGACAAGAGGCAAAAATAATCCCATCACTCCAGGTAAAACCCCTGATAAGGATGAGATAATAGTTGAGTTAGAGTTAGAAGGGGTATCTACAGAGTCCTCAGGGTTATGGTTTACTTCAACTAACCATAAGGTTAGCTATCTTGAGTTAGAGTTGCGGAACCTCGAAGGTAGAGTGGCTAGCAAAGAAGATGTAGAAAATATTGGAAAATGATTGGAGGATTTCATTCAACAATTTAGTTACAATATCATGGGTCATCATATCATTCCTAATCAGCCACAACTCAATCATACTCATATTAACCATGGTGGATCTTTAGGTCAAAGTAATAAACAAACTAGCCAGGGTGGATCTGCAAACATGACCAATCCAAATACAAACACTCTGCAAGCCCGTAAAATGCTTCCAAAAGTGGAAATGTGTAAGTTTGATGGAAAGGATCCACTCAATTGGATTAACCAGATGGATAATTTCTTTTATCTTCATCAGATTCCATCGGGAAAAAAGGTTACCATGACATCGTTGTATCTTGAACCTGACCAATTCATTTGTTATCAATGGTTACATACTCAATCGAAAAAGAGTGGCCTCAATGTTACATGGACAGTATTCATCAAAGAGTTACAATTGCACTATAGTTCTAGTGTGTTAGAGAATTATTTCAGTTAATTAGTAAAGCTCAGACAAACAAGAACAATCAAATATTACATCCATCAATTCCAAAACCTTTCCTTACGGGTGGAAAATATTCCTAAAGATAATTTGAATGACTTATTTCTTGGGAGTCTTAAAGAAAAAATTGAGACTGAGCTATGTATGTTTAATCCTCATAAAGCTTCAGACTCTATGATCATGGCACGTAGGGCAAAGGAAAAATTTCTTTCAAGTCAGAAACAAACTGTCAGTAATATCAAAGATCGTAGCACCCTTCAACCATCATTTCCTCAGCCAGTGAGACTGACACCTCAACAAATTGAAGAAAAGAGAGCTAAAGGGTTATGTTTTAATTGTGATAAAAAATTTGGACTAGGACATAAGTGTGCAGAAAATAAGTTGTTCTACATTAAGGGACCTACTGAAGAAGAAGAAAATGAAGAAGACGAAGAGGTAGAGTTAGAGGAGGAATTAGGAGATATCCAGCCAACAATATCATGCCATGCAATTTCTAGTATTATCACTCCCCAAACTCTCAAAGTAGTTAGATTCTTAAAAAATAGAGGGTAACCGTGTTTATTGATTCGGGAAGTACCCACAATTTCATCAATCCTAAGTTAGCGGTATGCTTGAACTGCTTTGTTTATCCAGCTCCAGAATGTCAATTCATGATCGTTGATGGAAAAATTGTTAGTTGTTCAGGAAAATGCCATAACACTAATCTCGCCATGGGAGATTACTTGCTAACTATCAATATGTATGCCATTTCCATGGGAGGAGCAAACATTGTGTTATGAGTTCAATGGCTTACCACCTTGGGAAGCATTGAAATGAATTTCCAAGAGTTTTTCATGCAATTTTAGTCAAAAGGGAGGAATTTTAAACTAAAAGGACTAAGAGAAAAGTCCCCACAGATGGTAAGTTCTCATCAGATGCAAAAATTGCTTAGAAAGGGTGCAGAAGGGTTGTAGCACAACTATTTTCATTAGAAGCACATCATTCTGATACATTTATACCCACAGATATGCAAGCAGTTATAGATGAGCACTCAGGGGTGTTTGGAGAAATGCCCAAGGGTCTGCCTCTGAAAAGATACCATGACCATGCCATCCAGCTAGTACCAGAGAGTCAACCACCCAACATCAGACCTTATAGGTACCCCTATATGCAAAAGAGTGAGATTGAGAAGATAGTTCAAGAGATGTTAGAATCAGAACTTATTCATCATAGTCAAAGTGCTTACTCTTCTTCTATAGTGATGGTATGGAAAAAAGATGACAATTGGCATGTGTCTAGATTACAGGGAACTCAATAAGTACACAGTTAAAGATAATTTTCCTATTCCTGTAATTGATGATTTTCTAGATGAGTTACATGGTGTTGTTTACTTTACAAAACTTGATCTTCATTCTGGATATCATCAGATTAGAATTAGGGATGAAGATATTCAAAAAACAACCTTCAGGACACATGAAGGACACTATGAGTTCTTGGTAATTCCTTTTGGAGTAACAAATGCACCCTCTAAATTTCATAGCTTGATGAATTCCATCTTTAAGCCATTTCTTTGAAAGTTTGTTTTAGTGTTCTTTGATGATATATTAATCTATAGTAAAACATGGGAGGAACACCTACATCATGTAAATAAGGTGTTGGAAACTCTTGAACAACATCAACTTTATGCAAAGCCTTCTATGTGTTCTTTTTGTGTCAAGGAGGTTGAATATCTGGGTCATATTGTCTCTTATGAAGGTGTTAAAGTGGATCCTAACAAGATAAAGCCATGCTTGAATGGAAGGTTTCCAAAACCCTAAAAAATCTCTTAGGATTTTTGGGGCTTACAGGTTATTATTGTAGATTTGTAAGGAATTATGGCAGCATTGTAGCACCAGTCACAACTTTATTGAAGGACTCTTTCCATTGGAACGAGCAAGCTACTATGGCCTTTGAGAAGTTGAAGGAGGTCATGTGCACTACTCCAGTTCTAGACACCCCAGATTTTTCAAAAACATTAATTGTTAAATGTGATGCTTCAAGGTATGGTATGGGGGCAGTACTTATGCAAGAAGGGTGACCCATTGCCTTTGAGAGCCACTAATTCAAAGGTAAGAATATCTCTAAACCAGTTTATGAAAAAGAAATGTTAGCAATACTTCATGTAGTGAAGCAATGGAGACCATATCTAATGGGATGACATTTCAAAGTAAAGACAGATCATGAAAGTTTGAAATACTTCTTAGAGCAATTTTTATCATCAGAAGAAAAATAGAAATGGGTCTCAAAAATGTTGGGGTATGATTTTGAGATAATATACAAGAAAGGGAAAGAAAATATAGTTGTTGATGCTTTATCTCGGAAGGATGAATCTGCCTAGACATTGTTGTGTGCCATATCTATATTACAGGAGGATTGGATAGAGGATGCAATGTCTGAATGGAAAAATGACCTAGGTACACAAAATCTCATTCAGAATCTCCAACAAGATCCAAACATGTCAGAAAAAATTGTATGGAAAGGAGATGTTTTATGGTATAAAGATAGATTATATCTATGTAAGAATTCAATCCTAAAAAATAGGGTTCTATCTAAGCTCCATGCTTCTCCAGTAGGGGGTCATTCTGGCTTCTTAAAGACTTATCATCAAATCAAGCATGATTTTTTCTGGGAAGGGCTAAAAGGAGATGTCCAAAAGTTTGTGGTAGAATGCATGGTTTGTCAACAAAATAAGGGTGAAACAATTAAGTCCCCAGGTCTTTTACAACCTCTATCTATTCCTAGCCAGAGGTGGGAAGAGGTGTCTATGGACTTCATCACAGGATTGCCTAAATCAAAAGGTAAAAAATGTAATCATGGTGGTGGTGGATAGACTCACCAAATATGCCCATTTTTTTGCTTTATCACATCCATTTGTTGCGAGTACAATAGCAACGGCCTTCAGGGATACAATTCAAAAGCTACATGGGACACTAAAGATTATAGTAAGTGATCAAGACCCTATCTTTACTAGTAATTTTTGGACTGGCTTGTTCTCATGCTTGGGCACACAACTAGCTTGTAGTTCCTCTTATCATCCCTAGTCTAATGGGAAAACAGAGGTGGTAAACAAGTGCTTGGAGGGATATCTTCATTGTTTTACATCAAAAAGGCAAGTGAGGTGGGTCCAATGGTTACTGCTAGCAGAATGGTGGTATAACACCTCTTTTCATACTTCATCTAAAAGGTCTCCTTTCTTGGCATTATATGGGTACCATCCACCATCTATCACTTCATCTTTGAGATTCCAACCAAAGGTTCGAGTACTTGAAGAACATATTCAACACCAACAAGAGGTGCTTTCTAGTCTTAGGGAGAATTTGGCCATGTCACAAAACTGCATGAAGCGGCAGGTAGACCAACATCGCAATGAAAGACAATTTGAAGTCGGTGATTGGGTTTTTGTGCATTTACAACCATATAAGAAAATGTCCTTAAAACAACACAAAAAGGATAACAAGCTTTCACCTAATTATTATGGTTCTTATCAAGTCTTACAGAAGATTGGCAATGTAGCATACAAACTAGAACTTCCTCCAGCTACTTGAATTCATCCAATTTTCCATGTATCTTGCCTAAAGAAGGTAATTAGACAGACAATATCAACCCAGATAATGTTACCTAAGCTTGATGAAGAGGGAAGAATCATCCTGGAACCAGAATGCATCCTTCAGACATGCACTAAGTGATTGAGGATAAGGGTCATTGTTGAATATTTGATCAAGTGGAAAAATCTAGACAATGAAGACACAACTTGGGAGGATGCAAATTTCTTGCAGCAACATCCAGATCTTCTCAACATTGGGGACAATGTTGCTTCAAAGGGGAGGGGCATGTTATACCCTTAATCATATATCTTATATTGGATGTATATAGCCGACTTGTGGCTATCATAACTTCTTATCATTATGTATCTCTTTCATATATGTTATATTTTCATTAGTGGGTCAGCCTTGGTGTTGGCCATAGCATAGGAATAGTATATATAGGCGTTAGTAGGTAGTAGTTTATCATCATTGGAGCATTTTAGTCTTATTGTATGGTCTGGAGGTTACCCCCTCGAAGTGGATAAGCTATTCTAATTGCATATTGAGATCATTATTCTAGAATATTGTGTTATTTGGTGTTATATTTCTACTCATGATCTGAATTATACAAGTAATTTCATTACAAATCAAAACAAGTCTTGGGGCTGAAGAAATGGACAATGAGTGGAGCAATAGTCCTTTCTATGTTTTGGGCATCCAGAGACATTTTACATGTATAATTTCCCAGGGAGATAAGGAAATGAAGACCAATGATCTTTTTGTCTCTACAAGTTCTGTGTAGTTTATCAAGTTGTCTGCACACCTCAACCAGAGCCATTTTATCATTACAAAACATGGGGAGCTTGAGGGGTGTACTTTCAAAGAAAGGTAACCTGATGTATGATAATATTCTAAATTGGATGAAGAAAGCCCTATACTTGGCTATCAAGGTCATAGCTTCATCGGAGAATCTCCTAGTAGTGTCACTCTCTAAGAGTCTCACAATATACATGGTGAAAGCATCATTGACCCTTCTGAAATCATGATTGTTGGCCTCGAGGGTAAACTAAGGGTAGTATTTGTAGATAAGCTCATCCTTCTTGCCCTCCATGTAGGTGAAATTGAACCACTCTTGGGACACAGCTAGGGTATACATGACATAAAGAGTCGTATAGAACTTCTTATTCTACTAAACATTTGACAATTTCTTAGTCAGATTCATACAAATAATTTCAGCCTAATTTATATTCTACTTGCACTCACGGATGATATTTATAAAAGGGCACATCCAAAAATGAAATTCATTAGTGGAGGGAATTCCCATGATGCGAGTGAGAAAAATGATGAAATCAGACAGATCCTCATTGAAATCAACCCTGAATAATGCTTTGGAGAGTCGGGATGCTCCTTTCTTAGGGTTCTTTAACCATGACTTCACTACTTGTGCCTTGTATTTTTCACTATCTTGATCGAATAGAGTATGAGTAAGAGAAAGAGTGAGAAAAATGGAGTCTTCGGTCTTAGGAATGCATAGAGTGGTAGAAATGGTAGTAGCATCGAGTTTAGCAATTAATTTTCCATGCACATTAACAAGCTCTCTGGTGTCTGGATTAAAATGAGCTCCGCAAGAAAGCACGGTGTCAGAACACTGCACAGAGATGAGAAAACCAGCCGCATACATAATTCCACTATCATTGATCATTTGGTCCATGGAAGCAGGGTTGGCACATGTTATTCCACCCCAAAAATCACCAAAATCTAAGTGTTGCACCTCGTTATCCCCAATATCATGTACAGAGGTCTCGAGAGGTGACAGATGTTCCTACACTTGAAATTTGATCTTCTTTTTTGCAATGCACTGAGGGACAACCTTCCAAGAAAAAATTAGTGATGAGAATGTAAAGCAATATAGGGAGATGAGAAAATTACTCAATTGTAAGGATGCGGGTGCTAAAAAGCAAGCGAGCAATGTGACAAATGCATAGGTGGTAGTCCCTTTAAATATTTGTTCAAGAGAGAGAAGATCATTAATGAGCATTAAATACACCTTGCACCGACTCGAAAAGATGAAATGTGGGAAAAGTGGAAAAAAATGGCCCAGACGGTCCATGGGACATTAGGACATGAGGGATGCAAAGACGTGATTCGGCCGATGTAGGTGATGCAAGGAAAGCGGGCCAAATGAGAACAGTTGGTCTAGGGACACAAAAACATGAGGGACGTGAAGACATGATTCAGCCAACATGGATGATGTAGGGAATCAGTGAACAGAAATCTTGGATGCATTTGGGTTGGGAAAAATTGGCCAAAAAGTTCTGATAAAACTGATAGACAAAGACTTATGGGGAAAACAACCGATTGGTGAACAAAAATCCTAGCGGAACTTGGGATAGATGGGACAAGAAAATGTGATGCGGCCGATGTGGGGAGTCAGGTAACATGAAGTCCGAAGGAACTTTGGGACATGAGGGAGAAAAATGTCCGACAAACCCCCAAGTTACTTAAAATGACCCCAAGAAATGGCATTTTCACTATCTTTTCAAATTTTCTCTTCACTGAAACAATACTGAAGGGTGCCAACTCAAAATTTTGAAATTTTTCAACTTTTAAAAGAGGGGAATTTCTAGGGGACAACAGGACCATAGTTATGTAAGTCTCGGAAATTGGGGACGGGGTCTCCAGGATGACAAAAACTTTCCCAAATTTTGGGGATGGCAAGGGGATGGCTATTAAAATAATACATAAAAATTAATATTTCAATATTTTAACTTTGTTCGATGACATTTAAGGATTTAAACTGTATTTAATGTATTTTAGTTACTTTCAAGATTATAATTGAATGATCTTGGTAAAAATAATTAAAAACAACATAAAAATTTTTTTGAAAGATTTAAAAAAATTTGAGACGTACCCTCTAACTCCCCAAGTACCTGAAACGTTTGAGACCTCCAGGACATCACCAAATCTAGGGGACGCATCCCCACATAACACCAATTTGGACAGGTTTATTTTTTTAAGTTTTAGGTAAGGACGATTAGCACATCTCCCATTAAAAATTTTGGACCCTTTGTACCTGCTCAAGGGTGGAGAATAATATCATCCTTGGCGGGTGTGGTATGGATAGAGAGATGGAGCTGCACTCGGGTTACCTATATTTTGGTACACAATTTCCTTACCCTTTTCTTGTTTCATTTGAAAAGAAAAGATTACATTTTCTTTTGTATTTGGGCATTTCTTACTCTTCCTCACATTGCAAAATGTTAGCATAATGATGGCCATGCATCCAAGAAATATATATTTATAGGTACACACATTGGATCTTATTGTCATATAGTATGCAGCAGGATTTAAAAACGTGCATTGGAATATAAACTATTGCTTTAAGCCTTCTTTGCATTAACAGAAAATGATTGTTTTCCCACCAGTAAGTATTTATGTGAAAAAAAATGTTAGTGATATATAATGAATTTTCAAACTCTTCTCTTGATTAGATAACTTGAGTGAAAATAGACTAGTTGTATAGAGTTGACAGCCTTGACGGCATGTGGAGAATAAGGATGGAAGAGTGGAGATGAGTTCCATCTCTCATCTTTTATACATTTATAGGACTTATTCTGTGGAGGAAGATCCCCTTTTGATTGTAGTTGACTGTTATGTACCTATTTTACATGTTGGTTTTATGAAGGATGTTGGCGTTTCACTATTATGGCATGAAAACTTTATACTTTGACTTCATAATGTTATTCCATTAACAATCTATGTGCCATTATGCCTTGTTGGGCTATTGAGTAGCCAACATGTAACACCCACAATTTTGACATTCTAAAACCACATTAAACCTTAAATAATTGTATAGAAAATTGTGGAATTTTTTTTCTTTTAAGAGATTGCATGGGTGTCAAACACTATAATACATTTAATTAACTCCCACAAGCAATCTGCTACATTACATTGAATGGGTTAGGTATAGATTAATAATTAAATAATCTTAAGCCATTTCTAAAGTCAATTTCAGTTACAATCCTCTAGAAATTGGTCCATTAATTCTTTTACTTGGTTAAATAGTATCCACCTCTCAAATTAAGATTCAAACCCACATTTATTAAACCCTTATCCTTAGTTACCTTAGTCCCCTTAAATTATTAGCCTTAAGGTCCATTGAATCATTTACTAAATTATACTAGGAGAGTTACATAATTAACTTAACATACTAGGGTACTAAGTGGCCCCATTCACCCATTTTCACATACATTTAAATTATTTAAAAGCCCATAATATATATTCTCACCTAACAATTGTAGGGTTGATTCTTAACCTTTGGATTAAATCAATTGTGGCCACTAAATCCTAGAGTTCCAAACTAACCCTAACCATCCTTCTGAAATTTTATTTACCCTTTTTCCCTTGCCCTAGCCTCCTCAATTGGTCTCTTTTATTTTCTTTGATTTGCAGGCTAGAGGAGTGGAAGCCATGAAAGCAAGGAGTGAAACCATGGAGGGATTCATTTAGATCTAGCTTAGTTTAGTTTATTCGTGGATTTTTTATTGTAGATATTCCACCCTAATATGCAGTAGTATTTAGTTATTTCTATTTTTGAGTTCTTTATTTGGGTAAAACATTATTACCATTAAATCTATGAGATTTAGTACATTTAAATACCCATTCAAGGATTGACATGCTTAATAAATGAGTTTTTTCCCTTATCATTTGTTGGTGGTTTCTTATTTTTGCTTTATAGGCTCATATTTTAATTAAATCAAGTTCAAATTTACACAGTCACGGATTTTACTTTTCCGCTGAAAGTAATGAAACCACCACCCTGAGCAAGTTGGCAGTCATGTGACCGCCACCCTTCCTGGGTGACAATTCAGAAACTATCACATTGCCTAGGTGTTGGTTCAGAGACTACCATTCTGATCAGTTCTACAGAGGAAATAACACACAATATTATTTTCTTATATTCAATATTCTTACTCTATCATATTTCATACGGATTGATTAGAAATATATAGGGAGAAGATTCCTATGATTAGGGAGATGTAATCTCCACTATCCTCTCACAAGAATCTCCCTTGATAGATTACAATATATCTTAACAATATGAATTCTAACCTAATAATTAATATTGTATATAAAAATATTAAATATTAACTAAAAAAATACATATTTACCTTTCGGTAAATACCAAACTATAATGTAAACATTATATTAATTTCTTAACATTCCCCCCCTTAATGTTTACATGGTAGTAAGAGAATTTTCACACTTCCTCTGCAGCCTGCCACCTTTGTGCACTCATGATCTTGGCACACAGTCAAAGTGAAGGTAGAAGAAGGAACACATTAACTTCTTATCAACCATGCACTGTCGGGAACACATTCGATCGACGAGGATAGGAACATGCTTAGGAATCATCTGCTTATCAACAGTCACACTAGGGAACACATATGACCTAGCACTATAGGAACTCAAGCAGGAACACATCTGAACAACCTTCAATGGTTTTTAGGAGGCTAACCACAAGCCTAGGTACAAATAAGAACACATCTGACTGTTCTACCTCGTCAAGACTCATGATGTTGCCTTTCACTGTGCTATATGTTCTTTACTATGTTTTTGCATAGGGGAAATAGGAACAATCGCATACATAACTAAAAAAATTGGAAATGGAACATTAGATCATGTTGATCATGTTCCCTCCTCAATGTGAAATTTCCACTTATTGAAAACTATAAATTGTAAAAACTGAAGCACACAACTGAAATCAACTGCAACACTGAAATAAAACTCACATACACACTGTCACCATAGCTTCATGTGGCCTCATCATTAGTGACTGACAAGAGGTCATTTTCTGACCTCCAGCCTCCAGTACCTCTATCCTCTAGTAGTATGTTGCTTAGCTCAGCCAGATTTGGATATGAAGCTCAACGGTTTACACATTGTTTATCATATCTTCCCTCCTGCAATGTGAAACACTTTATTTTTCCGGATGTCGGTTAACACTGAAAATGCATCTATGAGGTAAATTTCTTTTGTTTTTAGGACTTTGACAAAAAACGACACACAACTAGAAATTTAAAAATTATAAAATGAGATTACTTTTTAAATGAAAATGGCATTGACTAAGACAATACCAAAAAATGTTTTAACTCTTTTAACAATTTGACTATTAACTTCAAAAATACAACTTGATTAACGACATATTTTGATATGACTCTATTGATGACACGACACTTTTGAAAAATAATATTACATTAACAACTAATGACTTAAGTGAGAATATAGACTTCAAAAAAAATGATCTTATAATTGACGGTTGAATTTTTGCTTTGGTCAAGACATTTAAATACCATCAGGATCATAATATAAAATCACTCGTGCATACCTCTAAACTTATCCTAAAGGAGGATAATACCTAAGTCATATAACAAAATATACATTTATACTTAATACCAACATCTAAACTATGGAACTCACTTGACTACTTGCTTGACAAACTTTAAATATGTCATTGTACAAGGAACTAGTCATCAATAAGTGATTTTTGAGGTCTACTAATACACATTTTTGATAGCTTGTCACCATTGAATAAGCCACGATGTAAATCTAGTGTAGTTGAACATAAATTTATCGACATAACATGTTCTAATTTGCTCTTGTTGATTTTAATAGCTGCGCACATCACATGGAGAGATCTGATTGAAAACTACAAGCTGGTAAGGTAATTCATGTGGTCTGCATGTACTACAAAATTCTAATAATGAGACATGTGAGATATTTGAGAGTGACCAAATTTGGAGATCGAATTGGCAGCTGTGATGGGTGAGACTGGCTGATCCATTCAAACTCATAAATTATTGTTGAACTAAATCTTGATTCACTAATAAACTACATAAATTTTGTATACAATAATTCATAGTTATCTAAGTCTGTGAGATGCAGGGACAACTATGAAACAACTATGAAATTTTGGATGGGTAGGGACCGCAATTTTTTTCTAGATTCTGAGAATGGCTAAATATATACAAATGTAAACATTATATTATATTGAAGAAATCCTGGTAACACATTTATTGAATATTGATTACCTATTTTACAGGCTTCAATGTTTTTTTGGGTTACAACTTGGCATGAAGGATGTTGGCCTGCAATTCCTCAAAACACTATTATGGAATATGGTATACTTTAGACTTAGACTTCATAATGGGAAACCATAAATCACAATGGATCTACCCTCATAATGCTCAAGATCTTCATATCTACTGTGCCATTATGCCTTGTCATGGGCTATTGAGAAGCCAACATGTAACACCCACAATTTTGACGTTCTAAAACCACTAATTACAATTTACCTGGTAAATACCAAACTATAATGTCTAAAAAGTTGTGGAATTTTTTTTTTAACTTTAGACTTAGACTTCATAATGTTATTCCCTTAACAATCTATGTGCCATTATGCCTTGTTGGTCTATTAAGAAGCCAACATGTAACACCCACAATTTCGACATTCTAAAACCACATTAAACCTTAAATAATTGTCTAAAAAGTTGTGGAATTTTTTTTTTAAGAGATTGCAAGGCTATCAAACATTATAATATGTTTAATTAACTCCTACCAGCAATGTTCTACATTACATTGGATGGATCAAGTCTAGATTAATAATTAAATATTCTTAACCCATTTCTAAAGTAAATTTAAGTTACAATCCTCTAGAAATTGGTCCATTAATTCTTTTACTTGGTTAAATAGTTTCCACCTCTCAAATTAAGATTCAAACCTACATTTATTAGACCCTTGTCCTTAGTTACCTTAGTCCCCTTAAATTATTAGCCTTAAGGTCCATTGAATCATTTACCAAAGCATACTAGGAGAGTTACATAATTAACTTAACATACTATGGTACTAAGTGGCCCCCATTCACCCATTTTCAAATACATTTAAATTATTTAAAAGCCCATAATATATATTCTCACCTAACAATTGTAGGGTTGATTCTTAACCCTTGGGTTAAATCAATTGTGGCCACTGAATCCTAGAGTTCCAAACTAACCCTAACCATCCTTGTGAAATTTTATTTACCCTTTTTCCCTTGCCCTAGCCTCCTCATTTGGTCTCTTTTATTTTCTTTGATTTGTAAATTGGAGGAGTGGAAGCCATGAAAGCAAGGAGTGAAACCATGGATGGATTCATTTGGATCTAACTTAGTTTAGTTTATTCATGGATTTTTTATTGTAATGTCTTCTATTTTTTACTATAGAGATTCCACCCTAATATGGAGTGGTATTTAGTTATTTCTATTTTTGAGTTCTTTATTTGGGTAAAACATTATTACCATTAAATCTATGAGATTTAGTACATTTAAATTCCCATTTAAGGATTGACATGTTAATAAATGAGTTTGTTCCCTTATCATTTGTTGGTGGCTTATTTTTTTATATAGGATCATATTTTAATTAAATCAAGTTCAAATTTACACAATCATGGATTTCACTTTTCCACCAAAAGTAATGAAACCACCACCTTGAGCAGGTTGGCGGTCGTGTGACCGCCGCCCTTCCTGGTCGACAATTCGGAAACTTCTAGCCTGCCTGGATGGTGGATCAGAGACTGCCACTCTGATTAGGTCAGTGGTCTGGAGACCTCCACTCTGCACAGGGCGGTGGTCCTATTCTTCCGAAAACAAAACCATAATTTCATCAGTTTTTCCAAAAACAAATTCTACTAGGGTGGTTTATAGTTTAACCTTTGCTTAAATTTATATGCCTATAGTCACTAGTTGATAGGTTAAACAAAATTTATTCATTCCATGACTTAAATCACTAATTACATAGATTTTCTATTTCAATAGTATACAAAAAATAACTACAAGAATACTTTTCCAATAAAATTGCTTTCAATCTCAAATGAAGGAATGAAATTCAATCTATTTCTAAGTATCATTGCTTTCCTTTCCATAGCAAGAATGTAATCCTTCAAAAGGATAATTCACTATAATTTAGTGCAACCTTCCATTACAACCACAACCATTTATTCAAAGAAAGCACAAGAAACTATATTACATTTCAGATTTGCTGAGAATACATTCTAAATGATTTACAACTTCCAAGTTCTCCCTTCATTCTTATAATAATGCAATCTCCTACAAGTAACAATGAACTTTCTTTTTTTTCTTTCATGATCATAGCTCATTTTCTTACAATACAAAAAGATCTCTTTCTATAAATACATAACAACTTGATAAATAAAATATACAATATAGCCTTCTTTAAAATGCAAGATTACTAGCCTTCTACCTTAAGTGGGAACTACATGAAAAAATTTTACAATAAAGGATTTCCTTTTTTACTTCTACAAATGCTCCAAGTACCAAATCTTCAACAAGAGCTCCACCATTTTCTTCACTTCAAGCACAACAACAAATAAGGTGTGGGTAGAAAAATCTCTCCGCCCAACTAATAATCCAATGAGGAGAAGAAGCTATCCTCCTCATTGGCCCTTGAGCCCCAATCAAAGTGCAATAACAAATAGATACAACCCATGAAAACTAACACAATGCTTCCACATCAAAATACACATTTTTATAAACATTTAACACACATTCAAGCACAAAGATAAAAATCATAAAAATGCAAATTTCAAAATACACAAGGCTTGAAAACTTAAAGCCAATAGAGCAACGAACTATGGGGAGGTCACTTATGTCTCCCAATGGGATTAGGTGCACACCTTAAAACCCTCCCAAACATAACTCAAAACCCTTACACAACTCTTATTCCTCCCTTATAATCCTCTTATGCCTCCCACATTCTCTTATTCCTCCCTATAATCTATTACGTCTCCCTCAATGAACCATATAAGAAAACCAAGCATTTTTTCTTATAAAAAAGGTGGGGCACCCAACCAAGCTCCCTCCCAAAACATAAAAAAAACTCGTATGCCTCCCTCCAAAATAAAATCCCCATAGCCTTCTCCTACACCATACTTAGGCATTCTACCCATGATCCCAACAAGCACACAAACCATTCACTTGCATGCAATACACACATATAAAAAAATAAGTAAAATAAAGTTGTAGTTCCTACCTTTCCATAATAAGAACTTTCTCAAATAATCACACTCCAAGTTACTTCAAGCTCAATCCAACTCCAACAAGATCCAAGACTTCAACAAGTACTATAAAAACTCTCTGCTTCAAAAAATACAAGTGCACAATAAAATGAAGTAACCCCCAAACTAACAAATGAACTTTTATATAGATGAAAAGAGAGGAGGGTGAGGTGGATCCATGTAGGATGCCACATCACTTATCCTCAACTCCAACACATAATTCAAACATCAATCCCAAGGCACAATAAATTGGTGGTTGAGGAGATGACAACCCTCTTACACACTCAAATCCAAACCCACACCCCTAAAGAACACCATTTAAGACCCTTGTAAGAAAAGTGCAATAAATATCACCTTTTTCCTTAAAAAAAACATAATGGGGTCTATTATTGACCCCCCATCGCATAGGTATAGTTGGTAGATGAAATTAAGAGGTGTGTGACAAGCTTAACTTGTCCCACAAACCTCTAAAAGAGACCCTTAAACGCAAATTATAATTTTCCAAGTAAGGTAGAATGCACAACACTCAAAATCAAATACACTCAACTTAAATAACAAGATCCAAAAGACCAACTACTCTAATAAATGGCCCCTTTTATCACATACCTAATTAACTTAATAAACATGATTAATCCACTTAATTAAGGCACATTAATCAACAATGATTAAATGAATTACATCACGAAATAAATCACATACTCCACATTAAATAAAATAAAGGGAAAAAATACACACATAGCCCATGGTCACATTTGGATGTCATCCGCCCCCATGGGGACCCCCTCCCCACAAAATAAAACATCAACAACAAGAACATTAGACAAATTTCCATCATGACCATCATTGTATCCATCCATTATTCTGTTGTAATTGGTCTCCTAACCCCATTTTTTTTGTTGTGATACAATTACCTACAAAATCACACAATACCTCATTTGTCCTTGTGGCCACATCAAATACATCAAAGATAAAATATACACACATCCATTAATAAACATACTCATATAACTAAATCATCATCGTAACTAAACAATGTTATCATTTATTAATAATTTCAACAACATCTCAATTCTACCATTTCATTGATATCAGTGAGATCATGAAATTAGTTCAAATGCTAAATGATAGTCAACATAACGAGAATTTTGAATGTCAGTAAATATTTATGATAACAACACATCATCATCATCAATATAAAATGTCTCTCTATGTCTCTAAGAATCCACACAAATCATACTATGAATCACAACCCATCAATAGTGAAAATATCTCTATCATCTAACATCGTGCTAAACCAAAATGATATGATAATATCCATGTATATATTCAACAGTAATCAAAATCAAAATACATTAAGTGTCAAAGAGAAATGGGCACTACATCCCCCTCCCCTTAGACTTGAATTCCTCCTAGGAGTCACTGAAATGGGTGTGAAAACTAGGCTCGTAATAATGTAGCATCCTCCCATGTAGCAACAGTCTCATCATACTTGTCCCACTATACTCAGACCTAATCAATCTCTTGGCCTTGAAGGCCCAAGGTCTTGTGCTCTAAAATATGCGTAGGCTCCACCATCAGCTACCCCTTCTCCTACACCTACAATGCGGTCCAATCCAATACATGAGAAGGATCTAGGATATATCGCCTAAGAACAGATACATGGAACACATCATGCACACAAGACAAGTTGGGTGGCATGGCTAGATGATAAGATAAAGGACCGATCCACTCTAGGATCTCGAATGGAACCAAAAATCTAGGAGATAACTTAGATCCTTTTCCATAATTGATAGGAATCTTATGAGGTCTGACATGAAGGGACATCTTTGTTCCCACCTCATAACAACGGTCAATTCTCCTCTAATTTGCATACTTCTTCTACCTATCATGTGCCTCCTCCAACCTCTATCATATTAAAACAACCTATTGCTCCATGTCCTATAACATAGTTGGCCCAAGAGATACTTTTTCCTCAAGTCTTTCCCAACTCAAAGGTGTCCTACACTCCTTGTCATAAAGTGCATAAAATGGTGTTATCCCAATAGAACTCTAGAAGCTGATGTTGTATACAAACTTAACCAAGTACAATACTCCTCCCACCTCGAATGATGATCTATGAAGTACATCTGAAGCATGTCATCTAAAATTTGGTTCACCCACTTTGTCTGACCATATTTCTCTAGGTGGTAGGTTGTGCTAAAGTTGATGCTTATCCCAAGGGCATACTACATGGTAGTCCAGAAGTGTGATGTGTATAAGGGATTGTGGTTGTAGATGATCTTTTGTAGAATCCCATATAGTCTAACAATATCATCCAAGTACACTATCACTACTACACTAGCAGTATAGGTGGTCTTCACAAAAGAAAAATGAGGCACTTTCGTCAATCTATCCACTATGACCATGATGGCATTATGGTGGTATCTCGGCGTCGGTATCCCTACTATGAAATCCATGGAAATGGTGTCCTATTTCGACTCTGGTATAGCATGTGGGTAAATAAGGCTAGTTGGATGTTAATGCTCGTTCTTCACCCTCTAACACTCTAAACAGTGTGAGATAAACTAGGCTACATCTCTTCAAAGACCTCTCTAATGGTATAGTTGTCTCAAGGTGGCATGCATCTTCTTCACCCATAGATGGGTTGAATAAGGTGCACAATGAGCCTCTGCCAAGATATTTTATCTCAAACATTCATCCCTAGGTACATAGATTCGGCCTTTATTTCTAAGAATTTGATCTGACTCTAATGAAAAACCATCAAACTTCCCCTTAAGGGGTCTCTGAGACTCAATATTTGACCTAGCTGCAAGGTAAAAACTATCATGTGGAAGGTGTTGCAAAATCCTACTCCACAAATTTGTACCCACTGAAGTAGCCATAACCAAATTTCCCCATCTACTCAAAGTGTTAGCAAAAAAATTCTCCTTCCCCTTTACATGCTCTATCTCCATGTCGTACTCACATAGCAACTCCATCCAATGTTGTTGACGAGCATTGAGATTGGGTTGCATGAAGAGGTGACATAAGCTCAAATGGTCTATCTTGAGAATAAATCTCTTGCCCAAAAGGAAATTTCTTCATGGAACCAAAGCATGCACAACTGCTGCAAGTTCAAGTTCATGAGTCAGATAATTGAGCTCATGATCTTTTAGTTTATGAGACTCAAACGCAACTACACGGCCATCTTGCATCAATATACCTCCTAATCCTACCAAAGGAGCATTTGTACATACGAATAACTCACCCTGTGGATCTAGCACTACAAGAATGGGTGTTTTTGTAAGGCAATCCTTCAGTGTCCTGAAGGCCTTCTCACATCTTTCTGACCAGATGAACTTCTTCCCTTTCTGCTGAAGGGAAGTGATGGGGTGTACAATCCGAGAGAAGTCTTGAAAAAATATCCTTTAGTAACTTACCAATCCCATGAAAATGCACACCTCAATCACACCAGTCGGTACTAGCCAATCCATAATAGCTCTAATATTCAAAGGATTGTCTATGATACCTTCCCTAGAAATGATGTGACCTAAGTACTGCACCTCTGAATAAAAGAATGCACACTTCTCTAGGTTCCTATAAAGTTGTTGCTCAAGAAGACACTACAAAACCTGTGTGAAGGTGCTCCTTGTGCTCCTCACGTGTGTCAAGAAAATCAAAATTTCATCAAGAAATATGAGCACGAAGTGATCTAAAAATGTCTAGAATACCCCATTAATTAAACTCATGATATTGTGGGGGCATTCGTCAAACCAAAAGTCACTATTGTGAACTTGTAGTGGTCATATCTCGTACAAAAGGTTGTCTTATAAATTTCTACCTCTATGATCCTCAGTTGATGGTATCTAGACTTAAAATCTATCATGGAAAATATTTTTTCCCCCTTCATCTGATCAAACAAATCATCAATACGTGGAAGGGGGGTAACAATTCTTGATTGTTACTTTATTTATCTGATGCGATAATCGATATACACAATCACAAAGATAAATCCTTCTTCTTTACAAAAATCCACCAATGCACCCCAAGGGGATATACTAGGATCGATTATTCCTTTATCCAGAAGGCCCTTAGCTAGCTTGAGAACATACAGCTCAGAGGTAGTCATCCGTATAAGGCGCTTGCAAGATAGGATCTTCTCCTGGAACCAAATCAATGTGAAAATATATCTCATGTGGGTAAGGTAACCCTGATAGCTCCCCTGGGAAAGACATCTAGAAAAATCCCTCAAAATATGATTATCATCAAGTGACGGCCCACTAGACTCATCATGTGATCCGTCGCTAACCATGTGACAGCATACAACTGGCAACCTCATGTCGTGTACACTTCTTAAGCTATAGTGGATATGGTGTGAATAGAGGTGGTCTCCTAACTCCCACTATCACCTTGTCTCCACTCGCTAAATGACATCTACACATGATATTACCTTACTGTAACAATTAACTCTAGCCCTATGTGTAGATAACCAATCCATGCCCAAAATAATCCCATAAGAACCCAAAGGAAGGATACGAAGATCCAAGGTCATGGAAAAAGGTCCTAGGTCAACTATGCACTCCTTGAATAAGGAGTCCACTATGAGTTTGGCTCCAAAAGCCATCTCCACATCCCAACTATAGCTCTACCTAACTTCCACCAACCTACATCTCTCTACTAAAAATGGATAAATATAAAAATATGAGGAGCTTAAATCAAATAAAATAGAAATAGAAATGTCATCAATACTACCTGTAGTCTCAATCACCGTGCCCTGGTGCTCTTCCTGGTGGTTCTCGACCACTGCATATATATTGTGGCTCCTAGGCATATCACCTACTATACGATCTAAAATAGGTCCCTTACCCTTATTATTAGGGTTATGTAAGGACACACTCTCCAATGATTCCCAAGTACACCGTACTTGTAGTAACTTCCAAGTCCCTTCCAATGATATGTGGATCCTTCAGGTACTCTAGTGGTCTGTGTCGTGGATCCTGATGATCCTACTACTGAGACTGTTGTGGTCCCTACTGATTTCAAGCTCCTACAAACTTGATCTCTAGGTAGTGCCTAAGTCTTGACTAGTCTCCTAGGAGTAGGCCCCATACTAACGTCCCCTCTGCGCATCAAATATCTTTGTAGAGGTTTATATGGTGGATGAATATTGTTTTTGTTACTGGTTGCTAAGGTGTCCTAAAATGAAGACTATGCAGAACCATGTCTATCACATGAGGAGGAGGAGCTGACCCCCTTGATCTTCTATCTTGCATCTACCAGAATATGGCTCTGCACTCTATCTCTGGCCTAGATGTATATTCCCCCTAGTCTCCATCCGCAATGTAGGCCTTCTCTACAACCTCTTGCTAAAGTGTGTGCAGACAATGAATGCACACTTCCCCTCCTAAGTCTAGGTTCAGGACCTTGATGCACCCATGGATCCTTGCACTTCTCATGTCTTGCATCTAGTCAATGTACTGAAGCAATTCAAGAAATTGACTCTCATACTCTAGCCACTATCTTGGATGTCAAATCATAGGTTGTGGAAACTCATCTATCCTCTACTAAAATGGACTCTCCTAGAAAAGTATCTACTCCTGAAACCACTCCTCGAAGAGTTCCCAAGTGACTGTCTCAAAATCCACACGGACCTTCTTCTCCTTGGTCCTCTAACCAAACCCTCGGCTCTGTCTCTTAGAAGGTGGTTAAAAACATGAGCCTTTGTGTTGCTGGTACATAGACATAACTTTAAGCATCCACTCAATCTAACCAACCATGCCTCTGCCTGAAATCCCCCAGTGTCCCCAATAAAATGAGATGGATGGAGTTTTAAAATCTCTCTGATGTGATCTTGTTACTATAGAATGTCTGCATCTAGGTATCTCAACACAATCATCACAATGCTTCTTATGGATCCTAGATCTATCTCTGTGTCCTAGAGCCCTGTCTCTGTGACCTCTATATGGTGAATCTTGTCTGAGCTGAATTCACATGCAGGAGTTCTCTTCCCTATACTTATCACTGTGTTACAAAGGTGCACAATCCTCCACTAATGGCTCTCTATCTTATCATCTAGGTCATCCCCCTACGTATCCTTTGTGTATAGCGACATTAACGTCCTAAAATGTCTACAATATTTGTGGCAGAATAGCGGCTACCACCTGCTCTAGAGGTGATAGATCTTTCACATGTAGGAACACATCGTCTGGTCCATGCCTCCTACATAGACCAAGGCGAGAGTAAGTCCATAATCATCTAGGTTTTTTTCTAGTTTTTTATGTTTTCTATAAAAAAATCACAATGTCATGTGTTTTAAGTTTTTAAGTTTAGAGTTACACTAGTCTAATGTTCTTTCCAAGTGTACCTAGGGTCCCAACGTTGTACCCATGGCTCTGATACCAAGTGTAACATCCACAATTTTGATGTTCTAAAACCACATTAAACCTTAAAAAATTATCTACAAAGTTGCGGTTTTTTTGTTTTAAAATATTGCAAGGATGTTAAACCCTATAATAAGTTTAATTAACTCCTACCAAAAATATGTTACATTACATTGGATGGATTAGGTATAGATTAATAATAAAATATTCTTAACACATTTCTAAAGTCAATTTCAGTTATAATCCTCTATAAATGGGTCGGTTTCACCATTTTCTTTACGTTTTCGAAGTGACGAAATAGATAAGGGTAAAGGCCAAGGAGGAATACATGTTAAATGTTGGTCAGTTGATGATTGTTGCAAGCGTTCTAACTTCTTGATCCACATCATAATGTGAGAGCTTCCTTTTAGCTAGGAAGAACTACCTGTAATAGAAACAAAGTCCACAAAAAGATAGTTAAATGATATGTGATAGTGGACTGACTAGCATATGCTAGTTCAAAGAAGTGTGATACTTCCTAGATTGATGTCAATCCACTATTTAAAATAAGTTAATGTGAGAAAGAAACAAATTCCTACTATATTTGATATGATTTAGGTATCTCATTCAAGCATAATAAGCTAATCTTAACATAACAGGCTAGGTTATGGTCAAATCAGAAAGGTAGGTAGTTGGCAAGGTGTTTGAACTAGTCAGGGTCAGATCATGGGTTGTTTAGGTCAACTGGTGAGATGATTGTTGGGTCTATTCTTGGTCAAGGTGAAACATAGAGACCAATGTCAATATGGTGTAACCAACAATAGTTAAGGCAGACCAGTGATGGTCAAGTTTTGGGTTGTTTAGGTCACTCCGTAAAAGGTTTTTTGGCTTTGTTATTGGCAAATGTATAAAACATAGAGACCGGTGTCAGTTGGGTATAGCCAATGACGGTTCCAAGTAACCAGCATCAGTATGGTTGGGGTGAAATGAATCAATGAAATCTGGTTGTGTGGATTGAGTTGGAACTAAACAGAGATAGAAGGGTAGAGGGGGAGGTAGGTAAAGGTCTCAGGTATGCTTAGAGGCAAGTAACATGTGAGAATGGGTGATTTGGTGGTGTGGGTAGAAGAATCGCTAAGTCTACAAGTAGGTAAGATGTGGAAAATGGGCATGCAAGGTATGAATTGATAACAAAAGTAACAAAGCCTATATATTGAAATAGACTATGCTGATAGAAGGTATACTTACTATGATGTAGATTTAGATGGATGAATGGAGTTGGTTGTTGGTCAGAAGAATGGTGTTGGATATCGTAGGAGTGGCTCTCAGAATGATTCTATGAGTGAAATGCCTCCAAAATTTATCCTGGTGCTGGTTCTAGATGTTTGGATATGTGAAAGGATGCTAGTTTCACTTACATGTAGCTTTGGTCTCCTTTCCTTGCTCTCAAAATGTGCCAACCCAAAAACAAGGTTGTTTGGGTGAATAAATGGTAACCGATGAAGGTTCTGGCTTGACCGGTATCGGTTAAGGCAGGATTCCCTAAGTTTACTAAAATTGATAGATCTTGCCTCTTTTAGCTCAAGTAAGTTCCTTGATCCATGGATTTGGAATGAACGTTGCATTTTCATGAGTGAGAAGGTGGTTAGGGAGATTTTAGTTATTGATTTTAGGGTTGGAACAAATCTTAGCTCATTAAGCCAAGTAAGATTAGGTCTTAGTTAGTTATGGAAACATGCCAAGAATAGGTCTAGGGTGAGGTGGCTGGATGAGGTGTCTAGGTGAGGTGGCTAGGTGAGGTGGTGGGGTAGAAATTAGGGTAATTAGATATTAAATATTGTGAGGATACATATTAATTTAATTTAATTAATTAAATTAAAGGTGATGTGGGGTGGAAGGGGCCATGGTTAGATGAGTATGTTTGAGGTGGTTATTTGACAAAGGACCAAGGGGATTGTGACCCAATTTTGGTGTCTACATTTCACCCCTTTTTGTTGTGTAGCTTGTATTGGTAAGAGACACTAAAAAAAATAAGATGTGGCTGCCCCATGTGTGGGTGAAGGTGATCCCTCTCAAACTAGGAACTAATGTGGTAGAAGAAAGAATTGGTGAGTGGTTTGATAAAAGGTGGATGTAATGAAGAGGAAGATGGACACTGGAGGTAATTGGATAAAGATTCAATCAGGTAATCTAGGTAATGAGTTAGGGTCAAAGGTAGAAACAGTCAAATTCATACACATGTATAAATGGCGGCACAATACCAAGTTAAAGAGAATGCAAACTCTGCATCATCTAAGGTCAATAGGTTTATCCAAACAAGGTTGAGGTGATTTTGGTATCCAATGTATAGGATATGGTGCAGAAGCACTTTGTAGGTCAGGTGCAGGAACGCTTAGGTATGTTCCAGTACACCAAAGGTAAGGTTAGGATAAACGGCATGGTAATAGACAACATAAGGTCATTAGGTCAAACAACATGGGTAACAGTGTCACGAGGTATAGCGAGCACATGAGTTCATAGGTCACTAACAATGTTTCTAGTCCAGGTAGTGAGGTCATGGCATGGGTAGGGCCGAGGTACAGGTAAAATAACAAGTCCCTAAATGTAATAAAAGATAGGTATATGTAATGTAGGCTTGGAGGTAGGTTGCGATAAGGGTGGGTAAGGCAAAACGGTGGTGGGGTTGGCTAAGTTGGGTCAGAAATGGGGAAAGGGTAGTTGACATGAGCATGATGGATAACCAATGCCGGTCATATGGAACCAGTGATGGTCTCGATAAACCGACCATATTTTTTGCGACAACATGACCGATGTCAATCTGGGTATAACTGACTTCAATGTTCTAGGGCACATGATTGATGTCGGTTTAGGTATAACCAACATCGATCAGGTTGATGTGGGTATATAAAAAGAAAAAATCCATAAAATACGGGTTCATTTATATGGTTTTTCTTTTGTGAAAATGACAGAGTGTTGAACGAGTTGTTCTTTATAATGCAAAAAGGATGAGGGATGATATATTGCTAAGGTGGAGAGATCTGGTTGGTTATAGGAGCTAGGTAGATGGGTCCACAAGCACATGGGGATCGATTGTGATTGGGTGGAGGTCAGGAGAATTAGATTTGGTGATTGGACATGGCAGATCCGGGAGAGGGATTGGGTGGACCATCGGTGTAGTGGCCTTACATGCCACCACGGAGATGGCAATGTGATGAGGTAAGAGTCAATCTCTTACCTTATTTTATGAGGTAGATTGGGTATATAGGTCATGTAAGGAAAACAGGTTTTGGGGGGAAAGGGGATTTTTAATTTGGGAAAGAAAATTGGGTAAAATAAGAATGGGGAGAGGTGTGGTTAGGTGAATGAGGGGTGGGGTGGAGTGGAGGGGACATGTGAGATATATATGGAGGATATCCAGCAGGGTGGTGTCTGATAGCCAAATATACCTCCTATTTTGTATAGTTATGTATTTTTGATATATATATCGGCTTACATGCCGACGAGAGTGAGGATGTTCATTAGATTTTTTGAGATGATTATGATTATTATTTGTATCTATGTTCACATGTATGTTTACAAAAACTTTCCAATTGATAGATGATGGTGTTTTTAGTATGAATTTTTTACATGTTTTAATTTTTATTGTTATAAATATAGGTGGAAATTAGGTGGATTAGGCATGCTAGAGTCAAGGTCATGTAGGAATGGTGGAGTCAGGTCAGTTCAGGCATGATGGAGTCAAGTCATAGGCATGGATTGAGTCATGTCATAGGCATGGATGGAGTCAAGTTTTCTTAGGCATGATTGGGTTTAGGTTGTAGGTATTGTTGAGTCTGGTTGGCTTAGGCATGATTGAGTTTAGCTTTTAGGTATTATTGAGTTAGGTTGGTTTAGGAATGATTGAGTTTTTAATTCATTAATTTTTGCAATTAATGATGATGTGTATCGTGTTAAGATGCTTTATAGGAAAATGAATGATAATGGTAAAGAAATGGTAGACAAGATGAAATGAATGTATGAGTGATGATGGTAAAGATGTTAAGCAATTGCTGTTTGTGTGGTTTAATTTACAATTATTGATATAAAAGGAAACTAACTAGGGTAGAATGTGAATAGGAAAGGGGCAGAGGGAATTGGTTAGGATAGAGAGTGGATGAGCTAACCTCCAAGGGCCCCACACCCTCAGAGTGTTGCCTACATAATCCCAGTGAAAAGAGACCTCAATCCAATGTAGTTCTCCCATAAGCTAGGGAATATTATGATGAAATAGCGGAATGGGCTGATAGGTGTGAGGCATGGGTGATGTAGGTCATAGGCATGATTGCATTTAGGTTGTAGGCATGGTTGAGTGATTTTTAAACATAGGTTTTGAGGGTCTGGTCCTGTAGAGGATAATCAATAAGTAATGAGGAAGGTGAATGGTAAGAGATGGTAAAAGAGTTGCTTAATTGATAAGAACCCTAATGAATCTACCATACCCTGGATGGGCTTATGAACATAAGACCCTACAGGCCTTGCATAATGGACCATTCTAAGGGTGAATAAAACTCACATGATCACAAAATGTCTCATTTACTGCAAGTCCCTTGAGTAATGATGAATTTAGGAAAAAAAGGAAAGGGGGTGAGAATGGGAGGTTTAGCATTACTTAGTGTATGATGACATGTATTTCGTAACAAGAAACCCAGAATCTAAAATAGGCAAGTCCATGGAAAAAAAATCATCTTTTTTTGTATAATAGATTGATTGATGTGGGAATTCTATATGGGATGGGTATATTATCTCCTTGAGGTCTTCGTGAAGCCGATCAATGCAGTAAGATTTTGAATAGTTATTATATTTTTATAATGATTGTATATAGTTGTCCTTCAAGGGAGCAGTCTATTGATAGAGGTATAATATAAAGAAGAGATGTCCCTTTTGAGGGAGTCATATTTTACTATAAGTTTGACTCAAGAAGTTGTATCCCTTTTTTTTAGACGTTTAGTCATGGACAAGATTATAAAGAACGATCAAGTTCTTGTTTTAGAAGACAAGATCGTAGCACACAAATATTAATTGTGAAAGACGTTGTTTCAAGTGATGAATGACCATGGGATTCCATCTTGAAGAAGACAAAAAGTATCCATGAGAATCATGCTATGAGCAGAGCCATGGTACTCATATTGAAGACAAGGCTAAAATGTGAAGGGTAATCACATGATTCTTGCTTAGTCGTGAATCCTCAAAATGGGTAATTATGGAAGGTGAACAACACTCAAGGGACACGCGATCAATTGACAGAAAGTGATATAGGACTTGATATCAACAATAAAATGGTTGAAGATACAAGGCATTAAGGGGATCAGGTTCAAGTTTACCTTCGAGTGAAGACAAACGATAAGCACCTAATCCATAGGCATGGGTAATGATATAGGGTCCAAGCCAATTAGGAGAAAATTTTCCTTGTTTACTTTTCTCCTCTTTGGTTACATGTTGATTTTCCTTCAGGACAAGGTCACCGACCTGAAAATTTCATTTGTGAACACGTTTTTCATAGTCACACTTGATACATTTTTGTAGATTTGGAGATGGTCAAGAGCATTGAGATGGCGTTCATCTAATAATTCAAGTTACGCCAAATGATCTTAGAGAAATTCATCATCATTGAGCATGTCTTGTAGTGAGATGTGGAGGGATGGAATCTAGACTTCAAGAGGTAAGACAACCTCAATACCATAGACCAAAGAAAAGGGGGTGGTGGCAGTCGAACTGTGAATACTAGTGCGGTAAGCCCACATTGCGAAAGGAATGTGCGTAAGAAAATCCTTCCCAGTATCATTGACTACCTTGATAATTATTTTATTCAAGATTTTATTGGTTGATTCAGATTAACCATTGGTTTACAGGTAATAGGGTGATGAGAAACTGAGTTAGATGTCAAAAGCATCACATATTTTACATAGGGTTTTATTTTTGAATTTTTTTCCGTTATCCGTGATAATGCAATGAGGTACACCAAAGTGATAGATGATGTGATGGTTGATGAATCCA
Organism: Taxus chinensis; assembly: GCA_019776745.2. Classification (NCBI taxonomy): domain Eukaryota; kingdom Viridiplantae; phylum Streptophyta; class Pinopsida; order Cupressales; family Taxaceae; genus Taxus; species Taxus chinensis. Next base: position 163,305,108 of record CM034150.1, read on the forward strand.
CATATTTTCTCGGCTTTTTTGGAAATGAGGGGAATGGATTCTACCCATTTAGTGTAATATTCAATAGTGGTTATGATCCATTGGTGGTGTTGTGAAGAATTAGGGGTTGATCTCATTGAAAATATCCAACCCCCATTGAGAAAAGGGCCAAAGGTCTCACATGACTTGTAAGGCATGACTAGGGATGTGATGCATATCAGCATATTGCTGGCATTTTATGCAGCGTTTGACATGTTATCTTATAAAATTGACAAGGGCAATTTTTTAGGTAACCATACCAAAATTTTTGTTTTCGTCCCCTAAGGAGGTTTGTTAACGTTCAAAATGGCCTAAGACTCCCTTCTAAAAATCAATTTTTTTAAGAACTTAGCCATCTTTATCTTTTTGAACTAGGTGCAAGAAATGTTGTGTCGACACAATGAAATATGTGCCCTTAGAAAATTCTTTGGTGCCCAAAATGACATGTCAACATCAATGAAGTTGCACCCCTTTGGGACAGGAAATGACATGTCAACATTATTAAACATGTGCCAAAGATGTGCACTAAGGTGTAGGAAGTGGTATGTCAACATACCAAAATGTGCGCTAAGTAAATTTTCCTAAGGCACTAGAGATATCATGTTAACATCATGAAAATTATGCCCCTTTATACCCTTTGACGCTTAAATTATCATGTTAACATCATGAAATGTGCACTAAAGGTGTTGAAAGTATTATGTTGATGCCAATGAAATTGTGCCAAGGTGCATTTAAACCCGTGTTGACACTCTAGTTTGTGTGCCAAAGAAATTCGGTGAAATAATTAATGCCATGGTTTCTATAAATAGGCACTCAACACTGTCATTTTCATGAATTAAAAATTGTGAAAAGTATTTCTCTGCTCCTTTCAGTTGTCCTTGTCACCCCCGCATGCTGTTTTTTGAGCTTTTGGACCCCAACGTCATCCTTCATCCTTTATAAAACCAGGTAAGTGGCTTCTATCATCCTTGTTATTGTTATGGCTTTTGTTTCTTGGTTATTGTTAGGTTTTAAGGCTGTTATAAACCAAAAGGTTAAATCTAAAAATGAATAACTTACCAATCTACAAATCAACTGAAAACCCCTTTTCCTCTCCTTCCAGATCTATAAATCTGGAAGGCCCCTACCTCTGAAAAAACCTAAGGCATTTTCCCTGCTTATTATCTTGTTGCAAAACCTCTCTTTACCATTTGAAAAATCCAAAAAAGAGAAGAAATCTAGTAAATTACAAAGAAATCACTAAAACTTCGATGCACTATTTTTGTATGTTGCAACCCCTACAGTCGTGCCATGGTGCACTTTCCTCACTTACAACATATCCCTAACCCACGCTTAGTATAATAACACTTAGCAACTTTGGTAAGGGCGCAGGTGCATCCTGACAAACACCAACATAGGATGTTGTGATCTTAAAAACCGCACCAAGCACTTTTCCCTTTGGCACGTTGATTTCCTTTGTAGCATATTCCAAAATTACACCTTGGGTGTACTTAAAAGCCATGCAACACCATCCTTTTCAGCACTCAGCTAAAGCAAATGTCCTAAGGTGCAGGCTCACATTCCTTAACATCAACATGGCATGTTGTATGTTGTAAACATGCACCCTACATTTTTACGTTAGCGGTATCTTCTGTCATGTAACACTCTTCAAAAGTGCACCCTTTACAACCTTGGTGTAGATTTTCTCTTGTCAACACTGGCACCCATTTTTACATGTTGACATCCTGAAAAGTGTGCCTAGCCTTTTTAAGCCTTTACTGCATGCTGTGAACTTGCGCCTTGCGCCCTAAGCCTTATAACTACTCATTATTCTTTCTGTAATCTTTCATTATGAATAACATGATGGTTGACATGCCTCTTTTGTGTTGGACCTCCTTGATTCTCCTTGCAGAACAACAATAGCCATCCTCGAGCTCACACATGTCTTCATCAAGCAAAAAGCCAACCAAGTCTAAAGGTAAAGCTAAGCTGAGAGAACAAGATATGAAGTACAAGTACAAGAAATTCAGAATGCTTGACTCATATGTAGAGAGTGATCTCGACATCAAAGACTCTGAGCTTGGGTACATTGATATGGAAGACTTCTGGACGAGAACCAACCAGGCTACTAGTGGCCCCTAGATGAACAAACTAGTGGGTAGTGGATTGCACTTTGCAGCTGGGCTGCTAGTAAGTGTTGTGAACAATGAATTTATCATGTTGGTTACCCGTTGTTATAACAAGGACACAAGATGTATCGAAGATAACGAAGGAAAGACAATCATGACCTAATAGCTCATCATTTTGAAATAACCCTAGGCATTCCTCATCATAGGCAATATGTCGCCATAAGCCTAGAAGACTGAAAGAAGGCATGGGACGAAATTGAGGAAAAATGCATGTAAAAGATGAATGAGCTCTATCTTAAGAACAAAAATCCGATGAGCATATGGCCATAGACCATCCACCGCAGTGACTTCAATGAAGAACTGAGTGATACAATCACCTTCTTGAACAGAATTTTTGGGCTTCCTGATACCCATTATTTCCATAAATGGATTCTGAGGTACTTAGAGACCACGAGCAAGAATGTTCCTGATCAGCATTTTGGCTGGGGAGAAATCATCGGTGACACCATCTCCCAGCAACTCCAATAGGTCCTCACAACTAGGAAGTTCTATATGAACTCCTATGTTGTATACATTGCAACATCGGTGAGAGATTTCACAGGCCTGGCTCGAAATGGGGTATTGCCCTAGGTCAAAATATATGAATACTACCTAGAGCTAAAGCTCGAGAACAGCATCCCCCAGTTCTCTAAAGTCAATGACACCTTCTTCTATGAGGTGATCTATTTGCTAAGACCAAACATGAGACATGGTCAAACTAGCCCGAGTGTGATCACTGTCACAAAGAAGTTGGGAGTGTTGTTCACATAGATTCCCACATTCACTTATCTCAGGGAAGTGAATTTTGAGGGTGAACCAACAAAGCTACCAAGGTATGCAGGGCCCAAGCTGATTCTCTTTGAGTTTTCAAGGCAACTAATCACATACCATGTGAGGTTCATGAAGAGAAATAAGGGAGGAACTCCATTCCCCCTTATGGTGGGCCGATACACCTGCACCACACTGGCCAAAGCACGAGAAATGTATTCTGAGCTTTAATTTCTGAATCTAAAGCACAACTTCTCAGCTAGGCCTACCTTCGACTGCCAGAGTTGCCTCCCAAAGGTAAAAATTGATCCCATTCATGTTCCTGAGATCGAGGACATCTACATCGACCTGACACATGAAATCAATATCAGGAAAAAGGATCACTCCTAGCTGGCTCTAGAGGAGATCATCCATTATGGCGTAGCCATCATTTCAAAAGGATTCCAAGAGCTTGATCAATAAATTGATCAATTTTACCTTGACACGGATGGGGACAATTGGCCGTTCATAGAGATCGACAGAGCCAAGGTATCAAAGACCATTCACGAAAGGGTCGAGCCCACATTACAACACACCAAACATTGGTGCAAACATAATGGTCTCACTTACCTCAGGGTAGATTTCACTACATCCCCTTTGGGTAGAGCACCTCCAAGAATGGCCCCGGTGCTGAAAGGAAAAGGAAAGGATAAGGAGGGAGAACCAAGCAAACAAGAAGAAACTCTTGAAATCCCTCCTACTACTTCTGAGAAGAAAGTGGTCGACCTGGTGTCTCCAGGTATAGAAGAAGAGACCACCAAAGTTTCAATGGATGCAACCACCTAGGATGTTATCACAGCTACAACTACTGAGGTACCCACCATTCCTTCTTCCGCTCCTTCTCATCCCCCTGTCGTTGAAGCATCTATTCCAATGGATGTTTCTTCTTCTCTCCCTTCCTCCCTTCCATCTCCCACCTCATCCATCTTCTCCTCTCTTGTGGATCTATCACCCAGTGTTCCCTCCATCCCATTACATATCCCTTCTATCTCTATGACCTTTTATTTTCCTGTAGTAACTTCAGGCCCCATAAGCAGCAGCGCATTGGACTCCTAGTGGATACCACCACCAAGTGTCTCAACATTCTTCCCTGTGGCCTCTTCAATTGCTTCCCCTTTCACTCATGTTTCTTCTTCCATTCCCTCTAGTCCTTCACCCATAAGTCCAAGTTGGATTTCAGACCATCTGGGTCAACTCAAGAGAAAGATTCCCATCACACCCATGGACTTCTCTGTCATTCCAAAGAAGGGACCCAAAAAGCAAAAAGCTATAACCTGCTTCTATAAGAGCATTTCAAGAGAGAGAGTCATGGAGATTGCATATCTAGATCCCACCAAAGAAAAGAAATATATGTGTCCTACAGAATTTACAGTGACCCAAGTCACAATGGGAACCTCATCTAAAAGCCTATAATGAGAGGCCTTATCTGCTGTAGATGCTCTCTGTAAAAAGCTTCAGGAAGTGAAAGAGGAGAAGAGAATAATCAAGGAGAAAAACAAATATCTCCTCCAAGCATTGCAGAGAATGGGAAATGCTTCACCTATAACTATCGCCGAGCCCACTGAAGTTCTCAGTCAAGACAAGATAAATGAATATGCCAAGATCCGCAAACAAGGCACGGCAATGTCCTCCTAGATAGAGTGAATCCTTAGAGATAGTGAGGAAATAATCAAGAGATTCACAGGACTCTACCAAGATATAGATGAAACAAATAAGGAGCTATAAGTAGTAGTAGGATCCCTCTCCGAGGAGTTGGATAATTCTAGATTACAACATTAAACATTCCAAGCAATGGTCAATTACTCAGCTGATGACCTATTAAAGGTTGGCGGCATTGATCACCCATGAGCACATAACAAATCTCTCGTTGCATTAGATTACTGGGTCGATCAAATGGAATATATCCTGGAGAGGATAGATAAAATCAGGGACGAAGCCCTGGATGTAAAATACAACATGGAGCAGACTGTTACAAAGATGTCTCCAAGGATGCTCAATGAATTATTCACCTTAAGGGAGGAAAACGATACCATCGAGCTCTTCAAGACTATCGCAACCCAAGGTTTGGTGCCAGAGGTCACTTTTTACTAAGAATCAATCAATAACCTTCTAGCTTGCCACAATTTCATTGGATTCTTGATTGAGGCATGTGAAGAGTACGGCAGGCTACCTGATAAGCTCAAGACTGAAAAAGAAACTTGCAAATTTATTGGCGACCATTTCAAGGGTCCAGATCATAATCAACTTCAGAAAATGATCAGCAAGTTTATGGAATACTGAGCTCAGTGTCACATCACCTCTCCCAATCAGAAGCAAGACACTCTGTTTAAGCCAAGAGATGATGAGCAGTAGTTTCTCCTCATGTGTATGCTTTGATCAATTTTGTAAAAAATATTTAAAAAGTATGTTGGCATTTATGATGACATCATCCATGTTGCATCATGGGATGTTGCCATCCAAAAACTTGCCCAAAGTCAAATTTTGACTTTTTGGGTATTTTGGTAAATATCTTGTAAGATGTTTTGTGAATAGTGGTTGGTTTGTTTTTTTCTTATTCCTTCTTATCCTTCTATAAATACTGGAATACTTGTTATATTCCAGGTGGAAATTTTTTGTATAAAAAAAGAAGTGAAGAGAGAAAGACTTTGTGCCTTCTTGTAACATAAGAGATATTAATATATATGTTCAGACATTATGATCAATATATGTGTTATTTGCATTAGATATTTCTTAAGTTAGATCTATGTTTCTATTCTATTGGATTCATTCTTATTATCGTCATATGTTCATCAGTATTGCTTTGTTTGTTTATGCAAGTAATTTTGGCTTTGTTTACTACCAGCCCAAAGCATAAACATTCTGACCTTTCCGTCTTGGAACTCATTTCTTTTCTCCCTTTAGATCTATCCTTCCTTCGTTCTTTCCTCCCTACCTTTATGTTCGTAGTTGGAACTACCTCTACTAGGATGATATCCCAAACCCCCTGAAGTTAGAATAGTGTAGATTTGCACATATTCCTGCTTGATAGAATAGTAATAAACTAGTTTTGCTTTGCTGTCTCAAAGAGGGGCTATGCCCTACACACTATTGGCCTATTTCCCCTTGACCTGTCTAACCGACAGATTTTCAAACCAATATGACATAATCACAACAGTCATAGTTTAGGGTTGGCCAGTAATATCCTAGGTGAATAATGCGTTTTGCAACAACGAGACCACTAAAGTGACCTCCACAAATTCCATTGTGGACTTTCTTAATGGTGTAACGAATTTCAGAACTTGTAAGGCATCGCAAGATAATTTTGTCGAAACCACATTTGTAAAGAAGACCACCTATGATGACATAACGGGAGACACTTTTAAGAAAGTCAAGTTGTCCATTACGAGTGAGATCTGTGGGTAAAATGGAAAGGGAAAGATAGTCTGTATATAGCTTATACTGAAGGTCACTTGGGTCAGGAGTAGTGGTTCTGATAGAGTAGACTTCATGAGGAAAATAAGAGGGTGATTGTAGTCTTTGTATGGTGATAAATACTTTAGAGTCAGCAGGTGAAGAAGGTATCTGAGAATCCAAGCATGTCATGGTATCTACAAATTTATTAGTAGAATGTGGGGTGGTAAGAAATGTGTAATGCTCAAAGGTGGTCAAAAGTATGTCCACGTGTTGCTTATACTTTTGAAGTATCTCATTACAGCACTAGTATATCCCATTAACTTGGTTTATGACCAACCGAGAATCACCAAAGATGTTGATTGATTTAACATCTAAGGCATAAAAAGCCTGGAGACCTAATACGAGTGCTTCATATTCAACAATATTGTTTATATAATCAAAATTGAGTTTGAAAGACAAATGCATAGGTTCACCATCAAGTGGAATGAGGATAACACCAGCCCTACACCCAAGCTGATACTTGGAGCCCTCAAAGAAGAGTGTCATTTGGTAAGCGGGTTCATCTAGAGAAAGGGTAGCTATAGACTCATCGGGGAATTTGAAGTTAGAGGGTTGAATCCTAGAAATAGGTGCATTGGCCAATTGGTTAGTGATATCCTATCCCTTGATGGACTTTTTATGGATGAATTCGAGGTCGAGGTCAGCCAAAATCATAAGCCAATGTGTGGCACGTTGATTTTGATAAGGTTTGGCATACATATAGTGTAATGGGTCAGTATTAGAAATGATGAAGGTTTTGTGGTTGAGTAGGTAATGACAGAGTTTGGTGGTGACGAAAACTAAGGCTAGCAAAAAAAATTTGGTGTGGGTATATCTAGTTTCATAGTCAAGAAGGGTACGTCTTATGTAATAAACCGATTGCTCCCAGTGTTGGTTGTCACGATGAGTGAGCATGACACCTAGAGAATGGTCTGTGGCGGAAATGTATAGGTAAAAGGCTTGGTCATCCTTAGGAGGAATGAGCACTGGTGGTTGAAGTAGGTATTATTTCAAGGCTTTGAAAGCTTTATGGCATTCATCATCCCATTTGAATGAAACATCTTTCTTGAGAAGATGATGGAATGGTTGATAGTGGTCGGAAAGCTGCGAGATAAAACGAAGAATTGATTCCAACTTTTCTTATAGGCTATGAAATTGATGGAGATTAGTGGGTGGTGAAATTTCAAGAATATCCTTGACTTTATCAAGATCAACTTCTTTTCCATGCAAAGAAATGATGAAACCTAGGAGTTTTCTGGAAAGTACCGCAAAGATGCACTTTTTTGGTTGAAGACGAACACAACATTTGATGAGGTGGTCAAATATGACTTTAAGAATGGGTAGGTGTTTAGTTCAATGCTATGATTTGGCAAGTAGATCATCTACATAATCCTCCAATATGCGATGCATGATGTCATGGAAGATGTAAGTCATGGCTCGCTGATATGTAGCACTAACATTTTTTAGGCCAAAAGGCATGACTCGATAGCAGAAAGTTCCCCAAGGGGTGATGAAGAAAGTATTTTGTTGATCCTCTGGGGCTAGTAATATTTGATTGTAGCCCAAGAAACTACCGATGAGGGATAACATTTCATGGCTAGCGGTGAGATTAACTAGTTGGTCAATGCCTGGTAGTGGGAAATTGTCTTTGGGATAGGTGAGGTTGAGGTAATAGAAATCCATGTAAATGCAGAGTCCCCCTATCACTTTTGTGACAGGAATGATGTTACAAATCCATTAGGGATAATCAATGGGTAGAATGAAGGAAACTGAGAAAAGGCGCTGAAGCTCTTCTTTGACCAGAAGAGCAATGCGAGGATGCATTTTCCATAACTTTTGTTTGATGGGTTTGGCATCAGGAATGGTTACGATATTTTGAACCATGATTTTTGGGTCAATACCGGGAATATCATCATAGGACCAGGCAAATGTGTTGTTATGGTCCCATAGGAAAGAGGTGAAGGCTTCTTGTTTAATAGCATCTAAGGATTGGCCGATCTTTAGAATGTGCAGGTTGTCCTGAGTATTAATGTTGATTTTGATGGTCAATTCATTCAACATGGTTTGAGCCTCAAAGGGTAATGACTGATGAATATAAGAGTCTTCTGCACCAAGGTAGGTGAGGATGGACTCATCATCCTAACATTAAACATCATTAATTGAAGGTGTATCGTCATCAATCATGTTAGGATACAAGAATGGGAGAGAAGAGGGAGCTTCGCTAATGCATTGATAGGTCAGCAGTCCCAGGGAAATGGTGTATACGAAAAAAAGTTAGGAGGTATAGATTCAAGATCTATGGACTCTGTGGGTGAAGATGGTAATGTGGGTGAATGAGAGGGAGAAGATTTCTCATCCTGTATAAGGTTGATGTGAACCTTCTTGGTGGGTGGAGCATCAAAACCAATGCCACTACGGTCATTGTGTTTACGAGAGGTATAGGAGATGACAGTGTGGTGGCCTTGTTCATAAAAACCAAAGATAAATCCCTTCCACACACACCGATGGAGGAAAGTGTGAGTGAAACACCAGTTAGTGAGGGAGTTTAGGTCAAATGAAAATGGTTAGGTTTGGGATAGAGGTTCAGGTTTATAGGTGGCCATATCAAGCCCCCCATACATTAGGTTCATGCGAAGGTGGGGAGGGCCATAAGGGAAAACATCACCAATGCAGATGTTGTAACTGAGGGGTTGATGTAGATTCCCATACTATTGTGGGGTGAGGAAGGTATCGATATTGTATAGGTGGTATTCCCCTAGAGTGAGGCTTTAAAACCACCTTTTAAGGGAGCAGTAGTTGGTATGTGGGTAGCAGGTATGGATGGTTTGCTAGATAAAGGGATGCCAATGGTAGAGGCTACAACTGCATTTGAGATAGCAAGGTTAGATGCAATAGAAGTAGTGGCAATTTTGGTGGATGGGCTCGTGGGTGAAGGTGAAGTGGTTGTGGTGGTGGATGCCTTGACTGATAAAAGCACATCATTGGGTCGATATAGCATGTTACAGGTCTTTAAAGGTGAGGGGTTGGTAGGGATGGTGTAATTATGTCCCTCGTGTTCAAATTTGAGGCATCGATGTAACATCGAAGGGACACAACCCATAACACAGATCCAAGGTCGTCCAAGCAGTAAGTTATAGGACATAGAAAAGTTATAGGATGGTGCGGGGACCTACACGGACATAGAGAACAATGGTACCTAGGGTAGAGGTCATGGCATCATTGAAAGAATGCATCATAACAAGGTTACCATGAATGCAATAGGCAGGTATTTACATTTGGTCATACGCATGAGAGGAGATAATGTTAATGCTAGCACCACCATTGATCATAATGCATCATATGCATATATTATCGATGAAGATGGATATGAAAAGAGCGGGGTCAGGGTCATAAAACTAGAAGGGAGTGATCTCTTCATCTGAAAAGTTGAGGGTGGCCATGTGCAAGTAGGTGGAGGTGTAGAGGAAGGTGAAGACCTAGTGAGAGAGGCTATGTGGTGAGGGGTAATAATGGAGGCTATGGGTGTGGGGTCATTTGGAAACACTTTGATAGAATTGAAGAAACTCCATGAGGGCTTGATGATATGACTCCGAAGTTTGGATGAGGTCATATAAAGAGATCTTGAGGGGGGAGTTGGTGTAGTTGTTTTAGCATTGTGTTAATGTGTGACCCCATCAGAAATAGGATATGCAGGACCTCAAATGATGACTTTAGTTATGGGTGCGAATGGTATGTTGGGTATATATTTGGGTTGATGGGCCACTTGCTTTCTCCTTACCCTTGTCTTTCTGAGCATGGGTGGCAATGTTGATCATGTTAATCTAAGGGGAGGTGGATAAATGGAGAAGGTGTAGGATGAGTGGTATAATGGCATGACGGGAAGAAAACCTACTAGGGGAGAAACTCCTTGTGAAGTGAGCTGGGTGCAATGGCATTTGAGTGGTGATTTGGCCAACTCTTTTATAGTAACCATGTTAATTTCGAATCTTGGGGAAGGATCTAAGATTTATGTGGGTGGAGATCTTGGTCACTAAGTAGGTGATGGGAGAGATTCTATGGAAATTGGTGAAGTTGAAATGGGGTCCTCATCAAGAAGATCATCATCGTCAAATTTTTCTTCAGGAGGATAGAATTGGACAAGAGTAGTTTTTAAAGCCTTACAGTTCTCTACATCATGTCCTGGCACATGATGGTAGGAACAAATTTTGGTTTCATCAAATCCTTTTTGGGTTTGGGTTTGAGTGGGTCATAAGGTCTAAGAGGTGGTAATGTGATGACAAGAAGTTTTGAGGAGATTGGTTAAGATTTTAGCGTAGTGATCCTCGCTAGTGGATCACAATGGGAGGTGAATGTGGGTTTGGGTACATGTATGGCTGATTATGGAGGAAGAGGTATTTACAAGAGGGGGGAGTAGGTTGGGCTACTAGTTTGGTGTGTGATGTGGTCTTAGGGTGTTGGTCATATTTTCTTGGGTAGGGGCATGGTAGATGAACTGGAAATGGAAGGTTTTGGTTGGTTTTACTACCTTATTGGAGGGTAGAAAGATTTTTAGCTTTAGGTTGCATCTTTTTGGGTAAAGGAGATATGGGCGTACAAGATGTGGAGGGAAAATTAGATGGTGGAAGAGGGCGGGTAACCCACAGGGGTAACCAAGGTGTTGTGGAGGTAGGTGGTGTGGGTTGGGCAGGAGGCGTGTGAAAGAGAAGGAAGTTTCATGGGTAGTGAAGAAGTTATTGACAGTATTGGAGGTATGGGTGGTAAGAAGGTTACAGGTGAGGGCGGAGGTTGTGCGGGTCGCTTCGGTATATTAGAGGTCTGCGATGGGGAAATGGGTTATTGTGTTCTTGGTTTACCAGTGGATGGGGGTTTCTTGGCCAGGGTCGAGGGGTGAGGTCCTAGGATGGACAGAAGGGGTGAAGGTGATAAGGGCATGGTAGGCGAGGTTGGGGTATGAGATTTAGGAGATTGGATCTTCATTTTAGGGGCTGGTTTAAGTTTGGTGTTAGTTTTGGAAGATGAAGCTAAATCTAATTTGATGGGTGGGTGAGCAAGGCTAAATGTTGGTATGACCCTCAAGGTAGGGATAGGTTTAGGTAAGGGTGGAAATATAGGCAAGGATAGGTGTTTGGGTGTAGGTGTATGTTGAGTTATGGTTAGAGGTGTGATTTAGGCTAGGGGTGGTGTCATGGAAGGCATTACAATAGTTGTGATTGTGTTTGGTTTGGTTTCCCGAAACACTTTTGGATAGATAGTGGAGGTGTCAACAGGGGACAACTACATTTGTGTTGAAATAGGAAGTAGAAGGCATCCCCAAAGTAAGGCTCTATTGACATAGTCTAGGTGATTAAAAAAGTGTGAGAATGGTACTGACATAGGTGGGGTCAATGTGGATCGAGTGGCAATCCCCATAAAATTTGTTTGACACACAAGGAAATGGTTAGCCTCAGACTCTGTGGGTACGAGAGCCAAAAGTAAATCAGCAGGATCTTGAAGGTCTAAGGGTGAATGGTCATCTACAGGTGACAGTGGTACTTCTATAGGATCCTCCATGGGTAGAGGAGAGGATGGGCTAAAGCCAAAATTGGACTCTCCTTGTGTTGGTGTAGGTGGTGGACCTGCATCTTCTATGAGTAGGAGAGGTGCCACTAGATAATCTGCTCAGAATTTTGAGGGGTCAAAGGCGGCGTGCTAATTATAGGCTCTTCCACGGGGTGGAGAAGAAAATGAAGGGGGTATCTCTGTGGGTGGGGGAGTAGATGAAATTGAGTTCTTGTGTAGGTAGGGGAAGCTTGAGCTAAGATTTCATCTATGGAAGGAACATGAGGCAATTGGGAAGTCAACTGGTATGTCATCGAAAATAGTATGGACCTCATGAACATTGCTATCACTGTTTGAGGTATCACCAGCTTGGTTGGAAGATGGGGCATGATTAGGGAATGGATTCTTGAAGATGTGTAGGTTTTGGTTAGTGGGTGCATTTGGGCTATCCAAGACTAGATCTCCATTGTCTAACATTTCTTGGACAATATTCTTGAAGGTGATGTAATTATTGTCATTATAACCTTTGACACAATGATAGTTACAAAAGTCATGTTCCTTATACCATGAGCACATGGTTCGTTCAGGGTCAAAACCAGTTTATGGTTTTATAAGTGGGAGGGTAATGGTACCAGCCTTCACAAAATTTTCCAACACAGAAGAATATGATTCTCCTATGGAAGTGTACTTTCGTTGTTCCCATCTGAATTGGAAAGCTTGGACAAGAGAGAGATTAGAAGGGGGTTTGGCTGGGTTTGATTAATGATGGGGACCAGCCTTGAGACCTATGGAATTGGGAAGACCCTTTGGGTTTTAAATAGTTTTTTTGGGGTTTCGAAGATTAAGAAACATCATTTGATTTGAACACAATGTTCTTGTTACGAAGTTGAATCTTATTTTCTTCGATAACATGAATTTCCAATTTTCGTGCCATGGAGAATGCCTCATCAGAAGTACGGAAGGTCTGAACCTGTAAGGTTGGTGAGATGTGTCTTGCACAGGCCTGAGTAAAAAACTCTATGAATTTAGTTAGAGGCAGTTGAAATGTGAGTTGATTGATTAGGTTGTGCCAATGAGCAATAAAGTCAACGATAGACTCATCGTTGTACTGACGAGTGGAATAAAGATCAGTCATTATAACTTTCTTGACAATCTTGATAGAGAATTGATCTAAGAAGGCTTAGGCCACTTAATTAAATGAGTATATGGAATGTCTTGGTAGCCAACTGTACCAGTCTAATACAGGTCCTGTCAAGAGACATTGGGAAAGTCCTCAAAAGTAAAGTGTCATCATGGGAAATTAGGTAACACCCATGTTTAAAGGACCACAAATGTTTTTGTGGATCCTCTTTGCTATTGAAGTGGTTGAACTTTGGCATTTCCCAATGTATGGGGTATGGTCGAATAGGAATGGATGGGTGAATAGGCTCATTACAAATTTCATCATAGGTGAGGGAATTGCACGAGCCAGAAACCAATGCTTCTAGTGTCTGCATCTTTTCCATCATCAAATTGATGAGTTCATTGGTAGGTAGTGATGGGGAGACACCTCCTATGACATAGGGGGGTGGATATTGAACCTGATAGGGAGGTTGAGAATAAGGAACCATCATAGCAAGGCACATATCCTGAATGGGTGACAGACGAGATAGGGGGTTGTTGATAGTAGGTGTATGTAGGTGGGATGGTTGTCATGACTCTAGTACTGATTGGGGGCACGTGTTTTGGGGATGGAGAGGACAGAGATTCTTGAATGGAGTAGGGGTCACTGACACCACAAGTGGTTGTGTTGCAATGGGTATTTGTGAGACAATGGGTGCATACTATCCTATGGTCTAAGTGGTCAATGAGGGGACAATAGATACGACAAGTACATGAGTGAAACTGCAGATGCAACAGTCATGGTGGGTATGGGGCCTAGCTATGAAACTACTTGGGGGTGAAGTAGGTGAGGGAAACATCACATTATTAGGGGCTTGATGCAGTAGTAGGAATCAAGGCAGGATAGATGGATACATGCATGTTGTATATCAACTGACCTGAGGAGTCTCGAGTGGAAGAATGGGAAAGGTCTAATTGTAAGGTCACAAGATTATGATCAAGGAGTTGTGCAAACTCTTCATCACCCTACAACAATGGTGGTAGGTAAGGTTGGATCCATGGGTGATAGGACAGAAGGTGGTGAGGGACTAGGTGGGAGTGGTTGACGACTAGCGTGGAATATGAGGGCATTAGTCTGGCTGTGAGTCAGCACCATGTGAACAAGTGTTGACCTGGTAAGACTTCTATTTTGTAGATGACACAAAAAACAATAGAAACAAAGAATAGTGGGGTCCATGAGGTGAATCTAGTCAATGTATAGATTTTGAAAATCAAACACAGGTAACTGACGATGGTCAGGTTGACCAGTGATGGTTGAAGGGAAAACCAATGATAATTCAGGCTGACCGGTGACGAGTTGAAGAAACACCGATGATAGGTTTCTGAAACTGATACTAGTCAATGTGGAAGAAACTATTTTCAAAGAATAAAACAAGAATGTTAGATGTGTACTGAGAAAACTGGGTATGACAGTAGGTATCAATAGGGGAGAAATATGATGATTCCTTGAGGGCTAGAAAAAAAAATAGAAAGAGTGATGAAGGCTATTCTAGGTAAAGTAACTAGAAACCTAGAAGCCGACACCGGTTAGGGTTTAATCGATGGTTACGTCAAATGTGAACCGATGATGGTCACTGGACCGATGTCGGTGACTATGAAATTAGAAAGAAATGAAGAAAATGGGTTTTGTGAATTAAATTAAGTGAAGAATCAAACTTAGAAACCTAAGAATGAGGAGATGGGGCCCTAGCACACTCAGACAAAGTCAGAATACTCCAACTACAATGGTGGAGTGTGCAAGGAAGAAGAAAAATGGAGATTCATAGTCTCACACCTCAAAACACAAGTCAAGAAGAATGCTAAGAAAAATCACGATCCTAATAGTGATTTTCTTATGTTTGTTTAGCTTATGCTATTTAGGACTGACTGTGTGTATTTAGAATAGAATTTTTTGGTTAGGAAGGTGTCCTAAAAAGAAGGATATCTAAAAGGATAGGTTTCAGCCATGTTATTGTTGGGGTGGGCCATCCTTTGAGATGATGACTCGACAGAGGCAATGAGCTCAGGGAGTACCTACCAATCGGATCATGTGATCACTGACAGATGTTCCATGGGTAAGATTTTGTTTAAGAAAGATGTGTATATTTTGATTTTGTTGTAAGTTTGGTAAGACACAAAGAGAGAGAAAATGTGCTTTCTATGATTCTTTGTGTCAACCATCAGCTAGGCATGACTTCCAACATATAGGTTTCCCTCAGTTTTAATGTGAGATAATAATGCAACAAATCAGAAAGTAATGCAAGTGTTTTAAACCCAAATCAAAGTGTGATATTCAATGTAGCAAGTGATGAACAGGAAGAGGGATGCTCTTTCACTAATGCAATGTAAAAGAAAGGAAGATGTGTTCTTTTTAAAGCACCAAAAATATGATTGTTTTTAGACAATAGAAAGAAGGAGAATGATTCCAAAGAAGAAAATTAATGTGGAATATTTTCGAAGGGAAACAAACACACAACTTTCACCTAGGAATGAATAAATGCAAAATAACCCTTGATGGGTCCCACCGGGCGTGCCAAAATGTTTCACCGTTTTCTTTATATTTTCGAAAGTGACGAAATAGATAAGGGTAAAGGCCAAGGAGGAATACATGTTAAATGTTGGTCGGTTGATGGTTGTTGCACATGCATTCTGACTTCTTGATCCATAGTCGAATATGAGAGCTTCCTTTTGGCTAGGAGGAACTACCTGTAATAGAAAACAAGACCACAAAAAGATAGTTAAATGATATATGACAATGGACTACCTAGCGTATGCTAGTTCCAAGAAGTGTGATACTTCCTAGATGGTTGTCAATCCATTGTTTAAAAAAAGTTAATGCGAGAAATAAACAAAGTCCTACTGTAGTTGATATGATTTAGGTATCTCATTCAAGCACAATAAGCAAATCTTAACATAACAAGGCTAGGCTATGGTCAGATCAGAAAGGTAGGTAGTTGTTAGGGTGTTGGAACTAGTCAGGGTCAGATTCTAGATTTTTTAGGTTAACTGGTGAGATGATTGTTGGGTCTTTTCTTTGTCAAGGTGTAAAACACAGAGACCGACGTCAATTGGTGTAACTAAGGTATGACCAGGCCAGTTCCAGTTTAGGTAGAACCAAGGTTGATGGTTGTGGATAACCAGACATTATGTATGGTTGAGGTGAAAGAAACGGTTCCGAATAGATCAACTGGAAGGGGCTGATCTAAGGTCAAATGAGGTGAGGGAGGGTGGATGAGAAGTAGAGGGGGGAGGTGGAGATCTCAAGTACACACAAAAATGGATATTAGGTCAGAATGATGATTTGGTGGTGTGGGTAAAGGAAATGGTGGGATTGTAAGCTATTAAGCAATGGAGGAATGAACATGCAAAGTATAAACTAATGATAACAGTGATGACAAAAAGTTAACTATTGAAATAGACTAATGTTGGTAGAGATGTACTTACTGTGATGTAGATTTAGATGGCTGAATGGAGGGTGGCTATTGATCAGAAGAAAAGTGTTGGATATCGTACTAGTGGCTCCTATAATGATTCTGTGAGTGAAATGCTTCCAAAACTTGTGCTAGTGATGGCTCTGGATGTTATGGATACGTGAAAGGATGATGGTTTCGCTTATATGCAGCTTTGATCTCCTTTCCTTGTTCTCACAATGTGCCAACCCAAAAACAAGGTTGTTTGGGTGAATAAATGGTAACTGATGATAGTTCCAGGCTTGACCGGCATCGATTTTAGGGGTGACCGGCGTTGGTTAAGGTGGGATTCCCTAGGTTTACTAAAATTGGTAGATCTCACCTCTTTTTGCTCAATTTCTTATTCATTGATCCGTAGATTTGGAATGGACATTGCGTTTTTATGAGCAGGAAGGTGGTTAGAGAGATTTTAGGGATTGATTTTAGGGTTAGACCAAATCTTAGCTCATTAAGGCAAGTAAGACTTAGTTATTGTTAGTTATGGAAACATGCCAAGAATAGGTCTAGTGTAAGGTGGGATAGGATGAGGTGCCTAGGTGAGGTGGTGGGGTAGAAATTAGGGTAAATTAGATATTAAATATTGTGAGGATACATATTAATTAATTTAATTAATTAAATTAAAGGTGATGTGGGGTGGAAGGGGCCATGGTTAGATGAGTATGTTTGAGGTGGTTATTTGACAAAGGACCAAGGGGAGTGTGACCCAATTTTTGTGTCTACAAGGTCCATTAATTCTTTTACTTTGTTAAATAGTTTCCTTAGTTACCTTAGTCCCCTTAAATTATTAGCCTTAAGGTCCATTGAATCATTTATTAAAACATACTAGGAGAGTTACATAATTAAATTAACATACTAGGGTACTAAGTGGCCCCATTCACCCATTTTCACATACATTTAAATTGTTTAAAATCCCATAATATATATTCTCACCTAACAATTACAGGGTTGATTCTTAACCCTTAGATTAAATCAATTATGGTCACTATATCCTAGACTTCCAAACTAACCCTAACCATCCTTGTGAAAAAAAATTTAACCTTTTTCCCTTGCCCTAGCCTCCTCATTTGGTCTCTTTTCTTTTATTTGATTTTCAGGTTGGAGGAGTGGAAGGCATGAAAGCAAGGAGTGAAACCATGGAGGGATTTATTTATATCTATCTTAGTTTATTTTATTCATGTATTTTTTATTGTAATGTCTTCTATTTGTTGATTGTAAAGATTTCACCCTGATCTAGAGTAGTTATTTAGTTATTTCTATTGTTGAGTTATTTATTTGGGCAAAATATTATTACTAAATCTATGAGATTTAGTACATTTAAATTCCCATTCAAGAATTGACATGCTTACATAATGAGTTTTTTCCCTTATCTTTTGTTGGTGGTTTCCTTTTTTTGTTTTATAAGCTCGGATTTTAATTAAATCAAGTTCAAATTTGCACAGTCATGATTTTTACTTTTCCACTGAAAGTAATGAAACCTCTGCCCTGAGCAAACCAGCAGTCTTATGACCACAACCCTTCTTGGGTGATGATTTGAAAACTACCACCCTTCCTGGGTGGCATTTTAGAGACCACCACTCTAATCAGGTCGGTGGTCCAGAGACCTTTGCTCCACACAGGACGGCGGTCTTGTTCTTCTGAAAATAGAACCATAATTTCATCAATTTTTCCAAAAACAAATTCTACTAGGGTGGTTTATAGTTTAAACTTAGCTTAAATTTATATGCCTATAGTCACTAATTGAGAGGTTAAAAAAACATGTATTCATTCCATGACTTAAATCACCAAGTACATAGATTTTCTATTTCAATAGTATATAAGAAAACAACTACAATAATACTTTTCCAGTAAAATTGCTTTCAAGCTCAAATAAAGGAATGAAATTAAATCTATTTCTAAGTTTCATTGATTTCCTTTCCAAAACAAGAATGTAATCCTTCAACAAGGTAATTCACTATAATTTAGTGCATTCTTCCATTATAACCACAACCATTTATTCAAATAAAGCACAAGAAACTATATTACATTTCAGATTTTCTAAGAATACATTCTGAATGATTTGCAAATTCCAAGTTCTCCCTTCATTCTTACAATAATGCAATCTCCTACAAGTAACAATGAACTTTCTTTTTCTTTTTTTGTTCTTTCATGAGCATAGCTCATTTTCTTACAATACAAAAATCTCTCTCTCCAATAATACATTACAACTTGATAAATAAAATATACAATACAACCTTCTTTAAAATGCAAGATTACTAGCCTTCCACCTTAAGTGGGAACTACATGAAAAGTTTCTACAATAAAGGATTTCATTTTTGACTTCTACAAATGCTCCAAGTCCCAAATCTTCAACAAGATCTCCACCATTTTCTTCACTTCAAGCACAACAACAAATAAGGGGAGGAAGGAAATGCTCTCCGCCCAACTAATAATCCAATGAGGAGAAGAAGTTATCCTCCTCATTAGCCCCCGAGCCCCAACCAAAGTGCAATAAGAAATGGATACAACCCATGGAAATTAAAACTATGCTTCCACATCACAATACACATTTTCATAACCATTTAACACACATTCAAGCACAAAAATAACAATCACAATAATGCAACTTTCATAATACACGAGGCTCGAAAACTCAAATCCAATGGAGCAAGGACCTATGGGAAGATCACTTATGCCTCCCAATGGGATTAGGTTCTCATTTTAAAACCCTTCAAAAAAAAACTCAAAAACCTTACACAACTCTTATGCCTCCCTCAAGATCCTCTTATGCCTCCCACATTCTCTTATGCCTCCCTACAATCTCTTATGTCTCCCTCAATGAACCATATAAGAAAAGAAATCATTTTTTGTTATAAAAAATGTGGGGCACCCAACCCAACTCACTCCCAAAACATGAAACAAAACTCTTATGCCTCCCTCCAAAATAAAATCCCCATAGCCTTCTCCTACACCATACTTAGGCATTCTATACATGATCCTTGTAGTCATTTTTATGCCCTTAGAAAAAAATTCTAATCCCATATGCATCAGCCTATCACCTAGCGGACATATGGTGCTCACCCAAGGCATGAGCAGGCATTGAGACCCTCGTTTATGTGAGTCTTGTGAGAATACATTGATCAATGATAGAAACTTAGAAAAATGGAAAAGAAACATGCATTCATTCTGAGAACTTACGATAAGGCATTATATTATGCATCCATTCAGACAAAAAGAGAAATATAAAATAGATAGCAGATTTGATTCATAATATAAAGAAGATGCACTAGGGTTTACACCCATGAACAATGTATATTTAGAACAGAACCATATATTCCTCATTAATCTTAGTTTAGTAACCACATTACATTCCTTAAGGCCATAACAGACCAATGTATCAATGAAAATAATGCTCATGCATGATAAATTCTAACCATGCTTCCCATTTTACGAAAATGATCACAAACCCATCCCTCTAAATATGCCATCTCTCCTCTAACCCTCCTAATGAGATTCCATAGAACCCATTACTATTTTTTCAGAGATTCACCTCTTCAATCACTAGGTGATGTTAGTGACCACACACTTTTCTCCAAAAGTAGTTGTCCCTTCCTTCTACCGAAGCATCTCTATATATAGCTTTAGCATCCACCGCCATGCCTTCCTGAAGTAATAGATTGGTTGCTAATTGTCCATGTGGTCCTTCAATGGAGCATGCTTCTTCCCATCCAAGCTCTCTGCTTTCTATAATGATTTCTTTTTAGATCCTTCCATCGCATGGAATATTCCTTCCTTGACCATCAAGTTACCAGGCTGACACCTTATCCACTCTGCATGCTCAGTCAGGTCACACTTTTCTCATGTAATGCTAGGAATGTCAAATATGGCTAAGTCTCAAACCTTTTGCTTTGCCTTATGCGCACCATGGGTTTTACTAAACCCTCCTAAAACCCTTTTCCTATGTACCTTCACCCCGCGTGTCTTTATTAATATGGGTCCTGCGTGCACACGTGCCTTCTTGTACTCAGCCAATATTCTAAGGCCCAACATCACCCCACACTAATCCTATTCTCCGTCTGTGGGAACACCTTCCTTCAATGAATTAAAAATTTCAAACTATGAATAGTTGGAATAAATAATGAAGGAATGAAAAATGAGGGAAGAATGAATTAAAGAATGGGGGGAATGTAGAAGAATGGGGGGAATCTACCTCTTTATGCGCTTGCTAACAGAGGTCACCTACTAGGGTGCTCACCTCCTCAACACTTTTCTCCTCCCCCTTAGCACTCATCGTATCAAAAATACCCTCCAGTTTTTTTCCAAGGTCATCAAGTGCATCCATTCTGCAGGTGATCTGGGGATATAACTCCTTTAGTCAGTTTTTGATCGAGCCATGTAAGGTTTCGATAGCTTCTGATTTCTTTTCCACTTTGGCCAAGATCTTATCCCTCTCTGTTATGTTTCCATTATTCTTCTCTTGAAATTCCTTGAGCTCTTCTTCATGTGTAGCAACTACAAAGCTTACTACCCTATCCTTATCAGTACAATTATCATGAGAAGCCTTAGCAACTTGTGCGGTGGCCTTTACATCGGTAAGGAGTTTGGTATACCAAGAAATGATTTCTACCACCTTCAACTTCTCCTCCCTTTCTTGGCACGTCAACGCCTCTTCTACGGATTCTAAGGTAAGTGACTGCCTCTCCATTGTGAGGATGCAATTCAAATCCTCCAGGAACTACAAGGTTGATTCATATTTTTTCTCAGGTGGTGCTATTTCGAGATGCTTTAGGACAATAGCATCCATAATATCTCGATTTTCTTATATACTTCGTGCACCCTTCCCTTCTCCTCCTTCAGTTTGAACCTTATTCATTCATTGATTAGTTTTTATTTTAGGTACTTTCCTTTCTTGAGAAGTTCCTCCTCCTCTAATTCCACCTCTAAGAATCTCACCCTATCATTCCTTCCAAAAAATTTGGCCTCGACCTCAACTGAAACCTTGTTGACTACATTACATACTTGCTCATCTGACAATTGTTAAGCATTAACCAAGGGGTTAGCCCTTTTATCTTGGGCATCTTCATTAGTGCCCCTTGGCTTACCTCGAACTCAGGTTCATTGACATGGGATTCAAATTCCCAAGATAGCATTTTCCTGGTTCATGGGTATGCACCTTCTACATCAAATTAGGGCATGGCTAGGATTTTTTTTGTTGCATAGTACTCTGGAAGCGCACTCGTAGCACCTTACTTAGATCATTGATGTAACCAATTCATTTCCCTTATGTTTCCACTACGCTCTTCCCACCTATTTGTGCAGCCTTTGGAAATCTTACTGCTAGGTTGGGGTCTCCGCCCATGCTGTCATACTCTTTTCCAATGCTCTCCTCTTCTATCTCCTTGAGCACTTCATCCATGTTGCACTCTACCTCCTGTTCTAATAACTTTTTGACATGATGCATGCCACTTCTAATTCTATGGCCTCTTCAATTTGTTCCTTGGTGAGGCTTGGGTTCCTCTGATCTCCTATGTTTACTTTTGTGCTCAGCCCTTTTCCTTGAGCATCTTCTTCCTCCTCGTCATCCTTCCCTTCATTTCCTTCTTCTTCTGAATCATGTATATCATACACGGGATGATTCTAAACATCTTCATCCTCATCATCATCCTTCTCACCCATGTAGGCTTCCAATCCCTCTATTTCCTCTAAGTCTTCCCTCTTCACCACTTTTTGTTTCTTTCTAATTGGTGATTCTAGTATAGGAGACTCTCTCTCTCTCTCTCTCTCTCTCTCTCTCTCTCTCTCTCTCTCTCTCTGTAGTAGGTGACTCCTTCCTTGGCAACTATTCCCATGTGGGAGGCTCCTCTTTATTTGGTGCTTCTTCTTCTGGGGTCTTCTCCTTAACTAGGTGTAGACAATAAAATTAGGTCACACTCCTCTTTGGTCCTTTGACAAATAAACACCCTTCATCACATTAACCTAGCCATGGCCCCCTTCACAACACTAATATAAATTTAATTAATTTAATTAAATTAATTTATTATCCTCACCATATTTATTATTTAAATATCTTAATTAGGGATAATGTTTACATACATATCACCTAGATACCTCATCAAGCCAACTCACCCTAAGACCTATTCTTAGTAAGTTGTCATAACTAACTAAGACTTACCCAAACCCTAAAAATCAATGCCTACATTCTCTCTAACCACATTCATACATGCTTACAAGAAGCTTCCAATCTAATCCATGGGTTAATGATACGAGATTCTAGAAAATCAAGAGGATCTCCTTAGTTTAGTAAACCTAGGAAATCTCGCCTTGACCGATGCCAATTACCCCTAACCATCGTCGGTTAAGCCGGAACCACCATCAGTCACCTTTTAATCCCCAAAACAATATTATTTTCTAGGTTGGCAAACATTTGGGAATTTTCCTGAGATATTGCATCTTCTAAGAATGAATTTTAGCAAGAACACACATGTAAGGAAGGAGATCAAGCATTTCCTCTTGCACATGCATCTAGCAATCATCCAACAACCATCCAACATTCACCCTAGCATAGATTTGATCCAACCAAGCAAAAGAGAATGCACATGCAGCCCATATAGGAGCTTTACAATTTTTGGTGATCCTCAACAACATTCAACCCCTTTCTAGTACCTTCATCCCTCACTCACAAGCGTCCAAGACAAGAATCCAAGTAAGTGGAACGTTGTATTCCTCTGGTTCATTTCATTTCATCATTATATTGTCACCCTTTTGTTCTCTTGGCCACCCACAGACCTCTGTTAATACTCACCCCTCCATATACCCATTAAAACCTCATCAAATCCCACCCAAACCACCTAACACCTCATTCTAACCAACCAAAGTCCCTTGTGTAATCACAAAGGGGACCCAAAACTCATTTTGTAGCATTCCCAGTTTTCCACAGTAACTGGCACCGATTACACCCAACCGCCATCCATCACCCTTAGCCGGCATCGGTCTCTGTATGTGCCCATACAACCCAGAACAGTGACCTATCCACCTAATTCCACATCACCCTTATTGTTTGACCTAGAACCTATCATACCTGTAAAGACCTAGAACCAGTTGTTTGACCTTCAAATATTATTTTAACCTAGCCTATAAGATTAGATCTTTCTTATTGTATGTTGGATGAGATACCCAAATCATTTCAACTACGATAGGATTTATTTTATTACCCACATTAAATTGTTTTAAACATTAGACTAATAGGCATCTAGGAAGTATCACACTTCTCGGATTTAGCAAATGCTAGGCAGTTCACTACACATATTGTTTAACTCTTTTTGGAGGTCTTGCTTTCCATTACAAGTAGTTACTCCTAGCCAAAATGAAGCTCTCACAATTAGCTTTGGATTCAGAAGTCATACACGCACAACAACCCATCAGCTAGCATTTCAATAGGTATTCCTCCTATGCTCGTTACCCTATTTGTTTCATTAATATTTCAAAGAAACTTCTAAGAATCAGCTGAAACATTTTGGCATGCCCAGTGGAACCCATCTAGGGTTCCTTGCATTTTATTCATTCCTAGGAAAAGTTGTGTCTTTGTTTCCCTTTTGAAAAGCATACATATTAATTTTCTTCCTTGGTAACCTACCTTTTCTTTCTATTTTCTCTAAAAGAAACCTTTCTTTTGGTGTAATTAAAAGGAACCATTTCTTCTCATTTCTTGTATTTTAGTGAAAGAGCATCCCTCTTCCTCTTCATTTATTTATGTCATCTAACTTCACATTTTAATTTGGGCTTAAAATAAGTGCATTGCATTCTGATTTATCACATTAATTGTGGGTAACCTATACACTAGAAGTCATTCCCAGCTGTTGGTTGAAAAACAAATCATAGAACACACATCTCTCTCTCTCTGAGTATTGCCACATTACACAAAACTCAAAACAAATACATATTCTTAAACAGCATCTTTCCTGGGAACACCTGTCAACGATCGCACTGATCTAAGGATTGGAAGTTACTCCTTAGCTCGCTACTTTGTTGAGTCATACTTCAGAGCGAAGCCCGCCCACATCATAACATACCTAAAACCTCACCTTTTAGATCTCCTTCTTTATAAGAAGCCATCCTCACCAAAAAACTCTATTCTACAATTCATGAGTCAGTCCTTAAATAGCATAAGCTAAACAAACATAATAAAAAAGGCACTCCTAGGATCACATTTTTCTTAGTGTTTCTGCTTGGATTGCATTTTGATCTGAGAGGTCATGTTCTTCATTTACTTTTGTTACTCCTTGCACACTCCTCATCATAGTTGGTGTATTACGACTCTTCATGGGTGTGCCTGGACCATATTCTCATCGTTCTTAGAATTCTGGTCTTGATTCCCCATCATATTTTAATTCAAAACCACCTTTCTTTCATCATTGTTTCAATTTCCCCAGTGACCGGTGTCAGTCTAGCAACCATCATCGGTTACCCTCTTACTGTCGTTGATTATACCCAGCTGGTGTCAGTTCCAGGTCCTTTTGTTAACCTACCCAAAAGGAAATCTATTCATTTTCTTCCACTTTTCATAGTCCTTATCACTACTATCATTCCCATTGACATTATAAAACTCATCAGATTTGGCATACCTGTCAAATTTGGCATTATACCCTTGTTCTTGACTCACTGTCCATTTTCTACAGTGACCAGCAACGGTTACCTGTGACTGGCGTCAGTTTACCCTAACCGGCATCAGTTAACCTGTGTCATTTTCTAGCAAACATTTTTTACCTAATCCACTTTTTACCACCTATTTCACCTGTTCCTACAGTTTTTCTATGTCATTTACAGAGAACCGGCCCAGCCTAATCAGTACTGGTTCACATGGTGTTGACCCGAAGATAAGCAAGCGCGCTCGTATTCCATGCCAGTTGTCAACCACTCCCACCTAGTCCTTCACCACCTTCCATTTTATTACCCACCATGGATCCTATCCAACCTATCAGTATCACTCCCGGAGATGAGGAGTTCATATGACTCCTTGACCAAAACCCTACCGCCTTGCAGTTTTACCTTTCCCACTCATCCACTCGAGATGCCTTGAGTTAGTTGATATACAACATGTTCGTATCTATCCTCCCGGATCTTGTTCCTACTTCTGCGTCAGCCCCATCTGGTTCCGTGCTACCTACCTTCACCTTACCCCTATTTTTTCACAGCTAGGTCCTATACCTGCTATGACTATCATGTCTATTACCTCCATTGCACCCACAACATCCACCATACCTTCAACAACTACCCAAAACAAAACCACATTTGCCCCTAATGTCTTGCATATACCCGTAGCTACATTACCACCTCCGATGTCAGTGACCCCTACCCCTTTTTAGAATGATGTCCTTTCTATTCCACAGTCATTAGCCCACATTACCACTAGGCTTACCAAGACCCTTCCACCTCTATATATGTACTATCATCAGCCTCTTGTTTCATATGTTATTCACTCCAGGTACGTACCCCTATTTCATTACCTCCTTAATATACCTACATGACAACACCATATACTGGAGTGCCACCCCCGTTATATGCCCAAAACCAACCCTCTCATGCTACAAGAGGCACTTAATCATTGCAACCTACCAATGACCTAATCAAATTAATGATGGACAAGATGAAGACATTGGAGGCATCAGTTTCCAGCTCCTGTAACACTCTCACCTATGACGAGATTACAATGAGCCCATCCACACATCCATTCATATTTTTCCATATCCCATGCATTGTGAGATTCCTAAATTCAACTGCTTCAATAGAAAGGAAGACCTGTAACAGCATTTATAGTTGTTCAAACATGGGTGCTACCTAATCACTCATTATGATGCTTTACTCCTAAGAGCCTTTCCCATGTCTCTGACTGGACCTGCATTAGATTGGTATAGTAGGTTACCTAGACACTCTATATTCTAATTTAATTAGGTATCCCAAGCCTTCTTGGATAACTTCTCCATCAATATCGTCAAGAAGGTTACCATGACCAACCTATAGTCCACGCATCAGTATGAGGACGAATCTATCACATATTTTGTCACTCGCTGGTGTAGCCTAATCAATCAACTCACCTTGCAACTACCACAAACATAACTCATTGAGCTCTTCATGTAGGCTTGTGCTAGACATATCTTGCCAACCCTGTAGGTCCAGACCTTCCGAACATTCGATGAAGCATTCACCATGGCACGAAAGTTAGAGATTCACACCATTGAAGAGAAGAAAATCCAATTACGTAATAAGAATTCATAATTCAAGTCGAATGATACCTCTTCTACTTCCAAACCACAAAAAAATTATTCAAAAGCTAAGGGCACCACTAACCCAGTGGTACTCAAGGCCAGCCCAACTCATCCATCAAATCAGGCTACTCCCTCATTTAATCTCTCACCCATCCAGACTTTTCAATTCAGACAAGAACAGTGGAAATACACCCCAATTGGGGAACCTTACTCTTCTATCTTAGAAAAGCTTATCAAATCCGGAGCTATCACCCTTCCACCCATAAAATCACACACTGGTTTTGATCCTGCTTGCCCTATGCCTGCATGGTATAAAGAACAAGACTTCTATAACTATCATCGAGTAAAGGGTCATAGTGACAGAAATTGCATCACTTTCAAAAACATTATCCAAGAAATGCTCAAGAAAGGTGAGTTAACCATAGATAATCCTTATGCACCTGCCAACCAAGACCTACACATCTTCAAGAAACCATTTCCTAATCATGCCTCTTCATCTGATCAAACCGGTGAGGCCTTAACTCATGATACCCATACCCATGAGGTCTACGCTATTTTTAGCAACACACCTGTTACTTCCCATATTCCATCCATAAAAGAGATTATATCCCACAATCCTCCTTCCACATTAGAACCAGCCTCCCCTAATCTTTCACCCACAAAGGAACACCTTTCACCTCCTTCCTCACCTATGGAGGCATCTTCTGCTAACATCGAGACCATTTCACCTTTGGCTTCTCCACCAAGAGAACCAATACCCATAGTATTCTTCAGTCCATGGAGGATACGTATTTACCTCCTCCACCCACAAAATAGCTCCCATCATCTCCTCCCCCTATCACAAACCCTGTTGAGATACCTTTGCCTCTTGGTGAGCATTCTCCATCAGCTACCCAAGATCCTACAGACCTAATTTCGACTCTCTTACCCATAGAAGTTGAAGCTAGCCAATTCCCCATCTCTAAGACACATTTTAAGGGAATTTCCATTAGATCCTCTTCAACTCCACCTACATAGGTTTCGTTCTCACATTTGGCTGATCACTTAGATTATTTGGATAGGGCCTTCCTATGGGGGTGTTTCACTTGGAATGTTTCGGCTTCTGGGAATAGAGTTGCTTCTATCCTTTCATTCCTTTTAGAAACAGATGAGGTTAGGGTTAGGAGGAATACCTGTTGAATGTCGAGATGGTGTGCGCGTACCATAGAGAAAGATCAGGCTGACTGCGGAGAACTCCTTTTTGTCTTGGAAGGACTACCTGCAAATAAGAACACAAGACCACAAGATTTTGATTAAACAATAAATGAGGAAACTGCCTTGGGCCTAGGAAATATAAAACTTCCTTTCGAAGGTGGTCAGTTCCCCTGCTAATATGAATTAACACAAAAGACTGCAAAATATCAATTAAATTGTTTCGTTAAACCGGGTAGGGGAAAGGCTGGTTTTCTGGTTTTGATCAAAGGAACCGACGCCGGTTACTGATAACCGATGCCGGTTACTAATAACTGATACCGGTAGGTTTTGGGATCTTCTTGGTAGCTATGGTGTTTTGTAAGGCTGGTTTATGGATGATATTAGGAAATGGGATGATTAGAAGCAAAAGGATAACAGTTAGATGTAATGACACGTTGGGTAGTAGATTCAGAGATGGATTTAGGAGGACTGAAATTCACAGAGCAGAAGAAATGTTATAACAGAGGACATGCAAGATATGACTTACTGGTTTTGGCAAAGATGCACGTTGATATCCTCTACTGCAATCACTTCTGGTATTTCCACTCGTCTCTGCTCGGTTAAGTGAAGATCTAGACTCTATTCCTCACTCGCAATGCTCTCTATTGATCCAGAAATCCTTTGACTGATCTCCAAAATGAAATTCCGATCCGTTGTTTTGGTTTGGGGAGCCCATTTATAGGGAACCGATGGCGGTTGCGTAACCGACGGCGGTCGAGTAGGAACCGGCATCGGTAAGGAAAAAGTAGGCTATTTTTAGTAAAATAGCCCACCTTCCCTGCTTTTCTCCCGAGAGATCAGTTGCGGGCTTGGTCAAGTGGCTAGAAGGTCAGCTTTGGGTGCGAGTAAGGAGGCATTAGTTATGGATGTGAGTCTAGACCAAGTCATGAGTCTTAATTAGGTTAGTTTAGGGTTAGGGCTAGGTCATGATGAGGTGGCAAAGTGAGGTGGCTGGTAAGGTGATGTGGATTTATCAATTATAAGGTAATTAATAAATAATTGTGTAAGGTTTAGGTAATGAGGTTAGGTTGTGAAATGGGATGCGGGTCACAAGGGGTCGTAAGACACGAATTTGGTGTCTACAGGGGGTGCCTTTTGCTTCCCGTCTCAATGCAGATGCAGCTTTCACTTGCTGATACTTCCACTATCTACCCAAAAATATTTCAACCAATTGAACTGAACACAACCACCTCTATCACAACTTCTTCCATGACACCCATCATAGCTGAACATACACCCTCACCCATATCTCAAACTACATCTAAACCCAAACCCACACCTACATCATCTTCCTCGAATAAACCTATTACCGCTTTAAGGGTCACCCCAACCACCAGACTTACTCATCCACCTATCAAACTGGATTTATCTACATCCTCTAAAGTCAACACCACACCTACTATGGGACCCAAATAGAAGAACCAAACCCATAGAAATCATACCCTTGTTGCATTAATCACACCTACACCTGTCTCCCCACCCATCATAGGTGGTGGTTGAGTCCCTGCTAGAGCCTCACCTAGAGCTGGTCTCCATACACTGGTAGCCTCTCCTTGATCTGGCCTTAGAGCTCATTGGCCCCCTGTGCTCTCCACACTATGAGTGCAGGATCTAGTCCTCTCACTTGATGCATGTTGTGTCCAGTACTCTTCATAGGATAGAAATTCTATCTCAACCACCATCAGCTGGTCCTGGTAGTATCTAGCCTTACCTAGGGCATCCTGTAACCTGGATATAGTCACGGTCTGTGGTGGTCCCATAGGTTTCAGCCCCTGTATCTATCCTGTGGGACCCTATCCTGCTCCTGCCTGTGAACTGGGACTTGTTCCCAGTGCATGTGGTGGTGCCCCTTTCCCCTATCCTGTATCTGGGCCTGTAAGGCCCCAATATGTGCTTGGGCTATGGCCAATTGGCCCTGCAAACCTACCACATGTGCTTGTAAGGCTGCTACCTGACCATCATCCCCCTCTCCATCTCCATCCCCACCACCGGCCATCTAGGCCTAAAGAATAGCCACCTGTACATGTAGCTTGGAAACCTTTTCCTCTGCGCTCTCCAGCTGTATCTACATTATACCCAACTGGGTAATCAGAGTAGCCACCTACCCCTATCGGGCGTCTCTCTATACCATGATGGTGGCTAGATCTGGCTACCTTGGTCTGGGTGGTATGGCTCGTAAATGAGCTCCCCACCACTATCTATACCTATCTATGCACCCGACATTAGCTATTCGTCGGTCCACTGCTTGCTCCTCCTGCCCTATGGGCATTGTAGGCTATGGTAGAGGTAAAGGCCTCTTCACATTGTCTCTTCGGTACTGCAGGAAGGGCGGAGGTACGTCCTGTAATATCCCAAACTACCACCAGACACTGTCCACCGAGATCATCTCATGCTCCCCGGCATGGCGACCCTGTATCCATCTCAAAAGTTGGAGCTCAGCTAGTTCCTCATGCATATGCCTATATGAGGGGAATCCCACATACGGCCTCCATATAATGTCCACTTTAGAAAAACCCTCTAATAACTGCTGGAAATAGGCCACATCATATGTGGGCCTATCAGATCTCCACTCTCCAATAGAATGCACCCATTGCTTGTAACCCACCCATACAAATCTCAGTGGGAATTCATCCACTCGGGGCACCCCTACTGGCCACACACAAGCTATGTGCTCATAAGCCCAGTAGTGTAGTACGAAGGTACAACATAGGTTGAACCTACACATCCACCCATAGGCCCATAACTCTCTGTACAGCTATACTAGGAATGTTGGCGCCTAAGCAAAGTGGGTCTCATCTATCATCATGATGTGGAGTACCCCCATCAATGATCAGGGAAAACATCCACCCTCTGCACCTAGCAGTGCA
Organism: Taxus chinensis; assembly: GCA_019776745.2. Taxonomy (NCBI): domain Eukaryota; kingdom Viridiplantae; phylum Streptophyta; class Pinopsida; order Cupressales; family Taxaceae; genus Taxus; species Taxus chinensis. The sequence goes on from CM034150.1 coordinate 163,335,998, forward strand.
AAGCAACACACTGCCTCCATCAAAAGAACCACTAGCTTCATCTCCTCTGGATGAGCTAGGTACATCTCTCCATATCGAATGCTGGCACTATGGAATGTCAGCTCGTCCATCCCCTCACCAAACACCATCAACATCATCTCCTCTGAGGCCTCGAAGGATATAGATTAGACCTACATACCCAATATGGGTAGCTATAGAATCCTGAACATGTCCTCCAGGGTGACAGTGCTCTCACCCATTGGCAGGTGGAACGTGTTGGTCACGGAATCCCATCTATCGATGAGCACGACCATCAAACTAGGCTACTGAACTATATGTTGGTATTGTTATACCCCACTCAAGCCAACCACCTCCACATGTTACAGCTCCTCCAGGGTCACTACACCCCACACTGTCACAAGCAGGGGCGGAACCCTATCCCGCATACGTAACTGATCTCTCCCCTTCATCCAATATGAACAAAAGATTAATCTACATTTTTATAACCATACTTACCCCCTATCATTTCCCAATAACTTATTTTACCCCTACCCATCTTAATCACCTAACTATTACATTTTTGGCCTCTTGTACCCCAAAAACCAACTGGTGTCGGTTCTCTCTAACCAAACTCGGTCACCCCTTTACCAGCATCGGTCACCTATCTAGTGACTGATACTTGTTGCACACTATCGACGTTGGCCCCAACTAATTGATGTCAATCACTGTCGCAGTGAAAACCTGTGATCCCCAAAACCCCCCTTTTTTCAAAAAGAAAATTCCCCCCTTTCCCCTTTTGGCCACCTAAAATTACCTAAACTATCCTTGCACCTCAAACCATCTCCCCTCTCCCATTTATTACCCTCCCCATTCCTATTTTTACCCACTTTTCCCCCCATTCTCAAATTTAAACTTTTCCCCACCCACAAAAATAACAAAAAACAAAAAACAAACAACTACAAGAACCATTTACCAATCATCTAATCTATCTAACCAACTACAACAAGAGTTGGACACTTACCTCATCGTGCTACCATCATCTCGGTGGCACATCTAGCCACTGCACCGGTGGCCCCCCTGATCCCTCTCCACCCGCGTCTCCAACCAATTGAATCACACATACCGATCATGTGGACCCACCTCTCACCAACAAATCACCCGCCATTCACACCGCCAACCTAATGCTCCATTTCGTCTGGACACTTCTCTCTCTTTTCTCTCTCTTTTGTCATTTTCTCACATCACAGTATGAAAAATGAATAACATAAAACATGGATTTTTTATAACAAACCCAACCTAACCAACGCCGGTTTTTCTTTACTGGAATCAGTCTTGTGCCCTACCTTACCGTGGATGGTTGCCCTATACTGGAATTGGTTACCCTTGACCGGCATTGATCACCCTATCTAGCATAAAACCCAACATTTTACCCTATTACCCCACCTATCCCTCCTTTTTTTCCACACCTCCCCTTTACCCTGACCATTTACCCCACCTCACCTTTACTCAACCCATTTACCTCACCTTTCCTGACCTCATCATTTACTACCTCCCTTTGTCCTCCTTTGGGGACTCTTCATTTTCCTCATTCCTCAGCCTTACCCATGTCGTGACATAGATTTTTGGCCCTGGACCATCGCTAGTGACCTGTAATGCCCGCTTCAAACTACCACTTGAGACCAAGAAACAAACTAGGTTTAGCTAGGAAAAATTATGGAATAATTTCTTTTTTCTTTGTTAAGGGTGTTTGCAAAGAAGGTTACAAGATCATAGTTATCACAGACTGGGTTTAGGTTAACATTTAAGATTGACTTACAGAGATGATTCTATAGCATCTCAAAACAAGTTCAAGATCCAAAACAAGGGATATAAATTCATCACTTAGGTTAGGAGAGTAAATTCTCACTCCTCCTTGCCCTAACAGGCTTATGGGATTCAACTTGATTTTTCACACACTTAGGATCATCAAAACTTTCCTAAATCATGCTCATTGGATAGAAAATTTTCTCACCTTTCCAACCATATAAATAAGTCCTCCTAACTCCTTATAAAACTCAAGTTATGCGCCAGACAGAGTTTCCGGGATAAATTTTCCCTAGGGCAGGTTGGTGGAGTAGGGCAGGAAAATTGATAATTTTTCCTTCCTTTGGCCCAAAGGCACAAAACGCCTCCATGCACACCCACAAAGTTGACCAACGAAGGGGACACGTGGCACTTTCTGATCGGCACGGGGAGACGTGCAGACCAGCGGAGCACATTAGGATTATAGAAATTTTTAGGCAAAAAGCCTAGCGGTGAAAAACTGACTCATGCACCCTCCACCAAGGAAAACCCATGCCATGTGTCAAGCGCCTATTGGTGGCGGGGGAAAATTGGGAATTTTTCCCAAAGTCCAAACCTAAAATTTTCCAAAGGAAATTTTTCCTCCAAACCTCCACCCTTGCAAAAAGTGCCACGTGGCATCCTGTGATTGGACGCGGGTCAGCAGAGCGACAAAGGGAATTAAAATTTTGCTACCAAAAGGTTTAAGAAACCAAAGAACTTGCACGGGCCTATCCATCTGCCAGGACACGTGTCAGCACCCCATTAGTTGTGGGTGTTCAGGCCCATGGGGAAAATGATGAAATTTTTCCAAAAGGCTAAAATTTTAAGTTTTCAAAATTTCTTTCGCGCACCCGCCAAGCCACATGTCAGCACGTGATTGGTTGTAGGGCTACGCGAGGTTTGCGGAGAAAATTGTAAAAAAATTCACAATGGTTAAATTTTCAAAAGTTAAGTTGTTCAAAGGGATTCACCCCTCCCAAGTGCCACATGGTGACACCTAATTGGCTGAGAGTGTTGCGGGGCCACGGACTTTTCGGGGGAAATTTTTCCAAAGTCCAAATTTTGATTTTAATATAGTTAGATTTATTTTTAGATGGCCATTTTGAACTAAAAACTTCAAATGGCCATAACTTTTGATAGGAAACTCCATTTTGGGACAAACAAGGACTTTACAGAAAGCTCTTGGAATCCTCTTTGCACAAAAATCATAAATTTTGGATTTTTGATGAATTTTTTAGGGTAAATTTTAAGAAATAGATCTGTAGGTTTTTGCATTTAAAAACTAGCAATTTTTCCAACTTGTAAGATTTATTCAATTTTTATTTTTCTTCTTCTCAACATGTCAAATTGAACATGGAGGAATGATATTGGGTAAATTTTAGATTATTTTCAAGATTTAATTTGATAGTTCAGTTACAAATTATATTTCTACAAATTTTGACAGGAAGTTGGTTAAACGAGTTGAAATTTGATTTGATGAAGCCCGTGATAGTCAATTTCAATTGTTAAGTTCCCATTAGGTTCATTATGAAATAATACACCTAAATTTAATTGTTTCATTTATTAATTATAGTTGTAATTCTGAATTGTATATTTATTGGATAAAATTTCAATTGCCAGATTTCAAAAAAAAAAAACAAAAAACACAAGTTCATTCCATAACAATTTTAAAAGTTCAGATTGCAACTCCCCAATGTAGAAAAACATTCATGATCCTGATCTAAGATATTCAATTTATCTAATTTATCATTCAAGAGGCATACTGGCACAATTTTGACATCTCAAATTTTTCTAAATAAAAGTAAGGAACAAAATTCTATCTATTCTCTCCTTCACGCATTTTCTTTTCAATAGAGATATTAGTTTAAAACAACCATTCCAATTCAAGACCACAATGCAAATTGGAGAAAAAAAAGGGGGATGTAATTCTTTTATTGATTTCAGTCAACAACATTGCAACTTTATTCTTTCTATGAATTTCAATTTACAAATACAATCAGATTTCATTTTGACACGTCATTTTCAGAACAGAGTTTGAAATAATAATTCCTCACAGTTTCTAATGAATCTCAAACTTTCCTTTACATTACAAGATATGCCTTCTTAATTACAATGTAATAATACATTTCATCCAGTACAAAGTGGGGAATAGATAATATTGAACTTTCTCAAAGGAAGGGACTGTCAAAACTGTGTTTTCTTCAAGCTCCAAAATGGCAGCATACTGATTTCTTCTTCTATGCAACCTGATCACAACAAGGAAGGGGGAAAGGCAACGCTCTCCCACCCAACCAAGGACATTCCAATGGGAAAAAGAGAAGCCATCTTTCCCCATTGGCCCCCGATCCCCAACCATATTGGAATAGAGAATGAACATCAACACATGGAAACATAGGCCTCTATCACATAGCAAACAAAATTCTTTCACATGCAAAACACAACAAGAAATACAGTCCAACAAAGACAACATGTAGTTCACAACTGCAATCATGAATTAGTTCACAATCAATACATAGGCTTCATCAAGCAAGTCCATCAAGAGCAATAACTATGGGGAATCTCCTTATACTGCCTCTCAATTTGGAATTGGGGCATCCACAAAAATATATACTACCAATAAACATATCATATCCCATAAACCTTATATCTCCCAACCCCTCCTTATGCCCCCCCCCAAAGTTTATCCCTTATGCCCCCCCAATAGTAAGAAATGCAAGCAGTTTCTTTTCCTAGGTGGATCCCAATCCAAAAATCCTTTCAAAATAGAACAAGTGCCATTGGAAATCCCTTATGCCCCCCCATATGAAGACCCCATAGTCTTCTCCTACACCTTTCCCTAAGCAATCTACCCAACCCAGCCATGAATACATAGCACAATCACCAGTTGCAAAAATTCATGTAAGAAAAAGGAAAAGGAAAATAGCATTATAAAAAGGACAAGATCCTACCTCTCCATAGTGGAGATTATTTTCCCAAAAAGTAGTTCCTTCAGTGCTCAAAATTCTGTCCCAAAACAGCAAGGTATAAGCATGCAAAATAATTTCCAACTCCTTCCTCACAGCAAGCTCTAACAACAATAATAAAATTCGACCCAAGGAGGAAAAAGCAAAGTTTCAACAACCCAAACAAGAGGAGAAATTTAAAATTTTAAAGGGGAGGGATAGAGAGGATGATTTGGATTCCAAGTGGGATGCCACATCATTTCTTACTCAACCCCAAAAGGAGAAAGTTCAACCTCACAATTAATCACAATAAATGGAGATGAAAAGCAAATTTCACACTCAAAATTAACACATACTTTAACTAAGGACTGAATTAAAAATTTGTAAGCAAAGTGCAATAAAGACTTAAACATAGTCATTTCAAATTTTAATTAAAAAGGATAAAATTTACCCCCCAACCCATAGGCATGGTTGGTGTATGATATTAATAGGTGTGGGACAATTTTAACTTGTCCCACAAGCCTCCAAATTTGGCCTCTCAAGGTCAAATTCGAATTCCCTTAGAGGACGGAGTGTTCTACACTCCAAAATCTGGCTTACACAAACTTTCACATCACTTACACATCTCTTACATCCTCTTACACATTCTTATAAACATTTAATTAATATTTATGACTTCATTTATTACATACTTTTGACATAATGATTTATTTATTTATCATATGGTTGTACATGACATAAATCCAATTTAATTAGTAACCAAGAAAACAACTTTATTTCTTACATTCCACATCCCAATTAAATTAAATTAAATTTAACTATATGACTATCACATTTATATTAAATAATAAAAAGAACACATCACAAATAAAAAATACATACAACAATAATAAAAGGGAACACATACATAAAACACATATACCCCGTGGTCACATATAATGGAAATCCCCCCCCCCATAGGAAATCCTAACATAACACAAACACACAAACAATTACAATTGCCATGGTGACCCCATTGATTTCACCCAAAATTACAATATGGTTAGTCTCCAGTCCCCCGACATTGTTGTGATATTTTAACCTGCAAAATAACAACACCTCCTTCGGCCTTGTGGCCATATCAGAACATCCAAAATAATATAAGGCAATATTTCGAAATCATCTAAACACACAAATCACAACAATATCATTAATTCAAACATTATCATTTTAAATTTAATTTTGCAAATATATCATCATCCAATGAATCTCTATACTAGAGCTACTCATAATATCAAATGTCACATGTCTAAAATCAACATCAATAACCTATCCATATTAAGCAGTATATCATCATCCATATATAATAATGTCTCTAATTATCATCATGAATACTAATTGAATCAAGGTCCATAATAATCTATGATCTAACATATACACATCATACTAAGTCAAAAACATAATAATATCCAAAAATGAGGTCAACAGTAGCAAGATCAGTATCTAAACAGTGTCAAAGGAAAGTGGGAACTAAATCTTTGACCTCATGTGTTCGTTATACCTTGCGGCACTGTTACCTGTGTTGTTGACCTAATGACCTTACATAGCCTATAACCATGACCATTTATCCTAACCCTACCTTTGGTGTACCAGAACATACCTAAACATTCCTACACCTAACCTACATCGTGTTTCCTGACCATATCCTATACCTTGGATACCGAAATCACTTCAACCTTGTTTGAATAAACCTCTTGACCTTAGACAATGTAGAGTTTGACTTCTCTTCAACCCAGTAGTGTGCTGTAGTTTATACATGTGTGTGTGTTTGAATGTTACTACCTTTGACCCTAACCCATTACCTAGATTACCTGAGTAAACCTGGCTCCTTTTTCCCCTGTTACCCACCTTCCTTTCCATCACATTTATCTTTTATCAAACCACTCACTGATTGTACCTTCTGCCTCATCAGTTCTTGGTTTGAGGGGGATCACATTCACCCACACATAGGGCAACCACATCTTATTTTTGTTAGCATCGCTTACCAATACAAGCTATGCTACAAATAGGGGCGAAATGTAGACACTAAAATTAGGTCACACTCCCCTTTGGTCCTTCAACAAATAAACACCCTTCATCACATTAACCTAGCATGGCCCCCTTCACTCCATTAATATTAATTTAATTAAATTAATTCATTATCCTCACCATATTTATTATTTAAATATTTTAACTAGGAATAATGTCAACATACATCTCACGTAGACAACTCATCAATCCAACTCACCCTAAGACCTATTCTTAGTAAGTTGCCATAAGTAACTAAGACTTACCCAAACCCTAAAAATCAATGCCTACATTCTCTCTAACCACATTCTTACATGCTTACAAGAAGCTTCCAGTCTAATCCGTGGGTTAATGACACGAGACCCCAAAAAATCAAGAAGATCTTCCTAGTTTAGTAAACCTCAGAAATTTCACCTTGACCGACATTAGTTACCCCTAACCGTCACCGGTTAAGCCAGAGCCACCGTCGGTCACCTTTTAATCCCCAAAACAACCTTATTTTTGAGGTTGGCAAACATTTGGGAATTTTCCTGAGAGATATCACATCTTCTGAGAATGAATTTCAGCGAGAACACACATGCAAGGAAGGAGATCAAGTATTTCCTCTTGCATAGGCATCCAGTAATCATACAGCAACCATCCAGCATTCACCCTAGCACAGATTTGATCCAACCAAGCAAAAGAGAATGCACATGCAGCCCATGTAGGAGCTTTCCAACATTTGGTGATCCTCAACAAAATTCAACCATTTTCCTGTACCTTCATCCTTCACTCACAAGAGTCCAGGACTAGAATCCAAGTAAGTGGAACATTGTATTCCTCTAGTTCATTTCATTTCATCATTATATTGTCACCCTTTTGTTCTCTTGGCCACCCACAGACCTCCGTTAATATTCACCCCTCCATATACCCATTAAAACCTCGTCAAATCCCACCCAAACCACCTAACACCTCATTCTGACAAACCAAAGTCCCTTGTGCAATCACAAAGGGGACCCAAAACTCATTCTATAGCATTCCCAGTTTTCCACAGTAACTAGCACCGATTACACCCAACTGCCATTGATCACCCTTAACCAGCATCGGTCTTCGTATGTGCCCATATAACCTAGAACAATGACCTATCCACCTAATTCCACATCACCCTTATTCACCTATGATCTTCCTAAGACCTCTATCAAACTTGCAGAGACCTAGAACCAGTTGTTTGACCTTCAGATCTTATTTTAACCTAACCTGTTAGATTAAATCTTTCTTATTGTATTTTGGATGAGATACCAAAATCATTTCAACTACAATAGGATTTATTTTATTACCCACATTAAATTATTTTAAACAGTGGACTGACAGTCGTCTAGGAATTATCACACTTCCCAGATCTAGCACACGCTAGGTAGTTCACTGCACATATTGTTTAACTCTTTTTGGTGGTCTTGCTTTCCATTACAGGTAGTTCCTCCTAGCCAAAAGGAAGCTCTCACAATCAGCTTTGGATTCAGAAGTCATACGCAGGTAACAACCCATCAACCAGCATTTCAATAGGTATTCCTCCTACACCCATTACCCTATTTGTTTCATCAATATTTCAAATAAACCTCTAAGAATCAGGTGAAACACTAGGGACTTCTTCCTCTGCACGTAAGTGTTTGGCTTATCGCTTACTTCCGGTACGCACCATAGATTGTGTTGTCTGCACACTAGATGTTTTCTTCTCCTACTCTCCATTTTCTTCAGCGCAGCCTTCTTCCTTCTTGTGGGGTCCTCTGGAATAGAGACATCATTTTCTAGATAGGAACCCTTTTCAAATTTCAGCCTGATGCACAAGTATACCCTTACTGTATTCCACTTGGTGATTGGCAGTGTCAAAGGCTTCATCATCTGCACTTTGTGGGAGACATACTTCTCCACATATGTACGCTTCTTTGGATATACAAGCTTTCGATGCAGCTCGTGGTGGTTTTGGTCTACCTCACTAAGGTCGAACCTTAGTCTTTTGGCCTCATTAAAATGGTTGCCCCCTGGCTTGGAAGTATTGCATGGTGAAGGAAAATGGTAACTTGCACCATGTACTCTTAGTCCCATCCGTCAAATTAAACCTTCCAATGCAGAAGTGTTGATATACATCAACCTCTTTATCTACAAGTGTGGGTAGTTTCTCAGGTATCCTCCACTCTGCCTCAAATGTGTTGTGCATTCACTTGTACCATTTCTCCAAGCATGCCTTATGAGTGGCCATCATGGTATCACAAGTATATTTCTCAAATCTCTTTACGGGTTAGGGATCCTCTTCTGGGTATTCCCATACAAAATTCTTCTGCCCATCGAGCACTCTGATCTTAGAGAAGATGATGGTGAGGAGAATGTTTCCAAACATTACCTTTTCTCCCTCCTACGCGCTACTAATGATTTCATCTACGATGAAGGAAGATAAGTTGTAGATGGTTCCTGCTGAGATCTTCTGGCATACATTCAGCCATGCATTGTTCACTTGGGTCCATCTTTCTTGACCATTCAGCTTTATAACCAAGCACGCAGCCATCCTCATTACAAGGTCATGGATATCAATGTAGCGCGAACCCTTCTTGTAATCATAGGTCTCTACTATCTCCTTTATGGCCTCCTTATCCTACAAGTCATCATTTATGGAGTCTCCTTCGCAAATCAGGCCAATGAATTTTGATATGATTTGAGGAGTTATGCACATTTTACGACCTACAAAATAGAAGTGGTCTTCATACATGCGTGACATCAACCACTGGTATAACCACTCGGGCTTGCCAAAATAGGGCAACTCGTATAGTTTCAAAAACATGGCCTTACCAAACTTTACCTTTACCTCATCATTGTAGATCGGCATACCTTCTGGTGTCCTCGTATCAGTTGGATGAACCAGTTCCAATGCCATTTCCTTTTTTGTGGTACTTGTGCAATGGTTATAGTCACTCATGGCCATCTTCCTAACGTGTGATACCCATTCTTTCCCCAGCAATACTCCATCTGGGTACTGGATCTCTGCATACCACTCCTCATTAAAACTTGTTGTGGCAGTTTGTTTTCTCTTGCCCTTATTCTTTGGTGAAACGGCCGCCTTCTTTGGTGTCATTTTTACTTGTTGGAAAAACCCTAAAATTGTCTTCCTTGCTTTGATTCCTAACTCTACCCAATCATGTGGTTCAACTCCGCAAAATAATCCTTTTATCTTTGTGCCCTAGCTGTAGAACCCTAACTTGGAAAAAATCTTCCACAAGACAATGTATTCCACTGAAAATTTCTCCCTACACCTGTGTACTCCTTCCACTCTAGTTTGCAGATCAACCCTAGTCATGCACTCAAATCTCTATGATTCCTTCCTCGTACGAATCTCTCTTCGTAGATGCCCTAGTTCACAAAATCTCTTCAATTTCATATTCACAAGGTAAATAATAACGTGGTCGACTTCATACTTATAACTTTTTCCTCCTTTCTAGTAATAAATACTACACCACCTACCAATGTACTTAGCATTAAATGCAGATTTTTCCACTAAATTCAGCCTTAAGCACCCTTACCCACATGCCCAAACCTGCATGAAAATATTTTACAACTTTCCTGGCATGTAAAAACAAATTGCAACTAACCAAAGACTCTTATGCACGCACCTGCAGCACCAAAGGCATTTCTTCTGTCCTTGACCTGATTTTTACTCTTACCTACCTCATATTGTTCTTGCACTCTTCCTTCTCTGTACGTGGTTTTTGTAAAGCCTTATCCTAACACCAAAATTCTTATCCACCATTTCCACGCGCATTCTTCTATTTTTTTCTCCTTTAATCCTTTCATCTATGCCTTACAACTTTCACTACCATCTTGTATCACACTTCACACTACTCTGCATTACTCCACCCCACACTAAATTAGATGCATGGTCCTCTGCGTGTACACAATTTTTTGAAGTAATAAGTGGTTACCATTGCACAAGGCGTAAAACAGAATAAAAAGAAAGGAACAGCAATGAGAAAGGGAAACACAAGAAAAGAAAATGCATAAAGGGAAATCCTAAGCTAACTGGAAATACTTCCTTATTTACAAACACAAGGAAGGCTTATTTATAGTAGGGCTTCAGCCTACTCCCATTGAAATGGCTAGGTAACTTCATCACATCCAGTGTTTATAACTGACATGCGCCTGAATCAAGGATGTACAAGATGATGTAAGGGCCCAACTAATGGAATTTCAACTTCCCAAGATGCTGCATAGATACTTGGAATCATACAACAGAACCATATGCCCAACCTCAAACTGCTTATTCTTGATATGACGATCATGTTATGCCTTTTGTCTAGCCTTTTCAGTCTTCTGACCCCATCTAGCAAGTGATCGTCTCTCATCTAACTACATCAACTTATCGATCCTTTCCTTGAGTGCTTTTTCATCAGCCAATCCTCCTATGCATGCTATATGCAACGATGGTAACATGAATTCAACTGGAAAAATAGCCTCCGTGCCAAACATCAATTAAAATGGCGTGGCCTTATTCAACCTCTTGTAGGTTGTCCTGTACGCCCATAGAATGGTTGATACTTTGTCATCCCAGTCTTGTCTTCCAACATCACAAATATTGGTCAATGTGTGACTCAATATCTTGTTAAATGCTTCAGCAGTTCCATTCATTTGAGGGTGATAAGGGGTAGTCTTGTGATGGGCCACCATAAATTATACTAATAGAATCCTGACCATTTCATTCAGGAAATGTGTACCCCTATCACTTGTCAAGCTCAAAGGACATCCATACCTGTTGATTATGTTTTCCCATAAGAACCTAGCAGTTTTCACTGCAGTGCAATCCTTTGTAAGCGCTTCCTCTTCCCATCTTATCAAATAATCAATGCAAGTAATGATATACCGTGAAACAGTCCTTTGCGTGGCTGGAAAAATTGCTCCTACAAATTTGATTGCCCACTTTTCAAATAACTTTGCACTAGCTATAGGCCTTAATGGCATCTCATCCCTCTTTCCAAGTTTTCCCAAGTGTTGACAATGGTCACATGCCTTGCAAAATTCAATACAATCCTGGTAGATAGTTTTCGACCAGAGCCCTACAAGTAGAATCTTTCACACGGTTGTATTTCCTACATAATGCCCTCCTTCAATCCCACCATGTGCTTCCTCCATAATCTATTCACACTCATGTTCTAATGTGCTCATGGCGTATCTCATCATGGCCTAACATGTCAGATCTCCACTAATCAACATGTAAGGCACGTCGCATATTGCTAATCATTTTCTCTTCAAAGCCTTTATCTTGTTTGGCGTCACACCTATTTTAAGGAATACCACAATATGTTTTAAGTTTGAGGGCACGTGCCACAATCTAAATAGTTGTGTGTTTGGCATGGTATATCCTCAATACTCTATGTGTCCTCTCCTAAGTCAATCCTTGATAAGTGGTCAGGTCCTGAATTACTTTTTCCTTAGTTTTACAACAACCGTGAAGTCAAACTCTTGGAATAATAGGACCAAACGACATATGTGCCCTTGTAAAAAGGACTTATTTACCAAGTACTTCAGTGCCATGTGATCCGTGTAGAATATAAAATGTGTTGTCCAGCAGATACTGCCTAAACTTATGCAGTCGCGTAGATTATTGATAGTGCCTCATGCTCAGTAGTTGTGTAATTTTGTTCTGCTGGTGTCAAATTCCTACTTGCAAAACACAAGGGGTGATCAACAATCCCCTCACCAGGTTATGCTAGTACTACTCCAATGGTTGTTCCTGAGGCATCAACATGCACATGGAAAGGCTTATCCCAAGAAGGAAAGCATAGTATGGGCGTAATGACAATTCTATCCTTCAAAGTTGTCAAATGCCTTTTATTGCGCCTCTCCCCAATGAAAGGAACTCTTGTGCTTTAGAAATTCTTCCAAGGGCGTGGTGATCTTGGCATATCCTTTGATGAACTTCCTTGTAGTACCCCGTATGCCCAAGAAATCCATGCACTGTGCTCTGACTAGTAGGCTCTCCCAATCCCACAATAACAACTTTTGTGGGATCCACTAACAAGCCCTCCTTACATATAATATGTCCCAACAGGGTTCCAAATGGAGTAGAAAAGACACATTTCTTAATGTTGAGGGATATCCTCAACTGCCAACATCTCTCAAACATCAGCCTCAAATTGTCACAATGGTCTTTAACTAGCCCATACACCATCCAGTCATCTAGGTAGACTTGAAGAAACTTATGGATAAATTCCTGGAATGCTTGTACCATGATGCAGTGAGAACACAACAGGTGCATTCTTCAATCCAAAAGGCATGAAAGTGTAGGAAAAGCTTCCCCACTCAGTGGAAAAATTTGTCTTTCTCTGGTCTTCCTTTACAATCCTGACTTGGTGATACCCTGAGAACCCATCTATGAAAGAATAGACCTCGCGCCTGGCTACTCCTTCTAGAATATCTTCAGTGAATGGGGTTGGAAAAGGGTCAATGACACACACTACATTCAAGTCCCTATAGTCAACACAGATCCTTATCCTTCCATCCTTCTTAATGCTTATCACCATTGGGCTTACCCATTCTGATTCTTCCACAACCTCAATGATACCAGATGTTATCATCTTGTCTATCTCCTCCTTGACTCTTACGCGCAAGTTTGGATTCATCTGATAAGGTCTCTTCCAAATCTAGTGAGCACCTTCCTTAACTTGATCCTCATCTCCCCCAAGGAATGGTGAACACCTTTGAGCTCATGGTACCCATGCGGGAATAGATCCTAAAACTCGTGCAATAGATCAATGATTTTTGAAACCTCTTTCTCCAACCAATAATCCCCAATGATAGCTTCCTTAGGTTCTATCTGTTTCCCAATGTTAACCTTATTTTTTTTCAAGGGCTCATGGTAGGCACGTGCTCACTCATCAGCGCTATCTATGACTTCATGTGTACCTTCAGAATGGTTAACATCTAATCTTTCCATTTCTTCACCATATACTACATAGACCATCTTTCTTTTACCTTTTCAATGCACATGCGCTCAAGTTCTATCTCTTCTGATTATTCTTCATTGAAACACGTCTCCAAACTAGGTTCACCCAGCAACTCCAGTAACCTATCTTCTACCATAGCACTATCTCCCATTGTAAGGCACTTGACAACTTGCAACACCTTATCCACTGATGGCTTGGTACTTTGATACTCAAATGCTTGAATGAGATCAGCCATTAATTCCTACCAATTCCCTATCTGACAACGTGTCTCAGAGTGAATATACCATGCATGTGCACAACCCTGTAAGGTGGAATATAACTTATGCACCCATAATGAAGGTGGTAAAGCTTTTGTGCCCTCCATCCAGGCCTTCTCACATGCTTGGATATGGGAAGAGGTGGGTTCTTTGCCATGGTAGTCTTGGATAACAGTGGGTGTGTTGCTTCTGCAAAACCTTACAGAAAATGTGACTCTTACCTCACACCACTCTAGGAGACTTTCATGATGTTTTTCCCACCAACGCATTGCAGTCCCGAGAAAGTTATAACTGAGCATACTTCTTCTTTCGTCCTCATTTTTCCACTGAGCCTCCATTTCTCATAAGAAATCATCAGGGATTGCTCCTCCGGAGTAACTTGGTAGCTTCTTCCTTCCCAGGTGCTTGACTGGGTGCACCTTTTTCACCCTTGTTACAGATCCTCTCAATTGTCACCCAATTAACTCATAAGTCTCGTGCACCCAATTGTCACATGCTATGCTAGTTGTATCACTTATCGAATGAGCATATTCAAATTGGATAACTCCTTATGTAGGATGAATTATTTCAGGATCTCTGATGGAGCACACATAGATTCTATTAAGGACTTCGTCTCCTAAGGGCTCAGTATAGGGTGTTGACTTCCCATCTATTAAAGGGATGATCACCCTTTCTTCCTTGTTCTTGAAACTGATATACCCCTTGTTAAACTATAGGTCGACATTGTTCTTATAACACCAAGGGCACCCAAGTAATGTTGGAAAATTATCCACCTCAGCGAGCGCCAAGACTTCAAAGTCCCCAGTGAACTTGGCCCCTTGAATAGTGATAACCACATCCTTCAAGACTCTAATGGGAATTTCCTTTGTCTTGTTTTCCATATACAACACATTTGAAGATGGCTGTAATGTGGGCCTTCCCATTTGATGCCATGCATCTAAGGTGAGAACATTGACCTCCACTCTTGTGTCAATGAGGATATTACTCAGAAGCCACCCATCAACAACTACATTCAATGTGATCTCTTTATCATAGTCAAGGCTGTGAGGAGGAAGGTTGGCATGTAGAACCTACCTTTCACACTCTCTCTCGGTGCATGTGGTACCTTCTCCCATAACCATTCTCCTAGCAAGGGAATGATATTCTCCTACCTTAACATTTTACACACTTCCCTGACCTCATCTAGATCCTTCTGCGGAGCCTCAGCATTCTTCCTTTGCTCCAACTTCCTTGACTACTCCTTTAGACACTGGATCTCTCCTTGTAATCCCTGAATCACATCCATAGTCTCTTGGTACACTTCTTTCTGATGAGCAGGGTCTGGATACTTCCCATGTACCTCTTCTTCCCTAATAACTAGTTTATGTCTTGGAATCTCCCTTGCATGCACAACCTCTACTCACGGTGTCACTAGTACAGGTTCTAATCTTGACTCACGTGCCACTCTTGGCATCCACTATGGGTCGGCCTTCTTTATACTTACCATCCCAGTGCCTTTATCCTTTCAGTGTTGTTGGCTCATGTGTTCAAACAACTCAGGACACTCCTCGTACTTATGTTTTTTTCCACACCATGAGCATTACAATAGGTCAGGACACTCACATTTATAATGCTCCGTCAATCCACAATTATAACAGGTTCCACACGGGAACTCACTTCTTCCTCCACTGTGGTTACTGCGACCACAAAATCCTCCACAAAAACCTATTCCATGCACTCCTCCATCTGCGTGCCCTTCATAGTGGTGATCATCATCCTTGGAACTGCTTGTAAGGCTAGTTTGGCACACACCAAGATCAATAACATCATGAATCTGGTCAATCAGCCTGCAATCCTTGGTATCATGGGTCGTAGAGGTACAAATCTTGCAATAGCAAGAAACATTCTTGTGGATTATGCATTGTAGTAGAGGACATCTATTTGCATCATGATCCCCATGGAAAATCTCACAGTCTACACCAGGGCACGTACTGACTTCTGAGGGAAACTATCCTTTGTATGCCCTTCCACTTCACATTCTTTGCACCAAAGACCACTACGAACCTCATGCATTGAATTTGTAGACAACTTCTCCAACTACTTGGCCATTGCAGCAATTTGAGCCTCCAGAAAAGGGCTAACACTAGTATCAATGCTCCCAACAGCCTCAGTGTGCAGGGTAACTTCCAAGGCCTTGTGCGGGTCTGTGAAAGTCTTGTGTGATAGTTCCCTTCTAAACAGTGTTATCAATCCCCCAAAAAACCATTGAGCATGTTGAGAGGGGTGTATGTCATAGGATAGTTTTGATAAGAGAGTTTTGAACCATGTCATACTCTTGCACACTCTCTGTCATTCCTTGTTGGATCTCCTTCAGGGAATTGATGCTTTTTGCTCAAACTCAGGGATATGGAACTCTGCTAGGAAGGTGTTCTTCAATGTAGTGTAATCCATGACCATCTGGTGGGGGTCATACTTACGGTACCAGCTATGCATGTGCCCCTGCAATGTTGTTGCAAACTGACTTGCCTTTCACTCTGGGGTAGTGATCCCCTTTGTGTGCCATAGCAATTCACACTTGTGCACATGCTCTGCAACATCCTCAATACCTATGTAGTCTGGTAGGTGTAAAGACATCTCAAAAAATACTTGCGGGGGTGGCTGAGGCCCTTGTCCACCTGACCCAGAACCTTGGTTTCCTCCTCATGTTTCCTCCACCACCTAGATCCACTAGACCCACTAGGTCTTGTCCCTCCTGAGCCACCAAATCCTCCAGATCTACTAGGTCCACTAGGTCCTCCAGTCCCTACACCACCAGATCCACCTCCTGTAGCCAGAAAATGGCCTGAAGTGGTCACGCCTAGTGTCCCCAACGTCCCACTGAACTGCACGCTGATGGTTTGTGATATTGTCCCACTGCCAGTTGTGTGTCCCATGCCACTTCCAGATGTGATACCCAAACCTTGTGTATTTACACCTTGTCCAAAAATTCCTCCAAATACGGGAATGGTTTGCAGCCATAGATGTCCCAAATGAGAAATTATATCTCCTAGGCATAGATCGGTTACTTCCACTGATACCAACTGGATTAACAATACTTCTCCCTTGATCTGGAAAACCAAGCGCTAGGGGTTGGTCACCAGGTGGGTTCAGATGCACACCGACGGCTCTCCTTTCTCCATGTGAAAACTCTCATCAGATGCTGAAGGGGCTTCTCTCCCACGCTTGCCAAGATGGGGTAGCACAGACTTCTCAGGTTCCACATGTCCTCTGTGTGAACCTCAACTCCTTCCCGCAATGTCTGCCTCCATAGATCCATCACACCTGCAACCTCACGTTGTCTAGCCATCTCCCTTTCATGAGCTTCACTATACTTGAGTCATCTCTCTTCCCTCTCCTTTTCAGCCATAATGTCTGTCATCTTCCTCCACCCTAGCTTCCTCGCCCAACGCTCAGAGAAGCTTAGCCGGCCATAGGAAATGCCTCTAAACTTAGGGTAATGATCAAGATCTTCATAGCCAAAGGGACAACATGTAAAAATGATCCTCTGGGTTCCCTTAGGAATTTGAATTCAGCAACCTCTAGACAAGAATATGTAGAAATGGCGTATTCTAAAGTATAACTTGTCAGCACTCCTTTCCACCAGTGATCGACAACACGCGTCCAAGTCAGATCCACATCCTGCAGCTTCTGGTAATCATCTTGGGTCCATACGCATTATCTATAGTACCAGCTTGATCTGGATGCATATGCTGAAAGCCATTCATACAATTCTACTGGAAAGCAATAGAAGAAAGTTTCATACAACTCATGGTACAGGTGCTCTTCTACCCATCTATGTGCATCAAACTCAGGTCCCACACTGAATCTTTGAGAAAACTCATCCTCCGTGCTCCTAAACCATGCTTCAACACTCTCCAAGGTCAGGCACTCAGTCATCACACATCAATGGAACCAAGATGTGGATGTATCCATTTCTCACAACAACTTCGAAAAGAGGTCCCAGAAATGGAACCAAGATGTAGTCATTTTTATGCCCTTAGAACAATAGTCTAATCCCATGCATGTCGGCCTATCACCCAGCGAGCGTTGGGCACTCACCTGAGGCACATGTGGGTGCCGAGCCCCTCCTTTATGTGAGTCTTGTGAGAATACATTGATCAATGACAGAAACTTAGAAAAAGGGTAAAGAAACATGCATTCATTCTGAGAACTTAAGATGAGGCATTATATTAATGCATCCATTTAGATAACAAGAGAAATATCAAATAGATAACAGATCTGATTCATAATATAAAGAAGATGCACTAGGGTTTACACCCATGAACAATGTATATTTAGAACAGAACCATATATTCCTCATTAATCTTAGTTCAGTAACCACATTACATTCCTTAAGGCCATAACAGACCAATGTATCAATGCAGATAAGACTCATGCATCAGAAATCCTAACCATGCTTCCCATATTACAAAAATGATCATAGACCCATCCCTCTAGATATGTCATCTCTCCTATAACCCTCCTAATGAGAGTCCATAGAACCCATTACTATTTCTGTAGAGCTTCACCTCTTCAATCACTATGTGATGCCAGTGACCACACACTTTTCTCTAAAAGTAGTCGGCCCTTCCTTCTACCCAAGCATCTCTATATATAGCTTTAGCATCCACCGCCATGCCTTCCTGAAGTAATAGATTGGTTGCCAAGTGTCCATGTGGTCCTTCAATGGAGCATGCTTCTTCCCATCCGAGCTCTCCACTTTCTGCAATGATGTCTTTCTAGATCCTTCCATCGCATGGAATATTCCTTCCTTGACCATCGAGTTGCCAGGCTGGCACCTTATCCACTCCGCATGCTCATTCGGGTCATGCTTTTCTCATGTGTTGCTAGGAATGCTGAATATGGCTAAGTCTCGAAACCCTTTTCTTTTCCTAGTGTGCGTCGTGGGTTTTACTAAACCCTCCTAAAACCCTTGTCCTGTGTGCCTTCACCCTGCACACCCTTCTTCATATAGGTCTTGCACGCCCACACGCCTTCTTGTACTTAGCCAATATTCTGAGGCCCAACATGAGGGGATGACAACCCTCTTACACACTAAAATCCAAACCAACAGCCCTAAAGAACACCATTTAAGACCCTTGTAAGAAAAGTGTAATAATTATAACCTTTTTCCTTACAAAACACACAATGGGGTCTATTCTTGACCTCCCAACCCATAGGTATAGTTGGTAGATGAAATTAAGAGGTGTGGGACAAGCTTAACTTGTCCCGCAAGCCTCCAAAAATGGCCCTTAAGCCCAAATCCAAATTTCCCAAGCAAAGTAGAGTGCACAACACTCAATGTCAAATACACTCAACTTAAATCACAAGATCCAAAGGACCAACTACTCTAATAAATGGCCCCTTTTGTCACATCCCCAATTAACTTAATAAACATGATTAATGCACTTAATTAAGGCATATTAATCAATAATGACTAAATGAATTACATCACAAAATAAATCACATACTCCACGATAAATAAAATAAAGAGGGAAAAAATACACATATATCCCATGGTCACATTTGGAGGTCATCCCCCCCATGGGGACCCCCTCCCCAAAAACTAACACATCAACAAAAATAACATTACACAAGTTTCCATGGTGACCGTTGTTGTATCCATTCAGTATTCTTATGTGGTTGGTCTCCTAACCCCCTTTTGTTTGTTTTGATACAATTACCTGTAAAATCACACAATACCTCATTTGGTCTCATGGCCGCATCAAATACATCAAATAAAATATACGCACATCCATCAATAAACATCATCATATAATTAAATCATCATCTAAACTAAACAATGCTATCATTTGTTTATAATTTCAACATCTCAATTTTACCATTTCATCGATATCAGTGAGATCACGAGATTAGTTCAAACGCTAAATCATAGCCATCATGACAAGAATTTCGAATTTCAGTAAATATATATGCTAACAACACATCATCATCATCAATATAAAATGTCTCTCTATGTCTCTAATAATCCACACAAATCATACTATGAATCACAACCCATCAATAGTCAGAATATCTCTATCATCTAACATCATGCTAAACCAAAATGATATGATAATATCCATGTCTATAGTCAACAATAATTGAAATCAAAATATAATAAGTGTCGAAGAGGAGTGGGCACTACACAACCTATGGCTTGCATAACTTTTGACATAGTCACAAAGTTATTTTTTAGATATTGCAATTCTTAGGTTGTTGGCTCTATCAGGCCTTTGGAGTCATAACAACTAAACCTATCTATATATAAGGGCTAGGTAGCTAGTTGTTAGGCATCAACATGTATGTACTACTCTTAGCTAAGTGCTTTGGGATTTTGGCCCCTTGAAGTGTTTTTTCTTTCATCGATATTAGTCATTTGCTCATCTATTTTTAGATCTCAGATCTCTACACCTTATCTATTTCACTCTTATATGAAGATTTGTTCCGATATTACTGTTATGTTCTGTTGTTAATATTATGTGAATCTGCCATCTATTATGTGTGGATTTTCTATTTCTGCTATTGATATTGGATGAACTCATTATTTCTTTCATTTGATATGCGAATATGCTCTTATTGAATATAGAATCTCATAACACATAACATTTTGTATACTGCTATTGTCATCAATCCATTATGGTTGGACAACTGGGCATTCATGCCGTGTAGTACGTATTGCTAAGTGGATGAAAATCGTATTCATGTCAATCTTTAGAGTGAAACATAACATGAAGGTATTGTTCTCTGGTTTGTGATTGTCAATTCTATGTTTGTATCTATTGTTGTCTCATACATTGTATTTTTATTAGATAGGTGAATGCTTTTGACCGAAGCTATTTCTTGGGTCCCCTCCCTTAACAATGCAGAGTCCTTAGACAAGATATTGCAATTTTCCAGCACAAACCACGACCACTCATGCGCTGAAAACGAAGACCACGCCACCGCGGATGAAGCACTTTTTGCCACTGCTGTTAAGAGCCACCAACCGCCGCCAACACCAATGCCAACGATGCAAAGTCCACCATCGCCGATAAGAGCCACCAACAGCTACCACTGATGATGCAACAACTGCCACCATCGATAAACCACCTTGAAGGGGATCATGCCCAACAAGATTTGTACCTGGATGAATCCAGACACAATCGTCCATCTTAACCAATCCACCCAAACCCCATTGGCAATCTCATACTTTGTATTGGTAGCCATGTGAAGCTTGCATCAACTCCTAGTTAGATGCATTATGGAGCCTCTTTGTAACTTCCAATTGGATAAATGAATAAGCAATAATTTCACTCGATTCAATTATTTTCATGTATGTCATGATCAGTTGGTTTGGATGAATGAGTTTGTTGATGAATGGATGCATGAGGTTCTTTATCTTGCATTTGTTGGTAGAAGCCCTTTAGCCAATGTATCTTGAATTAACAAGTAGGGTTGGATTATGCATTGTTGGAGGGCATTTTTGTGCATCTGGGACATTAGGAAGCTGAAACATTGTTCATATCTTGCATTTATATGGGAAGGGAAACATTTTATCATGTATGGTTTCCTGTCATTTTGATAACCTCGTCTGGAAGGGAGCTCATAAAATCCAATGGGACGTCATTTGATGGAAGACTCTTCCTTTCTGTTAACAACAACGTGGCTTGTTAGCTTTCAAGTGTTTTTGATGATATAAGTATTTTTTTTGCTTTAGATAAGTATGTAGGGGAGAGGACCCTATAACCGTGCATGCACCAAAACATGTACATCTCTTTTCACCATAGGTTGTTGAAAAAAGAACCAATAGTTGTTCATTTTTTTGTTAATGACACTTTTTCAGAGTCAATGAGAATTTGACACATAGGGCGCTCGGTCATTGGTCCCTCTTTCAAATGCTTTATATTAATTTTCTTCATATTAAATCAATTTAAAAACTACTTTTCCCTCCAAATAAACACACGAAACTAAAAATATTGATATGGCACGATCACACGCTATACGATGATATAATTTTTTTATGCTACCGGCATACCTACATATATCTACGTGCCTCTAAAATTAGGTGCACGGTTATAAGGTCCTCTCCCTTATAACATAATAACATACTTAGATATATATAACATCATAAATGTTATAGGGATTTCCCATTTCAGAATTTTGTGGGACCTATTGGGCATTAACAGCGAAATTAGTTTTAACTATTAGAAAATTTCAGGGTCCAATACTCAGCCAAATTTCAGCATTCATCTTCATATATGGAATATTCTTCCATAAATCAATTGATGGGACATTCCTTCTATGTGGATAGCCTGCATATATGTTTCAATAAAACAAGGGTAAGGGTTTGTTGACATTAGTACACTCTAAAATGTCTTTTCCAATAACATTATATACCTTTATAAAGGTAGTAAGCTTGATTATCTTTAGATGAACATTCTTCTAACACAAAACAACCTCACCGTAATTGTAAAAATCATTGCTATAATTTCTTCTCTGATCGAAAAACAAACCATACCAAATTATTCATAAATTTCTTTTTGGAATTTATGTACATTAACAATGAAAGGTAATCTGTTGTTTTCTGTATTGTATACGGCCCAAACCGTCACCAAATTTACATGCATATGAATAGAATAAATTACTCTAATTGTACACAAAGAAAAGGGTCTTTTGCCACAGTTTTCACATTCTATTAGTTAGCTGACACGCCCTGTTGAGAGGGTGATTCTTTTTTCATTTATCTTTAAGCGTTATGTTTTCTCTGCGCGAGTGTAGAACAAGGCCCAACCAGACCCACCAATCACCAATACCCAAACGAAGACAGTAGAGTGAAAGGTCACCTAGTATGAGGAACAACCAGTTTGGAGTCTTTGGCTGTACTCCTTTTCATCAAAATCTGTGTAGTCATCGATTTCATCTGTCTTAGTTGTTGGGAATCTCCAACTTTCTATTATTTCTGGGTTCTGCCCATCTATTAGCAGCTGCAGCACCTGAGAGAAAAGAAACATCATTCCAGGATGAACAAAGAAAAGCAAATTCCCTTTAAATACTTGCAAATTTGGTATTGCCATCTATGAAGTTGTATCGCTCTTTTTTCTTAATCTTCTTAGCGAAAGTTATTTGAAGCCATTATGGGTTGGCTAAATGCCTTCTAATGGGTACTGAAAATCTTAGAAAGGGCTAGAGATGAATCTGAAAATCTCACCTCACTCATGGATGGACGCCATATTGCAGACTGCCTTATACAAAGAGATGATGTAAGAACCATTCTTTGCATTTGATGGATATCATATTGACCATCAAGTCGAGCATCTACCAGCTCTGAAATATTTCCAGACTCCAGAAGAGGTTTTGCCTGTACCAAATTCAGCGCAACTTTAACACACAATATTTTTTTACAGATATCTTACCTGAATCACAATCTGCTGTTTCCATATTATTATATTAAGTCAATAAAAACAAGTGAAAGCAGCAAGAGTTAGATTACAATATAGAAGAATATGGCTTTCAAGCTTCTCAAGATTGTGAGAAAATGATTTGGGTTGTTTCTAAATGCAGGCATTTCAGCAGACAAATCCATTTCAGAATATGCCTTCTGTTTTAGACACAAGCATCTAATATAAATGTTGGGAATTTCATCTGTAGAGATAGATGATTAGGGGATTCTTCTTCAAAACTTTAGTGCAAATGCAAACAGTTGTTAGTATGGCTGTTCAACATGGGGACCAGGCCTGCTAAAAACATAATCTTGGAAGGAAGTTGAAAAATACAAACAATTATCGGGAAAATTCAGAATAAAGGTACAAACTCCTCACCTTATGATGTTACCTGAAACAGGTATGTTGTCTTTGAAAGGGGAAGTTTTATGCCAGTTTATTACAATATTTCGCCAAACTAAAGCACATGGATGCAAACTGGATTGCAGATAGCGCCACACTGTTTTATGAAATACTAATAGGGAAGGAAAGGGGATTTAGCTGAAAAAGCATTGGTCATTAGAGATTTGATACAAATGAAGTTGTTGGAGAAGTTTTGGCAGAAAATTAATGATAAAATGACATTCTATGACCATGAGATTAATCTGATAATCACATATACTGAGCAACAACACCTTCAAGAGTAAATTTCTTTACATAAGAGACAAATGATATGTCAATTCAAGGTAAACTTGACATCTACTAGCAGTGAGACATGAAGTAGTAGAAAGTATACGGAGTTACTCTTGTGATGAACTCTCAATCAAGGATATTTGAGGATGAGATTTTGTTGTGCCCATGATTTTACAACTCAAATTAACCATCTACTTAATTAGTTAATCCCGTAAAGTTTGTGTATATATTTTGTTTTAAAAGGGTAAATGATGTTGGTTAAGGTCCTTTAAATTAAATACATAGTGAATAGTAAATTATTATTTCCCACGTTGTTAATTCTTATTATTAAGTAATTAATCAAATAACACTTCACCAATGTTGAATACCTTTTAAAAATAAAATAAAATTTACACTCTCAATGATGGGATTAACGGGTTAATTAGATGGGTTTTTTGGGTCGTAAAATCATGGACATGATAGATTCTTCATTATCCAATGAAATAAGTTCTAATCAAGAAAATCACAAATAAGGAAACAATGGTGATGGTTAAATTTTGCCTTAGAAAGTGTACTTCATCATCATAGGAGAATTTTATGAACAAAATGAAGGTGTAGCAATGGGCTTTCCCCTTTTCTTGATTGTTGCCAACTTATTCATTTGAAATTTCGAGAAAAGAACTTTAGATTCCTTGCCTCTAAAACTAGAATGGTGGGTTAAATTTGTGGATGATACTAATGCAAAATAGCAACATGGTAGTCACAACTCAAATTTATTCCTTGTATCACCTCAATGCACAATCAGAGTATATAGAATTCAATATGGAGGTTGAAGAAGATGGTAACTTTCCTCTCTAGATGTCCTTATCAATAAGAATGAGGATGGCTTGCTTGCACGTCAAATTTACAAAAATAAAACACATACAAATATGTGCATAGGACATTTTTGCACCATCATCCATCCTCGAGGGTTGGGGTTTTCATTTTTCAACACTCTATTCATTAGGGCACTGAAAATTTCTGATGGTAAGCATTTTGAATCGGAAGAAAGACATCTCACTAAAGTTCTAAAAAATAATCGATACAAGAAATGGCAAATTAATGTTGTTTTCATAAAGGCAAAAAGAAACCCTAAAAATTGAAATAAATAAGAGGAACCAAGTCATGAAAGGAAGGCATGTCTACCATGTGTTGAGGGTACCTTAGACAAAATTGTCATAATATTAAGAAAGAATGGCATTAGAACATATTTCAAGCCTGTCAACACCATTAGAAATAGACACAGGAATCCAAAGGACCACATCTGTCTGAATTTAAGAAAAAGGGTGTGCACTCAATCCCATGCTCATGTGATAAATACTACATTGGTGATATTGGTCTTCAAACCATATTGAAAGAACATTGTAAAGATTTGGAGTATGCGAGGGTCAATAAGTCGGCCTTGGTAGAACATGAAGACTGCACCATGGACTTCATATGCATAAATGATTCCAAATTAATAGCCATGGAGAGTTGCTCAACCGATAGAAAGATTCGTAAGGTAGTGGAGATTGAGAAGGACCCGAACAATCCGAATCGTGACGATGGGTAGAGATTACAGTCATACATGGAATCCTTTATTACATAGGCTTTTCAAACCCTAACCCCCTCTTTTTCCCTCACATTTCTTTTTATGTTTCCTAACTCTTAGGGTTTATTAATTAAAGGTTAATTAGTTAGTTCTTTAATAAATTAGTTAACTGAACTCTTTTAATTAATTTTTTTGTGTGTCCTTTCTTCTGGTCTCATCTAATCAATATTATACTATTATTGTTTAAAATTAAAAATAATAATAATAATATGATACTTAATTATTTGTGTCCATACCCCTTGTTCTCTCCTATTGCTTTTCTTACTCTTTGCTAACTTCTCCACCTCTTCGTATCTTGTTGGTGTATTTAAGATACTATTGGTTCTTTAAACCTTTCCCAAGCAGAGGCCTATTCTCCCTCATGATGGGTCTACTACAAGGCTTGAAATGTTGGGATTAAAAATTTATATGCATTTATAATACGACTTCCAACTGCGAAAAGAATCTAAAGTCTCCAAGTTCTATACACTTACTAAACCGAGAGAGTTTGAGGAGTTTATATATCTGTGTGTAAAAAGTTGTGTTATAATACTGGAAAAGTGAAAATCATATAGATCATATAGATACCAGAGCTTCTTAAAAAGTTGTGCAGCTTCCAATTTCTCTTGTAGTATTGAGAGTTTGAGAGTGGAAGCAACTCGTGTAAATTGCAGTCTACAAGGAAAAACATTTTCTGTTTTATTTTGCTTCATGGATCCTATGGGTTATTTTAAAGATGTTAATAAAAATAATAACTTTCATTCATCGCATTCAATTTAATTCAATTACAGTAAAGCACTTCTAAGTTTGTATTTATATTAGTTACTTTAATCTAGCATTATATTGGATTTTCTGCTGTGGTGTATTTGTAATTTTGTACTCACCCAGAATAGAAAGTTCTGCTCTGTGATATCTGAAGGCTTCCTACCAGAAATGATCTCCAACAAGAGCACTCCGAAGGCATACACATCCGTTTTCTCGTCAACAATTCCATGCAGAAAATACTCAGGTGCCAAATACCTGCTTAAGATGTTCCAGGATTAAATAGCTTTCAAAGAAATCTGTTGCAGTGCTTATTTGGCAAAGCAACAGATACCCAGATAATACAAGGATGTCAATCGATGTTGTTTACCCAAAAGTTCCTTCAATGGGTGTTACAGAGTGATGTGTCCATTGCCTTGGAAGCCATTTTGCAAGTCCAAAGTCTGAAATCTGCAACAGGCGAATCAGGAAATATATGAAAACAGATAGGATTTAACAAAAGCTAACATAATTGGTTCTACTTCTCTTTCACAATGATAGGAGCAATAAGTAAGGCCCAGACAATTTTTGGAAGATTCCAGATCTTATTCCGCACCGAGAGGATCACCTTTCAGGACAACTTTCTATGACAAAACTTGGGAATGCTATTTGGTCTGCTTTAGATAGTTCTGGATTGGCCTGTCTGTTCCAACTAGAAACAATTATACATATTCATCCATAATAGCTACAATGTGCAATAAAAAATATTATTTTGGACTGCAATGGAGCTCCAAAACAAAAACTGTTTGCAAAGATGCAATCAGTCTTATACTCTATTGTAGCATGTGCATAGACATTGCAACTTATATGTGAATCTAAGTAGAACAGGTGCATTTCAGACAAGTTGAGCTCCAAACCCTAGAACAAGTCAAAACTCGATATTCAGAGATTCAGTGTTCAGGAACACTGTTTAGTAGTAAATTGAGAAAAAATTGTGTTACCCTAACTTGAGAAAAAGCTAAACCCTTATAAATTGTTCAGGATTCATTGAAATCTGTTCGAACAAATTTTTGAACTGATGAAAAAACTAGATCCTTATAAATCAAAATCAAATCTTATAAATTATTTAGACCCTTATAAATTGTTCAGTTTTCCCAGAAGCATAATATTATCAGAATTTAAGGCGTGCCCTTGCTTACCTGTGGCTCAAAGTCTTGTCCAAGCAGAACATTTGAGGCCTTGATATCCCTGTGAATGATCCGCCGCTGGCAGCATTTGTGAAGATAATGAAGCCCTCGTGCTGTTCCAACTGCCACCTTGTATCTGACTGGCCATTCCAGAAGCTGGGTATTTGCCCCTAATACGACTTTAAGTTAGAGATACTCATTCTGTTGTTTCAATGTTTAGCTCCCAATGTCAGGATTCAGAACACAGGAAATATTTCAGCAAGGAAAATTACATGAAATTCCAACCTTCTAATTGTCATTTTATATATTGTACTTTTCATATACACTAATTTTAATTTTGTATTTGAATTCCTAACATAAACCCATACCATACAATGCAGTGTATCTCATTGCTAGTGGGAATTCACATGTGGTGGAAAATTTTCTTTTCTCAAGGCCCCTCATCAGGATTTTTAGAAGCTCCAGTTTCTGAAATACTTGGTAGTCAGTTTTGTGAATTTTGTCATTGCTGTTATTGTAGAATAACTTTGTATAACGTCATAACATAACAAAATAATCTCTCTATCAATTATGGATCAAATGCCATGAGGTTGTCAAGAACTGTAAAATTGTTCAAGATGCTGCTGAAGAGAGTGCAATTCGCATCAGAAGAGCTTATGAAAGGAATTTATCAAACATAGAGGAGAAAATCCTTCCAGACAGGCCCAGGAGATTTGTAACTTCTGCTCTTTGGGAGGGCTGGATTTCAGAGTTAAAAATTACAAGATACATGGATTTCCGATACAAATGTGTAAAAGAGGGTGCCAGGATAAAACATCTTCTTCTTAGCGTCCACCATGAACATGCAATACAATGTATTTAGGATTGTTAAAAGGAAAATTGTTTTAGATAGAAAAGAAGAAAAGAAAAAAGAGAAGAAAAAAAGAAATTTGGAAATATTATTCTCCAGTGGGAATTAATTCATAAATCCTATATATATTTTAATGATGGAGATGGCAGCCCCCCCTTGCTTTGTATGGAAAGAGCCCTTCTAATGTGACACCCATATGTAACTTTTTTGATCTTGTGGATGCAATATAAGATGTGTGGTTTCAAAAAATAAAAAACCTTACGCATATGCACAGATGCTTAATATCAATAAATCTGTTAGTTCTGCCATTAGAGAGATCTACAACATAATAAACTTTAAAATTGTACGGAGCTTCCACACCTTAAATTTCAATAAAATTCTATGTTGAACAAATAGATGGCAATTTATCCCAAGCCAATAAGGCTATGGCTTTCAAGCTAAACTCAAACTTTTGCTTTTTTTCTTCAAGCATCCTGTGCAAACATTATCATTCTAAACTAAATTTCTCTGCTGACAAAATCAAAGAGACTCAAAGAAAACCCTAAAAAGGCAATATGACATGTATTGCAGCTTACCATGTAAAACAGAGGCCAAGCTGCCATAAGGTGAAAAGTCAAAGATGAGATGGAGGCCATTCTCAATACAGCACCCAATTAACGAAGCAGTATTTGGATGGCACACATGACCGATTATACCCAATTCTGTTAGAAAGTCTTTCTCCTTTTGCTCATCTGTGCTTCCACTGGCCAGTCTCTTCACTGCTATTATCTGCCCATCTTGGAGATCTCCTCTATAAACCTCTGCATAGCCACCTCTGCCAACAATGTTATCTGCCATAAAACGAGCTTCAGAGCAAGAAATAATCAATGAAGCATTTGGAAACATGCTGCAATTACTGTGATAAAAAAGGCATTGTATATGATCTTTATCAGTTACAAATGTTATGATTATAAAATTGTAAGATAAGTGTTACATATCAAACTATACCAGGATGAAAATTGTTGGTTGCAAGAGCGATCTCTTCATATGTAAAGCATCTCCACGATGGTTTTGATATACGAGGTGGGGTGCTTCTTCCATTTCTACTATGTGGATGATAGGTTTCTGCACTATACTTTTCAATGCCTTTCAGCGAATGGCGACCAAATGATGAAGAGAAAAGTGGCCGAAATGTTAAATTAACATTCCTCAAAATGTTAAAGCAATTCTGCCGATTCAATCCAGACACAAATTCTTCATCACAATCTGAAGATGCTTGACAAAAGAGGTCTATTTTGGAGAGCGAATGAGAGGTCTCGTGGTCCTGTTCCAAAACTTCTCTTGGCGAGTTTTCTGTTGAATGGGGATAACTGTTAGACCTTTTGTTGACAAAAGTAACTTCTGCATTTCCAAAAGCAATCTTTGAGAGAAGTCTTTTTTGTAGAGATGTAAGTGTCTTGCCAAGATCGACGTGAGGCCATTTGAGGTTCAACTTGTGAATTCCTGCTAGAAATGTAAATCAAATGAGAATTCAAATCTACCCAAGGCTAAATTAAAAAACTTTACCCATCACCAATATATATGTATCAGTATATCAATTCTAAAAGGAAGGCCGGTAAGAGAGTGTAAGAGAGTTAACTAATGGAAAAATGCAATGAAACAATACATGCATTCAGAACATCATTAAAGAACACGGAAAACAAAAGATCCACAACCACCACATAACATATAAAAATCATTGAAAGGCATAATACAACAATAAGATGCAAAGCCCACATACCCTCATCAGGAATATCTGAATAGTCATGGATTTTTGGAAAGTTTTCCCTCTGGATTGGAGCTCTTCTGCCCTTCACTGTAATCACAGAACATCCTGCTGGAGCATGCTGAAGGCAATACTTGGTCACTCCAAGTGTAGGTCTGCATTGCAAGAATAATTATTACAAGCCTTGGGAAAAAATCGGATGGATTCTAAATTGACACAAGCATTTTAATCCGACGAGAATTACAGTTTACCCTACTATAAAAGTTCCAGATTTTGTGACAGCTCTCGTGGGAGTTTAAAGTAAGGATTTCCTTCCTAAGAAGACTGGGGGCATTCTGATCTAAGTCTTACCATATTTCTTTCCATGCTAATAACTTTCATAAAGCTGTATATAGCCTATGGTTTAAGGCTTATTGTAAAATTCCTTCCATAATTTAGTCCTTGGTAAACACTACAAAATGGACAGTACAAGATCAAACACAAATCCCATCTAAAACAATTATTTCACACCTCCCTATTCTCTGTGCAGACTTTCCCCTAATCTGATGATTTGCCAGTCAGTCAAATTTCAAATGCACTAACTATAGCAAGCTGGGTTGTGATTGGGGGAAACACTACTAAGGATATGTGAGTACTGTTGTTTGGCAACAGAGTGACCTTTACTAACCACCAAACATATAAATGCCATAATCAAAATAAGTTTTTTTGTGCTAATAGACTCATTTTATGAAGAAATTTCGATAAATACAACATATTAAATTTTAAATACGAGTCGAACCTCTGCGCTGTGTCCTGTTTTTATAGTAACCATCCACTTCAAAAGGATTTTAAAGCTACTCTAGTTCACTCTTCATTTAAAATTTATTCTATTTACAGATCCAGATGTGTGCAATTCAGTCCTAACTTGGGTAGTGAAGAGCATACTAATCATACTATCTGCCTTAATTGCAATATCACTTCAGCAAAATACATTTAACCAAAAACAGAGGAGAGGGAACCAGCCAAGTCTTAAGCAGTCCACCTCCGCACTTGATCTGTTGACGTTCCAAGGATGAGAAATGCAGCCTTCAAAGCAGTTGCTTCATCAACCAAACCTTTCTCCACACTAGAATGAACCAGCACCTTGGCTTCAACCTTAACCTGTCATTAGTTTGTGGCATGAAAAACTGTAAACAAAATATGACGGTAAATTTAATTTGGAAAGAACCTCATCCGCTACCTACCTGTTTGGCCTGGCAGAGGTCTGTGAATGCCCCCAACAAATCTATAGTGAATGCATTTGCCTTCTCCACCTTGTTCTGCAATGAATCAAGCTTCTTTTCATCCTTCCTAACTGCACATTGCTAAAACAATCAGTTCTGAAAAGAAATTCACAGATTATGTTAAAAAACTATTTTGCTCTCATAATAGGTATAACCGTATACGAATGCTCTAGAGAAGATTGTGCCATGGATAAAAACCGTCCCGTCTTTTACAATCAATCGATTATTCTAGCAATAGGGAATCCACCTTTACCTCTCCCTTTTAATTGCACTGTGCAAAAGAAATCAGACCAAAATGGTTGTAATAGACCGTCCTACTACTATATGCAGCTTGTAGACCTTGTAAACCAATCTGGATTTGGTAATGTTGAAAGTAGATGATAGCTTTTAAAAACTTATTGCAGTTGAATCTATGTAAACACTATAGTCTATCCACCATGCCATATTACAGTATCAGTAAATGCAGGGGCAACCGTAGACAGGGTAATCAGCATGTTAATGCACTCCAGAGTTTCTTTTCACTGACATTTTTTGCACCAATATATAGCTAACATGGTAGTGGCAAAGGGGTCTCAAGAATAAGAGGATGGTAGCAAATTCCACAGATAAGGCAAAACTAATAGGCACGGTTGTTTAAAAGGGGTAAGTCAAAACTATTTGGCAGAGTACTGTAAAAGGGGAAAGGCAAAACTAATACAAGTAGTAGTGTAAAAAGGGTCTCAAGAATAAGAGGGGATGGTACCGAATTCCTCAGGTAGGGTAATATGAATGCATACCCATTTGAACATGTTTTACCAAGTACCCATAAAGGGTGAGCTTCTATAGAAGAACGACTCAGGAATACAGTACAAAATTAAACTGGCTGTGATCAGTTTGTACATTATAGAATCGAATAAACTTTGCTTTGCATCTGAAATTATAAATCTAGATGTTTAGATCTGGTTAAAAGTTGACATGCCTCAAATCTGGTGAAAGAGTTGACATATAACTCTTACCATTACATAGGCATAATTATAATCTACAATGGCATTGGTAGGCTAGTACTTAATTTACTTCAAATTTAGAGTTTTGTCCATTCAGAACTTTCAAAGACTTAGAGCTTGGCAGTCCATAATTTTTGAAAGAACAAAATTTCTGGATAAAAGCTGTGTAAACAAAACCGTTTCAGGCCATTAAACGATGTTGGGTTTTACCAAGTACATGAAGGGCAAGCACGGTGTCCCCCGGTCGAGCTGCAACACTGATAGCCCATGACAACAGCTCTGCACTCTCTTCTTCCTCTAACACAGATATTCCCACTACTATTATCTCCATCATATCCTTCTTCTTCTTCTTCTTCTTCTTCTTCTTCCTCCTCTTCTTCTTCTTGAAATGACTTTCCTCTTTCTTCACCAGTTGTTGTCAAATACCACATTTCACTGCTATGAATGAAGGTACCCCACTGCCATAAAACTTGTCTCAAAAACATATAATAACAATAACAATCAATATCAGGCCATTGTCGTTGGAATGTAAGTTTCAGTGCAACACAATCTCGTGTTTCTTAGTTTTGACATAATTGCTCTGGGGTTTTGCTTACACGTCCTTTCTGTTTCTGTCAACTTTGAGTTGAAACAAATAGACAGATAGATTCCTTCAGATAAAATCGTAAATTGTAGATCTTGGATTAGTTGATTGTAGGAGAAAAGGTTGGGGAGTGAATGGTAAGACTCCATCATATCTCTTTGTGGCAAAGTAATGGCCAAGCCACTAACTAGTTATAAGTTGTACTGCCATTATTGCAATTGTCGTTTGTCTTTTTATTTTGCTATGTGATTATAATTAATTGTGTAAGCAGCAAGCCAATCTTTTGTGTGTTCAAAATGAAACGGTCCTACCCCTAAGATTCTTTATTTTCCATCACAAGGGGATATGAAAAATAATATCTCAAATATGGATCATAAGACCAACTGCCACTATTGCCCTAACCAATTGAGGCAAGACCGTCCAAGATAATGTAAACAAAAAAACCAACATAGCTCCAAACATAGAACGAAAGTTAGCAAAGCGATTTAATGTACTACCAATCGCATACTAACGGCGCAATGGGGACGCCATAAGTGAAAGCCAAAAGAAGACATGTGGAAAGGAAACCTATGTAGGGGGGACATAGGAACAATCTTGCTGCATGTGCAGAAGTTCAATAGCCGATGATGTACTACGAAGCAATGTCTATCCTTTTTTTCCCTTCGGTTTTGACATATGGCTTGAGAGACATTTTAGAGTACCATTGGAATGAGAAAGGGGGCTAAACGCATAGGTCATTAAGGAAATAGACTCTAAGAAAGCAATTGTTTGTCGTTTTGTACGTCTAATATCTATTTTAATTAGGGCAACGTTAGGCCGCATGCATTGTGGGTTGTCCAAGCCCATACCATTTCTAGAGGGAGTTGCCTGCAACTGCCTCGTGTAACAGGGGTTGCCTTTTGGAATAGGTGGGAGAAGAAAATGGACCCACAAGTTATCAAAAAACATAACCTTTTGACTCTTACAGGTAATTTTTTTCCCTACAATTGATATTGAGGAATGAAAAGCAAATCATTCTTTTCGAGAAAAAAATGCATTTACTTTGGGCATGAGTGCCTGTCATTTTGAAGTCAATACATTTCCAGAGGGATGTTTAACTAATGGCAGACATGGGGATGAACACCTACAATTTTTCTATATATTGTGCATTTTTCACAGTGGTAGTGCTTAAGCCCACTTTGTTGTTTCTAGTGCTATTATTGTGAAGGTTTGAACATGTATCTTGGCATGCTCTTATTTTTTCTCGTTTCTCTATCAAATTTGTGCATTTGTTCACCTTCCTCCTGGATGAGCATTACTTCTATGAACTTAAACTGCCACCAATGTATGCTTTGTTATGCAAGATGGAAGAATAAGATGATTTAGAAGGAAAATTTATATGATTCTTCCATTTAAAATGGTTTTTATTTTTCTCATTTATGTTGCAACTGTAATGAGGGATTGCTTACATAAGAAAATAGTCAAATGACAAAGGTGCCAACTGCATCTACAATGAAGGGAATATGGCAAACATTGGTTCCCTTGAGATCAATGGTCCATATCTTATACACCCTCATTCTTCCTTCTAGCAATAGATGCCAAATACACATTCATGATACAAATTGTCATTTAGATATGGGACTTGAAATCCCAATACGGGACTTGAAATTGTATGGAGTTGTCATTCCTATGTGCATGGTGAGCCTCGTTGTATTTTCGACATTTAATCAATCTAGTTGATGTCATTATAACCAGGGCAATGTCCAAAGGCAATATGCAATAAAGTCTTTTTTGGAAATTAACAATTGCTTGGTAATATTTCTTTTGTTTGGGGGGTTTCATAATTCTAATTTTCTAAAATTGAGATTTAAGTTATGTCATAATAAAGATTGCACAATCCATTTGAATTGAATGAAATTAGTAAACTTGCAGAATTTAAATACTCACACAACATGATTGAAATTGAAATTCTTTAAAATTAAACTCATAAGGCTTTTAAAAGAAAGCACGCTTACTAAAATCAAATTGAAGAGTTGTAAGTCAAAGAATAGAAAGCTTCTAGAAGGAAATTTCACACAACTTAGAACAATTAAATTTACTAAGAGCAATAGATGTAAAGAAATTGTGATTGATTATATGAGTTGAGCTACTATGAATTTATTATCGTGAAAGAGTGAATGAATAGTGATAAGATTTTACAAGAAACAAAAAAATAATGCACAGATATAAATAAGAATCCAACAAAAACTGGCTGATACAAAAAATACCAAAAGTTCTAGGTCTCGGGGTGAGTGGGCCCTTGCTCTCCCATTGATCAGAACGACAATTGCACACTAATTCACCAAAGCAACACTCTTTATTGATTTCAAAAGTTTTGGATCATATCAAAATTACAAAAATATAGATTCCTTTCTAACTTATCATAGTCAGTGAGGGTGGATTATATAATCCAACATCCTCAACTAATGCCTACAAAACTATAAGAAGAATCCTTATTTAGATAGACAATATAGAGATTCCAAATCATCTCTATATTTTAGGATGAAATAATGGAGAGGATTAAGGAAATTGATTGACAAAACAAATGACATGATTTGTTCTAAAATTGGCATTCCCTATTATGGCGTGTGTTGTTTTGTATTGGATGCATTCTCCAGGATGGAAAAAATCTGTATTTTCTGGTTTGTTGTCCCTAGTTGGAAAAAAACTAAAGCTGTCACTCGGATCCTGAAGTCCATACTCTGTAGCATTCCAAAGAGACTCTGAAGTGAGATGGGATACCCCGAAGTGAGCTAAGAACTCTTCCAAAGCAAGCTGGAATAGTCTGAAGCGAGCTGAGATAGATCACTGTGAAGGGAGATGGTATACTCTGAAGCGAGCTGAGACACTCCAAAGTGAGCTAAGACACCTCAAAGCGAGATGAGACACTTTGAAGCTTGAAAATTTTTAGACTTCTGATCCCAAAACTCTGCATCTTGGTCAAAATCATTCTTTCATTTATATGTACACAAAAAATTGAGTCTTTTTGAGGATTTTTAGTTAGATCTTCAGGATAGAACAAATTTACACACTAATCCAGTAAAATGTATACAATCTCTACTTTAAATTAAGAAAAATTTATAAAATGCGTTCAAATTCAAACAAGGGGAAATATAAATGATGTCATTGTTTATCCAATTAATGGGCCCATCAGTGGGACCTCAAATTGTATGGCAGGTTTTTTCAGACTAATATTGTATGGCTAGATTTCTATGAAAGAAATGTTTTGTCAGCTTCTTTGGCTACACAAGAGAAAAACAAGCTTTGGAGCTCATCTTTTGCCTCATAATTTGTCTAAATCCGACAAAGAAATAAGTGATGCCTCATCAAGGCATTCATCAACAAACAACTACAAATTTGTCAACAAAAAGCTTGAAATTTGTGCCTTGGATTAAACTCCATCATGAAGTATGAGCGATGTAGTGTGGATCATTTCCACATGCACACCAACAACAATGCTTGGTTTTTTCACCCTCCCAACACCTTTCACGTTGTGATGCACATCATTGGGTAAAATCTTTTTCCCCCTCCTAATAGAGAATATCACATTGCTTCATGTATCTTTTCTAGGCGGGTAAGGGGGTTATTTTATCTAGTTCAACGTTCACAGTTTTGATAATGGGGTTTATTTTATTCTATGAGATCTAACTCAAAATGGTTCCCTTGCGCTTCTTGCACTAATTAATCATTGAGTCACACCCTTATGAGGAGAACAACATGAAGCATAGATGCCATCTCACAAGATAGTTTGAGGACCTCAAATAGATCAATGAGATGTTGTAAATGAGGCAATGAGTGGAAATAAAGCAAAAAATTGGCCACCCAAAGGTGAATGGTGGATAGGTCGAACGCCTTCCCAGGGAAAACAAGTCATTACCCCTGATGTCGATTATTTGGCACTAGCCATCGTAACACAAAATATTCCATTAACCATGCTGGTAAAATAAGATTGTTGATGGTTCTAAAGTGTCCATTTTACATTGAAAAGATTAAAATAGGCCATCCAATTTGTATTGATAGGACTACGTCAAAATAAGAAATATAATTGCACAAACATGGTAGAGCTTGATCAAATTTATTAATATAAAAAATAAATCATTATAGTCAAAGGAGAGAGTTGCAAAGTTTATAGTATTTGAACAACTTCTATCCATTCCACGAGAAGTAGATGAAATCTCTTGAAGTCAACAACTATGCAGAAATGGGATATTGTCCCTAATTGCCCTTGATTTCCCATAGTGGAATACATTCAGGAACAAGCAAGATAGAAAATCCCCCACTAACCTAGGGATATACAACTAAGAGTTCTAGAAAAAATAACTAAAAAACTACAATTAATTAATTTATATAACTCACCTACACGGTGAATTAAGCCTATTTTAATCCTAACATTTCCCCCCTTAATTCAATATGGTCTCAAGTGAATAGTAGAGAAATTATTTGAAGCCCTCAATTTTGTCTCGAGCAAGTGACTTTGTGAAGACATATGCACACTACATATCTGCCGGGCAACATTGGAGTTGAATGTTGTTGTTCTGAACATGTTTGCGAATGAAATGTACTTACACCTCAATGTGTTTGGTGTGCTCATGAAAAATTGGATTCTGAATGAGTTTCACTACTCCTTCGTTATCAACATGTTGGATGGTTGGATGTTTTTGTGGTATTCCCAATCCTTCAAGTATATGTTGGAGCCATATCACTTCATAGACAACTCCACCTACTAGGTGATATTTTGATTTTGTGGAGGACCATCCATTAAGAAAGACACTTTTCACATCCATCTGGTGGATTTTACAACCAAATTGTGCAACTAGAGAAAACATTAACCTGAAAGTTTGTATCTTAGTTGTGGAAGAAAAAGTCTCCTTATAGTCAATGCATTATTTCTTAGCATATCCCTTAGCTACCAGCCTAGCCTCATGTTTATCAATATTACCATTTGTATTGTACTTCATTTTGAAGATCCATCTGAATCGAATTGGCTTCTTCCTTGGTGGAAGATTTGTAAGTTGCCATGTGTTATTTTTCATTAGTGACTTGTACTCTACATCTATAACATCTTTCCAAGGTTTTGACTATAGGGCTTTTGAAATTGTGGATAGTTCAATAGATTGAACAATTGTACTCATTAAGGCCAAATTGACCTCATTTCGAGCCATACTACATAGCCTCATTCCAATGGTGGATGTATCTGGGACACCATCCAATTTTGCATCTCGTAACATACTTTGAGTGATTCTTGTGGGTGGCGGCTCTTCACCATCTTCCCCATCATCATTGTCCTCATCAGAGTGATTACCATCTTCTATTTTCACAACAAGACTGATCTAATAATTAGGTGAGTGTATGGAAGGAACATCTGCTTATTTATTATCAAAAAACTCAACATCCCTGCTAGCGTAAACCTTTCTAGTTTTTGGATCCATTAGTTTGTAACAGAAAAATATGTGTTTTTTTGCTTTCAAATCCAGTTTAGTTCTCTTCATCTTCTTAGGAGTGTGCATACTAGCTTTACATCCAAAAACAAGGTGTGCAATTGACGACTTTTACCTTGACCATACTTATTATGGTGTTACTCCATCGAGAGCTGCAATGAGAACTTTGTTTAGTAGATATATTACTATTTTAACTACTTTGGCTTGGTATATTTTTTAATCCTGAATCGTCAATCATACATCACATCATTTCCATGATAGTACGATTTCTCCTTTCAACAACACCATTTTTTTGTGTTGTATGTGGAGGGGCCATTTGATGTCAAATTTCATGAGTTTCCAAGAAGGCTCTAAACTCATTACCAAAGTATTCTCCCCCTCGATCCGAGTGGAGTGTTTTGATTTTATGACCACTTTCAGTTTCAACAACTTCACATTTTTTGAAATTCTCAAACGCTTCATATTTAGTGCTGAGATACAATATCCACATCTTTCGTGAAAAATCAACACAACATGAAATATTGAAACCTTGTATGACTAGGTCTCATTAGTCTGCATGGATCAATATGCACTGGATCAAATTTTCTTGGAGCCAGAAATGTACTATTTTAAAAAGGTGTTATGTGTGTGCCTAATAAATAGTGTTGACACTTGTCTGTACTTTTTTTGTGAGGTGGTAAACTCTTTACCATATCATATCTACGGAGTGTGTCAAGATAGCCAAAACTGGGTAACAAAGTCTTCTGTGCCACAACTGCGCTGAGGTTGTGTCCTTGGCCACAGAGGCCTGATCATCTCTCTGAATAAAATCCAATTGAAACATCCTGCCCACATTGGAAGCTCTTATAACAATTTTCAAGCTTCCTAACTTATCTCTTATGATACACATTTTCCTACTGCCTTTACAATCAAAATCAATCTTAAGATTATGCTCCAATAATTGACTGACGAATAACATTTTTTTGTTAAACGAGGGACATATAAAACATTTGTAATTTTACATGTACCTATCCCAAGTGGTAGTGATATGGAATCAATCCCATGAACACTGTAAGATGTATCATTACCAAAAGAAACATGGTTTGTGGTGAGTGTGTCACTCAATTTGAAGAACCAATTTTTGAGTCCAGTCATGTGGCGGGTTACAACCGAGTCAACATACCATATTATATTTTATGAAATGGGTTCTTCGTGGGATTGTGCAACATATATGA
The DNA here is from genome assembly GCA_019776745.2 of Taxus chinensis. NCBI lineage: Eukaryota > Viridiplantae > Streptophyta > Pinopsida > Cupressales > Taxaceae > Taxus > Taxus chinensis. The sequence goes on from CM034150.1 coordinate 163,375,731, forward strand.
AGTCCTCATTATCAAAGTGATATTCCTGTTCAACAACGTTCCCATGTTGAGATGGTTTCTTCTTCCACTTTCCCTTATTCTGTCTTATTTATTGTTTAGTTGTTTTTGTTTAGATTGTTGGTTATTAGGCTTCTTTCCACTGGATGAACCTTGTTGAAAGTATTATCCTGACAATCTTTTATGTCATGGCCCTTAAGACCACAAATGAGACATTGTTTCTGTTGTTTAGTTCCCTGATTTTGTTGTTCAGTCCCTTGCTTCTTGGGTTGGTAGATTGTTTATTCAGTTTCTTCCCTTTATGAGACGAAGCAAGAGCTTGTTCCTCATCTTCTACTTTTGTGTGCATGGATTCTTCCTGTTGCAACATGTTTACCAGGTTCTCAAAACTAACATTTTGTTATGAAATGTCGAGTGAAGTAACACAAATTCTATATGAAAAGAGAAGTGCTCTCAAGACAAATGGTACGAAAGAGTCATCTTTCACTTTTTGATGCAATGCAAGAAGTGAAGCCCTCAGTGTCGCAACACACCTTCAAAAGGCTTCAATTTTTGCATTGGGTTTGAATTTTAAGTAGTGAAGTTAGCTCTACAAATAAAGGATCATGTTTCTATTTTTAGCTTCATACACAATGCTAAGTTTGTTCCATGCTTCCTTAGTAGTTTGTGCATCACGAAATGAGGTTGCACTTCATTAGACATGCCAAATAGGATTTATGAGTTTCACTTCTTGTTTTTCCCTATCAAACAAGCATTGTTGAGCAACATCGACTTCGGGTCGTGTTAATGAACCATTTTCTACTGCCCAAATATCATCAAATTCTAGTTGAGATTTAATTTTAGTTTTCCAAGCAACATAATTTTCATCTTGAAGTAGTTGTGAGTTTGGAAAAAAGAATTTTGGTGCCATATTTGCGGCCATTGTTTAAAATTGCAAGTGAGAGAAAAATATTTCCTAGAAATTAAAGAGTCTCCCGCCTCCCCCCCCAAATAAATAAATAAATAAATTAGTGTGGGCTCTTTTTGGCCATTTATAATGATATTTGACACTATCATCTGAGTTACAATTTTGTCTCTTTGGCTGTTTTGCAAGATAATTTGACATTGCCAAACAATTTTACAAAAAAATGCCTCTTTTTACCGTTGACAAAATATTTTTTTGCAATTTTTTTGGTTTCAGGCTCTTTGGCCTTTTTTGGAATTTTACAATCTCTCTAAAATTTTGCAATCTTACTATAAAAACACACCTTTTTAGGTGTTTTGTAGCTATTTTTTCTTGGAAGGCATTAAAAGTGGGGACACCTCCAAATTTTAGCCAGACCTGCTAAAGCATATGCTAAAGTCTTTGAAAGGGTTTGTGAAATATTTCAAGGCTTTATAAAAACCAATGTTGGAGCAGCGAGGCGAGAGGGGGTGCAGAGGGGGTGTTGACCCCAAAACCTCCCCTCCCAAACAAAGCTTTGATAAAATTAAGCTAGCCACTCAAACGACTAGCTGTTTCAATTTTAAGTATGTCAATATTTTTATTTAAAGGAGAGTTTTTCAAAGACTTGAAAAAAAAAAAACAACTCAAACAACTATTATGATCCTCATGTGTGGATTTCACTAATGCCTCGAGGTTTTGGTGTAATGGTTTGTTACATTTGGTATTAGAACAACCATCTAGGTTTGAGTCTCGACATGAGTGGCTACACCGTTTTCGTAGTGTTCGCTCGAGGCTCGTATAGGGTAGGGCATGGTCCCGTTATATGAGAGCAAATCTAGGCCGGGGTCCGTGCTACGGAAGTGTGTTGGGATGTTATGATCCTCATGTGTGGATTTCACCAATGCCTCGAGGTTTTAGTGTAACGGTTTGCCACATTGTTGGGTATGAATCGAACCCATGATGTTGTGAATACAAGGCTATGCTTATAACTAACCGGGTTTTCATACGCTTGGGGTTGTTTAACAAATACTTGTTTTTGAATAAGATTAAAAGCTTGTTTAAAAAAGTAAATCAAAGACATCATTGACCTCTATTTCCAACTAGGTGTGCTTGCGTGTAAGTGGCAAGTTTAGAGCATTTTATACTCCCAAAACGTTAGCATAGGCTGCAAATTCTAGGGGAGAGGGATGCACACATCAAAGGGATACACCATTTTTCTCCCACAAGTTTGCAGGTTTGACATGTATCTTCCAATGCCCTAGCCCAGTCAATAACACAACACTTTTAATCAATCACAAACTGCATGGATTAGTCTGGGCTACTATAAAAAATCACTGCCCCAAACTATAAGACTGTATGGAGCACTTTTTGAATTATTCCTCCCATTATCTTTGCAAAATGTGTCCAGTGAGATTAAATAATCCGCTAAAGTTAGCAAATCTACTAACTTTAGTTGCAACTAACTAAATCTAGTGAAAAAAACCATGATACATAATTTTTTTACACTATTGAAGAAATATTTCCTCAACAACACTTGGTGCAAGAGGAAACTCTTGGGTGGCTCCTCCTTGCTCAAAATGAATCTAGAAATCTTTTGCAAACTGATTCCCAAGAAGGAAATCTGGATCAACTTCTGTTGTTTCTGCTACTGTTGCCCAAATTGTGTGGCTGCTAGAGGTGGGAAAACACGAATGTGACTTTTGGGAGGGTGATAGCAACTCTGGCTCACCCTTGTGCTCAAACCCTCACAACATTTACAATAGTGAAACATCCTCTTCCTTTCTCCTAAGCAAAACCTCAGGGGAGGAAAGACTCTGACTATGCTGATGGAAAATTTGGCTCACCCTTGTTGTCAAACCCTCATAACATCTACAACAATGCAAATTCTTCTTCCTTTCTCCTAAGCATAAAATCCTTTCTCTTATACCAAATGTAATTGCACAAACAGGGGGGAATATTGTGAATGTGGGGAGGATGATGGAAAATATGGATCACCCTTATGTTTAAACCCTCACAACATCTATAACACTACAACTTCCTCTTCCTTTATTTTGAGCATGACCTCTTTTATTTGATACCAAATGTAAGGACACAAATAGGGGGATGTAAGACTATGACTGTGGGGAGGCTGATGAAAAAATGGCTCAAATTTTTGCTTAAATCCTCACAACATCTAAAATACCATAACTTCCTCTTCCTTTCTCCTAAGTAGAGCCTCAAGGGGAGGAAATACCGTGACTATGGGGAGGCTAATAGAAAATATGGCTCACCTTTGTGTTCAAACCCTCAATACATCTACAACACTATAAATTCCTCTTCCTTTCTTCTAAGCAGAACCTCCTTTATCTGATACAAAATGTAATTACACAAACAGAGGGAGGAAAAATTGTGACTGTGGGGAGGCTGATGGAAAATTTTGGTCACCCTTGTGGTCAAACCCTCACAACATCTATAACACTACAACTTCCTCTTCCTTTCTTCTGAGCAATACCTCATTTCTCTGATACCAAATGTAATTGCACAAACATGGGGAGGTACTACTATGATTGTGGGGAGGCTGAATTTTTTTTTGGTTCACTCTTGTGCTCAAAACCTCACAACATCTACAAAACTGCAAATTCCTCTTCCTTTCTCCTAGGCATAACCTCTTTTCTCTGATACCAAATGTAATTGCACAAATAGGGAGAGGAAAGATTGTGACTGTGGGGAGGCTGATGGAAATCTAGCCCACCCTTGTGCTCAAACCCTCACAACATCTACAACATTATAACTTTCTATTCCTTTCTCTTAAGTACAACCTTATTTCTTGGATACCAAATGTAATTTCATAAACAGGGGGATGCAAGACCCTAACTGTGGGGATTTTGATGGAAAATCTAGTTTATGCTTGTGCTGAAACCCTCACAATATCTACAAAAATAAAAATTCCTCTTCCTTTATCATGAGAAAAACCTCCTTTCTCTGATACCAAATGTAATTTCACAAATAGGGGGAGGCAAGGCTATGACTATGGGGAGGCTGATGGAAAATATAGGTAACCCTTGTGCTCAAACCCTCATAACATCTATAACACTGCAACTTCTTCTTCCTTTCTCCTGAGTAGGACCTCCTTTCTATGATACCAAATGTAATTGCACAAACATGGGGGGACAAGACTGTGACTGTGGGGAGGTTGATGGAAAATTCTTCTCACCCTTGTGGTCAAATCCTCACAACATCTACAACACTGAAAATTCCTCTTCCTTTCTCTTAAGCATAACCTCCTTTCTCTGTTACCAAATGTAATTGCATAAAAATGGATAGAAAAGATTGTGACTGTGGGAAGGCTAATGGAAAATCTATCTCACCCTTATGCTCAAACCATCACAACATCTACAACACTTCAACTTCCTCTTCCTTTCTCTGATACCAAATCTAATTTCACAAACAAGGGGATGCAAGGATATGAATATGGGGAGGTTGATGGAAAATCTAGCTAACCCTTGTGTTGAAACCCTCGCAACATCTACAACACTACATTTCCTCTTGCTTTCTCTTGAGTATAACCTCATTTCTTTGATACCAAATGTAATTGCACAAAAAGGTGGAGGCAATATTTTGATTATGGGGAGGCTGATGGAAAATTTGGCTTATCCATTTTCTCAAACCCTCACAACATCTACAACATTATAAATTCCTCTTCCTTTCTCCTAAGCATAACCTCCTTTCTCTAATAACAAATGTAATTACTGAAACAAGGGGGATGTAATTCTGTGATTGTGGGTAGGTTGATGGAAAATATGGATCACCCTTGTGTTTAATCCCTCAAAACAACTACAAAACTGTAACTTCATCTTCCTTTGTCATGAGCAATTAATCCTTTCTCTGATACCAAATGTAATTGCACAAATAGAGGGAGGAAATTCTGTGACTGTGGGGAGGATGATGGAAAATTTGGCTCACCCTTGTGCTCAAACCCTCACAACATCTACAACCTTGCAACTTCCTCTTCCTTTCTCTTGAGAAGAACCTCCTTTCTCTAATACCAACTGTAATCACATAAATAGGGGGAGGCAAGATCGTGTTTTTGGGGATGCTGATGGAAAATATGGCTCACCCTTGTTCTCAAAACCTCATAACATCTACAACATTGCAACTTCCTCTTATTTTCTCTTGGGTAGAACCTCCTTTCTCTGATACCAAATGTAATTACACGAATAAGGGGAGCCAATACTGTGACTATGGGGAGGCTGATGGAAAATCTAGCTCACCTGTGTACTCAAACCTTCATAACATTTATAACATTGCAACTTCCTCTTCCTTTCTCCTAAGCAGAACCTCATTTCTCTTTCTCTTAAGCAAAAACTCCTTTCTCTAATACCAAATGTAATTACACAAACAAGGTGGAGCTTGATCAATTTTTTAAATCTCAAAAATAAATTATTACAATCAGAAGAGAGAGTTGTAAAGTTTATAGGCTTTGAACAACTTTTATCCATTCCATGAGAAGTGGCTCAAATCTCCTAAAGTTGGAAAATATGCATAAATATCATATTGCCTCTAACTACCCCTGATTTCCCTTGCTAGAATACATTTTAGAACAAGCAAGATAGAAAATACCTCCCTAATCTAGGGATAAACAACTAACTCTAAGACAACTAAAAGTTCTAGAAAAAGTAACTAAAATTTATAATTTATTTATTTTTATAACTCACCTACATGATGAATTAAACATAGGTTGATCCTAACATGAACGATATTTTTAAAATAAGGTAATTCCTATTGGCTTAAAAAATAAAAAACCATCATCCACGCCATCCACCGAGATCAATTAAAATTCCATTAATGATGTATGCTAGTGGAACCCAAGAGTTTAGAGAATCCTCCACCATGCAATGACATTAACAGACACATGCACAGGATCTTGAGACAAACATCTAATTTTCTAAAGATGTCCATTCATATCAAAACCTTAGGCTAAAATTGTCTTTGTTTACACACAAAAATTACCTAACATACGTTTTAGTTTGTTAAAGACATGGAAAATTAACCTCCCAAATTCAAGATTAGGTGTACCAGCTTCCATATTCTTGTTAAGATACATGTCAAGTCTGTATTCCATGACTTACCTTTTTCATCTCCTATTTCCCCTCATGAGCCTATTATTTACCTACATGATGCCACTTCCTCCTACTTAACTCCTTTTAGCTCCCCTTAGACCATTTTTGAGCATCATTATCTATTGGACTACATGTGACCAACGGTATCATCTATAATCAGTGAAGTTAAATTTTGGTTTCTATATGAAGTAATTGGCTTCACCATGCATGGATGGTGATAATGTTATTTGGAATTAAAGACTTAAACTGATATATATATATATATATCCTTGTTTGTGGTCCTTTTAAAGACAAGAGTTGACATTTTCTCTACTTTGTACTTACAAATCGATAAATTCATCCATGGAATCTTCAAGGCCTTCAAGGTAAAGTAACTTTACCAAAGGAAGATAGTTGCAATTATAAGTATTGGAGATTTTAGAATGGAGGATGCACATTTCACAAATTATACCAACTCTTAGGAGTCCTAGACCATGATATACTAGGGTTTTCCTATCCTTGTTAACTCCACCTATAACTCTCTCTACAAGTTCTCTTGCCAAGGGGGAGGTTAATGCCCCAATAATTCAATCCAAGGAAAGTATTTTATTCTACCATCCCCTTCATTTATACAAGTATATTCTTTATATTACATGATTTGATATACCATCTTACATTTACTTTGTTGGACTTACATATTGCATTGTATTTATTTTATAGATCTCATTTATTACCATACCCAAAATCTTTTCTTTTTTACTCGTACATTTATAACTTGCATTTTTTCATTTGATTATAGGCTCTCCAAAAGGTCTATGTTTTACATATTTGGAGGTTGACTTGGTAGAGATCCCTTTTAAGCATATTGAATAACTAAAAATGTAAACAATGTGATGCTAGTTAATCTAATCTTGGAGGACAAACAAACACAATAAAGAAGCATGTAAATGAATTAAGCAACTGAATATAATAAAATTAAAATACCTAATACGTAAGAGGAAAGAGGAAAGAACTCATTTGAATAGAAGATGCTCACATAGTTGTGTCGCAAAGGTGACTGGAGAATCTGGAAGTAGGAATGACCAAGCAGAGGCTCTGAAAAGGATGGATCTGGAGTATTTGGCTAGATTGGAGTGTTTGGGGTTCCCACGGGCACTATGGTATGTAAACTAGGTGCCCTAGTCTTCCTAAAATCTCTAAAACTGAATCTCACATGGCTAGGAGGTGGACCAAAACCTTCATTGTGTGTCATATCAGATTCGTTATCATGTACTAAGTGCCACCAATAATCCAAGATGATGTAAAGACTTGCAAAAAACCAAGAGAAGTAAAAAAATAAATATGCAAATGAATGGGTCAGCCTGACCTCAGCTGCCACAACAGTGGACTTAATAACTAAGCCTGACACTACATTTCAGACCCAAATGTAGTTCTAGTGAGTGTGTGCATAGTTTTCCCTAGGTTCTCTCGTGTCAATCACATTTTGTGAAGTAGAGAGCAATAACTAGATGTATAAAATGTAATAGAATGTGTGTGTGAAATATAATAGAATCCTCCCTCTATGTTGTGTGTGATGTAAATGTACTAGCCTCTTTCCTTGTGATGGATCTATATGGATGCAAGTGATCTCCAATACAATAGATGGATGCAACTCTAGATGGATGATAGTAATGACTAGTGTTAAGTCCCTTATTATGGTCTCATAACTTAATATTTATAGGGTTATCTCGATCTAATTTCATAATTAACCCTGAAATGGCTAACCACCAAAAATATAAAAGACCTCAAATGGCTAGAAAGAGCCCAAAAAGTGGTGGGAAAATGTGAAAAGGAACGAGGTGCCCCTGGTGGGACCAAGGTGCTGACAGGTGCCCTAGTCAAGGCTAAAATAATGCCAAATGACCAAAACTGACTAGGCATGTGGATGTAAAATATTGAGAATGACAAAATAAAATAAAACAAGATAGCCAAAAGATGGTGGTTGATTAGTACTTTCTTCACTCAAGAACCTTCTAAATAGTAGTATGAGACCGAGACTAAATAATGTCTAAAGTGCATGATTTTTTGTCTACATTTTCCCCCACTTTATGTTTGTGAGCGGAAATCTCAGTAACATAAAGTAAATATAGATGTGTACCTAATGCAGATGTAGAGTAGCAAAGAAGGTGTGTCGAAGGACTAGACAAAGCATGGAGTGATAAAAAGATGATGGAGCATGGAAACTAAATATAAAAATGTGCAAAAAAAAGTGATGAGAGTGAACCTAGGGTGGATTGCATGTGCTGATGTTGATGTGTGTAGTGTACCTACATGGTTAGTATAGTGTGTGTTGTCATGAAGTTTCATTTGTTGACGTTGTTGTTGTTATTACTTGTTTTTTCCCCCATTTGACTTCTTATTTCTCATATGGTCAGACCTACAATGAGAAAATGATCAAGTAGTCAAATATATATGCATATGTGTGTAAAAATGTAATCTAAAAGACACATGTAAAAGTATGTAAATGTAAAACATGTTAATGAAAGAGTGTAATTGGAACATGTGCACCTGATCCATATCAAGAGAAAGAGTGTAGAAGGATATCTTATACTATCAGGTTTTTTTGGGTGATCCGATGCCATAGGCTGAAGAAGTGTAGGGAGGAAATGCTCTGTGTCCTCTAAATTTTAACTACTTCCCTAAACTGTGTGTGAAGAGATCTCTGTACTGTCCTAGTTTTTTGGGTGATCCAATGCCACTGGCTGAAGTAATGTAGGGAGGCACACCCATTATAACCTCCAAGCATGTAACTGCTTCCCATAATGCTAAGGACACCATGTCCTGTAAAATCCACTGTGTACAGGGTTTATAGACTAGTCTAAACCCACTCGTTGTATGTAACCCAAAATGAAAAGGGAGGAAAGTGCACTGAGATGAACCATTATAAACGTGTTATGTAGACTATAAAACTATGTGCCCTTTGAGTGAATGGAAGTGTATGCAACGAGGTTCATTTTTCCCCCCCTAAGAAGTCAAGAATGAACCATAAACGAGAGCACGCCATCGGGAAATGGTCAAAGTGTGTTGTGTGTCTAATGCGTTGTGGTGAATGTGTAGGTGTAGTGATGAGATGTGACCTAGTGATAATGTGTATGTGAACCCTATAGCTAAAGCATCTATCATAACCATATGAATGTATAAGTGATGATTTAGCCTAAGCGTATATCACTAGTAGATGAATATATGAATGATGATTTAGCCCAAAGCGTATATCACTACAAGATGAAAAGATGGAGTGGTGATGTAACCTAAGGTGTATACCACTATAAAATGATAGAATGGGAGATGCTTTATCCTAAAGCGTATGTCACTAGGCTGGAAATGTCGCATGATGAAAAGTTGAATAGTAAATGTGTGATGCGTGTAAGGTCCATTTGATTTGTAAACCCTTGGCAGTCGAGTATGGGCCAAGGAGCTAAAGTGCATCATAGGGTGGTGATTACAATGGGTAGAAAATTATGTATGGTGTGTGATGAGTAAAATATAAAAATATGCGATGTGTAGAATGTAATGCAAGATGTGTAGAATATGTGAATTGTAACGAAGTGACATGTAATATATGTAGATAGATTAGTAATGTAGTATGTAGAATGAGGAGTGTATGATGCTAGACATGTAGTATGATATATGCATAATGACAACTAGTATGATGTATGATGTATGACACACGATATGTGAATAAATGCAGTGTGTAGTGTGTGGGGTTTGGTGTAGTAATCCCTCAATAGTCAAGTGTGAACTGAAGCACAAGAGTCTATCATTAGGTAACGGTGGATGCTACAACCTATGATGAAAATTCTTAGATGAGAGTATAAAGATGATAAATGATAGGGTGACTAGGGGAGAGGAATGTATCAAATGCAATTATCCCCAAGTATATATAAATGAGATGAGAGTACAAAGATGATAAATGCTAGGGTGACTAGGGGAGAGGAATGTATTAAATGCAATTCTCCCCAAGTATATATTAATGAGATGAACTAACCAATGATAGTGAAGGACGAGGGTCATCCATCTGATGCATGTGGTGATGAAAGCGTAGGACCATGCTCTAACAGTAGTGGTATGTTTGACAAATGTCCTGTTGGTGAATGAATTCTATATGCATGTGATGGATGAATATATGATTAAGGTCATGGCATAGTAAAATGTGTCAGTGATGGAGATCTACGTGATGCTGAATATGAAGGTGATGAGAAACCACATGGAATAAACTGAGGTGGGGGCCTATGTCTTGAGGCAATGAATTTCCTAGGAATGGGCCTATGCCAATGTGTGGGACTAGCAGAATGATGTGGTTGTGTAGATGATTCTTGAGTAGGGGAACTATGTGTAGGATGCACTTTGAGTAACATGGAGTGTGATGTGCTAGATGAAGTAGGTGGTGTGCGATCTCCTGCGTGAGGAGATGATGACCATGGCATAGATGGTGGGACATCATCAATATAAATGACGTGATTATTGTGAATAAATTCTATTAGCAAATGATTTATAGAAATGATAGATTGAGAGCGATGAATCCAATTGAGACCAAGAAGCATATCGTAGCCGTCAATGGTGTTTCCAACAAGGAAAGGAACAAGTATTGTAATAGGATCAACTATAAGATGTAGTTTAACGACACCAAAGTGTTTTTTAAATGATATTTAATTTACGATGGAGGATAATCGATAGCCCTAAGAAGTGAAATAGAGCATGCACTAATGGGATAGGATGGGTCAACCTTAGTATTGTTGATGGAGGTCAAGCCAATAGATGCCTTGATATGTAAATGATTGGATGTAAAATTCACATGATAATCGATGTCAAAAAAATAAATAATTGGTGGCGAAGCGTTAATGTTTACAACCAAGAAATTGAGATCCCCTAATGGTGGAGAAGGAATTGCATGATAGACATAATTATCAGAGGAATCAGTCATTTATATTATGTTTGGGTAAGGTGTTATTAAAAATATTAAGTTTATGGTTATTATTAATAGGTGTAGATGTTGTAGATTTCGGAAGCTTAATTTGGCCATTATCAAGCAGATCCTAAATGATATGTCACAACTGGAAACAACAATAAGTGGAATTCCCTATGCATTAATTATAATCACAATAAGAACTATCATCAAAATTAATCCCTTTTGGCCGAGATGGATCAAGTTGCAAAGGATACGGTAAGGTAATAAGATTACTATTGATGGATTATGATAGCAAAAAACTCGGAGTACTAAACTTAGTAAAATTATGCCTATATGGTTGTGGTTGAATATCCCTAGGACTAGAGACTACGTGTACAATGGATTTTCCCTCCATGAGTTTAGTTGTAGAAGGCTTAAATGTGGGCTTGTTCTGAAAGTGGGTGGATGATGATGCTTGCTGGTGATATTTAATTTTTCCTATTGCCAGGAGTTTAGTCTCATGAACCTTAAGGTTTTGACAAAGTTGATTGAATGTGGAAGAGGTCTGAAAGATAATTCCCTCCTAAAGTGATTGTAATAGACTCTGAGTAAATAAGTCTCAAAGCTTGGAATCAAAAGTATGTTAGTCATCTTAGCTAAATTATTTTTGTATCGCAAGACATAGTCAGATAAGTGTTCATTGTAACCTTGCTTGAGTTTTCCAAGTTGAGCATAAAAAATATTAGATCTAATGTTAATAGAGAAATGGGTGAGAAAGGCTTCATCCAGATGTGTGAAAGAGACTACCGGATGGACATGCAGGTCAGAAAACCAATGTATTGCATAGTCTTGTAAACTACGGGGAAATTTTTTTGGTGAGTATGGTGTGATCATCTGTATAGTCAAGAAATGCTATGTGGAAGGCTCGAAGATGATCTTGTGGGTCACCATGGCATTTGAAAATGGGTAATTTGGGAGAGAGGGAGTTAGGTGGAAATGTGTAAGCGGAGATAGATAATGTGAAAGGGTTATGTAACAATGAAGTAGAATCTAGAGATGATGATCCTCGAGAATTAATAAATTGGAGTTGGTGAATTTGATTTTGTAAATCTTGTTATAAATATGTTAAATCAAGAGTGTTCAAGGAAGAATCAAGCTGCATATTAGGAGTGTCGGGGTGGGTAATGGGAGTGGTAGTTGTAATAATAGGATCAAAAACATAAATAGGTGGAGTAGAGACCATGGGAGCCAAAGAAGCCATGACTAAAGTGGAAGAATCGCAGGATTGTTGAGTGAAAATTAAGGCATGCAAGACATGAGGAAGATGAGTAGGGTTTTCACACATATATTTTTGGAAGTCAGTAATAGTATTAAGTTATTCTTGGTAAACATTAGTGTCTTCATCATAGGATTTCTCACTATCAGATGCTTTGATTTCATGAAGAGGAACACGGTTGGAATTATCTAAAGGGTTTTCTCAACCATTGACCTAGAAAGACAATGGGTAAATGAAGGGATCTCACAATATTGAAGGGATCCAAAATGACCGCTACGGGTAATGGGCATAAAATGAAATAAGGAAGATAAATTCAAAATTCAAGTTCACCAAAACTGATTAACTAAAAAATTAAATAATGTAATGCTGGTTAATATAACCTAGGAGGAGATACAAACACAATAAAGAAGCATGTAAATGAATTAAGAAATTGAGTATAATAAAAGTAAAATCCGTAATGTGCAAGAGGGAAGAGGAAAGAACTCAGCTGATTAAAAGATGCTCACGGGACTGTATCACAGAGGTGACTGGAGAATTTTGAAGTAGGAATGACTATGCAGAGGCTCAGAAAATGATGGATCTAGAGTATTTGGCTAGACTGGAGTGCTTAGAGAGGGATTGGGGCACCCACGGGCATTATGGTATGTGAACTAAGAACCCTAGTTTGCGTAAAATCTCTAAAACTGAATCTCATAGGACTGGGAGGTGGTTGAAACCATTTTTTTCTATTGCATCATATTTCATCGTCATGTACTGAGTGTCTGTCAATAAACCAAGATGATTGTAAAAGACATGTACAATACCAAAAGAAGTATCAAAAACCTAAAAAATAGGAAGATACACAAATGAATGGGTCAGAATGACCCTAGCTACCAGAATAAGTGGGCTTACTAACTGAGCAGATGCACTACATTTTGGGCCCAAATTTAGTTCTAGTCAGTGTGTGCATGTCATGTGTCCTAGGTGCTCTTATTCCAGTCATGCACTTTGTGAAGTAGCGAGAAATAGCTAAATGTTAGAAAATTTAATAGTATGTGTACATGGAATAAAATAGAATACCTCCCCCTATGAAGTGTGATGCATATGTCCTATCCTTTTTCCTTGATCACGAAGCCATGTGCACGCAAGTGATCAATCCAATGTAAAAGATAGATGCAAGTCTAGATAGAGTGATAGTAGTGAAGCGATGCTAGGTCCCTCATTATGGTCTCATAATCTTTATATTTATAAGTTTCTCTTGGTATAATTTCACAATTAACCCTGAAAAGGCCAACTAAAAGAAAGATAAACATCTCAAATGGTTAGAAAGAGCCCACAAAGATGGCAGGAAAGTGCAAAAAGGACCGGGGCACTCCTAGTTGGACCAGGGTGCATCCATGGGCTGCCCCCATTACTAAACTGGGTTCCCAAGTCGATGCTAAAATCAATGCAGGATGAAAAGAAGCTGAATAGGAATATGGGTGTAAAGAGGTTGGTAATGACAAAATAAAATAAAACAAGATATGAGGGTTAATTAGTACTTTCTTCACTTAAGAACCTTCTAAATAGTAGTATGAGACGAGGATAAATAAATGTCTAAAGTTCATGATTTTATGACTACAATTTCAAAGATCATGTGTTGGCATTTGAAAGAACTTGGTATCAATGAATGTAAATAGCCCATTGACATTTATGTCATCTTAATCTCTATTTTTCTGCACTTTTGTCACAAGCTGAATTGATGAGCACCGTTATGGAAAATCTTATAAAAACTTCCAATATTCCCTCTTTGGGACATTTCATAGAAATATACAAGAATATAAAAATTAAAAACCCCATTATTTCCTCTACATAATGAAAACCTCAATCCTATATCACTTTGTGACCACAACAATAAATTCTATTGGTGGAATGTAAACATGGGAGAAATTCATCAACGTCTACATTGTGAGCATGCTAGGAAAATATTTTAACCATGACTAAATTATTCATGAGAGATACCAATCATAATAGATGCTTTACTATATTGCCTTACATTTATTTAACCGCACCTGCATATCCAAGAAGAGTATTCATATTATTGACTGGTGAATTAGTTAGAACTTTGTGTCCCTAATACATCCCTCTCACTAGTATAAGTTATTGTTTCTTCCTCTAAATACTTTCTCCTTACTTATCTTCTGTATTGAGAAATATTAGAATATGGAAACATTCTTTACACCAAAAATACTCAAATAGAATGTTAGTTTGAAAATTTGTAAATAATTAGATTTCTATATTTTTGGTGAATAAGGGAGCCTCCCCACAAAGAGGAGGGATTGTTGTCCCCTGAATTGTTGCTTGTGTCTAAAAGACAAATTTTCCAACGAACTGTTGCTTTATCTTATTACCATATGTATAGTATTTTCTTATTGATACTTCCACTTATTTTCTGTATATTTTCATTTGATTGTAGGCTCTAGAAAGGCCTATATCTTACCTATTTAGGGTTTGGTTTACTAGAGATCCTTTATAGGAATATAGATGTTGATGAACTTGACATGAATCTTTCCCTCCTTTTCCTAGGTCACCTTCATGTTTTCATTTCCTTGTTTTCCAAATCTCTTCCCTCTTAGATTCCCTATAGGTTTTTTTCTCACTCCCAGATTGGAATATCTCACAAAAGCTTTCAATATTCTTGTATTGGGATATTGTATTTAGTGTTAAAGCCTAGATCCTTTATTTCTTTGTGAACACATCAATAAATTAAGTTGGTGGAATTAAAATATCGAGGAAAACACATCAATTTAACCATATAATGCATGTTGGGAGATTATTTCGATCATGAATAAATTATTCATGAGAGATCCCAAAAACATTTAACCAAAAAAATAATAAATTCACAAAATAATCCCACCGACCACTTTAATAATAGAGATAATAAATATACCCCATAAGTAACATCTAGAAACTAAAATTCCCAAGCCTCACTAGCCATGGATGGTGGCATCCAAACTTAATCCTCCATCATCACTGACATAAGGTGAGATCGAAAAGATTAAAAACTTGAAGCCTAATCATCCCATCATCAATATAAAATAGAAACCAATTGAAGGCACCATTCCTAATTAACCTAGTGAGATGATGGTTGAATCATGTAACATCTATATCACCACTCCCAACTATGATGATTTATACACTCTTAATGATCCCATTTTTTGGCCATGATAAAGAAAGCATATAAAAATATTAAGATACAAATATTCCTTGGAGAAAAAAGTCATCAACAAGAAACATTCAACCAAAGCATCAACATGTTCAATCTCACTCTTTGCCTCAAATATTTAATCCATGATAAGCGTTCTCTTCATTGTAATTCCATTCTCAACAACAAGATGCTGGCATGGAATTTTTCCTATTTAGCTATACTCTACCTAACGAGTATCCCACTCATCCAATTAGTGAATCAAGAGAAAGACATATTATGACCATAATTGTTGGTTTGTTTGGTATGAATGATGCATGTGGGAATTTTATTGAGACTTGAAGATCCTAATAAAGACACATGGAGGATAAGAATTCACAGGATTGCACTTTTAAGGTGGAGTTAGGATGAACATGTTGAAATTTTACATAGAGTGAAAATTTGTTAGTCCCATGGCTACACTACACCCTATACTCACAAGTGATGAGTGTGGTGAAAAAACATCACCTTGATCTTAATAACATGTGGAATTTATAATATCAAAACGAGGTTTAATTTAATTAAGATATTCCAATATGTGTAAATATAATTCTAGAACACTAAACACCTAAATATAGTCATAGGATTATGAAACTAATATATTTTCCCTTAAACATAACATTTAGAAAGTATATTATATAAATCAGCATTATGGTTTAGGAAGGAGTCACTATTGTAACCTAAACCCTAATTCCAACACATATTAGGAATGTGTCTCTTGATCCAAAATTTGTATATGGATCTACATGATATATCTAATGTACATGCAAATTTATTCATGTTGAAACCCTATCTCTCGTATTGTGACCTAAAAAAGGGTTTAGTCTGTAATTGAATTGAGATTTCATAGCACCCTTGTGATGACTAAGTACTACCTACATAGAAATACTCCAAAGAGGCCTAAAACCAATGTAGTTATCCCTTTTGATGGGTGTGTGAGAATATGTGAAAATAATGTAAAATATGGAGCCCTAATTAGGCCAAAACACTTGGAAATGATGTTTGAATTCACTCTTAGCCTAGATTAAGATCTAGAGAAAAAAATGATAATGCATTCAAATTTTACATAATTTGTTGTAATGTGCTCCAAGGGAGATGTGTTTCAATGTTGGGCTGAAATTCCTCCTTAGATTTTATTTGGATATAAATCTCCATAGGTTCCCTTCATAGGTTATGGCGTATGTGTTTATATATATGACTTGTGTAAATGATTTCCCTTTCAAATGACCCTAATCCAACTAAGGTAGTTTATGTATTTGAAATATGACTAGAAGTGCATCGGAAAAGTTTGTCAGCCTCAAACATACTTTTTGGCTAAACCTAACCCATCTTAGCTAAGGATGTAATATGATATGAGAATGAGGAGTATTGTAGAGAGTATTAAGAACCTTGTTATGTATGAGGTGCATTGATTCTAGAGATGTTAAGATAAAGAGAAATTCATGACCTATTTGACCTCAGAGTGTGGGATTGAACATGATGTATTTAAGTTTAGTAATGAATATGTAAATGGGATGACACTAAGATAAATGGGAATGAGGGAAACAATTACATCATGCCTTCTATGTTCTCATAATTTCACCCATTTAAATCTAGTAATGAAATTCTTGGATTCTAATTAAAATGGAACAAGTTACACATTAATATTCATGACTGTGAGTTCACCCTTAAGAGGTGTGATGTGTGTAAGCTAGATAAAGTTCCCCCATGTCAAAAGTTTAAAATGAACTAAATCTCTTTTCAAATGATGTGTACTGACTCCTAGAGAGAGACCTAATACACCATATATTGCCTCATTTCACCCTTTTACTAAGTTGTGTACAATGATTCAATAATGCATGAAACAACTACACCTAATTTCCCCTAATGTGCCAAATATATATATATATAATAACTCAATATTTGGGCTTGTTATGTTATCATATAGTATTTAAGTAGCTTGTGTCACCATCTTATCATTTTTCCTATTGTGATTCCATCTAACATTAATATAACTTGTATCAACATCTTATCATTTAGGTATTTTGTGTTGACATTGTATTAGAAAATGATACATACATAATGTGTAGTGATGCACGTGTAAAAATAATATAAAACATACAACATGTCTTGAATAATTGTGTGAATAGAATCACATTGTCTACCTTGTGTCATTAGTGATATGATTTGTGTGAATTAATGGATGAACCCATAATATGATCCCCTTTTGAAATGGGGGATGTTGTAAAGGATTATTTAGTGTAAAAGAGAAAGTGTTAGCTGTAAAAAGCATATAACCAATACATTCAAGGTGTGAACCATATACGTGTAAACTAAACATGGTGATATAAACAATTTGCATAAGATATGATCATTAGATAACAAGTAGTAGATGTCATATCCTAGGTAGGTATATAGTTAACATATCAATTAATCTAGAGAAATCAATAGCTAAGAGCATGAAATTGAATGGTATAGTATAATGACATTGTGCATATGAATCTACCCTACTAAATCGATCGGAAAATATGGCATGCCATGAGAAGACATGCCATGACAAGATCATTATAGAGTAGAGATAACCAAAAAGACATGATGACTTGACTATTGTTTTTACTATTTAGTTGTGTGTGTGAAGTAAGTATGTGTCAATTAATGTGCCATGAGAAATGTATGTGAATAAAAATATGCACGAGTCATTGTGCCATGAAAAAAGTGTAAACCAATGTGCTATGAACAAGATACATGTATCAATCAATGTATTATGAGCAAGAGTAGACCAATGTGCTATGATAAATATATGTATCAATCAATGTGTTATGAGAAACTGTGGTTATAAACCACTTATTCTAAATAATGTGTGTAAACAAAGTGTTTACACGATGTGTGTCTAAACAAAGCGACTCAAAAAAGATGTGTCCCAAATAATTTGTCATAAAAAAATTCCATTATGTATATGTATCAATTATGTCCATAAATAATATGAGTGATAGGCACTATGTGTAATCAAGTGAGCATTGGCTAGATAAGAAGTGCACAACCAATACATAGAAAAAATAAAAACATGTGAGATAACAAAGCATAAATCATATAGGGGCATAGAGAAAATAAAACATAAAACATACAGTGGCATATAAAACATAGAGCATAGAAAATAAAATGATGTAGATAAAAGAAAACATATAACATACAATGATATAGAGAAAATGAGTCATAGACCGTATACTGACATATAACAAACATGTCATAGAGAATACAATGCCATAGAGAAAATAAAGCATAGATCATACAATGACATAGATTAAATAGAACATATAGAATATAACAATAGAGCGTAGATAAAATAAGTTCATAGAACATACAATGATGTAGAGAAAACAAAGCATAAAGCATACAATGAAAGTGAAAAAAATAATGTATAAAGAAAAGCAGTGCATAGAGTATACAACATCATAGAATAACATAATGCATAGAACATATAAGCACATAGAGTAATCAAGGAATATAATAAATTAATATATAGATAAATCATCAACATAGAGAAAGCAACACAAGGAGCATATAATGGCACAAAATTAAACTGTGCATAAATCATAAAAATCCATAGAAGTAAACAATGCATAGAGAAAACATGTGCATATAGCATATAAGTGCATAGAGAAATCAAGACATAAAAGAAATTATAAAAATAGAACATACAAATCATAAAGAAAACATAACATAAAGCATATAGCGGATTAGAGAAAATAATGCATGCAAAGTCATAGAAGAAAACAATGTATAGAAAACAAGTGCATAGAGAAATCAAGACATGAAAACAATTAACACATAGAGCATACGAGTGCATAGAGTAACCAAGACATAGAAACACTCATTGATTAGATAAAGTGTAACAAAGACATGTTTTTAAATAAATTAATGTACACAAAAATATAAAATAGCTAAAATAGGAGCCCATGGCCAATGGTAATCAAACAAGCATATTAGTGTGTAGTAAACAAGTAATAAAATACACAATCATCAGCAAGTATACATTGGAGTTTTTCTAGGAATATTTTAGTTGGTGCTCACATTAATAGGTTATTTAGATAGTTGGATTTATTCATGTATGTGGGTAAGTTGTGTGGTGTTAGAATTTTATAGAATTAATTACAGATTGATTTTTAAATTTGTATGTCGTACATCTACCTGTGTCATATCTCTTTGTGAATTAAAAACTTGGTTTGAAAACTTGACATAAGAATTTCACTTGTGTCAAATCTATTGGCATTCTTCAATGTCAAAATATGTGCCAGAACTTAAAAATTAGAATATAGTCCTATGATCTGTCTATCTTTTCCTTTGTCCAAGAGTTGCATCTTGTTCATTTTTTTCCATTTTCGTTTCTCTTAGAGATCCACTCAACAAACCGTTCATCTTCCTCGGCATTCAACTCACCCCTAAAATGTGCCAGATTTCCATATTTAATAGATAAATTGATGCCATGTTTTCATCAGATATTAAGTTGTTCATATTTTCCTGGAATTAGTATTGTCTCTGCCACCTATTCCATGATCTACATCACTAAAAACTAGTCAAAACTATTCAATAATGCAAGGTAGTCTATATTATTGTGTGCATCATTATTGCAAGCCATTTAAGTTGGAGTTATCTGGTTAGGTATTGAATTCTAAAGTATTTTAAATAGTTTGTGTTCATATTATTAACTTATTTCTTCGTAGATGGTCAAAATAAGTTTATGTGTCCAAGTCAATTAGTATAGTTTTGTCAACAAAATAGTTGAGATTCAAGTTTGTCAATTAATCATTTGATGTTAGTATTAAAATTGATATTAGGTCTATATGTATTTAGTTTATTAAAATTCAAAATTAAGAGTTAAGTTGTTTTGTATTATCGATTTGATTTTTCAAAGGTGTCATGTTTACAATTAAAAAAATTGTGTCACATTATGTAATGTCCATGTTAAAAACAAATAAATTTCTCTTTGTAAACATTCAAAGAGTCATTGTAAAAGATTCAATTTTCTTGGCCTCTTGGATGCTTTTTTAGTGTAATCCGATATACAATTTGTAATAAGTGTGTTTCACATTGAGGGGGGAAGTCATAATAAATACAATGTGGAAGCCACTGAGCTTCAAAGCTTTAGTCAAATGATTTAGCAACATGTCAACCAGAGGATGGAGAAAACATATGAAGGAGGAAAATCAATGTCCTCTCATCAGTCACTAATGACGGGGATACATAGTAGCAGTGGTGGAATTTTGTTTTAGTTATGTGATTAATTTTCAGAGTTCCTATTTTATGTAGTAGGGAATAAGAAAAAATGTGTTTTCATGTTCAATTGTAATGAGTGAGGATCATTTCCTTTTGTAATCCTATGATGGAAAAAACATAGTAGAGAACAACAAACACAAAGTAATGTAGATCATGGATCTTGAAAAGGTTCATAGAAAACCAAAACACCACATGATGTGAATAGTTTATGGGTCATGTTCATGTCTAGGTTTGTGGTGAACTTGTTGAAAACCATGGGAGGATATGCCTATCTTTTTTATCAAGGTCATGAGCCATGAGAATGGGTGTGCCATAAGAGGCGGGCATACTACTGTTGAAATTATGTATGTTTTTTTACCATGTTCGCACCAAGGGGGGAATGTTAGGAATATCTTAATGCTCACATCAATAGGTTATTTGGATAGTTGGATGTATTCATGTATGTGATTAAGTTGTTATTAGTGTTATAATAACCCACTTAAATAGGGATTGAAGTAGTTGTAGGATTGATCTTGAGGTCAACATTAGGCATCAAAAGTTCCAAGATATCCAATAACAAGTTCATTACGAAAGATCAGGTCGAGAGATTTCCAATAAACCTTGAATGTTGAAAATGAACACCGTATACTCTAGATACAATCCGTGTAATAATACAAGTCACATGATGAATCTAGAGCATAGGGAACACAGTGACTGGGCACATTAAAAAATAGAAAATGGGTCGTTGTGACATTGACAAGTGGCACAAAGTAAAAATACAGGTCATGTTTTCACTGTCAGTATTTTGTGGTCGATAAAATGTTTTTCAACAATAGGGTCCACTCTTGTTTCGAAAGGGGACCCGGCCGCCATAGAATTCCAAATAGCTCATCGAGCTAAGACTGAGATGAGCTCATGATCAAGCTACAGAGAGAGCTGAGTCAAACATCAAGATCATGACAAGATGATAGGAAATCTAGACTAAGCTCATGGAGTTAACCAACAAACCACCTCGCAACATAACCTAACGAACCCAATGGTGAGAAAAATGGGATAAGCATGGCCAAAGACATGAAGGTGAACAGTGGGCTCGGGCTATTTTTAATCCCTCACAAATTAACCATTTGTCACATGTGGGATTAAATCACAACAATATTTCCACGAAGAAAAAAATACTGGTGGGCTCAGCTACAGGTGAACATCAAGAGTTTAGGTTGCGGTGTGAAGGACATTGAACAACATGGTGGGATCGGTATAACATCAACCGATTCGGGAATGAAAAACAGAATGATGACATGGTGAGTAGATATTGGTAGACTCAGTGAGCTGGACAACAACGTGGATGGAGGCAACTTATAGAGTGGACTCGGTGAGATGGACGACAGTGAAAAAGATAGGGTAGGGATCGAACCGCCAACCTACCACATGAAAAGTGATTGACTCAATCAACTTGACCAACTAAATTAGTTAATTCTAACTCAAACAAGAGGGCTTAAATACTAAAAAATAGGGTTTGACCCTAGTATATAAAGGTGTCGAGGTCATTCATTTGAACACAAGCACTTCTCAAGCTTATTCAACAAGCTTAATACAAGGTGTTTAAAGAGTTTAGAGAGAGAGCCTTAAGTTTAATTTTCTAATGCATATAAGACCTATTTTTAGGCATCATTATTTATGAGTTAATTATTATTAAATAATTATTATTTTGTAAAGTCTATTGTAAACCTTACTTCTAATCCGGATTTCATAGATCGATTGTGGAGCTGAAGGAATTTTGTTGAGTGTTAGGTAAAGTACGGGAATGTATAATCAACAAATTATAGATCCATCGAATAATTACCAAAGATTATAGATTATGATGTGCAATTAATCTAACCATAGATATAGATGTTTATATATTGCAAATTACATAACGTAATAACAAGAGCTGAAAGAAAATAACAGTAAAGAAAATGAGACATAGAACACTAGATTTATAGTGGGGAAACCCGAAGGAAAAACCCCACTAAAATAAAGCACTGCCTTTATTAAGAATTTCACATAAGATTTTACCCAACACTTCCACTTCACTCCTCGGTCTTCACAGGCTAATTACATATCAGTTCTTTACAATTACAATAAAATGATCTTAATGATCATAACAGTCATAATAATAATAATTTTTATCGATCATGATGGTAATCATGTGGGAGATCATCCTATATATATATATACCGTTTAAGTGAACCACCCGCTTCACGACCCCTTTATTTAAAAGTTTATTTAGTAAAATTTATCATGTCGGTATTTCACAATTAGAGTGAAAAGGTATGACCAATTCACCCATCCTATATATATATATATATATATATATATAGGATGGGTGAATTGATCATACCTTTTCACTCTAATTGTGAAATACCGACATGATAAATTTTATTAAATAAACTTTTAAATAAAGGGGTCATGAAGTGGTGGTCCATCAAAAGGTATCCCCATTTGAAATTATTACCCTAACACTCCCCCTTAATGTTATGTGGGAAAAAATACAACATGCCAAATTATCTTTTTCTACAAAATGATTTACATATCCATAAAGCCTCAATGATAATTCATGCTAGCACATAAACAAGGGAAATCAAATAGATCTTCCCATACAAAAATAAACCATGGAAATCATACAAATATTCCCATATATAAATTCTTAGGATAAGTGATTTATATATGAAGAGTTATATCAGATTATAGATCCTTTTATAAATTAAGTCATTCTCATAACTAACACTTTGTTGGGATTTACAAGTAAATTCACATAGTGTGAAACATTTATTTATAAAAAAATAGAGGAAGTATTGGAAGTTTACAAAAATTTGTTAAGAGGTGGCATTGTCATGCACACTCCCCCTCAATAGAAAATTTGATAGGCCCATCAAGGCACGAAACTTGCAAAACTTCACAGCATAAAATGGCTTGGTGAAGATATCTGCAACTTGATCTTCAGTTAAACAGAACTTGAGATCAATATTACCATTCAAGACATTCTCTCGAATAAAGTTCATATGAACTTCTATATGCTTAGTCCTTTAATGTTGAATTGGATTGTTTATAAGAGCAATGCAACTCTGCCTATCATATAGAATAATTGTACTTCCTTTGATGCCCATATGCAGTTCACCCAATAGTATTTTCAGCCACATAGCTTCCTTTGTTTCTTCCATAGCACTTTTATACTTTGCTTTAGTAGAAGAGATAGAAACTATTGGTTACTTCTTGATACTCGAAGTAATGTCACCTATACCCAACTTGAAAACATATCTAGAAGTAGAGTTTATGTCTACAACATCATTAACATGGTTAGAATCACAATATCCAAATAATTTTACATCATTACAAGAAGAATAAAACAATCCATAAGTAACTGTTCTTTTAACATATTTAAAAATTTGTTTTTCCATTTTCCAATGATCTTCATAAGAATCTTGCATAAATATTAAAATCAATCCTACTGCATATGAAATATTAATTCTATTAATAGTAAAATAAATTAAACTACCAACTAGTTGTCTATGCAAATTAGGATCAAATTTAGCACATGCAGGTTTAGCATCCAATTCAACACCAACTTCAATAGGAATGGAAATTGTTTTACAGTCAATCATGTTAAATCTTATAAATAAATTAATATCATAATGATATTGACATGCAACAATAGATTTATGATCATGAAATATAACTATGCCTAAAAATTGATTTATTATACCTAAATCGGTCATTTCAAAACATTGTTTTAATCTTTGATTCTAACAATTAACTTTTTATCACTTCTAGTAATCAAAAGATCATCAACATACAAGAAAATAATGATAATAAGATTATTTTCAAACTTAAAAAATAAATCATTATCAGAACAGCAGTTTATGAATCCAAGATCTGGAAAGAATTTATTAATTTTAGCATACCAAGCTCTAGGAGCTTGCTTAAGACCATAAAAATATATTTTTTAGTTTACAGACATATAGATCCTTACCGCGTTCTTCAAAACCTTTGGTTTGTATAGGTAGATCTCTTTTTTAAGGTCACCATTTAGAAATACATTTTTAACATACATTTGGTGAATCTCCAAACAATATTCGGTAACCAAAACAAAAAGAATTCCGACAGTACTCAATTTAGCTACATGAGAAAAAGTCTCAACATAGTCAAGACCAGTTTTTGAGTTTAACCACGAGTTACCAACATTTCCTTGAATTTGTCAATTTCTCCTACGGAGTTATACTTGATCTTCTACAACCACTTGGATCCTATAATGCTTCACTTAAAAGGAGGAGGGACGACTTCCCAAGTGTTATTTTTAATTAATGCATTGTATTCATCTTTCATATCCTTAATCCATCTATCATCTTGAGAGACTTATTCGAACTATTATGCTTCAACCTCATAGTTCGTCATCGACGCATGATAAGAATGTTGACTATGAGTTATCTTTCTAAGACTAACAAAATGATAATCCTTAAACAAGATTTTGATCCCATTTAGGAATCTTGGGATGCAAGAAATTTTGAGATGACTCCCCCTCAATCTCCATAATATCTAGATCAAGATAATCATCCTCTTGAACTTATGTTTTCATATTGTTAGGAGAAGGATTATGAGGCTCTATTTCAGGAGAAATAGAGGAGGGTTCACAAGAAGCATCACAAAATGTCTTCTTGAAGACATGAACATTCTAGTTTTCATTAATATCATGCTTGAAAGGGCCATAGACTCTTAAACCTTCTGTTTAAAAACAATAACCAACAAGAATACAAACATAGGAGGTTGGATCAAGATTATTCATTTAACTTTAGGAATAAAGATAGAAGTAGGAATGCCAAATATTCTTACGTGAGAGGTATCTAGTTTTTTCTTTGTCCATACTTCATGAGTAGTAGCTTGATGAAGAGCTTTAGTAGGAACTTTATTAAGGATACAGATTTAAGTTTTTATAGCTTTTACTCAAATAAACTTAGGCACATTTTATCAATGAATCATAGTCCTCGTCATTTCTAAAATAGTCTTATTTTTCCTTTCCGCAATGCCATTTTATTGTGGGGAATATTGAGTTATCAACTCTCTCTAAATCCCACATGACATACACAACTCATAAAACTTTTTACTAACATACTCACCTCCATTATCAGTCCCAATTCTTTTAATTTTCAGATTAGAAGAATTTTCAACTAAGGATTTAAACTCTTGAAACTTAGAGAAGACATCGGATTTTTTCTTAATAAAATAAGACAAAGTCAACCTATAGAAATCATCAATGAAGAAAATAACATACAAATATCTATTGAGAGAAATAACTTCAAGTGGACCTCTCACATCATTTCGAATCAATTCTAATAACTGAGAAGAATTGGAATCATGGTCTCTTTGAAATGGTTCAACGTGTTGCTTACCACGTAGGTAAATTTCACATGTTTCATGATCAAATTTCATTTTAGGGATATGAATTATAAGATTTAGGTGAGACATTTCATAAAAAAATTTCAAATTCACATGACCTAATCTTTCATGTCAAATCTAGATATCATTCCTATAAGAAGAAGAAAAATAAAGATTCATATGCAAATGTATCAATAATATATATGACATTTTTACGAATACCAGAAGCAATAACGTTATTGATTTTATCTTTTACATACCATTTATATTGTAGTAAAACAAATTTACAATTTTCTTTAGTTAGCTAAGAGAAAGACAAAAGATTCTTTTTCAACTGAGGAACATACAAGACATTCCTAATCACTCCACTTTTCAATTTAACATTCTAACAACCCTAAGATCTAATGATGGAATTATCTCCTAGATATATGTTTTCCTCACATTTAACAACATATGAGAGGATACCAAAAATAAATTTCATGTTCCTAAAGGCACCACTATCTAGGATCCATTCATTATTATTTGAATTTGAGAGAGTAGTATACAAGGTAATAGACTGCTCAACAATATTTGCATAATTTTACTTATCCGACCTTTCTTCTAACTATTAGATCTACTATTTCTAGTATTCTTGATAGTTTTGCTTTCTTTCACATGACAATCAGACTCTTTATGACAAAATTTTCCACACTTGTTACATGTTCCATTAAATTTGACTTTATAAGTATTATTGTTTTTAACAGAATTAGACTTAGGATTGGATTTAAATCTTGATCTGATATTAGAATTGTAATTAGGATAAGAATTATTCCTATTTTGAGGAGACTTATGATTGTGAGAGAACAATGCGTAAGAAGAATCTCTTTTGAATCAATATTCTCCATTACCATTTCTTCTTGAATTAACAGAAAAAATAAATTATCTAGATCAAGAAGATCATTCTCATTCTGATATTTAGAGTTAAGAATGGAAATATAGTTCCTAAATTTTTCATGAATATTTATTTGAATAATGAAATACAGAATTTTATCTTGAAATATTTCACAATTACATCCATCCAGGTGATCTTTAATATTCTTAATTTTAGTCATGTAATAAACTATTTTCTCATCCCCTTCATGGGAGTTACAAATAGTTCTAAAATGAGCTTAATTATTTTGGACAGATGATTGCCTTCATGCATAGTTGTTAATTGTTTCCATGCATCAGTAAGAGAATCAATATGACTTGTATTTATTAAAAATTCATCTCTTATGTTTTGCAATAGGATAGACAGAGATTCCTGTGATCTTTAAGAGAAAGAGCTAAGGTTTTTAGGATTTTTAAGTCTTGTGGTGGGTCATTTTCCCATAACATTTACAAGATCCCATAGCTTTATAGCCATGAAACAAGGTTTTAACATTACTCTCCAAATATTGTAATTAGTTCCATTTAATAACTGAGATTTATCCATCGAAAAACTATCATTACCGGCCATTTTAAGTACACAAATAGCTAAGAATACAAATATAGTTGTAAAACAAATCAACACTTTACAGGAGAGCCAAATAAAGACAAAAAACAAGCTACATATTTTTTAGCAATATACGTATGCAAATAACTTAGCAAAAATTGATAAACAAGTGCAGAATAGAGATCTAAACTTTGAAATTTTAGAATCTCAACACAAATAAAAAATGAAATCCACAATACACAGACAATTTTTAAACCTACGGAATAATGAAAATTTGAAAAGAACGTGGTATAAAGAAGATTTAAAAAACCATAAATGAAGCCAGATACTACACGTGTCATAGATCAACATGAAGCAATAGGGAACATGTCAGCTTTCTGGTAAATTATAAAGTAGATCCCCTGGAGGACATCAATTCCCCAGAATGTAATCAAAACAAATAGATTATCCGGTCCATAATAAGGTTGACAAGTCAACCGAAATATGTAACAAGCAAACAAAGGAACACATGATAAAAGATATAAAATATGACACTATATAAACATCTAAATCTATGTTTAATTTATCTGCAGTGTTGGGGTAATAATGTTAAGTGAGGATACTGTTTAGGTGGACCATCACTTCTTGCCCCATGTTATTTTTAATTTTATTTAGTAAAATTTATTATGTTAGTCTTCCACAGATTTAAGAGTGAAATGGTATGACCGATCACCCATCCTATATATATAAGATGATCCCTCATGGGATTGATATCAATTAAGAGATTGATATGGCTTTTTAGATACATGTTATATGCAAATGCTCAATGTATTTTATATACGGACTGTAGAACTATGAGACAAAAGTCTGTAATTGTTTTTTGTGAGATCGAGGATTTAAGTGGAAGTGTTAGGTTAAAGTGTTTGATAAATTATTAATAAATGAAGTGTTTTATTTTAGTGGGATTTTTTCCTTCGGGTTTCCCCACTTATTTAAATCTAGTTTCTCTATCTCATTACTTTTACTATTATTTATTCTCAGATTTGTTATTACATTATGTATATGCAATAGTATAAACATCTAAATCTAGTGTTTAATTTATCTGCAGTGTTGGGGTAATAATGTTAAGTGAGGATGCTATTTAGGTGGACCGTCACTTCTTACCCCATGTTATTTTTAATTTTATTTAGTAAAATTTATTATGTTAGTCTTCCACAGATTTAAGAGTGAAATGGTATGACCGATCACCCATCCTATATATATAAGATGATCCCTCATGGGATTGATATCAATTAAGAGATTGATATGGCTTTTTAGATACATGTTATATGCAAATGCTCAATGTATTTTATATACGGACTGTAGAACTATGAGACAAAAGTCTGTAATTGTTTTTTGTGAGATCGAGGATTTAAGTGGAAGTGTTAGGTTAAAGTGTTTGATAAATTATTAATAAATGAAGTGTTTTATTTTAGTGGGATTTTTTCCTTCGGGTTTCCCCACTATAAATCTAGTATTCTCTATCTCATTTACTTTACTATTATTTTATTTCAGATCTTGTTATTACATTATGTAATATGCAATATATAAACATCTAAATCTATGGTTAATTTATTTGCACATCATAATCTATAATCTTTAGAAATTACTTTGTGGATCTATAATTTGTTAATTATACATTCTCATAATTTCCCTAACATCAAGCACTGGAGAAATGGTATGGAGCTTTGATTCTTCATACGTTGGGCATTATAGCCAACTTTTTATTTCTTATAGGCCCCAGAAGAGGATCTTGTTACTAATCTCATCGACAACACCAAATCTGAATTAGCTCTGTGTAGAGACTGAAGGTCGCACAATAGAGGGGATGTCTACATGAGGGTAGTTTTGATAACTAACACTATTTGACTTATCTCTATGAAGATGTTGGAGGTTTTGCAATAGAGGGGATGCCTATAAGAAGTGTGAAGCTGAGAGGCCGTGTCAGAAAATTAAGTAATACTCCAAGACCAGTTTGGGTTCTGTTGGACTGATTGACATTGAGTTTGGGGTGGACCAAAACATTCATTATAATATTGTAATTTTTTTGTACTTATAGTCAGAAATTTATAATGAATCGGTTCATCAATTAATGAGCCCAAAGATGTAGGAATTTTCTGAACTCTGTTATAAAATTCTGTGCAGTTTCACTCTTTCTTGCATTGCATTTACATTGAGGTGGTTTAATTTTTGGGGTTAAAATCAACATTAAAATTTAATTTCCTATAAGGATCCGTTGGTTTAGAAATTAGAGTGAAATATTTTGACTAGTTTATGGATCAAGGATTATTTATAGATCTCCTAAATAATAAGAGAGAAGAATCCTATATATACGAAGTGGTACCTATTGTAATGATATAAGAAATGAATTTTAAAATGAGATTTGACATTTGATGTTCTTTTATCTAATTTATTGTGTGCAAATATGTTGATCCAATTTTAATTATTTCAAATCAGTACATAAAGTTAAGCAAATTAATCCTCTAATGAAGCATGATAGAGAACATTTCATAGGATATAAGGTGATGTAAAAGAGGAAACATAAGTTTTGTATCTCTAATGGACTAGTTTGTTAAGATGTGATCTACAAAATCTCAGTAAAGTGTTGGGTGTGTAGCTTAATTACTTCACATAAAGCTTGTTTTTACAATGTTGTTGGAATACACAATGACCAACATCGGTTTGGAAGCAACCGACATTAGTTAGGGGTTGCAGGGAGGAACCGGCGTTGGTCAACCTGTGTGGCATTGTTTTTTTTTGGCTGATAATTAGATTAAATATTTTTCTTTAAAGATGATTTATTGATTGTAAAATCATAGTTAGTTTCCCATAATAGTTATAAATGCGTGTAAACATTTTATGAGGATATGTAAGCAAGTAAGAAGCAATTATTTGCATGTGAGTTTCCTTGGTGAGCAAGAAAGTGTAGCTAAGTGAGGGAAAAACATTAAACATTTTGTGAGGTATTGGAAGATGGAATATCTTCATTGTATTTCCTTTGTAAAGAAATGGATAATAATAATGGTCATTTCTTGGTGGATGTAGCCCACACTGGGTGAACCACGTTAAATCTAGTGTTATCTTTCTCTTGTTTATTTTATATTCTCATTTATTTCCGCATTCATTGCTTGTATGTTTTATTTGATTTTAGATCTATGCAACATAGTTATATGGTTATCCCCAACAATTGGTATCAAAGATTTGTTTGGAGGTTTTTTTTGTTGATAGGATTTACTCACAAATGGTTTTTTGATTGAGTGGGAGCACAACAATGACAGAAGATAGAAAATGTAGAGTGTAGAAATTTGATGGTTGTAATTATCAACTATGGAAGATGCAGGTGGAGGATTATCTGTATTAGAAGGATCTATACTTACCATTGGATGAGCATGCACAGTCAAATTCGATGATTGATGAAGAATGAAAGGTTCTAGGATCTATAAGATTAAGTCTAGTAGTATCGGTGGCTTAAAATTTTACAAATACAAAAACCACGGTAGAGTCAATGAAATATTTAGAAATTTGTATGAAACTCCTAGTGCTTTGAATAAGGTTTATTTGATGAAAAGTTGTTTAATTTTAATATGTAAGAAGGTGGATCTACATCTAACCATTTGAATGATTTCCGGTCGATTGTAAATCAATTAAAATTGATAGAAATTTTGTTTTATGAGGAAGTGAAATCACTTTTATTCTTATGTTCTTTACCAAATAGTTGGGATAACTTGGTAATGGCTATTCGTAATATAGTGTTTACTTCTAATGGTTTCAACTTTGATGATGTGGTTAGTGTAATCCTTAATGAGGAAATACACAGGAAGAGTTCAGGAGAAGCATCATCTAGAAACTCTTTAAATGTAGAAATCAGGTGAAGATATAAGGAGAGATCATCAAAGAGAAAGAATAATGGGAAATCAAATTCAAGGAATGGCATATCTAGATCCAAGTTCAGAGATTTACTTTGTTGGAATTGTGGAAAGAAAGGACACGTGAAGGAGTGTTGGTCCAAGGAAAAAAAAAGAGAATCTACCAAACAAAGGTAAAGAAAAATATAAAGAGGAAAACATTGCAAGTGAAATGGTAAAACAAGATTCCCTTATTCTCTCGTTGAATAATAAATTATAATCTTCAGTTTTAGATTATTGAGCTTCTTTCCATGCTACCCCTAATAAGGGCTATTTTAGAAATTATGTTCAAGGTGATTTTGGACATGCTTATTTAGGAGATGATGAGCCATGCAATATTAATGGTAAATGTGATGTTCAAATAATGTTACAAATGGAAATCCATGGGTATTGAAAGATGTGAGGCATGTACCAAGCCTCCAGAGAAATCTAATATCCACAGGGAAACTAGGTGAAACATGATGTGTGGTTACATTCACAACTGATTTTTTGAAGGTTACCAAGGGAGCCCTTGTTGTGGAAAGAGGAAAGAATATATGAAGTTTATATCTATCTACTTGTGTTACTGATTCATTTTCTATGATATCTATTATAAATTCATATACAAGCATGTGGCATAATCAGCTAGGCCATATGAGTGAAAAAGGAATGCAAATCTTAAAGGCTAAGGCTAAGGTATTAGATTTGAAATAGTTAGATCTTGAATTATTTGAGCATTGCATATTTGGAAAGTAGAAGAGAGTGAGATTTATCAAGGTTGGTTCAACAAAAAAGGAGTAGAAATTAGAGCTTTTACACTCATATGTGTGGGGACTAGCCCAAGTAGCTTCTATTAGAGGATCCCAATATTATGTGACTTTCATTGATGATGCCACAAGAAAGGTATGGATTTATTGTATTAAGCATAAATATGATGTTTTTGAGACTTTTAAAAGGTGGAAATCCCTTATGGAAAATGAAACAAACTTAAAGTTAAAGTGTCTTAGATGTAACAATGGTGGTGAGTACTACAACAAAGATTTCAGTTATTATTGTTTGGTGAATGGAATAGGTATAGTAAGGATGGTTTCTAGAACACCACAAGAGAAAGATGTTGCCAAAATAATGAATAGGACAATCATGGAACGTGTTAGAAGCATGAGGATACATGTCAGTTCTCCTTTGAAGTTTTGGGAAGAAGTAGTGGACACAACAGTGTATTTAATCAACCATGGGCCTTCAACAACATTGGATGGTGGAATACTAAAAGAATTTTGGTCTAAAAAATAGGTAGATCTTTATTTTCTTAAATTTTTTGGCTCATAATCTTTTGTGCATGTTGATAGGGAAAATAGGAAGAAGTTGGATCTAAATCTAAGAGATGTACTTTCATTGGTTATGGCTCTAATGATTTTGGATATCATTTTTAGGATTTAGAAGATTCTAATAATGTTAGGAGTTGTGATGGTGATTAGATTGAAAAGAGAATTTACATGGATTAAGTTTTGGTGTCTAAACATGAACAGGTTGATGATATTTTTAAGGAAAATCAACTTTCATACCTGAAAAAAACATCCAAGGACACTGGCGTTGGTTCTATAGGAGTCGGTGCCAATCAAGGCAATCGGTATTAATCAGTAGGCATGGGTACAGGAAAAACACCTATAAGAACTGGTGTTAGTTAGGCAACCACAAACTGTTATCAAAGAGAGGAACCATGATCGGTTACATAACCGTAGTTGACAAAAGATGACCAGTGTTGATCATTGTCATAAATTGACAGAAATGTGCAACAGGCACAGATTGAGCCCCCGACACCCCAGATCTCAGTGAGAAGGTCACAAAAGGTAAGTAGACCTATAGAGATATTTTTACCTTCTTTCTCTTATTTATTATTAACTGATAGTGGTGAACTAGAAAGATTTGAAGAAGAAATGTAGTTGGATACCCACGAGTAGTGGGAGCATGGCATAGATGAGGAGATGGACTCCTTGGAACAGACTCAGACATGGGATTTGGTCAAGTTTCTAGTAGGTAAAATAACATTGCAGAATAAATGGGTTTATAGGATCAAGGAAGAAGAGGGTGGATGTAAAAGGTATAATGTGAGGCTTGTGGTAAAGGGATTTTCTCAGAAAGTAGGTATTGAATTTGATGATATTTTTTCTCTTGTAGATAAGATGACTTCTATTCATATTGTTATAAGTTTGGTTGCGACAGAGGATTTGCATTTATAAAAAAATGATGTTAAGATGAATTTCCTTCATGTTGATTTGAAAGAAGATATTTATATGTAGCACTCGCTTGGTTACAAAGTCAAGGGTAAGGAGAAACTTGTGTTTAGATTGAAAAATATCCTATATGGGCTCAAAAAATATCCAAGGCAATGGTATTTTAGATTTGACAGTTTTATGCATGAGCATGGTTATATGAGATATGAATCCAACCATTGTGTTTATTTCAAGAAACTTGAAAATGGGGGCTATGTTATTTTGTTAATGTATGTGGATTATATGTTGATTGCAAGCTCTAGTATGCAAGACATTGGTAAGCTTAAATAAAAGATAGCTCACACATTTGTAATGAAGGATTTAGGAGCTGCGAATAAAATCCTTCACATGCAAATTCACCGAGACAGGAAAAACAAGAAGTTGTATTTGTCTCAAGAGGCTTATATCAATAAGGTGTTGGAAAGGTTTAACATTCAAATAGAGAAAAGATCAGTGTCCTACATCACATGAGAAGGTTTAGTACATGGCACATATTCCCTATGCTTGAGTAGTAGGAAGTCTTATGTATGCCATGGTTTTTACCAGACTAGACATTGCATAAGAAGTGGGGGTTGTGAGTAGGTTTATGGATAATCCAAGTAAAGAACATTGGAAAGCATTCTAATTGATTATCAGGTATTTGAGAGGTACATCCGCCATGGGGTTATGATATGAAGGTTCAAATACTTCTTTACGTGACTATGTTGATTCAGATATGATTGTAGATTCGAATGGCAAGAGGAGCACCACTGGATATGTTTTCACCGTAGGTGGAATGATAGTTAGCTAGATTTCAAGATTGCAAAAGGTTGTGTATTTTTCTACTACAGAGGTAGAGTATGTTACAACTACAGAAGGTAACAAGGATATGATATGGATGAGAAGGTTCATGGAAGAGTTGGGTAAGGATCAAGAGTATATAGTGATATTCTGAGCATGATCCATCTAGCAAAGAACTTAGTGTTTCATTCAAGAACGAAACACATTCAGTTGAGATATCACTTCATACAATATGTATTGGAGGAGGGACAGTTGAAGTTAAACAAAATCCATACAGAAGAGAACCTTGCGGATATGCTGACAAATTCATTTTCAAAGGAGAAGTTGGAGCTTCACTCCACTTCTTTTGTATTCAAGTTTGAGACTTAAAGAGGAAGAAATGGGGCAAGGAAAAGAATCCAAGGATGGTGTTGTACACTATAGTGCAACAATTGATCTCCAAGTGGGAGATTTTTGGGTGTGGATTTTAATTTCTTCATAGAAATTTTGTTTTTACAATGTTGGTAGACTACATAGTGATCGAAATCGGTTAGGGCTAACTGGTATTGGTCAGGCAACAACCAACATCAATCAGGGATCATAGGAAGGAACTTGCGTCGGTCAACCTATGTGGAAGTGTTTTCTTTTTGGTCAAGAATTAGATTAAATATTTTTATTTAAAGATGATTTATTGATTGTAAAAGCAGAGTTAGTTTCCCATAATATAAATGTATGTAAGCATTGTATAAGGGTATGTAAGCAAGTAAGAAGCAATTTTTTTAATGTGAATTTTCTTGGTGAGCAAAAAAGTGTAGCTGAGTGAGGGAAAAACATTAAACATCTTGTGAGGTGTTGGAAGATGGAAGATCTTCATTGTATTTCCTCTGTAAAGCACTGAATAATATTAGTCATTTCTTGGTAGAAGTAGCCCACAATGGGTGAACCATGTTAAATCTGGTGTTATCTTTCTCTTGTTTAATTTATCTTCTCGTTTATTTCTGCATTCATTTTTTGTATGTTTTATCTGATTTTAGATATGTGCAACACTGTTATATGGTTATCCCCAACATAAAGTGAGATGACCTCAATGTATGTATTCCCCCAATATAGCAGGCATACCTGAAGGTACATGTATACCCAAGAAGTTTCCAAGTATAAAATATATGATATAATTAGGATCAGTATGTAAGATTCGTCTACTAAAGGTATGCCCCAATGTGGTGAGTTACCCCTAGGTATAAGGCTTAAGAAGCCATAATATATGTGGAAAATTTATATGGATTAAGGGTTCTGAAACTATATTATTTATAATATGAGTTTCACGTGTGTAATGATAGGGTATTTAGAGTTATAAACATGAATAACCATGTTGTCTAAGTCTATGCAATAAATAAAAAAGTCACATGCATGTCCTAGTTTTATATTTTTTCCATATTGTATTATTTTTATAGTTTGCCTTAAGAAAATTATTTGAATAAAATTACCAACATGAATTGTATTAAATGCCTTGTGCCATAAGATGTAACAATAAATTAAATGAGGTGTGGTCCTAGGAAATAGTTGTTCCCTCAACAATCACATTGAACCCTTGAAATGCCTTACATCATCGGGTCATGCCTTAGTCATGGACTACAAAAGTAGATGTCAAAAGATTGAGAATCATGTTTTGAGAAAATTTCATTAGATGATGCATAGTATAATAATTTGTGTGTACATAAACTATCATATGCTAATATTTATGCACTCAATCTCGCCATATTTATCCACATAACCTTGACATTCTTGAAATATACACAAATTGCAAGTTTTAGGTGGATATTTAGTATAGGTTGAGCATAGATTAAAAAAATCTCTAAGGTACAAGTATGTGATAATGTAAGTGATCCCATTGAACCATTGATTGTGATATTTGAAAAGCAGGTGTGAATTACTTCTCACTTAGTCTAGATTCTTATGCTTTATCTAATATAGGCAATACTATAAAATAGGCTTCCTTTATTGGAAGCTAACTTTGATCGCATGATCATGTTATTGTTATCATGTTGTCATGATATTGAAAATGAATCCACTCATTATTTCCATTCACAATTGTTTCCATTTGGGTTTACCAATGTTGTCCCAAAATTACATTGAACTCTTCCATAGTATACATGATAACGAATGTTGTATCATTAAATCTTGGTCCTATCACAACCAAAAATCCAATGTTCATAAAGAACCCCCATGATGTAAGGTATTTTCAAACTCAACATCATTATGTCCAAGTTGTGTTAGTGTACTTAATTAACCATACACTAACTTATGTGTTTAAGTTGCATATGTAATATTTAATTATAATATAATATGTGGATAATTCATCCATTAGTACACAAACAAATATTAATAGAGTAAATATTTTTTTTGTACAAGCAATATACTCTCCAAATCTAATGATATCCTCTACTTGTTCTTATAAAAACACATAGAGCTAGTACATTAGGAAAAAATTCGGTGTGGAAAGATTCATTGTAATACTCCCATGAGGAGGGAAATTGGACCTCCTCTTTACAAGAAATTGAGCATTGTACAATAATTTATTTACTATAAACTTAATGAAAAAATCTAATTACCCACAAAATAGATCACAATTTTGGAGTGTATATGAATAGATCACATACAAACATATTTGAAGGGAACATATTGGATTAGGGCCAATAGCACCTCCACTAATTTTTTTCATCAAAGGAACATTGATTAATGTAGGGGAATGCTAGAGATAAAAAAAACATACTTTAAATGAATTCAAATTTTAGTGGTTTTGGAGTGAGTTTAGGTAGTGGAATGTGCATTGAAATGAGAAATTTGGGCTTGTAAACCATTAGCATGTATAGAATAATTCAAAACAAGTCAAGACACAAACTATTAATAACCCTACCATCAATATATAATGCCATGCTTTGAACATTCCAATCCCATTCTCCCTCCCACTCTTCCTCCCTTGGCTTAGGACCCCTCCTCTCCTTTTGAGGTTGGGGATTCAAAAAAATTCCCAGAGATGACCCCATGTAGAACTCTGTGCAGTAATGCCACTAAAGATAAGGATTATGGGGGTGATTTTTCCCCCACCCCCAAGGATGGTGAAGGAAAATTGGACACTCTTAGCCTTCTTTCCTTTAGTAATACTGGTGTTGGGTCTTCCAAAGGAAATGTTTCAAACATTTTTGTTAAGTTTGACCTACATATGGACATAATAAATTGTCTTAGAAAGGACATTCAAGATCTAAGGGATAAGGTTAGGGGGTGAAAGCTTGTTGTGGAGGGTGGTAACATGTATATTAATTATTGGGAACATATTTCTAAGAGGCTCTCCTTATGAGAGAAGGAGATGAGGCCCATCTGAAACAAACAATGTGACATTCTCTCCTTATGCAAAGCTATTATGAAATTTCTCACTCTTCAAGTTCCGTGGGTTGGTTATGGTAAGGATACTCTCCCCTTCAAGGGTGATAAAAAAGAAAAAGAAAATACCCTAGACAAGCACAAGATTGGAGACCCTAATGGGTTTATTTATAGGAATCTTCATAAGGGTCTAGAGAATCTAAAGAAGTTTTTTTAAAAAATCCTCAAGTGTTTTAGTATTGTTTTCTTTTTTTCTCCCCCTTATTGTAGTTGTTTATCCGTCTAGGTTGGGGTATTTCTATTGCATCTTGGATGCTTTTTTGTTTTTCTCTGGTTGGTTATATTGTTGAATCTGCGTATTAGACCCCATTTTATTCCTAGGTAGAGTCTGCTAGATCAAGGATTTGTAAAAATGTTGAATGAATGTTATTCACAATGAAGTGAGAATAAATAGAGGAGAAGAAAGCTAAGGTGAATAACCATATGATAGGTTACATAATTTATTTTCTAATTACAATGTAATAAATTATTTGTATATACTAACATTCCCCATTTATTGCATTTTTTTACAAATGTACCCCTGAATCATCATCATATTTTTTGGATTCACCATCTTGTTGCAATGTGACACGTCTCATCCGATTCTTGTGGAGATGAGTCATCTAGATTTATGTGAACCTCTATGACCAGATGTGCTCTTGTTTGTCAAAAAACTTGGATAAAGAGGTGAGATCGGTATGCTCATGAGGTACAAAGTAGATGTTATTGAGGGTGTTTGTTCTCACGTTCATCATCTGCATCATAGCCTTCTACAAGTTTGGCATGAATATTCTATGTCTAGACGTTAAACAAGAATTAGTCTATTATGTCCTCAAATTACAAGTTTTGGAGACATTTAAGTAGTGCATGGTAGATAATAGTGCTCTCGTGGGACTGAATTCAGTTCTCAAAAAAATTTGCACGTCTATATGGTTACTTGCAATGTTGTTAACATATTCAAACATAATTTTCATGCTCTTAAATTGCTACATGAGATCATAGGAAGGTTGTTTATGTTCTTATTTTATAGCTATATGCATGTAAAGCTAACTAAGTCATATGAATTGAAGGTAACATCTATTAGTTCCAAAACAAAGCTAACTAAATAAGAACATCAAGATAAGAGATTATAAAATTAATTTCTAAGTGCATGCAACATGAATGAAACAAACTAACATGCTAAGTCATTTTACTCTTTACATTGCTAATCTACATGCAAACCTATTTAGATTATAAGCAATCATTTTTGTGTTGTTTACTGCAAGTGGTGAAGAGATATTGTAGTCATTTTTGTTAATCTTATTACTTCTAACCCCAAGCGTGTCAGCCTATCACCCAGTGGGCACGAGGTGCTCACTTGAGGCATGCGTGGGCACCGAGCCCCTCATTTATGTGAGTTTTGTGAGAGGGTTTTTCCATTGACAGAGGAGAAGTTGCAAAGAATTATATATTCATGTACCTAATTAAAGGCATAAGATAAGCTAGTATATCTTCATACCCATACATCTTAAAACAAAAGAAACAAGCATAGTATGGAACACAAAGAACTAGATCTGACTCATGACATGAAGAAAAAACATTAGGGTTTGTACCCATGAACAATTTGATCAGAACAAAGCCGCGTATATATTAATCAAGGGTTTCAATAACCACATTACATTCAAAAGGGTCATATTAGACCAAATAAAATAAACAATAGAGGTCTAGCCCATACATCACATGTTAAAACAAAGATCCTAGCTATGCCTTCCTCATTACAACTTATTGCAGACCCACCCCTTTCTGCCCATACTTGATAACATTCTTACAACCTTCTAATGAGAACCCAAAAACCTAGGGCCTCCTAACATTTTCTGCAGCACCTCGTTCACCTACCATTTCTCTATACACCTCTATCTCTCTATGTTGGTATATCTCTCTCTACTCTCTCTCTCTCTCTTTATTTTGTCTCCTTTCCTCTAACCCGAACATCACTTTTTATAAGATCAACACCCACTGCCATTCCTTCCCTCTTGAACAGATTGTGTGCCAAGTGTCGATGTGATCCTCCATTGGTGAATTATTATCCCTTTCCAAGCCCTCCACTCTCTGTAATGATGTCTTCTAGGAATATCCCCTACGTGTAATATCCTTTTCTTGACCTCCATGGTTCCAGGCTGGCACCTTATCCACTCATCATTCCTAGTCGGGTCCTCACATTTTTCCTCAAGTGACTCTTGGAATGAAAAATATGGCCAAGTCCTTTAAACATTTTTCCTGCTTCCCATGCGCACCATGGTTTCACTTAAACCCCTTTGTCTTGTGTGCTTTCTCCTGAACACCCTTCTTCTCACTAGTTCTGCGCGTGCACGTATTTTGATACTTAGCCAATATTTTGGGACCCAACATCACCCCATACTATGTATGTTCTATGCCCTAAAAAACATCCTTCTTCTTCAAAGAATAAAGAATAGTGGAACAGGGACAATTCTGAATAAAGAATAGAGGAATTGAATTAATTGAAAGAATAAAAGAATGCAAGAAATTGTTATTGTTGTAGGAAGAGTGGGAATTATTTCTTTATGGTTGCCTCAATCTTTTCCTAGGCACCCACCTCACCCTGCACCTCTTAAATTAGTTCACCCACCAATGTGCTTACCTCATCAAAACTTAATTCATCGCCCTTAGCGTTCAACGTGTCTACACTGACTTCACGCTACTTTCTACGATCGTCTAATGCGTCCATTCTCAACCTTGACCAGGATCCTATCCCACTCCGTCCTTTTTCCTTTGTTTTTTTCTTGAAATTCTTTCAAATCCACCTCATGTGTAACAACCAATATGCTTTCTACTATGTCCTTGTCAGCGTAGTTTTCATAAACAACCTCATCCATCTATGTGGTGGTCTTTACAGTGGCAAGGAGCTCAAAATATCAAGTAACTATCTCCCCGTTCTTAAGTTTTTCTTCCTATTTTTGGCGTGCCAATGCCTCTTCTTCCAAATCCAATGTGAGTGGCCACCTCTCCATGGTTAGGATGCGGGTCAAATACTCCAAGAAATGTAGGGTTGATTCATACTTCTGATCAGGAGTGATCAGGTCTGGATGCTTCAAAATAATGAAATTTGTAATGCCTTCTATCTTCTTGTAGAATTCCCACACCTTGGCCTTTTCATCCCTCAACTCGTGCCTTAATTGTGCAATGATTAGCTCTTGTTTCTTTATCTCCTTATCCCTCTCAATTATCTCATCATTTTTATTCTTATTTTCTTCTTCCAATGCCCTAATCCTTTCATTCCTACTAAAGAGCCTTACTTCCACCTCTGTTGACACCTGTTGAGCGCATTATAAACCTACTCATCTGATAGTTGTTGGGAATCCACAATAAGGTTGATTCCTTTTATAGTTGGCACCTCTATTAATGCATCCTTGTTTACTTCGAACTCGGGCTTGTCAATGTGGTTTTCAAATTCCCATGATAGCATTTTTCTTATGTGTGCATAGGAACTTTCTTAATCAAAAGAGGCCCAATAGAGGACTTGTTCTTTTGGCACCGATATTTGGAAATGCATGTGCAACACCTTCTGGGGGTCATCTATATATGTCATCTCCATCCCTTGTGCTACTATTATGCCCTTTCCTCCTATGGGTGCTGCTCTGGGGATAATAACTGCTAGACTGAGATCTCCACTAATGCTCCCATATTGCTTCCCCACGCTTGTGCTTCCCTCGATCTCCTTTAGTAGCTCATCAAAAATTATTCCACCTCCTGGTCCACTAAGTCCTTTATGATGTTGGCCACCTCCCTCTCTGCGGCATCCTCTACTTGCTCCTTAGTTGGGGTTGGGGTCTTTTGATCTTTCATGTCCACTTCTTCAGTCCGACTTTATTATGTGTGCCTTCCTCACTCTTATTTCTTTCTTCGTCTCTTTCCTCATCTGAACCATGTACATCATACAAAGAAAATATTAGGCCTCATCGCACTCTTCATTTTCCTTTTCATCCTTGTCAGGCTCCATGCTTTATGTCTCTTCTGAGTCTGCTTCTTTTTCTATCCTTTGTTTCTTCTTACCGATGACTCAGTCATAGGAGACTTCTCTTTTTCTTCTCTTCGAGAAAGTTCCTCTCTTTCTGATGACTCTTCTTTCACATAGGATTCCTTCTATTCTGACATCTCATCCTTGGGTGTCTTTTCCTTTTCTTTTGTGGTGGTCTTCTTCCTCCATGTATAGGTTCTTGGTCCTTTTCCTGAATCCTGCGTGCCCACTGTATACATGCTTGGTGCCTTTTTTTCAAGGGCCTCTTCCCTTTCCCTCTTCCTTGGCTCAACCTTCTTTCTTATCATGGGATCCTCAAGGATAGAGACATCATATTCAATGTTCGCACCCTTCTCTACTTAGGCCTTATACATAAGTATACCCTTGTTGCGGTCCTCCCAAAAACTGGCAATGTTACTAGTTTCACCATATACACTTCATGGGAAACATACTTCTCCACATTGGCCCACTTCTTTCGATATATACACTTCCTGCATAGCTCATGGTAATCTCGATCTACCACACTGATATCAAACCTTAGTCTTTTTTCTTTTTTGAAATGATTAACCCTGGATTGGAAGTACTGCGCTATGAAGGAGAACAATAATTTACACTAGGGACTATTGGTGTCATCTGACAAGGTAAATCTTGATGCAACCTAGAATTTACAAGATAACTCCCTAGATGCACTGGCACATCACTCAGCCTAGACTGAGCACTCACCTGGAGTGCGCAAAGGTACCTGGTCCCTCTTTAGGGTTGTTATAATAAGATGTTAGCGTGATGAAGGAAGAAACACATAGATTCATAACTAATCTATCATTCTACATTGTATGCTACATCAATAATCATGATTGAATCAATAACATACACTACTCAATTACACACAAGAATGACACTTAGATTCAGCCAATATCTTCCATCTATTAATAACAAAGAAGCTCCTTACAATAATGTCAAATGATACCAATGCGCGTATGGACCTGCTACAGTAATTCAGTCATATGTGTATATCTCTATACCTTCATACATCCATCACACACTCACACACACTCACTTCTACTTATGTACCTCACATTATATATATAGGGTGGGGACTTTCCCTTCACCACTTATCTATTCCAAAAATAGGTTGCATGCTATTAATATCCATGTGCCATTCACATGTATAGCCACACATGCAAGTGTGTCTATCTATAGGCCTCTTACAGTTAACTGAAGTTTCAATCCTATTCTTATCTCATCTCCATGCAAAATGCTTTGATCCAATCCTCCAAAAATAGACAATGCATGGCATGCATGTCTCTGCATCGTTGGTGTGTTCCACATGCCATCTTCTAAAAATAGGTCATCATGCTCAAAATCGGCTAAGACCTGAATGCTGAACTTTCCTTCATGCGCGTGGGTCCTTTCTGTTCCTTCTGCGCCCTTGATCCTAGTCTTCTCTCCTGTGTGG
Source organism: Taxus chinensis (assembly GCA_019776745.2). NCBI lineage: Eukaryota > Viridiplantae > Streptophyta > Pinopsida > Cupressales > Taxaceae > Taxus > Taxus chinensis. Next base: position 163,419,043 of record CM034150.1, read on the forward strand.
ACTCCTTGTGTGTTCTCTAACAAGTATTCTCTTATCAACATTACCCCACACTAATCTCATTGTCATCTCGACAATGGGTATTCCTCCAAAAATTGAAGTAAGGAACAGAATAATGGAAAGAATAAGAATGAAAGAATGTTTACAAATAAAGAATTTTTATGAGACAACCTCCTCTGTATCACTTTACAGTATCAATTCTAGATACTCCTTTATTTCGGCCTCCAAAACCTACCATTGAGTGAGTGTTTTTTCTGGTTTTTCTAGGATGTCCACAACAATGGATTCCAACTCATCCCTCGCAATCTCTCCCTTTTCATTCTGCAGAACCAACACAATGCTGGACATTGATGTCATCCTTCCTTCTAAAAGATATGCATCCTTCTTCTTTCCTTTTCACTCACATTTCTCTTTGTGATGGGAAAATCCCACTCCTAGCTAATGATGAATCCTTCCGGATATTGCATTTTTGAAAAATGGCTTTTGGGTGCCATCTCTTCTTCCTCAATGACCACCTTCTTCTTTCCTTTTTTTGCTACTGTAGATGCCTTCTTGGGTGTCATTTTTTTCCCTTTTACAAACGTCTCCTCTTTAACTCTGCAAATTTATGAATCAAACCCTAGCTCAATTCAATTGTGCCCTAGGTGGAAACTTTGTGCCCTAACTCCTCTCTACCTCCTTTCTTTGCTCAAACCCTTCACCACCGGGGATGCAAGCTTCTTTTCACACAAATTTGTTTATCATGCTTGGTTTCACACCCTTCTCACCTTAACTTGATCACTTGGCTCTTCACAATTGTATTCTTTCCTTAAATTCTCTTAGTTGCAACAGTAAAAATGAATCTACATCCCATCCTTATATAAATATTTTAATTTTTCAAATTTTGATGCATTTATTGCTCCTTCACCTACCAAATATCCTCTCATTTAATGACCAAATTCATTCTTTCCACACTTTACATCTTCTTGCCCCAACTATAACCTTCTAGTGCACCTTCCTACCCTCTGGTCAAAGACTTCTCTTCAGCGCGTGCCCTTGTGCTTGAGTACCTCATCATTGTACCTTCTCCTGGTAGTTATCATGGCCTCCACTTGCATTGCATTATACTATCCTTTCATTCATCTCCATCCTTGGTCACTTGTGAGAAGCAATCTTATTTTGACTTAAAGTGCACCCGTAACAGCTTATTCCTTTCACCTTTCAATTCCCATAGTCTTTTACTTGGATAACTACAACCACCCCACACTAAAGGTATGTGCAGTCCTCTGCATAAACATTCTTCACATAGTAATGAGCTTCATGCACGCAAGCATGATTTACATGAAAAAAACAACTAAATTGAAAAATCATAGCAACAATGAAGGAAATACAGAAGCAAAACCTAATCTAAATGGCAATGCTACCTTATTACAAACACCTAGAAGTCTTATTTATAGTAGGGCTTCAGCCTACTCTGGTTAAATTAACCGGGTAGTCATGTATTCCATCAAGTGCTTCTAACTAGAAAGCACTTATTTCAAGTATGTGAGTGATGAAATACAACGCCAACCAATGTACTTTGAGCTTGCCTGGATGGCGCAAGAACTTAGAGTCATAAAGAAGTACTATTTTTCCAATCTCATACTTCTTATCCCTTATGTTTTTGTCATGCCATGTCTTATGCCTAGCCTTTTCCTACTTTTGACTAATTTTTTCTATGGCTCATCACTCATCCAATTGAATCATATTCTCGATACGCTCTTCTAAATCCTGTTCATCAGCTATAACTCCAGTGCACGCAATGTGCAAAGAAGGTAACATAAATTCTATAGGGAGAACGAATTCCATGCCAAAAACCAGCTGAAATGGTGTGGCTTTGTTCAATCACTTATAAGTTGTTAGATATGCCCAAAGAATAGCTAACACTTTGTCATCCCAATCCTTTCTTCTAACATCACAATTTTTTGTCAAATTTTGGCTCAAAATCTTGTTGAAAGCCTCAGCAATTCCATTTTCCTGAGGATGGTAGGGTGTAGTTTTATGGTGTGCAACCATAAACTCATCTAATAGGATCTTGATTGTCTCATTCAAAAAGTGTGTATCCCTATCACTTGTCAAGCTTAAAGGACATCCATATCTTGTAAGAACATTCTCCCATAGAAACCTAGCCATTGTAGCTACTGTATAGTCCTTTGTAGGTGCTGCTTCTACCCACCGTGTGAGATAATATGTGCAAGTAATGACATAACGTGAGCTAGTCCTATGCGCGACTGGTGAAATAGGTCCTACAAAGTCAATGGCCCATTTCTCAAATGGTTCTACACTAGTAATTGGTCTCAAAGGCATCTCATCTCTTTGCCCTGGTTTTCCTAAATGCTGACAATGATCACAAGCCTTACAATATTCTTTATAGTCTTTATACAATGTCTCCCACCATAATCCAGCAAGTAGGATCTTTTAGGTAGTCACATCACCTACATAATGGCCTCCTGCAATACCACCATGAGATTCTTCCATAATATCCTTGCGCTCATGCTCTAATACACAACATGGTGTAATACTTCAGCTCTTCCTAACTTGTAGAGGTCACCATTGATTAACATAAATAGTGTCATGCGTATAGCAAGCTGTTTGTTTTCTAATCCCTTCATTCCTTCTAGTGCTATACTAGTCTGTAGAAAGACACCAATGTCTTCTAATTTAGATGACGCATGTTGTAACCTATATAATTGTGCATCTGACATGGTTTCTTTAATTATTTTTGCTTCCTCTCCTGAGTTGATTCTAGATAGATGGTCTGGTCCATAATTACTTTTCCTTGGCTTCACCACAACTGTGAAATCAAACTCTTGAAATAAGAGTACCCATCTACATATGCACCCCTGTAAGATGGGCTTGTTTACCAAGTACTTCAATGTCATGTGATCTGTATAAAAAACAAATGGTGTTGCTAACAAGTATTGTCAAAACTTTTGCAATGCATAGATCATAGACAAAGATTTGCGCTCTATAGTTATATAATTTTGTTTAGCAGGAGTCAACTTCCTACTAGCAAAAAAAATTGGATGATTGACAATACCTTCTCTAGGCTGAGCTAGCACAGTGCCAATGGCCATGCCAGAGGCATCCACATATACATGAAACAATTTATCCTGTGAGGGAAAGTGTATAATGGGCATGGTAGTAAGTCTTTCTTTTAATATCTCAAACATGCATTGTTGTGGTTCTCCCCAATAAAATGTACCTTTCCCCTTTAGTAACTCTTCCAAGGGGGCTAAAATTTTGGCATACCCTTTGATGAATTTAGTATAATATCTTGTATGACCTAAAAATATGTGCACCTCACTTTGAGTGGTAGGCGCTTCCAGGTCTAAAATGACAGTAACCTTAGTTAGATCAACGAGCAAACCTTCCTTGAAAATTATATGTCCTAACAATATTCCAAATGGTGTGGAAAATATGCACTTCTTGATGTTCAAAGAGATACTCAATTGTCTGCACCATTCAAACACTAAGCGCAGATTGTCACAATGATCTTTCCCAAGCCCATATACTATCCAATCATCTAGTTAAACCTATAAGAAGTTGTGAATAAAATATTTGAATACCTTGAACAACTATGCACGAGAATAAAACAGGCATATTTTTCAATCCAAAAGGCATCACAGTATAGGCAAAACTACCCCATTTAGTAGTAAATGTTGTCTTTTATTGATCCCCCTGAGCAATCCTAGCCTGATAATACCTGAAAAACCCATCTGTAAAGGAGTATATCTCATGCCCTACAATGCCTTCCATTATTTCCTCAGTTAATGGCATCGGGAATGGATCGGTGACACATACAACATTCAACTCCCTATAGTCTACACATATTATAATTCCTCCATCCTTCTTGATACTAATCAACATTGGGCTAACCCATTATGACTCATCGAGAGGTTTGATAATTTCATATTTCAACATTTTATCAATTTCTTCTTTTACCTTTTTGTGTAAATTAGGATTCATTCTGTAAGGCCTATTTCTAACTAGGCATGCACCGTCTTTAAGCTTTATCTTCATTTCCCCAAGTGATTTATGCACAAATTTAAGTTCATGATATCCTCAAGGGAATAAGTACTGATAATCCCTGAGTAACTCAATGATCTTTTCTACCAGTCTCCAATTATGGCCTCCTTAAGCTTAGCCTCTGAACCTTATATTCACCTTCTTTATATTCATGGGTTTTTGATAGGCGTGTGTATCCTTGTATGTGTTGTCCAAGACATCGCACACCCTTTGTGAATGTTCAATCTAGGTTCTCGAATTCCTCATCATCTATGATGTAAACCATCTTTCTCTTATCTTTCTCAAGGAAAGTGCATTCAAGTAGTATGGAGTCTAGTTCTTCTTCCTTCTCAAAACATGCACTCCAGAATCTGTCTCACCAAATAATTCCTGAATATGCTTTTCTACTTTTGCACTATCTCCCATGGTTAAGCACTTGATAAATTTTAATGCCACTTCTATTAGAGGTTGAGAAGAAAAATAGTCAAAGGTCTTGATCATCCCCATAGTCAAATTTTTCTAGTTTCTAGTCTCTCAATGTAGTTCTACATATACATACCAAGCGTGTGCACATCCTTGTAGCATAGAGTACAATCTATGCACCCAGAGTGAAAATGGTAATGCTTCCTATCCTTACTTGTCTAGAGTCTCTCACACTGCTGAATGTGATGCTAAACAAGTTGATTACCATGATAAGTGTAGATCTGCATAGGTGCATTGTTCCTTAAAAACCTAATAGATAGGGCAATTCCAATCTTTTCCCATTCTATAATATTATCTCTATGGACTACCCACCAGCACACTACTATACCGCGCAAGGTATATACTAACATAATTCTTCTCTTAATTTTTTTTGTCCACTATGTTTCCATGGCTTTAAAAAATGGAAGATCTTCTACCCCTATATACCAAGGTACTGTGATACCTATCCATCAAACCAAACGAAGTCCATTCTTACATGCAACTCTTTTTATCTTACACCCTACTAATTCATATGTACCATGAACCCAATTTTCACAAGCAATACTTGTAGTATCACTAATCGAGTGAGAATCCTCCCACTATAGGATCCCTTCTTTTCATGGCTCATTGACCTTTGGGTCCTTAATAACACGTACACAAATTTGGTTTAAGTCCTCCTCACTTAGAGGCTCAACATATGGTGTAGACTTCCCATCTGTCAATGGTATCACAACCCTTTCCTCCTTGTTCTCAAAGCTGATATACCTTTGATTGAATCTCAAGTCAGCATTATTCGCATAACACCAAAAGCATCTAAGCAAGGATGAAAAATTGTCCACTTCAACAAGTGGTAATACCTCAAAATCCCCAGTGAACTTGGCCCCTTATATGGTTATAGATGCATCCTTTGAAACTCCTATGGGAGTAGCCTTAGTCCGGTTTTCCATAAACAACACATTAGATGATGGCTGTAATGGAGGCCTTCCTATTTGTACCCATGCATCTAATGTAAGCACATTTACTTTTGTGCCTATATCAATCAATATGTTGCTCAACAGCCACCCATCCACAACAACATTTAAAGTAATTTCCTTGTCATAGTCAATGATATCAGGGGGAATATTTTCATGTAGGATCTATCGTCTTGTTTCAAAACTTATGTGTGGAGTGTTCCCCTTTAACCAACTTCCTAATAGTGGTATAATGCTCTCCTGGCGCAACATTTTGCACACTTCTCATAGATCATCGATATCATTTTGGACTATCTCTGATGCTTTCTTCTTCTCCTTTAAGTATTATATCTCACCCTAAAGATTCCTTAGCACTTCTGTGGTATCCTGGTAAACCTCCTTCTCATGAGCGAGTTCTAGGTACTTTGCATGCAAAACCTCCTCCTTGGTGATCATAGGCTTCTGGTGCAATGCTTCTCTTGCATGTGTCACTTCAGCGCGTGTAGTGATCTTTAATGTTAATTCCTCAGGTCCTTCTGCTATCTTGGGCATCCAATGATTTTCTACCACACATTGGATTCTAACCATCTCGACGCCTTTTTTTTATTTCTTATGTTGCTTACTCAGATGCTCATATAAGTCTAGGAACTCTTCATAGCTATGGTTCTTCTCGTAAAAATAAAATGCAATATTCTGAGGACATTCATGCCTATAGTGGTCAGGAGATCCACATGTACAACATGTTCCATGAGGGAACACACCTCTTCCTCCACCATGGCCTTTTCCTCCATATCCACCACGATATTCAATGTCCCCTTCCACGTCCTCCTTCAAAATTCCCCTCATTCTTGTCATAGCATGCTGGATTATGATCCCGATCCTGGTGCTCATTCTTACCCTTAGAATTATCTATTAGACTTGTCTATCTTACCCCAATGTTTATAGCATCCTGGATCTGACTGATTAACCAAAAATCCTCAATATCATGGGTCGTGGACCTGTAAATATTGCAAAATCAAGATACATTCTTCATTATCATGCAATGTAACAAAGAACAATGAATTAGCATCATGATTCAAATGACAGATATCAAAATATATCAGTAATGAGTGTACAGAATCTGCGAGGGAAACTATCCTTGGTGTGACCTTCCACTTCACAATCTAATACACCAGATTCCTGAGCATGTTTCATGGGCTAAATTTGTTGATAGCTTCTCTAACTACTTTTCCATAGCTGCAATCTATGCCTCTAAGAATGGACTAACACCAGTGTCAATGCTCCCAACTACCTCAACATGCAAAGCTACTTCCAGTACTTTACGTGGATCAATGTATGTATTATGTGACAATTCCCTTCTAAATTGTGTAATCAATCCTCCAATGAACCATTGTACATGCTGGCTAGCATGAATATCATAAAATAGTTTAGATATAAGTGTCTTAAAATGAGCATCATACTCACATACACTCTCAATAGTGCCTTGCTTGATATCCTTATGTGCACTAATACTCTTCTACTCAAACTCAAGGATATGGAACTCTTTCAAGAAAGCATCTTTCAATGTTGCATAATCCACACAAGTTTGATCAGTGTCAAACTTCCTATAGTAGCTATCCACATGTCCTTGTAATGTAGTAGCAAATTGAATTGCGTTATGCTAAAAAACCATGATCCCCTTAGCGCACCACTAGATTTCACACATTTGCACATGTTCGATAACATCCTCTATACCTCTATACTCTGGGAGATGAAGAGACATATCCATATAAATATTCTGTGGTTGCTACAGACCTTGACCACCTGATCTAGAACCTCATGTGTTCCCTCTTCCTCCTGAACCACTAGATCCACCAGAACTAGAACCACCTATACCTCCTAATCCTCCACATGTAGCAGGTATATGAATGATAGATGTACTCCCTTGTTCTTTGATTGTAGTACTATATTTAACTCCTACCATTTATGAGGCAATTCCATTTCCAAAGGTGAATCCAAAATTTTGTTCGGATGATGCGCCTAAGGATGTTCCTCTAAATATCATTGAAGCCATCTATCCTGCCATTGATGTACTTTCTCCCTAACTTTCTCCTGCTCTCCGGCTTCCCAAATTAGCTTTCTGGCTACTTGTTGTACTAGATACTGGAAAACCAAGTGCAAGGGCTAGGTCACTAGGTGGATTAAGATGCATGTCCACGGTCTAAGAAGTCTCTACTGGTGCACTTATGTGTGAGGCCGAGGGGGGATCTCTGTCAGGTTTTCTAAGATGGTGGAGTTCCTGTTGCTTTGGATCCACGTCTTCTACATGAGCTATGAATCCTTCATGAGCCATCTCTCTCCTCAATGCCATACTTTCTGCAACATAACATTGCTTCTCTATCTCCCTCTCACGTGCCTCATTAAACTTAATCCACCTTTCCTCTCTCTGCCTCTCTGCCACTAGGTCTATAATATTTCACCAAAATGTTTCCTACCCTCGTGCATGGTGAAGTTTAGTTAGCCATCGATTTAATCTCCAGGTTCAAAGTTACCATCAAGATCTTGATTGCCAGTGGGATACCTCAAAAATATACTCCTCTTGGTTACCAAAAAAATTGGAATTCAGCTACCTCTGGGCAAGAGTACGTCAAAATTGATTATTCCAAAATATAACTATGTAGAACACCACAAAACCACGTATCCACAATGTGAGTGTAGATCAAATCAGCATCATAAAGGGCCTGAAATTCTTCCTACATCCAGACAAGTGTGTGATACCTCCAATTCCACCAAGATGCATAAGCAATAAGCCACTCGTATAATTCTATAGGAAAGATGGAGAAAAATCTCTTATATAAGCTGTCATATAGATTCTGTTCCACCCAAGTGCGTGCGTTAAAATCATTTCCACATCTGAAGCGATGTGCATATTCTTCCTCTAGATCATGTATCCATTCCTCAATACTTTCTAGAGTTAACCGGTATGTCTGCATTGCGAACCATCCTAAAAACAATTGAAAAAGAGGTCTCGGCAATAGAACCAATGATGCAACCTATAATTTACCAGATAACTCCCTAGACACACTGGCACATCACTCAGCCTAGACTGAGCACTCACCTGGAGTGCGCAAAGGTACCTGGTCCCTCTTTAGGGTTGTTATAATAAGATGTTAGCGTGATGAAGGAAGAAACACATAGATTCATAACTAATCTATCATTCTACATTGTATGCTACATTCAGATATATGATAGAAACAAGCGTTAAACAATAATCATGATTGAATTAATAACATACACTACTCGATTACACACAGGAATGGAACTTAGATTCAACCAATATCTTCCATCTATTAGTAACCCAAAATCTCCTTACAATAATGTCAAATGATACCAATGCACGTATGAACATGCTATAGTAATTCAGTCATATGTGTATATCTCTATACCTTCATACATCCATCACACACACTCACACACACTCACTTCTACTTATGTACCTCACATTATATATAGGGTGGGGACTTTCCCTTCACCACTTATCTATTCCAGAAATAGGTCGCATGCTATTAATAGCCACGTGCCATTCACATGTATAGCCACACATGTAAGTGTTCTATCTATAGGCCTCTTACAGTTAACTGAAGTTTTAATCCTGTTTCTTAATTCATCTCCATGCAAAATGCTTTGATCCAATCCTCCAAAAATAGACAATGCATGACACGCATGTCTCTGCATCGTTGGTGTGTTCCACACACCATATTCTAAAAATAGGTCATCATGCTTAAAATCAGCTAAGTCCTGAATGCTGAACTTTCTTTCTGCACATGGGTCCTTTCTATCCTTCTGCACCATTGATCCTAGCCTTCTCTCCCTCGTGGACTCCTTGTGTGTTCTCTAACAAGTATTCTCTGATCAACAAATCTATCGATACAAAAGTGTTGGTATACAGAAAATTCAGCCTCTCCTTGTACTAGAGAAGGAAACTTCTCAAGTATTCTCCATTCAGCCCCGAATGCATCACGCATTCACATCTACCATTTCTCAAGGCGCACCTTATTGGAAGCCATCATGGTTTCATAATTATATTTCTCAAACCTCTTAGCGAGGGAAGGGTTCTCAATTAGGTACTCCCACAAAAATTTATCTGGCCCATGGGGCACTCCAATCTTTGAAAAGATGATGGTAAGGAGGAAATTAATAAACATGATGTTTTCCCCATCGTGCATGTCATTGATGATTTCTTCTTCTATGAACGCCGAGAGGCTATAAAATGGTCCCTGTTGTATATATCTTCCCCCCGGGTAGATATAGACAAGCAGAAGAATATGGAAATCAAAGGAACTTAAAAACCCGATATTTATGGTGCACCTTCAGAAGGTGCAGGTAAAGGGCGCATGAAAAACGGATGTCGACATCAAGATAGATGCGCCAAGGAACATGAAAATAGATGTCGACATGAAGATGGAGGTGCTAAGGCGCAGGTAAAGGGTGCATGAAAATGGATGTCGACATGAAGATAGATGCATCAAGGCGCAGGTAAAGGGCACATGAAAATGGATGTCGACATAATGGATGTCGACATGAAGATAGATGCAGCAAGGTGCATGAAAATGGATGTCGACATGAAGATAGATGCGCCAAGGCGCAGGTAAAGGGCGCATGAAAACATATGTCGACATGAAGATAGATGCACCAAGGCACAGGTAAAGGGCGCATGAAAATGGATGTCGACATGAAGATAGATGCGCCAAGGCGCAGGTAAAGGGCGCATGAAAATGGATGTCAACATGAAGATAGATGCGCCAAGGCGTAGGTAAAGGGCACATGAAAATGGATGTCGACATGAAGATAGATGCGCCAAGGCGCAGGTAAAGGGTGCATGAAAAATGGATGTTGACATGAAGATAGATGTGCCAAGGCGTAGGTAAAAGGGCGCATGAAAATGGATGTCGACATGAAGATAGATGCACCAAGGCGCAGGTAAAGGGTGCATGAAAACAGATGTCGACATGAAGATAGATGTGCCAAGGCGCAGGTAAAGGGCACATGAAAATGGATGTCGACATGAAGATAGATGTGCCAAGGTGCAGGTTAAGGGATGTTGACACACACATGGATGCGCCAAGGCACACCTTCAGGAGGTGCAACATTTTGAGTGATGACAGGAAGCAGACCCTGGCGCAGATATTCAGATGGCCATAACTTTTGACTGGGAGATCAGATTCATACAAGGTTGGACTTTTTGGAAATCTTATGAGTTACTCTATCCAACTACGATTGGATATCTTTAATTGGGTGGGAAAAAGTTCTTAAAAATTCAAAATATAGTTTGCCACTTTTTTGTTTTTGCTAGGGTTCTTACCTACCACCATAATGAGATGAATTAAAATGCAATCTAAAGGTGGTTGGGGTAGATTTGGATTTTCCTCTCTCTTCCCTCTCTCATTATTCCTATAAATTGTAAGGAGGGGCTTCTTTATAAAGGTTGGACATTCTTGTTCTTGCCCCCCCTTCTTCTCTTTGGCAGGTGGATTTGTGGAGTTCAAACCTCCCATCTAAAAATGTAATGCAACTTTGCCTCTTGGAATTTTGTAGTGTATTATGTCAATCTTTGGAGAAAATAATACATGTATGTGGATGATTATCAAGCCCTTTTCTGTGTTAATTTACATCCCCTTGACCTTTCACTATGAATTTTGGTTACCTGTGCATGATCTTGCATTACATTTAAATGGTTTGTGTTTATTGGCAAGACAGGTGTTCTTCATTCCTCGATGCATCACCTTTGTTAGTTTAGATTTATTTTCTACGCATCTCCTTACCCTGTCTCCTTGGAAAGTTAGATTAGGTTTTTGAGGAAACCCTCTGCAAATTTTACGTGTGCATCTGAACAGAGGAATAGGAACTGACCTTCATCCAGAGAGATTTTCCGATTTCGTAAGGTCCCACACTTGGGAAAAGCTCCATGTTATGCAATCGCACTAAGAATCTCAAACCATCATGTTGCAGACTTTCAACGGTGCTACGATTCGACACCAACAGGGTCCCCTCCGAGATCTTACAACAAATGTTCAACCATGCCTTGTTGACCTGTTTCCACCTCTCCTATCCATTCAGCTTGGATACTAAGTGTGCGGTCATCCTCATCAAAGGGTTGGAAATATCAAAAATCTCGAAGTAGCACGAACCCTTCTTATAATCATAAGTTTTCACAGTCTTCTTAATGACCTCCTTATCTTCCAAGTCATCATCTAATGGCTCCCCTTCACAGATAAGACTCGTAAACTTGGAGATCAACTGGGGGGTTTTGTGCATCCTTCATCCTATGAAGTAGAAGTGGTCTTCATACACATGCAACATCAACCACTGGTATAGTCACTATGTCTCGCCAAAATAGGGCAATTCATAGAGTTTCAAAACCCAACCTTTTCCATTTTTATCTTTACACCATCATCATAGATAGGAATCCCTTTTGGTGTCCTCTTGTTTATAGAGTGAACTAGTTCTAACGCCATCTCTTTTTCTGTGGTGCTTGTTCAATGGTTGTAATCAATTACAGTCATCTTTCTAACATGCGACATGATAAAAATTACATAATAAGAAATAGACATCGAATATAAAAATATGCAAATTAAATTCATCAGGGATGTCTTTAGATAGATGGAGTTTACATTATATAGGAGGATGTTCTCCTTAATAGAAGGAGTCAACATCAATCCTCAGCAACCCACATATCTCTCTTCAAACCCTACAATCTCTCACACTAAAATAGTTACGTGAGTTGTCCTTACAACTCACCAATAATAAAACTATTACAATTATATTATTAATATGAGTTCTATAAACTCATTATTAATAATATTACATTTTATTTAATAATGTTACACAATATTTTGGTAACATTCACTCCCCTATTGTTAACATTATTAATTCCCAATATACACTCCCCTAATGTTGACATGGTATACCATAACTCCTTTTTCTGTAACGTGTTGCACGGCCTTGCCTCATAATATAGATCAAAGAAAGGTGTGTAAAATTCCAACTGGTTGAATCTCTTGCTGCACATGACCACAACTATGTGAAGGAATGCATCCTATATTTACTGCATGCAAATAACGCACTCGACATTCCATTGGCAGATCATCTTCATAAATAAGGAAGGCAGTTATAGGACCGCTACATCAGTAAAAGTTTATCTACCTTATTACATCTGTGGTTTTCTTGATCTACCACCAACCCTTTCCAAATCTATGAGTGTTACAATAAACTTAGAGACATACTCTACAATGTTTTCTACTAAGAGGTTACATATAGGAATTTCTCACACATTACAATTGAATAAGAATGTGACATCTGTTCTTATTACAAAAATAAGCACACAACTACTACCACAACTTCTTTTAGCCACGTCATTGGTGATTAACAAGAGGTCACAGATTGACCTCTAGCCTCTATTGCCTATGTCCTCTAGTAAACATGTTGCTAGCTCATCCGGATGTGATCATAGAGCTCAATAATTGCATACCTTACCCGAATGTCGGATTCCACTAAAAATGTGGTCGTAAGGCAATTTTTTATTTTATTTTTCAGACTTTTGACTCTAACAAGATACTCGACAATATTTAAATTGAGACAAATGAATTAAAACAAAAAGACTTTTACTATGACTCAATTTTTGAATTTTATACAAACATTGTACTCAATAACCTATTATTCACCTAAACACAATATTTAATATGAGAAAATAGACAAGACGAAAATAACCCAAATGTGATAGGACGATACTTGACTTAGTGACTTTTAAAAAAGATAATATTACTAATCCTAAGATAACCTATAAAAATGCCTCCCTAGAATCTTTTTTTTAAATGACATATAGATTGGACATACATACTCTTCACAAATGATTTTTTATATACTTTTAGAGGATGACTCTAATGACCAACTAATGATTTTTAATATTAACTTTGAGAATGAATAAAGAATCCATTTAGATATGTGACCATATATATTAGAATAACACTAGGATTATTGTCAAGAGAGGACTTAAAAAAATGATGGACGTATGCAACGGTGGATGTGTACAATGACTTGACCAGACATACAAAATTAAAATTAAAAAATGATTGTGTACCCAGACATGTTGAATTATGTGATCAGCTACGTAATACTTGACTGCATGTCATTGTGAGATTCAATTGTGCATGTTTCATGATCTATAACAAGAAAAAATATGATTATCTAGTTCCAAAAACAATACCCGCAGACATATGTGTATATCAAAACTGTAGATTCTTCAAAATCAATGGTCTCCTTCCACCATTCAAACTAATGCTTTGTTGTCAGCATTTCTCCAGAACTAGGATCTAGGTTAGGATGAAACTTTGGCTGTCATTTCTACGCATATCCTTATTTTAACCCATTAAATTATAGAAAAACCTAGATCGTAAAAACAATGTTATGACCTATTCGTTTCTATAGATTTTTTAAAAAACAAACTTTCTTAATCACATTATCTATTCTCCTTGGAATGGTTGAGATGTGTGCAAGAAGACCCCCATCCTTTATTCATAGTTAGTTGGGAATGAAAAAATGATGCATAGATATGTAAATATTTGATAATGTAAAGAATACAATACATGCTTTATTTTAAGTTCTTTCCATAGTCTAATTCAACGAAGGGCATATACATACATGACGTATGCATGAGAAGATTAGTTATGTTAATAAACAAGAAAATAGCTAAGTAGTTTCATGATCTAACTAAACCAATCATAAACATCAAGATGAGTGCTAAACAAGATAACTTCTACAATAATGAATTAAACTAAAACACTATCATTTTATCTCTAACTACTCTATGATTACTTAAAACATAAATTGAACCTAGCTAAACCTATGAGCAATCAAATTAGATTTGTTGTTTGCTTCAATGGAGGTGAAGAGGTCTCTCTAAAATGGCTACAAGGACAAGTTAGATACCCTCCTACTAACCTACTATGAAATTATGGATGCAATATGGAGGAACTTCAACAATGGAGGATAGCCAAGATCAAATGCATATTAGCTTGGCTAATGCAAATGAGGTCTAATGCCAATATCTCCAAATGTGAAAGAGAAGGACTTATGAGTGAAGTTTTTTAGTTTGAAAGGGAGGGGTGACCCTTCTATTGATAGATTTCCAAATGAGAGGATTTTGAACTTTGGGTGCATGTGGGACGAAAGCTCAAAAATCACTTTTAGATTAGATTAGGATAAACATGCTTTAGGCTTAGTTAAGCTTGGTTTAGGCTAGTTAAACTTGATTAACAAGTTATTAGAGAATCATTGAGAGTTAGGAGGGGTATGGATAACCAATTGTGACTGATAGATAGCCTACAAAGACAATAGAAGTGGTCTAGAGAGAACTAGGGAGGTTCTGAATGGTTGAAAGGAGGAATGTTTAGCTAATAAGAGAGATATTAGCCAAATAAGTTGATTCTAGGAGGAATATGACTGAGAAGATGTCGTGAATGGGAATTCGAGAATGGAGCGAAGAAGGGTTGATTAACGAAGTGTCGTCAATTGAATGGATTGGAGGAAATGCTAAGTGTAAGGATATTTTAGGTGTCTAAATTTTCTCCTCTTTGAGGTGACATAAGTAACGCCACTTCAAAGAAAGCAGAAAAACATAAACATGTAGAAGATTTTGAAGGGATAGAAGAAAAATGAGTGGAACAAAGGATTCCCCCTCTATTTTCAATAGGATTATGGAAGAAATTGATTAATGATCGAAAAGATGACAGAAAGAGAACAAAAGAAAGAATAGTGTGAAGAAGAAGAAAAGGAGTATGAGGAAGGGGAAACGAGCTAACATCCATCCAGTGCCTTTTAAATAACTTTATTTTTCATCATATTGCTAATGATCTTCATCATCGGTTCTTATTAAAAATAATGAACAAAATGTAGCATGACATGAAAATCCATATACGAATAAATGTCCATTGCTTAAAACACCAACTCCATGCAACATACAAAATGTAATGCAATATGAGAAAGTAAAAGATTCCTAACTCAATGCAACATACACAATGCAATGCAATATGAGAAAGTAAACAAGCTAGCCTAATAGAGAAACAAGTACCAAGTTTTTGTTATCAAGCTTCAGTTCCAACCTATGTGAATTAATGACAAGGGTTAATGATGGTACCCCAATAAAGGATACATGTGAGGAGAAAAATGGAGGACACTTTAGTCCTATGAAAAAGCAATGTGCACTACAAAATAGTACCAGGTAACTCGTTGTGCCCCAAAGTACATACATAGTAAGTAGCTCAGCTTTGTTGATGGAGGTAGATCGAGATGATCCACGAGTCACACACATGAATAGGTGAGAACTAAAGAGTGACATGTTATAGGATAATTTATATTGTTGTTGAATTTTCTTGAAACATATTTGAATGTTTTTTATTTTCTAAAATATTTGAATGTTTTGATTTTTCTAACATATTTGAATGTTTTGATTTGTCTAACATATTTGAATGTTTTGATTTTTCTAACATATTCGAATGTTTTGATTTATTTTGAAAGTTTTTTGAAACTATGTACATGAAGACGAGGAAGCATGGATGTCACTAGCGATAACTAGGATGTACAAGGGTAAAATGTCACACGCATGAGAAAGGTGAAGATGCAAAAATACCCCAGTGATTAGGTGGGAGTATTCAAAGGAAAACTCTTCATAGGTAGAAACAGGAACCAAGGCCATTATTAATAGGTTCAATGTGATGATGAACATAAACCAATAAGTGATGGGAAGGAGCAAGGATGCCCCTAGCGTAAGTTGGCCGAAAATCACATAATAGAAAGGAAGGAGAAGATTGCTTTTGTGAAAGGGGACAAAGGTGTCCAAAAACATGGAAAAATAGTAATATTATACAAATGGATGTTCTGAATGAATTATAAGAATGATGTGAATGATATGAATGTAGCTTAGAAGCCTCACGATGAAGAAGTGATTAGCCAAAGGCATAAATCATGAGACGAGATAAGGACTAAAGTAAGAGTCTGAAAAAGGTCCAAAAAGACACTTGGTAACATACTAATCTTTCCTACTCATAGATATCCAGTGTGCACACATGGAATTTATTACCTCTTGAAGGGAATATTTAATAGACAAGCAAGTTCGGACACCCTAGCCAATGTGTAGGAATGATTTATTTTTATAGGTGATAGGTGATTTGTGAATGAAGGCTGGAAGGATTACCATACATTTCTCTGCTACCAGCCTTGCGTCCATAGCCCTGACGGAGATGTATTTGATTCTAAATCCAAAAATTTCTCTACTTCCATTCAGGATTCCATAGCCCCGATAGATTTTATTGGAAATACCTGTTAGTGTAAATATACAACACCCCCTAAATGACCTTCAGATCTGCAATTTAGAATTGGATCATTTAGTGTGATTGCACAACATTGAGTTTTATCAAAGGTGTGGGACCTTGTAAGGTGAGAAAACTCTAGAGAGAAATTTGGTTCTTACCACTCTATTTAGGTGTATGGATGAATTTTGTAGAGGTTCAATGATAAATCCTACTCTAGATTCCAAGGAGACAGAGTTAAAAGATGCAGAAGGAAGCAAAACTGAGTAAAAAAAGTGATACACCAAATGAGTGATGAAATTTTGCCTTGAAAATAAACACAAATCATAGAGATGTAACACCAAAGCATGTACAAATTTATAGAGTATAATGAAAGATCAGAAGACAATGATAAACGCATGAGAGGATTGAAGGATCATTCATAAAACATGCATTACCATTCCCAAGTTTAATACAATTAATTACAATGGCAGAGAGGAAAAAATTGTACCACAATCTCCATGGAAGGTCTGAAACTCCTTGAATTCATGTGCCAAGGGGAAGAGGGGAGTCTGTAAGAACAAAAATGTCCAACCCTTTACAAATGACCCAAAACTAGCTTTTAATGATGAAGCAGAACGAAGGAAAGGCAAAAACGTGAGAAAATTGATTTGAGATCTCCAACCACCAATAATATCCATTAAAACAACAAGGGCACCCTTAAAAATCCATTTTTCAATTCATTTGGCCATGCTAGAGAAGAAACGAGTGCCATACCTCATCAATTTTGGTGGTTGGGGGTTGGCTATGCATTTTTTCCTATGTCAAGGACATTTATTCAATTTTCTCCCACAAATCTCCTCCAAAAATAAAAATTTAATAGTTCATCATGTGGATAATTTCAACAGCTTTCCAATGATGTAAAAAATACAAAAATTTGAGCTCTGGATCAAAAGATATGGCACTCTGAAGATTTAGGGAGAAACATGCGAATTTAGGGCAAAATTAGGGTTCACGGGCCAAAATTTGTATTTTTTCCCTCCTTTTTCAAATTGGGAAAAATTACCAAACCATAATCTCTGTCAGCCTGACCTCCACTGCCACGTGGCACCCTCGTGGTTGATCCGTAGGTTCAAACGATCATTCTACCCCTTTTTTGAAATTGGAAAATTTTCCAAACAATACTTCGCGCCTCTGTAATTCTGAGACACATGGCACCATCTTGTTGCTTGGTGGGGATGCGCTCCACTTTTTACCTTTGTGCCATTAACCACTTTGGAAAAAATTCCAAATTCCTTCCACCACCCCGACCCCCGCCGCTAACAAGACATGTGGAATCTTCTCATTGCTCAGTGGGCCTTCACTTGGATTTTTTCCTTTGATGCACTTTTACCAAACGCCGAAAAACTTGAAGTCCTTCCACCACACCACTCCGACCTGCCACATGTGGCACCATCTCATCTCCTTATAGGATTTCGCGCCAAAATTTTCCCTTTGAGCCCTTTGACCCCAAAAGGTTAAGTGCCAAATTTTTTCCTGCGGGCCCGCCTTGGGAAAATTTCCCCTTTAAACTCTACCCAACCATAACTTGCAAAATACAAGGAGTTAGGAGGACTTATTTACATTTTTGGAAAGGGGAGAAAATTCTCTATCTGTTGAAGCAATACCCAGAATTTTTTAAGTGTCTAAAATGTGTAAAAATTTGATTGAGGCACGTAGAAGGAAAGAATGAATGCAAGTTAGCCAAAATAAGCAGGGGGCTCATTTTGGATAACAATTTTGGTGCAACTTAGAGGGGTCATCTAGCTGTTAGGATGAAATGAACAGCTGCTTGAATCAATCCATTGGGCAATAGAGTCATGAACTTTACTATTTTTTACTCTCAATTCATCAGAAAATATCTAAAATGAAGATTGTGAGAGTAGAACATTACTTTGATCTTGGAACATGGCCTGCAAAAGATGCATCCTTGGGGCAACAAAACTTGTGGTAAAGAATTTAGTTCAATTGTAAATCTAAGCTACAACAAAAAAATGTGCATAAGCACTTAGAGGAAAGAAAGAAAAATCTAAGCTAATATGTACAAGGTAAGAAGTTTCCCTTCTAGTAGTAATGCTTTAGATGGATTCCATTAACTGGAATCTGTAGTTCCTCACCATCCAATGTAGACAATTGAAAGACATTGCTATTTTTGCATTTTGTGACCATGTAGGGGCCACTCCAAATGGCATCAAAATTTTGAATTCCTTCCTGGATTTTGCTCGGTCTGCATCCCATTTCAACACTAAATCTCCAACTTGGAAAGTTCTAGCCTTAGCTTTCTTATCAAAGCTTCTTTTGATTAATGCTTGGTCTTTTTCCATTGTTTGGGTTGCATGCTCTCTAATTTCTTGGATTTCCATCAATTCTACATATCTAACCTCCATGGGCTCATACTCCAACAATTCCAATTGCTTCATGAGTTCCAATGTTGGCAACTCAAGTGACATAGGCAAGATTGCCTCTTTACCATAAACAAGTCTGAATGGAGAGTTACCTATGGATCTCTTGGGAGTTATCCTATCAGCCCATAGAGCTGATTTGAGCTTAGTGTGCCAAGTCCTCTGATTTTCATCAAGATTCCTCTTGATGATCCTTAATAGATTCTTGTTTGTGGACTTAGCTTGGCCATTACCTTGAGGGTAATAATTTGATGAAGTGCTCAAATAGATCCCATTTCTAACATCCCATCTAGTTACCTTTGATCCTATGAATGCCAATGCATTATCTGAGATTATAGTGGTAGGTATACCAAATCTGGTCGATATCCCCTCATAGAAATCTAGAATTCTAGATTCATTTGCCTCTTTGAGTGCCACTGTCTCAGTCCATTTGGTGAAGTAGTCTTGTTGCTTGTTAGAATCCATTTGTGCCCTTGGCTTGAGTTTTGGATTAATGACTCCAATGAATTCCAAACCCCATTGCATGAATGTCTGGTCAAATGAGATTGGGTGCAATGGAAGTGCTGCTAACCTCTCTTCCTTCCTGTGAAGAATGCACAATTCTTGCACCTCTTGATCCATGCATAACAATCACTAAACATATTGGGCCAATAATAACCAGCCTTCATGATCTTGAGAGCTATCACCCTTGGATAAAAATGACCCCCAGCTGATCTACCATGGAACTCTTCTAACATTTTCTCAATCGGATTTGTCCCAATGCACCTTAGTAACACTCCATTGATATCCTTTTTGAACAAGACACCATCAACAAGTGCATATGGAATATCCTGCAATCTGAAGTGTCTTCTCTTGGTTTTTCTCATCTCTGGAGTGCATAGGCCTATTTGCAAGAAGTGCATTATGTCTTGGGTCCAGCCAAGGAGTGAGCATACCACCATTTTCTTCTTGAATATCTCTTTGTTCTTGGCTGTCTTGCAGCACCAAAACAACATTCTTCTCTTTACTTGCCTCAATTGGTTGACTCAAGGCCAATTGTATCACACAATCCCTTTCCTCGATACCAGCTTGGTGACTTTGATCTCAATGTCACACTCCATGACATGAGTAATCCACCTTTCACGTTTTTAATTTAGATCTTTGTTGAGGAGGAACTATTTAACTCCCACATGAGAAACCAACAATTGAACCTTGTTGTTTGAAAATAGATGCTTAAATTTCTTCAAGCTCCTAATCACTGCAAGAAAATGCTTCTCAATGAAAGAATACCTTACTTCATAGTCCTCCAAGATTTGGCTAAAGAAGGTAATTGCCTTACTTAGTGCATTTTCTTCGTTCTGCTGTACTAAAATTGTAGAAATTGTATCATCACCACCAAATGCATAAAGGATGAAGTCTTTGGAGAAATCTTGGGTTAATGAGAGTTGGAGGCCTGTGAGATAGCCTCTTTGATTGCCTCAAAACTTGCCTTACCTTCAGAATCATCTAATTTGAATGCCACACTTTTCTTCAAAATAATAGTTATTGGCTTGACAAGGGCTGCAAAGTTTGGAACAAACCTTCGAACAAAATTGATCCTTCCAAGAAACTTTGAAGAGCCTTCTTATGCCTTGGTAATGAATAGTGATCTTATTTCTTCAACCCTCTCTAGAAAAATTGCTAACCCTTCTTTGGAAACAATATGGCCTAGGAGCTTGCCTTCATGAGCTAGGAAAATGCATTTTTTGGGATTCAAGGATACCCAAAATCTTCTACATCTTTGGAACACTTGTCTCAAATGAAAGAGATGATCTGTTACACTTTTAGAAAATACGAGTAATATCATCTAGGTATATCAGCACTATTTTGTTGATCAATCCCTTGAATGCCATATCCATTTCTCTTTTGAAAGTAGCTCTGGCGTTAGACATCCCAAATGCATTTTTCTATATGCATAGGTTCCCCATTTGGTGGTGAAGGCTAGTTTGAACTGATCATCTTCCTTTACCATGATCTAAATTATACCCTGAATAACCATCTAGCAATGAAAAATTCTCAGAGCTAACAAAAACTTGCAAAATCTACTCCATAAAAGGAAGTGGGTAGTGATCAATTGAGGGATGCTCTGTTCAAATCTCTAAAGTCTACACACAACCTGATTTCTCCACTCTTCTTTCTAACTGGAACCAAGTTTGCAACCCAGCTTGAATTCTTGATGAGGAATATGATACTTGCATCTATTAACTTATTTAATTCCTTCTTCATGAGAGGCTCAACGTGTGGATTGACCGGTATCTGTCTTTGCCTGATGGGCTTAGCACTTGGATCTAGTTCAATTGTGTGTTGAGCTAGCTTGGGATTGAAACCTCTCAAGTATTCATAGCTCCAAGAAAATACATCCGAGAACTCTTGGAAAAGTTGCATGAACTCATACCTTTCTTGTTTGGTTTCCACTTTACCAATTGGAAGTAACTTGCCTTCTCAAAGTTAAAGATGGGAAGCTGAATCCTCTCCCTTGACTTGGATGTTTTCTTTCTCTTTCCTAAACTGATCATTAAGATTAAAAATAGACTCTAAAGTTAGAAGTCCCTTTGGTAGTCTTGTTGGTTCTCAGCTGTACCACTTGATCACCATACTGCTGTTCTAACTTTTCCTGATTTTTGGCTGAGAACTCAGCTTCCTCTTGCAAGAAATTGATGATTTGTTGGTCACTTTCAAACACTTGCCAACTTACATTATTGTCTGGTAAATGATGGCCTCATAATCACATGGATGTTTGGCTGCATTTATATCTCTTTTGATAATTTCCACAACAGACAAAGGTTGCTCGCAACTGCTGCAAGCCTATCAACAACTTGGTTCTCTTTCCTAGGAATGGAGTTGATGTCAAAGCCCTCAAAATCCTTAATGAGGTCCCACACTCTATTCTTATAACTCTTGAGTAGGTCATTCTTGGCAGCAGGTTGTCCTTTAACTTGATTAACAATCAAGTATCACTATCACCAAAGAATTGTAAGTTTTTGATGCCTCTCTTCCTTGACCAATGCAATCTATGTATCAAAGCTTCATATTCAGTAGTGTTGTTAGAAAATGCAAACTGAAACCTAAAAGATGAATAATACTTAATATCCTTGAGGTGAAACAAGCATAGGTCCTCCTCCTGAACCTTGTCTACTTCTTGACCCATCAAAGAACAACTACCATACCTCATTGTCATCTTTATGGTCTGGCTTGGTGAGGCTAGGAAGAGGCTGATTTTCTTCATGCATGTAATAACTTCCTAGTTCAGATTCCTCTATTTCCTTGTAGGGATCAAAAGCATGTACCTTTCTTTCCCATTCATCAAGAGTCAAATTTGGAATGCTTCCAACTTTGGTGTCAGCTTCATGTGTGCTTGGATAATCCTCTTGATCAAATGCTGAATAGTTGGCATTGATTGGGCTTGGAGTATGAGGCTCAATGTGAAAGTTTTCAATAGGTTGCTGGACCTGATTGTGGATTTAGATCCCATACCTTGTCCTAAACAGCATGTGTGACCAATCAATGAGATAGATAGCCTCCAATTCTATCTGTGAAATCCCTTGACAAACATATGGCAAAAAAGTGGTGGTAAGTCTATCACTGACACATCTTACAAAATAGTGACATTGGGGCATGCATGCAAAGTGAGGCTAAAATATTTAATTACCCCAACTATGGGGTTACTATTCATCCCATCTATGTTTCACTACCCCTTTGGATATGACTTCATATTGAAGGCCCAACTGATCAGCTATTTGCTTGGGCATCACAAAACTACTTTCCCTATAGAATCAATCATACAATTATGTACTAGTTTATCCCCAATGATCAATGAAACATAGAATGGAGGGGGCTTCAAAATTTTACCTTGCTATTCCTTCCAAGCTTTCCCTCAGGCTGAGTAGCATTTGTGAGTACCTTATCTTGCATATGAGCTTGCTGATTTGAGGTTGACCAATTCTTCATGGAAGCTTGTAGTAGATCCCTTTGGCCTAGGATGGATAGTGACTCCCACATAGATATGTTCACATTGGTCTTCTTCATTTGTTCAATGATGTTAAATGGGGATGAACCATCTCTTTGCTGCCATTTAGTTTGCACATTCTTTTCTTGTACATGGGCTAGTGACAACTAAGCATTTGAGCTGGTCTAAAAGGTGGCTTGGGCTGTCCTTAATATTTGGAACTACATTTTACTTGCCAACCACCTTGTGGAGTGATGGAAGGTTGTGAATCACTTGGATCTAATGACTTCCCTTCACCAATATTCCTCTTCTTTGACCATGTGTTAGCTGCTACACTCTGAGAAGGTGTTTGATTCATACCACAAAAATCTTCAGCCTGCCAATTCACAAGTGTAGTCTCATTTGGAGTTGTATCTTGTTGAGATGTCCCTTAATTGTTGGTTTGTTTCTTGACTTAGCCTCACTCTCCACACCAGTTGTTGTCACCATCAAAGCTTGGTTCAAAGCACCATTGAAGCACATAGACTGGTTGTGAGGTTCATTGCATGGGAAACACCAATCATACTCTTGAGCTATATTATTTTATCACTGGCACTAAGGCTTTAGAGGTAGATGCAACATTGGGATTATAGGGCTGAAATCAGTCTATTGGACAGGAGGCCTTAGTTGATTTTGATTTACAGTTGGATTAAGGTGGCCTATTAGGCTGAAATGGTTGTCTATTAGGCTGAGTTTGAGGCTATGGTAAGAAGGCCTAAAACTTTGAGCTTGCTGTGTCTTGAGTGTAACCAGTTCTCATTGCCCAAATTTTGTAATTGTTTCATAATTTCTTGAAGCTCATTTGAAGCACTAGAGGATGAAGTAGAAGTTTCATTTGAACTCTAAATTTCTAGGAGTGGGAATAATAGCTAAAGTAGGTGCTTGACTAGTACTTGTGGCTTTCCAACTTTGGATATAAGGGCATATGAAGCCTAGGTGCAAGTTTATCAGCTTGGATCAAACAATTCTCAGCCCTAATGGCGATGCTATAAGCTGTAGGTATAAAACCCTAGTTACACCTCCCATGGATTGGATCAACATAGAAATGTCAGAAGTATTAAAGCCTTAAGAAAGTATATCAGAAAGCACCTTTAGCTGATTGGCCTTACTGCCAATGGGATTCTATCCCAGGTTCTTTGAAATCTGAAATTGAAGTCTATTAGCTACTCATTGGGAGCTAGTTCTTGATAGTTGTCAGTTGCTCCAATAGAGACAAATTATGTCCCCTTTAGCATCTCCAAAATGATTATGGAGAGTTATACATAACTGATTCCAATTTTGGATAGAGCCTTCATCAAGGCTCATTGAACCATTACAAGGCTTTCCCTTTAAATGAAGATGTCAAAAATTTGATAACAATCTACATCTCAACAATCTCATGGATTGCACAAACATTAGCAATGTCCTTGACATGATCAACTAAGATTGGTATGATTTTCTCTAGTAAAGTATGGGATGTTCTTCAATGCTACAATTTGAACTGGGTTTTGTGCATTTAGAGCAAGTGGAATACTGCCAGTCAAGTTGACATAAGGGTTGTGTTGTGCCATTTTGATTGGCCTAAGAACCCTTCGATTGATTGGATGAAAGGTCTACCAGGTGGAGGATTTGATAGATATTCTATTTGGTGGAAATGGAGACCTTTGAAGCCTTCTTCCTCTTTCTCTTCTTCCTAGGGATAACTGAAAGTAGCTAAATAATCCCTGTTCTCTAGCCCTTGACATTGTTTAGATCCTTCTCATGAATCATTCAAACCCTTGGACTATCTGAAACTAGTTGATTCTATCTCTTTGGAGTTGCCAAATGTGCAAATCAAGGCTCTTTTTAAGAAAGAAACTTACAACAAATACACATCAACTTTGTTGTAATAAAGATGAATACCTCTAAGGTCCCACCAAGGCATGCAAAAACTATTAGTGCAAATCCCTACAGCACCCTCTTGATGTGGATCTTCAAGATGGAGGAGTCTTAGATAATGGAGTATCTAGTGTGATTGCTCAACATTGAATCTTTTCTTAAAGGTATGGGACCTTGCAAAAAAAACTGAGAAAAGATCTCCAAATAGAGAAAGCTAGTTCCTTCACCCTATGATCAGGTGTATGCTTGAAATTTTACAGAGGTTTAATGCTGGAATCCTAATCAAGGATTCCAAGGAGACAGAGATGTTGGATGAGAAAATTTGTTCAGGTGGTGATAAAACTTGTGGATATATTGCCAATGACTTTGGGAATCTAGGTCCCTCTACTTAACCAAAAGTGCAACTATCGTATAATGCATGTGAGATCAAAAGATGTGGATTTCACATGGTGGATCTTTCGACCGGGGATCCAACAGGGGCACTCCACTATCACCCTGTAGTTCAAAGCTAGCAATCTCTTGCTAGGGAATTCTTATAGTCTGTAGAGTGGGAAAGGGAGTGAGAAAAGCCTGGTAGGAGAACTAATGTTGTAGGTAGAAAATCATATTCCTACACACACACTAGTTAAAACTTTCATCACATGCATTTATCAGGAAGAAACAACTCTGCGAATAACGGGAACAACAAGACCAAATAGAACTTCACCAATCACAAAGTATCAAGAAACCCCTTAGTCAAAGAAAGCTAGAAACTCCTTCTTGCACTTATTGAAGCTCAAATCAAAGTTGTACATAATGTGGGAATGGAAGAAATTTGAGAGGGGAAGAAAGTAGAAGAAAATGGCTATCTCCTTTGCTTTCTCTCAAGGTGCAATGCACTCTTGAGTCTACAAGATCAATTGCCAACCCTTTGAAATGGGAATGGCTTTACAATTTATATAATAGACTATGACTCTTCATCTTCCTCATGACCTTTCAAATACCTTAATATGGCTTAAGATTGTTCATAATCCACTTCAAATATTTAAGTCCCTTTTATAATAGAAAGGTGAATTAATTTACATTATGTTTCTAAAGTCACTTTAGTCATATTAAAAGTGCAAACCCCAACGTGAAATTAGAATATTGGAAAGTGAAAGAAAGTTGGGGGGAAGAGGAGAGAGAAAGAGAGGGAGAAGAAGAAGAGGAGATGTCGTTCCTGATAAAAGTCTGTTGATCCTCGTTGATGGAAAGCTCCAAATGCAGTGAAACTTTGAATCTTGAGAACTCCTTGCATACTGTGAAACTCCTCCAAATTATCTCACGAACACTCACTATACTCTTGAATGAACTAAGGTGGATCTTGAATTCCCTGTGAAAAATGACTAGGATGTTACAATCAGTACAATGATGTCCCCCTGAATGATTATCCTTGTACATCCCATTGTGCCAAAACTTCTCTTTGAGTGTAACTTACTATTTTAGTAAGTTTGAAAAAAGCAACTCTCTCAATCCTTTACATGAGTCTTGTGACCTTGATTCCCTTTTGATGAAGACTTGCATTCCTAGCAACTCCTTTGGATCGAATTAGAACTATTTTTAGTAGAAAGTGCTTGAGGACACACTTACAGATTTTTAGTAAGTGCCAAAATATGTCTATTCTGAAGTGGATTCTCAGCTGTAGTGCACCTCCAATGTCTTCACTCTTCTTCGATAGGTTCTTCACATTGATGAATTTCCCAAAATAGCAGTCTCCTATGTAGTAGACCTCCTATTTTTAGAAAGTTTTCCTCTGGGAGTTGGATTGACGTGGAAAAAGTTTTTAGAGATGGGTTTTTTACCAAATATCATCCCTCTTAAATTTTGGGCCGTCTGCTTAATAATCCAAAGATTTTAAAGTTTTAATTTTTCAAACTTAGCAGTGCTTCTGGAAACAATCAACCATTAATGGACCTCAAAATTGCAGATTTTGATTTTTCTCCCTATGTTACTCATTTGTGAATAAAATTGTATTTTTGCAGGTGTCGATGGCACACTTACTATTTTTAGTAAGTGCCAAAAATTTCCATTCCGATGCTTCACATGTGATCGTACTTCAATCCGGCAACTAGTTTGATGGGAAACCCCACTTCTTTCTTCGTTGAGCCGAAAAGGAGATTTCTTCATTGTGGATACTTATGTCACACATGGGGGGACCATTTGAAGGTGTCTTTCTTGATGGCCTTGGATAGAGGAATGAGCAGAAAAATATATTTTGTTGTTTCATGCATCTAAAAAATTTGGGATATTTCTTCAATCTTCTTTTTATGGCTATAGAGATTTTCACTATTTTCTTCTTCTTGTTCTTCATGCTTCTCCTTCTCGTGTTCGATGAGGATTCCTTCTGAGACCTGGCAAATTAAATGTGGGGAATGTGTTTCAGTTCTTGGGTTGAGCAGGTCTGAGCATTTGCAATGGCAGTAGTGATGGAAGAATATTGCAGAGGAAGTATGGAGGAATTACGTGCACATATAACTGTTAGAAGTTAGAAGCATTGAAAAAGTGGCACTTGGAAAAATTTCAAAAAGATATGCATCAGGTAGGGCTTGGGCACATTTTTCCATGCTTGATGTCCCTGGACCTCAGGGAAGTGATGGACATAAATTTCCATGGTGAGCAAGATGGATGACACGTGGCACTAGATCCAATGATAGGGAAATGAAGGAGGAAAAAGATGATTTAAAGCACTGGGTGCTGGAAAGAAGGTCACATGGGTGTCCAAATGACTCCCTATGGGGGTTGGGTACATTTTTCAAGGTTTTATGTCCCCTACCTTAGGTGCATAAGGGACATCAAATTCCATGGTGGTCAAGAGCATGACATGTGTGCCTCGATCCGACGACAGGGAATGGATGCTCCAAATAATGCACCTGGGGGCTGAACTGCTATCACGTGGGTGTCCAAATGACTCCCCATAGGGGATTGGTGCATTTTTAAGGTATTATGTCCCCCACCTCAGGTGTATAAGGGACATCAGTTTCCATGGTGGTCCTGGAGCTGACACGTGGTGCCTGATCCAACGGCAGGGGATGAATGCTCCAAGAATGCACCTAGGGGCTAAACTGCCAAGTCTGAAGGTCATATGAGGGGCCCAGAGATCACATGAGGGCTGGCTGCATTTTCCAAGGGCTGATGTACCTGACCTTAGGGACATCAGGGGACATGAAATCCCGCCAGGCTCCTGGTGCTAACACGTGTCCTCTCGAAAAAATGACTAAGTCTTGAACTGCCTTTGAGAGGGTAACTTAGAATGAAGATAACTTGAGCTCCCTGGATGGAATTTATTGGTGAAATTTTATATGATCCTGACTGGAAATGGAAATTTGAATCCAATTATGGGGGTTTAATGTATTTATTCGACCACATGATCCCTAAAAAATCGGATTTTTGATCTAGTGCTCCACTTGTGCCTGAGAAAAACTTCCTGTCAATCATATGCGTCAAGGTGTTATGAAAAATATTATTTCACCATCATGTAGGTCTTGGAATATTCTTTCTGCAAATGTTTTTTTTTACTTCTAACTCCATCTGGAGCTCTCAAAATCTTCTTCTGAAGCCCAACTGTTGTTTTAGGCCTGTAAACTCCCTAGGCTTATGAACCCTATTTTTTATTCTGACTGCTCCAAGTCTTGCAAAACTTCCCTAAGACCTTCCAAAATAATTTCCATGATGTTCCAAGGTATTTCATTCACCTCCATGTTTATTTTTCTCTTCTGTTCCACTCCTAGGGGGTTGAATCCAGTCCTGGGAAGGCCAGCGATAGCCCTTCCCAATACTGCCAGA
The DNA here is from genome assembly GCA_019776745.2 of Taxus chinensis. Lineage (NCBI taxonomy): Eukaryota > Viridiplantae > Streptophyta > Pinopsida > Cupressales > Taxaceae > Taxus > Taxus chinensis. The sequence goes on from CM034150.1 coordinate 163,447,901, forward strand.
AGATAGCATCTTTTTAGAACTCCCTAAAATCACCTAGGTGGAATGAGTGCACTTTACTAAATCACCTAGGGGAAAAAATTGACATCAAATAGGGGGTGATCAGACTAATGGATTTGACTTGGGGTGCCTAGGAATGAAAAATTTTCCATAGGGGTATAGTTGTCATGCTTGGAAACTTTCAATTTCCCTGTTGCACATTTTCATGACAACAACTGGCTCTAGCTTGGGGACATGACATGGACTGAGCATAGTGAAGACATGACATGGGAATCCAGAATCTCAATTTTAGACCATATAGTTCGTTGACCAGTGCCTTATCCATTGGGCCCTGTAGAGTCATGTACAACTTCTAGAAAGGAAGATTAGAAGGAAACACACACACACAAAATGAAGGAAAGGAAACACACGACACACAACAGGAAGGGAAACACATGCAACAAAAAGGGAAACAAACCTATCAATCACCTATGGTACAAGGCAGGGGACAACCCACTTTCACTGAAGTACTTTTCATTTCTCAAAAGTTACCCCTAAAGAGGCAACACCAAATGATGATGTTCTACGAAGCCGTTGACGGGTTCCAGAAAGTAGCCTCCTTTCCTTAATTGTTTATGGAAGCCAGGTGCTTCCATGATTATCCTTTTACTTTGTAGGAGTGAGTCCATGTGAGCTTCTTGATGCTCTGGTCCTTACTTGGAAATTCCACTACCTTCGTGTTCTTTGAAGTCGGTCTCATAGTGCCAATTGCCTTCCATGTTTATCCATATAGCTGATTTTCCATTGAGGATCTCATCGCTGCCCCAGGGCTGATTTTTGTTCAAAATACTTGAACATTCTTGATTCTTTTCTTTCCCAGGCCTATGCTCATTGACATCTTCTCCATGAGAAACATTTGATTCTGTCCCTTTCCTTCACTCAACTGCGAGGTGCTTAAGTACTGACATGGAAAGACTGGATGCGGCCTCATATTTGTCTTGTATGTCCATGGCACAAGTGAAGAATCAGCTCGAGATCTTCTGAAATCTACTACTCACGAATGCTTGCACAGAGTAATGCTTCAATTCTAGTCCCTCTGTGTACACCTTTGAAGAATATTGAATCTGTGAACTCAAAGAAACTATGTGGAGGGATGCCTCATCATCTCGAGAATCAAAGTCACTCTGAATGATCCTTCATCAAGGTGCTTCAAAAGATCTTGAAACTCCTTCTTAAATTTCTTCATCATGAGTCTTCATCTTCAATGAAAATAAAATATCTCTATTTCATTATTTCATCCATCAATCATTAGCTCAAGAGCAGCATCATATCGATTCATCTTTGCTTATCTCAATGTGGCCAACCTTCGCACTAGTTAAGGCTTCTAAACCAGCTTCACACTTGTCTTGGATCAAATTTGTGGTTTGTATCAGGAGCTCGAGACTGAGCTCAAGATCTTAATAGTTTCTTCTGCAGCTGTCAAGCATTTCCTGTTGTATAGACATTTCTTTCAAAACTTTCACAGGCTCATCACAAGTTGATCTTTTTCTCTCCATAGATGGCTTGATTGAGATCATCCTCATCCCCAAATGGGAACGAGAATAATTCCTCATCTTGTAAAATCATATAAACTGATTTTTCTTCTTTAAAATCATCAAGAACCATCTCCTCTTCCTCGTGGTATACATCATTTGGTGATTTGGACAATGTCCTCTTGTAACTTGAATCTCATCAATTCTTCTTCAAAATCCAAATCTCTTTGAGAAGGCATGTCTAGGCCTATCAAGATGGGGATATCCTCTTCTTCCTCAGTTTCCAAAAAGTGATTCATCTACCTGTTACCTTGATACAAGATGTTAGCTTCTGGGATTCCATAATTTCATACTGTGAACCTCATCTTCTTCTCGGGAAATAATTTCTCCATGTCTCCCTTCACTGGTATGGTTGAAAAAGACCAATTCATTTGAATTTTCCCTCCTCAAATCTCGGTAGAAATTTCTACTCAGTAACATTCACGAATGAGTCTGGGACATCTACTACCAAAATCATCACTGAAACTTTCTTGTCTGTGAAATTTGGCGAGAGCCACTTGTGCATCTTTAACCTTCCCTACAAGTGAGACATTTCTTCATTCCAAAGATGCTAACAAGAGCACACATGGGGGGAGTCATTGTAAGGTGTAAGATTCTTGATGGCCTTCAATGGCATCACGAGGAATGAGTAGCACCATAATATATCTATGTAATGTATTCAGTGCATATGTCTCCAACAAGAAGGGAGATGTAGACAGGTTCAAATTTATTAGTCATTGATGCACTCAGAGAAAGCATGTTCTGTGAGGGAGGTGTTTCTCCAGTTTGGTAGCATGCCTTTAGGAACTCTGTGCTTCATCCTTCTGTGTTTGACTGAGGATTCCTGATATATCTGATGAACCTACACGAATCGCTGTGGGGAATTTGTCTACAAGTATCTTGGTTTTGGTAATCTACACTCTGAGCATTTGTTTGCATATTCTATGGATTCAATGGGAGAATGATGTGCAGAGGAAGTATGGAGGAATGAAGTGACTACTTTTGGATATAGGACATGTTTGGAAGCAAGAGTAGATTTTTGGGCAATGGAGGGTATTTTGAAAGTGTACACTTGGAGCTGATTTAAATTTCATGATTAGATATGAGACAGGTCAGAAGAATTACTTGGGATTATGAGATTTTTCCATGAATTTAATGTCCCTGACCTTATGGACATGAGGGACATCAATTTACATAATGAGCAAGACGGCGGCACGGGGCACTAGATGCAACGACAGGGAATGAAGGAGGAAATAGATGATTTAAAGCACTGGGATCTGAAAAGAGGTCACATGGGTGTCCAAATTACTCCCTATGGGGGCTAGGAAAATTTTTCAAGGTCTGATGTTCCCTAGCTTAGGTGCATAAGGGACATCATATTCCACGGTGATAAAGAGCATGACACGTGGTGCCCGATCTGACGGCAAGGAATGCACGCTCCAAATAAGCACCTGGGGGCTGGATTGCAGTCATGTGAGTGTCCAAAAGACTCCTTATGGGGGCTGGGTGAAATTATCAAGGTATGATGTCCCCCACATTAGGTTCATAAGGGACATAAATTTCCATGGTGGTCCTGGAGCTGACACATGGTGCCCGATCCAATGGCAGGGGATGAATTCTCCAAGAATGCACTTAGGAGCTGAACTGTCAAGTCTGAAGGTCATATGAGGGCCCCAGAGGTCACATGGGTGCTGGGCGCATTTTACAAGGGCTGATGTACTTAAACTCAGGGATGTCAGGGACATGAAATCCCTTCAGGCTCCTGGTACTGACATGTGTCCTCTAAAAAAAAAGACTAAGTCTTGAACTGTGTTTGAGAGGGTAACTTAGAATGAAGATAACTTGAGCTCCTGGTGGAATTTATTGGTGAAATTTTATATGATCCTGACTGGAAATGGAATTTTGAATCCAATTTTTTTTTCATGTCTTGATTCAGCCATATGATCCCTGAAAAATCATGGATTTTTGATATAGTACTCCACTTGTGCCTCAGAAAAACTACCTATCAAACATATGCGCAAAGGTGTTGTGAAAAATATTATTTTACCATCATGTAGGTATTATAATCCTATATCCGATGATGTTTTTTTTTACTTCTAAATCCATCTGGAGCTCCTGAAATCTTCTTCTAAATCTCATCAGTTGTTTTAGGTCTATGTACCGCCTAGGCTTGTGAGCCTTGTTTTTTACTCAGACTACTTCAAGTCTTGCAGAACTTCCCTAGACCTTCCAAAATCATTTTCATGATTTTCCAAGGTATTTTATTCACCTCCATATTGATTTTTATCTTCCTTTTTCTACTCCAGGGGGTTGAATCCAGATCCTGGGAAGGCCAGCGATAGCCCTTCCCATATACTGCCATGAAGACAACATCTTTTTAGAACTCCCTAAAATCACCTAGATGGAATGAGTGAACTTTACTAAATCACCTAGGGGAAAAATTTGAAATCAAATAAAGGGTGATCAGACTGATGGATTTGACTTGGGGTGCCTAGGAATGAAAAATTTGCCATAGGGGTATAGTTTTCGTGCTTGGAAACTTCCAATTTCCCTGTTGCACATTTTCATGACAACACAAAGTTAAAAGATGCAAAAGGAAGAAAAACTAAGTAAAAATGGTGATAAATCAAAGGAGTGATGAAAATTTTCCTTGAAAATAAACATAGATCATAGAGATGTAACACCAAAGCATGCACAAATTTCTAGAATATATTGAAATATCAGAAGACAATGATAAACACATGAGAGGATTGGAGGATCATTCACAAAACACACATTACAATGGCAGAGAGGAAAAAAAACGTGCCAAAATCTCCATGGAAGGTCTTAAACTCATCAACTTCATGTGCCAAGGGGAATAAGGGAGTCTGCAATAACAAAAACATCCAACCCTTTACAAATGAGCCAAAACTTGCTTTTAATGATGAAGCAGAACAAAGGAAAGGAAAAAACATGGGAAAATTGATTTGAGATCTCAAACCACTGAAAATATCCATTAAAAGAGTAATGAAACCCTTACAAATCCATTTTTTGATGCATTTTTCCATATTGGAGAAGAAACGAGCGCCATACCTCATTAATTTCGGTGGTTGGGGGTCGGTGCTACATTTTTTCCCGTTGTAGGGAAATTTATTCAATTTTGTCCCAAAAATCTTCACCAAAAATAAAAATTTAATATTCCATCATGTGGATAATTTCAACAAATTTCCAATTATATAGAAAACACAAAAATCTGAGCTCTGGATCAAAAGATATGGCACTCTGAAGATTTAGGGCAAAACAAGCAAATTTAGGACAAAATTAGGGTTTGCGGGCCAAAACTTGAAAATTTTCCCTCCTTTTTCAAATTAGGAAAAATTCCCAAAAATTCTCCACTAGCTTGACTTCTGCTGCCATGTGGCGCCCTCTGGTTGATCCACAGGTTCAAACGACCATTCTGCCCCTTTTGTGAAATTGGAAAATTTTCCTAAAATACTCTGCGCCTCCGCCACTCTGGGACACATGGCATCATCTGGTTGCTTGGCCGGGATGTGTTCCATCTTTTACCTTTGCACCATCAACCACTTTAGAGAAAATTCCAAATTCCTTTCACTACCCCGACTTTCGTTGCCGACAGGACACGTGGCACCATCTCATTGCTCAGCGGGCTTGCGCTTGGATTTTTCCCTTGGATGCACTTTCACCAAACGCCAAAAAACTTGAAGTCCTTCTGCCACCATGACTTTTACCTGACACATGGCTCTGTCTCATTTCCTTGTGGGCTTTTAGGACAAATTTTTCCCTTTACCCCTTTGACTCCAAAAGACTAAGTGCTAAATTTTTTCCCGTGGGCCTGCCTTGGGAAAATTTCCCCTCCAAACTCCACTGAGCCATAACTTGCAAAATACAAGGAGTTAGGAGGACTTCTTTACCTTTATGGAAAAGGGAGAAAATTCTCCATCTGATGAAGTAATACCCATAAAATTTTGAGTGCCTAAAATGTGTAAAAATGTGACTAAGGCAAAAAGAAGGAAAGAATGAATGCAAGTTAGCCAAAATAAGCAGGGGGGCTCATTTTGGATAGCAATACCCCAAGAGAGAGTAATACATCAATTTGTTATTTGATTTTCACTTTTAGCTTTTGATTTTTGATTGATTTTGATTCTTTTTCTTTCTAAAAATTTATTTTAGCTCTCTTGTTCGATAAGGGGTTAAGAACCATTGATGGCTTAATGAAAGGAGGTGGAAGTGATTATGATGATGACATTGGCTAGTGTCAACAAATATGTCCAAAAGTTCTTCGCAACAAGTTTATTAGATGTTGAATGTGATAGGATCTCTAAGAGATCATTCGTTTTTTAATTTACCAAGGTGATAAAATACCAGGGTCAAATGGATATCATAGAGATAAATGCCACAAAATGCGTGTGAATAAGCTAATAAAATATCACCGAAGGGATGAAAATGGTAGGAAGACTTTTAAAATAACAAGAAGGGAAGAAATAAACATCCATGTGTACACAATACCTGATTGCAATGTTTGAGAAAATGTACCTGTGATTTTTGTTGTATTTTCCCATGTTTTTTTGTATTTTTGCATTGTTTTTTATTTTATTTTTTATTTTTGATATTTTTAGGAGGTTTGGGACTAAAAAAGTCTCTCCATGTGGTAAGATCCAACAACGATGTCTGTGACTTCCTTGATAAGGGAGACTAGGCGTGTTTGCTTATCAAGAGTCATGTTATCCTCGATCTTAATGATCATGGTGAGCTCGTACTCAAAAAATGACTACAATTCATCTTGAAATGAGGATTTCTTATGCAGGAGCTTGAGTTCCTAATTCATAGGTTTATGTAGTTTGCACCATACTTGATGGGTACGTTGATGTGCATTCTTGAATCTTACTTGATTTTTAACCCTAAGATCATGTGAGTTGCTAGGAGATTTAGAGCTCTTAGGAGTTTTTACCTGAGCTTGATTAAGAAATTATTTGGGTTTCTTATAAGCAAATGTGTGACTTTTCTAATCTCAAGAAGGAGAAGAAAGTGAACGTGGACATTTAGAATTGATGTAAGAAATGACCATGGAATTGCTAAAACCATTGATAGAAGAAATATGTGATGAATGAAAGGGATATGGTCAAAGAATTGAAGAGTATGGGCTACCAGGAGGTGATCCACTAATAGAAGATGATGAAGGGCTTCCAGGATATGGCCCTAAGATGGAAGATATTAGGCTACTTTGGAGGTGAGCCATGGCTAGAAGATGAGGAAAGGGCTACTAGGATGTGGGCCCTAAGAGGGAAGAAAATTGGGCTATGAGGATATGACCCAAGAATAGAAGATGATATCAAGGGAATACTAGGGGGTGACCCAAGTATAGATGAGGAGGGACTACTTGGAGGTTTCCCATAGATAGAAGAGGATGAAGGGATACTAAGACGTGGCCCAAGAATAGAAGTTAATAGGCTACAAAGAGGTGATTTGCTAGTAGAAAATGGAGGACTACCCGGGGGTGGCTCTAGGATAGAAGAAGACAATGGGCTACTCAACGGTGACCCAAGGTGATATTTTTATTGAGGAATGATGATAGATAATGAATTATTTGGTAATGAGAAGATATGCCATGGATAAAATGCTAGACTCTGACATCTCATCATGCTTAGAAGAAGGTGAAGATGGAATGCCATAAGAAGAATCAAGTTTCATGACTTTAGGATCTTCCCCTATGTTATGATAAAAGGAATCTACTTATTTTCCCCAATATGTGAGCGTATTGAGTTCTAGAAAGAATCCTTGTTTGAAATCCTCTAGAGGGATATTTTCATGTACTCTGATTGTTTCTTCATTCTAAGAGAAAATCAATCAATAGAGGTTGTTTCGCTTTGGTCATAGAAGCTTGAATAGAAGAAAACAAGTCTGATAAATGGGGAATATTGATTGACATAAGAAGATGACTCAAGAGAGGAAGTAGGATTGGAGGCAAGCATCTCCTGAATGGATGATTTAGATCTGGACCTAGATTGGTTTTCTAGAAGATGATGTAATGTAGGTTGGAAAGTAGGATTATCTATCCATCCATTAAGTTACGACGTATGATTCAAATTAGATGATTGAATAGAGGTAACCCATGTCATGGAAATATTTGATGGAAGAAGAGGTTGTCGAGATGACTGATGAAGGAGGTCCTGTGAAGAAAGGGAGGACCGTGACTCAAGAACTGAATTAGATCTTCGATCACTAGAACATGGAGTCACATGAGTCTTCAGAGGAGGAAGATGTTGTTGAGGTGATTTGGAATAAAGGTCCTACAAAGGAAGGAAGGACTGTGATTCAAGATTTGATCTAGGGGGTATCTGAACAATAGTTGGGATCCGAGTCTTCAAAAGAAGAGTGGGAGTCTAAATGGTAGTTTGGATCTGAATTAGAAGAAGAAGAGTGGGGGGAACCTGAATAATAATTTGGATCAGAAGCATCCAAACCATTCCATCGAATATGAGATGAAGGTGGGGAATAGGGTTCCCGATTGGACTCTCTAATAAGAAGAATCAAACGAGTCTTATTCATAATGGGTATCTTGTGATTTGAATTCCTAAATCTAGGTTTTGTATTTTTGTAAGTGTGAGAAACCGTGTGAAACTTAGTCATTGTTAGCATCATTTTAAGCACAAATGTCTAGATCTAGATAGTGTGATGGAAATCCTTCAAAGGGAAGTGACATGTCATTTCAAGTAGCATAACAAAAATCAACTAGACATTTCATAAGTATGGAGATGCATGTGTGATTTTCTGAAGAGGGTCTAAGGAAAAATAGACATCATGATGACACAATACCGATGATATCAAAAGGATTTTCCTAGAAAAAAATATTTCTAGGTGAATGATCATAAGGAACAATCATGCCATTGTGAAACACAAAGCCAATCAATAAGGAAATACTCCCAATGTAAAATGTGTGTGCAAAAATTATTTCGATGCAAAGATGATAAAAAAAATGTCAATACTTACGTCAAGATCAAAATTAACAAGGCGTAAATATTAAAAAAGGGTAGATGCAACTCCCAATCAAAGGATATAACAACGCGTTCAACAACCAACAAGGCCAAAATTTTAAATGGTGAGGTTTACAAATGTAAGACACGTAACCAAACCAATTCGACACGTCTATCAAGATTCATGGAGAAGAAAGATATTAGTGCCAAAGTGGTACTGAAACAACGTAAAAAAAGTAAGTGACACCTTTTAAGATTTGGGAAAATGTTTGAATTCAAACTAAGTCAAAGTATACTAAGGATGTGCTAAAATGTGGGCAGCATAATGACATAATGAAGACACTTAGATCATGTTTACGAGAAACATGACATAAGTATTTTAATTGTGTCTAGACAATACAAACAAGGTAACACATCAAACTGAGATCAACTGATGAATCAATATTAACTATGATGATGACCTTGAAATCAAGATCAAGTGGCCATCAAAGATATGAGGATGTATCCATGCACTTTAGACGTTTAACAACTCAGCCGCAAACATGGATGAGTTGTAAATGCACAAAAAAATTGGTTGAGAAGTATTTATGACAACACTCTCGAAATATGCCCTCTCTTGTCCCAAATGGGAAACAAGAATGCAAAGGGTGTAGATCAAAAAGATGGAAATAAACTAAGTGTTACGTGGGTAGAGTTTCACCTCGTCTGAAGGTGAGAAATAAACCAAGGTAAGTAACACATTGTAAACTTCATGATGAGATACACTTAGATATAACTTAAATGGATTTGTTACCGTGTTTGAGAAAAAATGATTTGAATCCAGATAAGTTATCTCTTTGTGATGGACAAGACACGATAATGGACTATTAAAGTGGGCTCCTTGATGAAATGACTTCCTTAATAAGATCTCTCAACTAGGTGTAACAAATTTGTTTTAAGCGAGCTCAATTTACCCAAAAAGTCACAATGAAATAATTTAGGGAGTATCTCACCTTTACTTTACCCCCTTCAAGCATAGTGGGAAATAAATGTGTCCATGTGTACTCTCAGTGGGCTCGCCATATAAACAACCAGTAACACTAACTCATAAGGAAAAACTATTTAAGTGGTTAAGTGAAGCACTTCCTATTTCATCCACGAGGTTACTCAGCAGTGGATTACTTTAGGGTTCCTGGAACCATCCCCCATTGTTGTAGCTTAAGGCGTTATGCCAAAGGGGTTATGTTTTAGTTAAGTGGATATGGACATACCCTTTTCTAAAACCTGCAATATAATGTGATGAAAGTGGTGTGTTTTTTTATCTTTTTTATCTTAAATGTGGTCCTAAGTAGCACACCTTTTGGAAACCTATATGAAAACACATGTATTAGAGGGTTTGTATTATTTCACTTTAACACCTTTCTTTGACAAGTGATTTTGGTCCTACATACCAAGGTTAGTCATTTTCCAAAATTTCATACAAAGGAGATAAGATGTTGTTTTTTGATTTCCCGGATCATTCCTAAGACGCAAGGAAAGAGAATACGCAACAAGGTATCTCACTCAAATTTGTAATAAATGGAAAATTCCTAAGTACAATGAGAAAAGGAGTTCCTTTTAACTAACTTTGAAAGCTAATTAAACCATTTTTCAAGTATGAAGAAAGTGGTGAAACATTTCTGATTCCCAAGATCACCTAGAAAGGCACGAGAGAAGAGCATACGTGTTTCAAAATTTCACAAATGAAGATGCAAAAATTTGTAAACAAGTTAGTACAAAATAGCTTAATGAAGAGTAAACCTATAAACCATTGTTAGAACCCTGCAAAAGTTAGGAAACCAAGAAAATTGTAAAATTCTAGAAATCTATTTTTAGTAGTTTTTTTTATAGTTTTAGTATTTTGCATTTTTTGGAGGTCTCCGGGGCACTTTTGAGAGTTCTGTGATAGAATTATTTTATGCCAAAATGTATATTAATTTTGAGAAATTCCCTCACAAACTATGCTTTGTTATCTTTCCGACACCTATTCAAACTGTAAAAAACAGTGTCAACGAGTCAAAAGATATGATCAAAACAAGGAGAGCACTAAAACATTGTAACCAAAAACCAGATTAAATAGAATATACCTGTGCCCCCTCAGGGCATGTTGTACGCCCTTTTTATGCTTATGCACGCCTATGAGAAAAATGACAGTCGGTTAAGTCAAGTGCATGTGCTACCTGAGAGATGCATGTGTTATAGTTTGGGGTGTTGTGCGCCAAGGTTTTGCGCTATGTGGCACCACGGTTTGGGCGTGTGCACCATGGTTTTGGGCTTGTACACTAGCTTTAGGGTACCTACGTGTAGTTTTAGATGCCTACGCACCTTTGTAAAAAACTAATAGTCAAAAATCACCTGCGCTAGCAGAAAGGTGTATGCGCTCCCTTCCCTGTAGGTGACTAAAAAACATGGGATTTTTCAAAAAACATCTCCAAAAATGTCAAAATTTCATCAATTTCGGTACTACTTTACCTCCTTCGATCCTGCAAAGAGCACAAAGGAAAGATAATCCTAGATTAACTAGTTCGGAAACTAGATTTTAACGATTAATACTAAAATATTAGTGAAACCAGAAACTTGAACTAATCTAAAAAAAACTTTGAAAAACTAATCTAAAAAGCTTGAAACTAAGAAACAATTAGAAACTAAAATGAAAAGCTTCAAAGTGACTCCATTAATGGAGGATGGACAAAAGGTGTCCCACTGAGCGTGCCAAATGTATGCATTAGAAGTTTAGTAATGTTAATAAACAAGAAACTAGCTAAGTAGTTTCATGATCTAACTAAACCTGTCATAAACATCAAGATGAGTGCTAAACAAGATAACTTCTACAATAATGAATTAAAATAAAACACTATCATTTTATCTCTAACTATTCTATGATTATTTAAAACACAAATTGAACCTAGTTAAACCTATGAGAAATCAAATTAGATTTGGTGTTTTCTTTAATTGAGGTGAATAGGTCCCTCTAAAATGGCTACAAGGCCAAGTTAGTTACCCTTCTACTAACCTACTATGAAGTTATGGATGCAAGATGGAGGAGCTTCAACAATGGAAGATAGCCAAGATCAAATTCCTATTAGCTTGGCTAATGCAAATGAGGTATAATGCCAATATCTCGAAATGTGAGAGAGAAGGAATGGTGAGTAAAGTTGTAAGTTTGAAAGGGAGGGGTGACCCTTCTATTTATAAATTTCCAAATGAGAGGATGTTGAACTTTCGGTGCATGTGGGACTAAAGCTCAAAAATAAATTTTAGATTAGATTAGGATAAACATGCTTTAGGCTTAGTTAAGCTTGGTTTAGGCTAGTTAAACTTGATTAGCAAGTGATTAGAGACTCATTGAGAGTTGGGAGCAGTTTGGATAATCAATTGTGATTGATAGATAGCCTACGAAGCCAATAGAAGTGGTCTAGAGAGAACGAGGGAGGTTCTGAATGGTTGAAAGGAGGAATTTTTAGCTAATAAGAGAGATATTAGCCAAATAAGTTGATTATAGGAGGAATACTACTGAGAAGGTGTTGTGAATGGGAATCCAAGAATGGAGAAAAGAAGGGTTGATTAACAAAGTGTCGTCAATTGAATGGATTGGAGGAAATGCTAAGTGTAAGGATATTTTAGGTGTTTACACATGAAAGAAAATGGATCAATCAGAAAGAACTTGCAAACTAGATCTTTGTAAGATGAGCTATGAAATGTTAAAAAAGGTTCCAACGTTTCAGATGAGAATCCTATTAGATGCATACATGTTTTTTGCTATGGATTACACATGCTAAACTCACAATTTAATTTCCATTCTTGGCTCCTAAAGAATTGTCTTCTCTGATACCACTGATAAAAACTACATTGATAAGAAATAGACACCAAATATAATAATATGAAAATTGAATTCATCTGGGATGTATTTACATAGATGGATTTTACATTATATAAGAGGATGTTATCCTTAATACAATGAGTTAGCATCAATCCTCAATAACCCACATATCTCTTTCCAATACCTACAATCTCTCATACTAAAATAGTTACATGAGTTGTTCTCATAACTCACCAATAATAAAACTATTACAACTATATTATTAATATGAGTTCTATAAACTCATTATTAATAATATTAAATTTTATTTAATAATGTTAAACAATATTTTGGTAACACAACACCCATTCTTTTCTAAGTAATACACCATCTGGATACTGCATTTCAGCGTACCATTCTTCATTGAAACTAGTAGAGACGGTTGGTTTACCCTTTCCCTTTCCCTTCTTAGGTGAAATGGTTGATACTTTCTTTGGTGTCATTTCTCTACCAGGTCACTAAAATTTATTCCTTTTTCTCTATCTTGGCTCTTCTCAATTCTGTGGCTCTACCCTTTTGTGAAAAATCCCTTAAATCTTGTGCCTTAACTACGGAACCCTAACCTAGAAAACCCTTCCTTCCATAAGATGACGTATTTACTTGCGAGATTCGAAACCTTCTCCCTCACACCCTTGTACTCATTTTACACTCAGGTTCACTGATCAAACTAGCTATGCACGTAAATCTTCACAACTTCTCTTTCGTAAAACTCTTATTTTCAGTGATGCCCTAGTTCAAGAGAGCTCTTTGATATTGTAAAATTCAAGGTAATAATAAAACACCATGACATTCTATTTATGGTTCTTGTTTATCTCTGTGATAAATGGCATGCCACCTACCACCATAATTTTGCATTAAAGGCATATTTTTTTAATGATGGCCTCTAGTGCTTTCCCCTTCCATGTGCCCAATTCTACGCAAAAACTTTGACAACCTTATGGTGCAAAAAAACCATTATTAATCAAAGATCCTTAACCATGCACTTGTAGGGATGAAGGAATATCTTATGTTCTTGATTTTTTACATCACCTACCTCATGTTGTTCATGTTCTTCTCACCCTTGTACGTGGTTTTTGTAAAGCCTTCCTGACACAAAACTCCTTATGTTCACCTTTTCTATGTGTGCTCTTCTAAACTATGTGATTTTTATCCTTCAACTCGGGCCATCGAAACATAACTTCCAATGTATGTCGCATCACTCTACCCCACACAAAAAATGATGCATGGTCCTCTGCACATACAAAACATTCTGAGCATAATAAGTGACTACTGGCACACAATGCACACACAACAACAAAAAAAGAAAGGGAACAAGCAACTAGAAAGGGAAATACAAAGAAAATAAAATCATTTACGGAAATCCTAGGATAAATGGAAATAATTCCTTATTTACAAACCCAAGGAAAACTTATTTATAGTAGGGATTCAGTCTACTCCCATTGAAATTGCCTAGTAACCGCATTCCATCTAGCGCTTGTCATTGGAAAGTTCCTGAATAAAGTATATAGGATACAATATATGGGCCCATCCAATGAAATTTGAATTTCCCAGGATGGCGTAGAAACTTGGAGTCATACAACAGAACCATATTCCCAACCTTTAATATTTTATTTTTGATATGACGATCATGCCATGATTTTTGTCGTGCCTTCTTAGTCTTCTAACTCCATCTAGTCAGTGATCATCTTTCATCCAACTGCATCAATTTTTCCATGCACTCTTGCAGTGATTTCACATTAGCTAATCCTCTTATGTGCACATAATGTAGGGACAATAGCATAAAATCTACTGGTAAACCAACTTCTGTGCCAAACACCAATTGAAATGATGTGGCCTTGTTAAATATCTTGTAAGTTGTCCTATACGCCGATAGAATGGTTAAGACTTTGTCATCCCAATCTTGTCTTCCCACATCAAAAATTTTGGTTAATGTGTGACTTAGTATCTTGTTAAATGCCTCAATGGTTCCATTCATTTGAGGGTGATAAGGTGTGGTATTATGATGGGCCACCATGAATTCTACCAACAAAATCCTGATTGTCTCATTCAAAAAATGCATGCCCCTGTCACTAGTCAAACTTAAACAAAATCCATACCTATTGATTGTGTTCTCCCATAGGAATCTTACCATTGTGGTTTCTTTGCAATCCTTCGTAGGTGCTACCTCTGCCACCCTTGTTAAGTAATCAGTGCAAGTAATGATATAGCATGAGCCAATCCTTCTCACCACAAGTGAAATTGGTCCCACAAAATCAATCGCCCACTTCTCAAAAGGTTATGCACTAGCTATTGGTCTCAAAGGAATTTCATCCCTTCTTCCTTATTTTCCAAGGTGCTGAAAATGGTCACAGGCCTTGCAAAACTCAATACAATCTTGGTATATGCTTTCCCACCAAATCCCTACAAGTATAATCTTCCATGCAGTGGAGTTACCTACATAGTGTCCTCCTGCAATCCCAATGTGTGTTTCTTCCATAATTACAACGCAGTCATGTTCTAACATGTATTGGCATAAAATATCATCATGGCCTAACTTGTATAAGTCTACACCAATTAACATGTAGGGCGCGACGCGTGTCGCCAACTATTTTCTTTCCAAATTCCTCATTTCCTCTGGCACCACACCCATTTTTATAAACACAGAAATATATTCTAATTCATAGGGCACACATCATAATCTAAACAATTGTGCATTTGACATTGTATCCACAATGATTTGTGCATCCTCCCTTGAATCAATTCTTGATAAATAGTCAAGTCCCAAATTACTCTTACTTAGTTTTAAAAAAATTGTAAACTCAAACTCTTGAAATAATAGCACCCATCGAAATATGTGCCCTTGCAAAACGGAATTGTTTACTAAATACTTTAATGCCATGTGATCTGTGTAGAATATAAAGGGTGTTGTCATCATATGTTTCCTGAATTTATTTAATGCTTAGATCATTGATAACACCTTACACTCGTTAGTAGTAAAGTTCTGTTCTACTGGTGTCAACTTCCTACTTGCAAAACATAGAGGGTGATAAAAATTCCCCTCACTAGGTTGTGCTAACACTGCTCGAATGGCCATTCTTGAGGCATAAAAATGCACATGGAAAGGTTTATCCCAAGATGGAAAGCGTAATATGGGTGCAGTAATAAGCCTATTCTTCAATTTATGCACCTCTGATGCACCTCTCCCTAATGAAATATAGTTATGTGCCTCAGCAATCCTTCTAGTGACATAAATATTTTGGCATACCCTCTAATAAATTTATGGTAGTACCTCGTATGCCAAAGGAATCCATGTAGTGCGCTCTGGCTGATGGGTTCTCCCAAGCCTACAATGAAGGAAAACTTGGTAGGATCCACTAGCAAGCCTTCCTTACATATAATGTGCCCCAACAAGGTTCCAAATGGAGTAGCAAAAATATATTTCATGATGTTGAGGGATATGCGCAATTTTTGACATCTCTCAAACAACAACCGCAGATTGTCACAATGATCTTTCACTAGTCCATACACTTTCTAGTCATCAAGGTAGACCTAAAGAAACTTATGGATAAAATCGTTAAATGCCTAGACCACTATGCATAAAAACATAGTAGGCGCATTCTTTAGTCCAAAAGGCATGACCATGTAGGTAAAACTTCCTCATTTAGTGGAAAAAGTTGTATTTTTTTGGTCCTCCTTTGCAATCCTAACTTGATGATATCCTGAAAAGCCATACGTGAAAGAATAGATCTTGCACCCAGCTACTCCCTCTAGGATTTCCTTGGTAAAGGGGGTTGGGAAAGGATCAATTACACATAATGCATTCAAGTCCCTGTAGTCAACACAGATCCTTATCCTTCCATTATTTTTAATGCTTATGACCATAGGGCTTAACTATTATGATCCCTCCATAGCTTCAATGATGCTCGATGTGATCATTTTTTCTATCTCCTCCTTGACCCTAATGCCCAAATTTGGATTCATTCGGTAAGGTCTCTTCCAAACCAGTTGCACTCCTTCTTTTAGTTTAATCCACATCTCCCCTAGAGAATGGTGAACTCCCTTAAGCTCATGGTACCCACGTGGAAATAAATCTAGAAACTCACACAATAGGTCAATGATATTTGAAACCTCCTTTTCTGACCAATAATCCCCAATTGTAGCCTCCTTAGGTTCTACATCTGAACCAATGTTAACCTTATTTATTTTTAGGGGTTCATGGTATACACATGCTTTTTCATTAGCATTATCTACTACCTCATGTGTACCCATAGTATGGTTAACATCTAAGTTCTCTACTTCCTCACCATTTATCACATAGAATAACTCCCCCATTTCTTTCTCCATGTAGGAGTGCTCAAATTATAGCTCCTCTAGTTCTTTGATATCAAAATGTACCTCTAACTTAGGTTCTCCTAACAATTCTAGAATTCTATCCTCATCCATGGCACTATCTCCCATAGTTAGGTGCTTAACAACCTATAATACTTTGTTCACCAATGGCTTAGTACTTTGATACTCAAAGGTTTGAACCAAGTCAGTTGTTAACTCATGCATGTTCTCTGTCTGATAGCATAGTTCTAAATGAATGTACCATGCGCACGCACAACCCTATAGTATTGAATAGAACTTTTGTACCCATAGGGAAGGTAGTAAAGCTTCCTGTTGGTTGCATATTTTGTCAATCCAAAATATGAGGTTCAACCACAGTATATGGGATTAAATCCCTCCTCAAAGACAGGTGAGGCTGCCTTCTTATTACTAATCTAAAACACAGCAAAACAATATATACAGTATTCACACTAATCTAACCATTAGGGTTGGGATAGAATCCTGAAATCCACATCCACGCGATGTGAAGATGTTATTCTTGTAAATGGACTGTGTAGGAAATTATTACAATGAGGGAAACACAATGGAAAGGAAATGAGAGAAACTTATTTTCTTTCGAGTAAACACAGAGCACGAAATAATCATACGAGCTTTAGATCATAAATATAATGTCTGAGATGATTAGAAAAATTAAGATGCTACACAAAGAATAGCTTAAGATCATGAACGTAAGAACAATGTCTTAAGAAAGATATATCCCACAACACAAAGTTCGCAAAATAATATCAACTCCTATTCTTCAAAATGATTAAAAGAAAACACAAAGTTTTTCTTCTTTCCAATAGCTCCGAATATTTCAAAAATCTTGACCCTTTGGAATGCATAAGCATCCCTTATTTATAATAAAAAGGGTTAGAGAGAAAATAGGATAAATCCTAGAAACTAGTGTTCTTTAAACATAGTTCTATTTTGCTTGACTCTCACGCAAGAGACCAAGTCAAAATTTGCTTCCTATGTGACGAAACAGAAATGAAAAAGACATGTCAATTTCAAGATTGAAATGACATGAAACATCGGGACTTAATCTGAATCATCATCTTTTTCTCCATCTTTATCTTCCTCCAGCTGAGCCTGTTTGTTCCGAAATTCTTGGAACTTTCGAATTATGCCTTGCATTTCATTTTTTTTAGGTGCAGTGGAATGATCATTCAAAACTTCGCAGGTTTCATGGGTATCACTAGCATTGTCAGGAATCTTTTTAAATATTTTGCTGAGCCTTCTCAAGGCCTCCAAAGAATGTTCAATTCTTACAAACTGGTCGATGATCTCAATACAAAATCCATGCGTTGGTTCATGCTGAACAGACTCTTGGACTTGTTTGAAAAGATCATCGGCCGATAGGATGCCTGAGTTTCCAACTGATACTTTAGGACAAATCTTCAGAAAATCTTCTTCCAGATCACTTTTGTCATCAATCAATTTATCCCTTGATTCTCTCAACTTACCGTAGGCTTCGTTAAGAATCTTCAGCCTGAACTTGATGGCTTTGGTCAGCTGGAAATGCTTATCTATATGTGGGATGATGCCTTCTTCTACCAAGAGATGTGATGGCATTTTCTTCAATACCTGGAGAGCTTCAAAAGTCAAATCAATATGTCCAATTTCTTGAGAGAAATCATCGTCCATCTTCTCTCCATCACTGTGAATGTTCCCCAAAGATTGATAGACTCCCATGACATCTTGAATCACTTCCTTCCCCTGTTGGAGCAGCCTTTGGATCCATTCATCGACCACCCTTCCTTTTTTATTAATCTTCTCAATCGTAGGCACTGATGAGAAATTGAATCCGACAGGGATAGAAGAAGATGGTATGGATTCAAGGGGTTTTGAGAGCTTAAGAAAGACCTCGGTCAACTGCTCCACTTTCCCTTTAAGCTCATCTCTGCTATCTTTTGTTTCTTTCAACTTCTGGCACAACACGTTTGTGGCATCCCATGCATATTATTGTGCTCCTTCCATTGTCACCTCTCCTAGAGCCACCCTGGTTATCTGATAATCAGAGGCTGTTACGTCCTCTTTGGTTTGGTCAGTCATGGGAGTGGCAATCTCTGCGAACTTATGCCCTAAAGCGTCCACCAAAACCCTTGAAACTATTTTGGGTTTCTTGGGTGATTTAGCAGTAGTAGCCTTGAGTGAGCTAAAATCAAAGGTCGGTATGGGTACAATCACCTTCCTCTTCCTCGGAGTTTGCTCGAGTATGCATTGCGGCATATCAGAGGGAGTTTCCACTGTTGTAGAAACTGGTATCATACTCTCAAGGGAAGAAGGTTCTACTAGCGGAGAGGGAATAGTTACTAATGTGGTAACAAATTCAATAAAAAGAGGCATAGGAGGAGGCATGTTGGTGATTACTTGGGTCCCAGCAGAGAGGGGTGAAAGTCCAGAGAAAATACTGGCCATGATTGAAGAATTTGTTGGAGAATGAGGAGGCAGGAGTGGTTGTGAGGGGAGAGGTGCAGATTCAAACTCCAAAGCCTGGGATGCAAGAGATAAGGTCTCTTCAGTTGGACAATCAACAAATGGTGAAACCAGAGGTTGGCTTCTTTCTCCTTCCAAAGAAATTTCTCCTATTTCTGGTGGTGTTGGTGATTCTGGCACATTCACCGTTTCAACTGGAGAAATAATTGAAGAGATTTCTCTTTCTTTTCTCTTTTTGACCAATTTGACCTTTATAATGGAGGCTTTTTCACTGACCTATCTATAATGGAGGCTTTTTCACTGACAGACCAATCAATAGGTGGGAAAACATATTGATCTTCATTCAGTCCATCATAGGAAAGATCCAGAACACTTTCATTATCGCTAGTACCTTCTGGTAAATTAGCAAGCTCAAGTGTTTGAATCTCAACAAGGGTCAATCTGCTATGATATTTTCTATGGACAGGAACCTCATCACGTAGATCAATCCAGATATCTTCTATGCTTGGCCTATGCAGGTGCAGAGTTCCATACGCCCTGAGGACTCCTCGAATGTCAAACCCGTCTCGGGGCTTCATGTGCTTCTTCAAATTGTCCTGAAGCTCATGAACAACATTCTTAGCTTTCACCATTGTTGAACAAGTGTATCTTCCAATAGAAATTGGGAAAGATACAGCAGCCTTATGTTTACTTTGTTGGAATTTGTGAAAATCCAACAATTGCCTAACCAATTCCATTAGGATTAATTTGTCCCCTTGATATCGGGGCATACGGAAAGGATCTCCTGGGTACATGACTACCCATAGATATGTGAACTTATTAAACTACAAGAAGACACAACCCCACTTTGAAACCTCAACCCATGCTTCATCAGATACTCTTGGGATTTAACCTGTAGATGTTTTCGTAAAGGAAGGTGTCATTCACCCTTCTAAATTGGTCTTCAGACCCTGTTCTTGTCAGTTGAGGGAAATGCTGATAAACATGTTCCACCATCCTGTTTCCCTTCGTATCTAACCCAGGATAGTTCCTCATACCGGCCGCTGCAGAGGTGACATATGAGGACATATAAAACTTTCCCGTAGACAAGACTGTTGTCATTTGGGAATCTATCTCATTACTAATGAGAGTGCCCTAATCAATTCCTTGTTGATTTTTCTTAATGGTGATCATGAACTGATACATCCACCCTTGAAACACATTTTATTCAGGTAAACCAAAAACCCGACTCAACAGAGTGATGATGTCATTGATTTCCTGAATGAAATCACTAATGGGGACAAGTCTTGGGAATATGGAGACAACCGGTTTGGCTTTGATCAGGAACTTCTTATTTACATGCTTGATATAATCTTCCTGATCATTATCCCAAGCTTTCTGAGCTGACTTGATATCTAACTCTCCATATTCTTCAAAATTGGGTAGTTTGAGGAGGTCATCAAAGTAACATCCGTCCAATTTGATCACAACTTCTCCCGCCTGGTTTCTCATAGAATGAGAAGCAGAGTCATAACTCGAAGCGCAGGCTAAGATGAATTTAGGGCACTGAGCAGACATAGGGAAACCCACTGCAAGAGGTAAACCACTATCGACTATTGATTTTATCCATGAAGTTTGGGAAGAGCTATTTACCCTACTCCAGAAATCTTCCATATCTTTATTTCTGAGCTCTGTATCTCGGATGTCATAATTGCAATCGATATACGATGGAGACTCCACCTTTCTGAATTTGTATTTCATCCTTCCTGACTTTTCAGTCTTTTCTTGTGAAAGACCATGGTCTGACATGAGGGATTTCGAAGGAAGAGAGTTTCAGAGATCAGGAGATGTTGCACACTGTGAATACCCCGACCTACTGGAGATGCTGGAAGGATGGAAAAGTCTGACACACTTAGGAGGATGTCGGGGAATCCAGAAAACCCGTCACACTGAGGATGTCAGAGACTTGAGAAAACCCGGTACTTTGAAGATGTCGGAGATTTTGGAAAGCCCGACACTTTAAAGATGTTGGAAATTTTGGAAAGCCCGACACGTCAAATTTTCTGATATACTGCGGGTTTTTGATACTACACAACACCCTTCAACCAGGGCAAGGAAAGATTGAAAATGAGTAATGCGATTGGGCACAGGCAAGTTTTGGGTTTCGAGGTTGGAGAAGCATGCACAAAAAATCCATGAGGTAAAAATACGTCTGGTAAAAATGATGTGGAAATCTGCATATATATATGAAAATTTGTAATTAATACACTTTAGTTGGCACGTGCCAATTCACCCGAAAACTCGGCATTAATGCCATGTCAGCATGCTCAGGAGATCTGAAAACCCGACACAAAAGTGTTTTGAGAAATTCGGGTTTCAGGTTGCGGGAAACAATCGACATGAAGCATGATGCTTAGATGCTTCAAAGTTCTGAAAACCTGACACATTGAGGACTTAGGAAATTTGGGTTTCGGGTTGCGAGAAACAACTAACATAAAGCATGATGCTTTGACGAAGGCATGTTCCGATGCTCGGAAGGTCCGCAAACCCGACTCACCTTACTTGAAGTGGGTTTCAGGTTTTTGGGGAACACAAGACATGAAACATTCAAAACACATGTTGTCCTACTTGTGAAACCCGAAAACCTGATTATCTCTCATAAAGGTAATTTTACAAAACCATCTTAAAATTTTCGTAGGGTTATCTGATTGTTTTGGTGTAAACTCAAAACTGAGATAACAGCTGGCTCCAGTTGGGGACTTTCTTTGTGATATCAAAGGAAGAGAACTCAGAATCTCTAGCTTTATCCATTGGGCTATGGATTCAGAAAAGAAGAAAACCGAAAAACAAAACAAAGAAAGAAAGAAGATTAAAAGCAAACACACGACATAAAATAAAGTATATACAATGCAAGAGAGCGTCTTGCATTAATGATGGAACAATTTCAGATGTTGACCGCTGAAAGGAAAAGGGAGTAACTCTCCATCAATATATGATAGATGGAAACTATTTTCACCACTCAGCTGATGAATCTTAAAAGGTCCTTTCCATAAGGAGTCAAACTTTTCGTGCATTCTTTTCTGCTCCCTTCTTTTATCCCAAAGCAACACCAGGTCTCCAATTTGGAAATGACGTTGCCTTGACTTCTTGTCAAAAATTTTCTTTACTTTTCTCTGATGATCTGTAATGTGATCAACCACTTTTCTTCGTTCCTCTTATAGCCTGGCTAGGTACATAACCCTCTTCTCAATAGAATTTTGAAAAGTCACATCTTTGACTGCTTTTGCCAATCGTAAGGCTGGAAATTCTACTGAGATAGGAATCTCAGCATCAATCCTGTATAACACTTGGAAATGAGACATTCCTATAGCTCACTTTGGGGTAATCCGATCAGCCCACAACGCATCATATAATGCTTTGTGCCACGTCCTCTGGTTTTCATCTACTAGCTTTCTTATTATAGTGACCAGGTTTTTGTTGCTGGACTTAGCTTGCCCATTGCCTTGGGGATAATAATCAGATGAGTGAGCCAAGGTGATGCCGAATCCATAGAAAAATTCTGTCATCTCATGTGATGAGAAATTAGAGGCATTATCAGCTACAATCTTTTGAGGCACACCGAATCTGACAATTATATTTTCTTTAAGGAACTTGCAAACAGCTTCAGAGGTTGCTTGCTTGATTGGTGCGGCTTCCACCCACTTGGTAAAATAGTCTGTAGTAGTCAGCACATAATTATGTCTAACACTGGAGGCAGGATTCAATGTTCCAATGAAGTCAATTCCCCACTGGTGAAAAGGTTACTTGATCACTACGAGCTTCAGGGGAAGAGCTGCTAACTTGGGATGACCAACGAAATGTTGAAGAGCTTCACACTTGGACACCCACTCTGCTGAATCCTGAAAGAGAGTAGGCCAATAGTACCTAGCCCGTAGGATCTTATAAGCTGTTACAGAGGATGAAAAATGTCCTCCACATGTTAGGCTATGGAAGGACTCTAACAACTTTAACTGTTGTGATTTATCAACACAACATAGGAAAACACCATCAATACCTTTCTTGTATATTCCGTTATCCCACAAGAGGTATCTTGCAGATCTCAACTTGATTGTCCTCTTCTCCTTTTGGCTTAAATGCGGGGGGCACTCACCATACGTCAGAAAGAAAGTAATGTCTGTGTACCATTCATCATTTGTACTTACAAAAAGCACCATGGGCAACTCTGAAGAAGTATCTTGAGTCTTTTCACATTCTGCTTCAGCATGATTTTTTGCAATCAATTGGCACAGGCCCCTTCGTCGTACCAACTTGGTAGGTCTGATTTCTAAGTCGTACTCCTAAAATTTAGCTATCCAAGTACCTCGTTGACTCCCCAGCTCTTGTTGAGTCAAAATGGATTTAACGGTAGTGTCAGGAATGAGAACGAGGGTATGGGAATTCAGCACATAGTACCTGAAATGTTTCACCGCTCGTACCACTGCATAAACATGCTTTTCAATTTGTGACATCTTCAACTCATGTTCCTTCAATGGGAAGCTCATAAACGAGATGGGAGCTTCAATGCCCTCCCCGTTCTCCTACATCAGGATGGCTGACACTGTGTGAGTAGAGGCATAGTTGTACATGATGAAATATTTTTTGAAGTCTGGACATACTAGGATAGGAGCGCAAGCAACTGCCCTTTTGATTTCATTGAACGCAAGCTTCCCTTCAGTACTCCATTGAAATGGAATTTTTCCTTTCATCATCCCAAGGATATCCTTAGTTTTATCAGCAAAATTAGGTATGAACCTTCTTAGGAAATTAACCTTCCCGAAGAATGAATGGACCCCATTTTTACTTGTGGGTAAGGAAAGGCTTTGAATGGATTTTACTCTCTCTAGGTAAATTTTGGTTCCTTCTTTAGTCACGATATGACCCAGCAGCTTTCCTTCGGTCACTCCAAACATGGACTTCTTAGGATTTAATGAAATCCCGTGACACCTACATCTCAAAAGTACTTGCTCTAAATGATCATAATGATCACTCCATTTTTTAGAGAAAATGGTCAAGTCATCTAAATATACCACTATGACTTTTCCCATCAGGTCTTTGAATGCCAAGTCCATAGCTCTCTGAAAGGTGGCTCCAGTATTAATCAAGCCGAAAGGCATCCTCCTGTAAGCAAAGTTACCCCATGGGCTTGTGAAGGCCATCTTGTGTTGATCCTCCGTAGTTACCTCGACTTGATTATATCCTGAAAATCCATTGAGCATGGATAGCATTTCTGATCCAATAACAATTTGTAATACCTGATCCATGATAGGCAAGGGATAGTTGTCCTTTATCGAAGACTGGTTCAGGTTTCGGAAGTCAACACAAATTCAGATTTCGCCATTCTTCTTCCTGACAGGGATGATGTTAGCAACCCAAGTGGAGTGATGGATTGGAAAAATAATCCTGGCATCCAACATCTTCTAGATTTCTGCAAGGATAGTCCCAGAGATCTTGGGATTGTAATGTCTTTGCTTTTGCCTGTATGGTTTCACATCAGGCTTCAAAGGGATACTGTGCTGTACGTCTTTGGGCTTGAAGGATTTTACATCCACATAAGACCAGACTAACACATCCATGTATCTGTTCAAGAGTGAAGTGAATTTCACTTTCTCCTCAGGGGAACAAAATTTTCCAATATTCACCATCCGAGGTTGATTAGACAAACCTAGATTGACTTGATCTACCTCTGAAGAAGAAGCTCCTTCAACTTGCCTTTTGTTTTGAATAAAATGATCATGCTTGTCGAACAAACCCTCTAGAGAAACAAAAAATTTTGGTATCTTGTTGCCTTTAAGCTGGATAAACTCACCATTAACCTCTTGATATGGATCTGAGATAGTTTCACAGAAAGCTGATTCCGAACCTTCAAAGTGCAGCTCACTGAAATTGTCAGCCTTTTCTAGAAAAGCCAACACTTGTTGATCATCATTGAACACTTGCCAGTGAGTTGCATTATCTAGGATACTGGGATGGTACACAATCTCAATAGTGTACGTATCTTTTTTGAACTGGGGATGGGGAAGAAGGAGGGATGCAGACATGGCCAAAGAATCAACCTTGTCATTATAATCTCTCAAAACTACCTTAATAGAGAATGCATCAAAGCATTCTATACTATCCCAAACTTTGTTCCTGTAATATCTCAAGTGATCATTTTTTACCTGATAGATTCCCTTGACCTAGTTGACAATCAGCTCCGCATCCCCCTGGACTTTGAGATTTCAAATTCCCTTTTTTCTTGCCATTTCTAATCCTAATAACAGAGCTTCATACTCAGCCGTGTTATTAGTATTATCAAATTGCAACTTGTAAGCTGATGGGAAAATTTCAGAATTAGGAGATATGAGAACTACACCAACGCCTGATCCGGTGATTGAGCAACTACCATCGAATTCGAGGGTCTAAATAGCATTGGGATCTTCTTCCTTGACATCTACAGTGGGTATCTCTGAAGTCATGAAATAATTTCCGAAGCTAGCATCTTCGAAAAGAATTTGAGCTTTAGGATCATCTAATTTAGTTACCAAATACCTTGCCTACGGTTCAGGATGGAGAACCTGATGAAACCCATTGACTGGGATCTTGGCTTTGGTCCAATCCATATTAATCTCTCCTCCGACATCTTTACAAAAACCTCTACCCAAGAGGATACCGTAAGCTACAGGGATGTCAGCAACTGGAATGGTCATTTTCACTCTCTTTTCTGGGAAAGCGACGAATGCGAACTGTGCATCTTTGATTTGACCAATCAAAGGAACTTGTTTGGTTTCCATAGAGTAACACCATCCATATGACTTAGTCAAAGTAAGCCCAAGGTCATGGGCTAATTTTGCGGGCATAACATTGTCGGAGGCCCCCGAGTTGATGATGCAATTACTGAGTTTAAACCCATTTATAAGTAAAGACAAATAAAATGGTTCAATATTTCCCAAAGAAGAAGCAGAGGTCATATTGTTCTGAGGTGGGGATTGAGTAGGATTTGTAAGGAGACCTTTTGAAGGTGATGGAACAACCACTTTACTTCTGATGAATTTGGCAAGTTTTTCGAACTGTTCAGGATTTGACTGAAGGTATTCTGCTTCTGACATTTGGATTTTGGTTCTTTTTACATGATCGATAATGTCAAAAGAAGTATAAGAAGGGGTGATGGTAGGATCAATTCTAATCACATGAGCTTGAGCTGAGGCACTGATCTTAGGAGAAAGAGAATAAGGAGAAGTTGCCTTTTTGGTGACTTCTCTTTCAGTTTGTGCTAAAATAGGAGTACCTCTCTTAACTATGGCTATGGGAGGTTTCTTATTCTTCTCCTTAATGTTTTCAAGAGGTTTTATTGGATTCTAAGATTGGGATCGAGTGAAGACAGCAAATGACTGACCATCCAGCACACATTCATCTTCATCGTATTCCAAATACCCAATGCTGGAGTCGCCATCCGAATCGTCATAAGACTCATCGGCATATCCTGAAGCTTCAAACGCCTCCGGAGAATCTTGTTCTTTTGGTTCTTCCTCTTCTTTAACTATTTCTACTGTCGCATTAATAGGAGGAGCTTCAATCGCTAGCCTCGGTTGAGCAGGAGTTAATCGTGGCCTGTCCCTTGCAGGCGCACCATTGTTGTTATTGAAATTCAGTCTAGGGATATCCCGATACGGAACAATGTTCACCTGCTGAGACATTTGCTTTTTTAAAGCGATCAAATCATTAGCCATTTTTTGAAACATAGGATCGGTATTACCTTGGGAAGAACCTTGATTTTTAGCCTTGGGTACATCTTTCCTGATCCTTCTAGCCAAAATGAGATCATCCTCTATTTCAATAGCTATTGACTGAGCGAAAGCCAAATCTAGGATAACCGACCTTCTTAATAAAAAGCTCACATCAGGAGGCTAAGCATTAATGAAGAAGCATTTCTGATTTTCCAGAGTTGGAACAGCTATCTCCAGAATCTTTCGGATCAGCTTATTAAACTTTTCCACAAATTCCCGCATGGGTTCATGCGATTCCTTCTTCATATGAGTAAGTTGAGATAACAAGGCATGAGAATCTTTGGCTGGTTTTAAACGTGCTTCGAACCTGGTCCACATGGTAGCCCAGTTTGTGATGCATGCATTTAGAAGGTGGTAAAACCATTTGGCTGCTGCACCATGCAATGTTTCAACAAAAAGTCAAATAGAAACATCTTCGTGAGCTACTCCAAGGACGCCGCACGCTACAAAGAAAGATGCAACGTGTTCGTCCGGATGCTGCTTCCCATCCCCATTGAACTTGGGAATGTTTTTACGTGATCCATGTGGTAACTCGTGCAATGGTGGAGTTAAAGAAAGAGGACCAATAACTGCGCCCCAAGGCACAGGTTGTACTGCCATCCTTCTGAAAAGAGTGCGTATAGGGATCCGAGTATCAAACAAGAGTAGTGCATGAAAAGTTGCAGATGCTTCCCATTACACGGGGATCCAGTTTCTCCAAACAGGTGAAGAACTTCTGGTTCGGTTATAAACAATGCTGTTGGGGGACAGGATGAAATTGTGCTGTTGTAGCAACTCAAAGAGTGGGTCAATTTCACCTTGGGCTCGGCAGGACCGAGTGAAGATCTTTCTAGCCAGCTTGAACTGGGAAAGAGACCTCGTTAAAAATAAGGCAAATACGGAGTTACCAGACACCAAGAGGATAAGATTTATACTATAAATCCATATTCCCCAGCGGAGTCACCAAAAACTGTTGGTTGGATATTTTTTCAATCCAAAATATGAGGTTCAACCACAATATATGGGATTAAATCCCTCCTCAAATATAGGTGAGGCTACCTGCTTATTACTAATCTAAAACACAACAAAACAATATATACAGTATTCACACTAATCTAACCATTGGGGTTGGGATAGAATCCCGAAATCCACATCCACGCGATGTGAAGATGTTATTCTTGTAAATGGACTGTGTAGGAAATTATTACAATGAGGGAAACACAATGGAAAGGAAATGAGAGAAATGTATTTTCTTTCGAGTAAACACAGAGCACGAAATAATCATACGAGCTTTAGATCATAAATATAATGTCTGAGATGATTAGAAACACTAAGATGCTACACAAAGAATAGCTTAAGATCATGAATGTAAGAATAATGTCTTAAGAAATATATATCCCACGACAAAAAGTTTGCAAAATAATATCAACTCCTATTCTTCAAAATGATTAAAAGAAAACACAAATTTTTTCTTCTTTCCAATAGCTCTGAATATTTCAAAAATCTTGATCCTTTGGAATGCATAAGCATCCCTTATTTATAATAAAAAAGGGGTAGAGAGAAAACAGGATAAATCCTAGAAAATAGTGTTCTTTAAACATAGTTCTATTTTGCTTGACTCTCACGCAGGAGACCAAGTCAAAATTTACTTCCTATGTGACGAAATAGAAATGAAAAAGACATGTCAATTTCAAGATTGAAATGACATGAAACATCGAGACTTAATCTGAATCATCATCTTTCACTCCTTCATCTTTATCTTCTTCCAGCTGAGCCTGTTTGTTCTGAAATTCTTGGAACTTTCGAATTATGCCTTGCATTTCATTTTCGTTAGGCGCAGTGGAATGATCATTCAAAACTTCACAGGTTTCATGGGTATCACTAGCACTACCGAGAAGCTTTTTCAATATTTTGCTGAGCCTTCTCAAGGCCTCCAAAGAATGTTCAATTCTTACAAACCAGTCGATGATATCAGTACAAAATCCGTGCGTTGGTTCATGCTGAACAGACTCTTGGACTTGTTTGAAAAGATCATCGGCCGATAGGATGCCTGAGTTTCCAACTGATATTTTAGGACAAATCTTCAGCAACTCTTCTTCCAGATCACTTTTGCCATCAATCAATTTATCCCTTGATTCTCTCAACTTACCGCAGGCTTCGTTAAGAATCTTCATCCTGAACTTGATGACTTTGGTCAGCTGGAAATGCTTATCCGCATGTGGGATGATGCCTTCTTCTACCAAGAGATGTGATGGCATTTGCTTCAATACCTGGAGAGCTTCAAAAGTCAAATCAAGATGTCCAATTTCTTGAGAGAAATCATCGTCCATCTTCTCTCCATCACTCTGAATGTTCCCCAAAGATTGATAGACTCCCACGACGTCTTGAATCACTTCCTTCCCCTGTTGGAGCAGCCTTTGAATCCATTCATCGACCACCCTTCCTTTTTTATTAATCTTCTCAATCGTAGGCACTGATGAGAAATCGAATCCAACAGGGACAGAAGAAGATGGTATGGATTCAAGGGGTTTTGAGAGCTTAAGCAAGACCTCGGTACCTCGCTCCACTTTCCCTTTAAGCTCATCTCTGCTATCTTTTGTTTCTTTCAACTTCTAGCACAACATGTTTGTGGCATCCCATGCATCTTGTTGTGCTCCTTCCTTTGTCACCTCTCCTAGAGCCACCCTGGTTATCTGATAATCAGAGGCTGTTATGTCCTCTTTGGTTTTGTCAGTCGCGGGAGTGGCGATCTCTGCAAACTTATGCCCTGAAGTGTCCACCAAAACCGTTGAAACTGTTTTTGGTTTCTTGGGTGATTTAGCAGTAGTAGCTTTGAGTGAGCTAAAATCAAATGCCGGTATGGGTACAATCACCTTCCTCTTCCTCGGAGTTTTCTCGAGTAGCCATTGCGGCATATCAGAGGGATTTGCCACTGTTGTAGAAACTGGTATCTTACTCTCAAGGGAAGAAGGTTATACTAGCGGAGAGGGAATAGTTACCAATGTGGTAACAAATTCAATAAAAAGAGGCATAGGAGGAGGCGTGTTGGTGATTACTTGGGTCCCAGCAGAGAGGGGTGAAAGTCTAGAGAAAATACTAGCCATGATTGAAGAATTTGTTGGAGAATGAGGAGGTAGGAGTGGTTGTGAGGGGAGAGGTGCAAATTCAGACTCCAAAACCTGGGATGCAAGAGATAAGGTCTCTTCAGTTGGACAATCAACAAATGGTGAAACCAGAGGCTGGCTTCTTTCTCCTTCCAAAGAAATTTCTCCTATTTCTGGTGGTGTTGGTGATTCTGGCACATTCACCATTTCAACTGGAGAAATAATTCAAGAGTTTTCTCTTTCTTTTCTCTTTTTGACAAATTTGACCTTTATAGGCCCCTTAGAAGATCTTTTGTCCTTTCCCTTTTTAGAGGGCCCCACCTCTGAAGCAACCAACTTTGAAAACTTATCATCTTTAAAACTCATCCCCCAAGAGGTGAGCCATGCTTTGGTACGTGCAAGAATCAGAGCTGACCTATCTGTAATGGAGGCTTTTTCACTGATAGACCAATCAATAGGTGGGAAAACATATTGATCTTCATTCAGTCCATCATAGGAAAGATCCAGAACACTTTCATTATCACTAGTACCTTCTGGTAAATTAGAAAGGTCAAGTGTTTGAATCTCAGCAAGTGTCAATCTACTATGATGTTTTCTATGGACAGGAACCTCATCACGTAGATCAATCCAGATATCTTCTATGCTTGGCATGTGCAGGTGTAGAGTTCCATACGCCTTGAGGACTCCTCAAATGTCAAACCTGTCTCGGGGCTTCATGTGCTTCTTCAACTTGTCCTGAAGCTCATGAACAACATTCTTAGCTTTCACCACTGTCGAACAAGTGTATCTTCCAATAGAAATTGGGAAAGATACAACAGCCTTATGTTTAATTTGTTGGAATTTGTGAAAATCCAACAATTGCCTAACCAATTCCATCAAGATTAATTTGTCCCCTAGACATCGGGGCAGATGGAAAGGATCTCCTGGGTACATCACTACCCATAGATATGTGAACTTCTTAAACTGCAAGAAGACATAACCCCACTTTGAAACCTCAGCCCATGCTTCATCAGATACTCTTGTTTTCCTTAGTTCAGGATTTAACCTGCAGATGTTTTCATAAAAGAAGGCGTCATTCACCCTTCTAAATTGGTCTTGAGACCCTTTTCTTATCAGTTGAGGGAAATGCTGATAAACATGTTCCACCATCCTGCTTCCCTTCGTATCTAACCCGGGATAGTTCCTCATATCGGCCACTGCATAGGTGACATATGAGGACATATAAAACTTTCCCGTAGACAAGACTGTTGTCATTTGGGAATCTATCTCATTACTAATGAGAGTGTCCCAATCAATTCCTTGTTGATTTTTCTTAATGGTGATCATGAACTGATACATCCACCCTTAGAACACATTTTATTTGGGTAAACCAAAAACCTGACTCAACAGAGTGATGATGTCATTGATTTCCTGAATGAAATCGCTTCTGGGGACAAGTGTTGGGAATCTGGAGACAGTCGGTTTGGCTTTGATTAGGAACTTCTTATTTACATGCTTGATACAATCTTCCTGATCATTATCCCAAGATTTCTAAGCTGACTTGATATCTAACTCTCCATATTCTTCAAAATTGGGTAGTTTGAGGAGGTCATAAAAGTAACCTCCATCCAATTTGATCACAACTTCTCCCACCTGGTTTCTCACAGAATGAGAAGCAGATTCATAACTCGAAGCGCAGGCTAAGATGAATTCAGGGCACTGAGCAGACATAGGGAAACCCGTTGCAAGAGGTAAACCACTATCGACTATTGATTTTATCCATGAAGTTTGGGAAGAGCTATTTACCCTACTCCAGAAATCTTCCATATCTATATTTCCGAGCTCTGTATCTCGGATGTCATAATTGCAATCGATATACGATGGAGACTCCATCTTTCTGAATTTGTATTTTATCCTTCCTAACTTTTCAATCTTTTCTTGTGAAATACCAGGGTGCGACATGAGGGATTTCGAAGGAAGAGAGTTTCGTAGATTAGGAGATGTTGCACACTGTGAAAACCCCGACCTACTGGAGATGCTGGAAGGATGGAAAAGTCCGAAACACTAAGGAGGATGTCGGGGAATATAGAAAACCCGTCACACTGAGGATGTTGGAGACTTGAGAAAACCCAGTACTTTGAAGATGTCGGAGATTTTGGAAATCCCGACACTTTGAAGATGTCAGAGATTTTGGAAAGCCCGACACGTCAAATTTTCTGATATACTGCGGGTTTTTGATACTACACAACACCCTTCAACCAGGGCAAGGAAAGATTGAAAATGAGCAATGAGATCGAGCACAGGTGAGTTTCAGGTTTCGAGGTTGGAGAAGCATGCGTGAAAAATCCACGAGGTAAAAATACGTCCAGTAAAAATGAAGTGGAAATCCGCATTTATATATGAAAATTTTAATTAATACACTTCAGCTGGCACGTGCCAATTCACCCGAAAACTTGGCATTAATGCCATGTTAGCATGCTCAGGAGATCCGAAAACCTGACACTAAGGTGTTGT
The DNA here is from genome assembly GCA_019776745.2 of Taxus chinensis. Lineage (NCBI taxonomy): Eukaryota > Viridiplantae > Streptophyta > Pinopsida > Cupressales > Taxaceae > Taxus > Taxus chinensis. Next base: position 163,480,439 of record CM034150.1, read on the forward strand.
GATTAATTCGGGTTTTGAGTTGCGGGAAACAATCGACATGAAGCATGATGCTTAGATGATTAAAAGTTCCAAAAACCCGACACACTGAGGACTTAGGCAATTCGGGTTTCGGGTTGCGGGAAAATCCCAACATAAAGCATGATGCTTTGACGAAGGCATGTTCCGATGCTCGGAAGGTCCGCAAACCTGACTCATCTTACTTGAAGTGGGTTTTGGGTTTCAGGGAACACAAGACATGAAACATTCAAAACACATGTTGTCCTACTTGTGAAACCCGAAAACCCTATTATCTCTCATAAAGGCAATTTTGCAAAACCAGCTTAAAAATTTCGTAGGGTTATCTTATAGTTTTGGCGTAAACTCAAAACTGAGATAACACTTCCATGCCTCCCATCCACATTTTCTCACATTCCTGGACATGATCCGAGGTGGGTCCCTTTCCATCATAGGCAAAAATTTTAGTGGGCGTGTTGCTCTAGAAGAGTCTGATAGAGAGTGAAATCCTCACCTCACGCCACCGTAGAATATTGTCTTGGTGTGCCACCCACCAATGTGTTGTGGTTTCATGCAAAGTTTAGACAAACGCGCTCCTTTCGATCTTGCATCTCCATTGGGCTTGCATGGCTCATAGGAAAGCATCAGGGTCACCTTCACTAATGTAGCTTGGTAACTATTTTCCCTTTAGGAACCTGAGCAAGAGCGCCTTCATTAATCTTGTAACAACCTCTCAAATGCTTCCCAATTAACTCATAAGTATAATGTGCCCAATTTTCACATGCTCTAGTAGTGTTATCACTCATAGATTGAGCATCTTCAAACTAAATAACTCCTTTCGTAGGGTGAATCACCTCAGGGGTCCCTAATAGAGCGCACATAGATTCTATCAAGGAATTATTCTCCCAAGGGCTCAATATAGAGCACTGAATTCCCATCAGTCAAGGGGATGATAACCCATTCTTCCTTGTTCTCAAAGCTTATGCATCCCTTATTAAACCGTAGGTCAATATTGTTCTTATAACACCAAGGGTTCCCAAGTAATGATAGAAAGTTATTCACCTTGGCTAGCACCAAGACTTCGAATTCCCAGTGAAATTTTCCCCTTTGATAGTGATAACAATATCCTTCAAGACACCAATAGGCATTGAATTTGTCTTGTTATCCATATAAAACACATTTAAATATGGTTGTAATAGGGGCCTTCTTATTTGATGCATGCTTCTAGAGTGAGAACATTAACTGAATGCACCTGTTTCTATCAGAATATTGCTTAGAAGCCATCCATCAACATCTGCATTAAAGGAAATATCCTTATCATAATTAATGGTGTGAGGGGGAAGGTTAGCATGCAAAACCTTTCACTCACACTCTCCTCCAATGCCTAGTACTTTTTCCTGTAACCATTTCCCTAGCATAGGGATGATGTTCTCTTGCCTAGGCAGTTTGTATGCTTCTCTGACTTCATCCAGATCCTTTTGTGGAGCCTCAACGCTCTTCCTTTTCTTTAACTACATTGACTGCTACTTCAGGCACTGGATCTCTCCTTGCAGACTTCAAATTACATCCATGGTTTCCTGATAAACCTCTTTCTTATGAGTAGGGTCCGGATATTTTTCATGTATTACCTCTTTTCTAGTAACCAACAGTATTTTTCTTTGGTACCCTCCTTGGCACGTGTAGCCTCATCTCGCGTTGTTGCCAACACAGGTTCTAATTCTGACTCATATGCCACCCTTGGCATCCACTATGAGTCTGATTTCTTCACGTTTACCATCCTGATGCCTTTTTCTTTCCACTATTTTTGGATCATGTGTTCAAACAAATCTAGGTACTCCTCATATTTGTGCTTCTTTCCACACCAAGAGAATTGCAACAGATCAGGACATTCGCGCGTATAGTGCTTCGTAGATCCACAGTTGTAGCAAGTTCCTCATGGGAATTCACTCCTTCTGCCCCCACGGTTTCCTTGACCTCTAGAATCCTCCATGAAAGCCTCTTCCATGAGCTCCTCCATCCATGCGCCCTTCATAATGGGAACCATCATCCTTGGAATTATTTGTAACACTAGTTTGGTGCACACTGATATCAATCGCATCATGTATCTAGTCAATTAATTTGTAATATTTGGTGTCATGTGTAGTAGAGATGCAAATCTTGCAATAGCAAGACACATTGTTACGGATTACATGATGTAGTAGTGGGCACATAATTGCATCATGATCTCCGTGGAGAATTTCATAGTCCACTGTCATGGCGTGAATTGACCTCTGAGGACAGCTATCCTTTGTATGCCCCTCTATTACAAAGTTTTTGCACAATAGTCCATTGTGAGTCTTAGGTGGTGAGTTCACAGATAGTTTCTACAGTTGATTTTCCATTGTAGTTATTTGGGCTTCCAGAAATGGACTAAATCTGCTATCCATGCTTCCTATGGCCTTAATGGGCAAGGCAGCCTCCAAGGCCTCGTGCAGGTCTGTGAAAGTCTTATGTGAAAGAACTCTTCTAAAGGGGGTGATTAATCCGCCAATGAACCACTGATCATGTTAAAACGGGTGAATGTCATAAGACTATTTTGACAAGAGGGTTTTAAAGCATGCATCGTACTCCCACACACTCTCTATCATCCCTTCCTGAATCTCTTTCAACGCGTTGATGCTATTCTCTTCAAACTCAGGAATGTGGAACTCTTCTAGGAATGCATCATGTAGCACAATATAATCCACCACCATTTTGTGTGGGTCATACTTATGGTACCAAGTATACGCGCGCCCCTTATAAAGTGGTTACAAATAGATTTTTCTTCCTCTCCAGGGATAATGATTCCCTTCGTGCACCATAGTAGCTCACATTTTTTCACATGTTTTATGGCATCCTCAACACCATTGTAATCTAGTAAATGCAATGACATTTCAAAGAAGACTTGTTGAGGGGGTTGAGGCCCTTGTTCACCTGCTCTAGAACCTTGATTTCCTCTGATGTTTCCTCCATCACCAGATTCACTAGGTCCACTAGCAGCTTTTCATCCTAATCCTCTAGATCCACCAGCTCCGCTAGATCCTCCTATGGCTGATCCACCAAATCCTCCTCCCGTATCCAGTAAGGGTCCTAGAGAGGTTGTACCTTGTGTTCCTACTGCCATGTTAAACTGCACACTAACAGTTAGTGATATTACACCACTTCTGGATGTATGTCTCACATCACTCCTAGATGTGACTCCCAAACCTTGTGTACCTGTACCTTGTCCAAATTTTGTGCCATAAAATATACCCCCAAATACAAGAAATGACTATACAACCATAGATGTATGAAATGAGAAATTCTACCTCTTGGGCACCATCTGATCACAAATACAAACGCCAACTGGGTTACTAATATTTGCCTCAGGAATTGGAATACTAAGCACAAGGGTCTTATTACTGTGTGGATTAAGATGTGTTCCCATGGCTCCCCTCCTTTCTTCACATGGCGAGATCTCTCCAGAAGCCGAAGCGGTTTCTCTCTAGCACTTTCCAAGATGGGGTAACACAGATTTCTCAGGTCCCATGTCCTCCGCACGGACCTCAAATCCTTCCCGCAATGTATGTCTCCATATATTCATCACTCCTACAACTTCACTTTATTTATCTATCTCCCTTTCACGGGCTTCATTGTACTTGATCTGCCTTTCCTCTCTTTCTCTTTCAACCATAGGGTCTATCATCTTTCTTCACCCTATCTTCCTCGCTAGCACCTAGCAAAGGTTTAACTATCCATAGGGAAGGCTTCTAAACTCAGTGTAATAACCAAGATATTTATAGCTAGAGGGATAACATGTAGGAATGATCCCCTTGGTTCTTTCAGAAATTCAAACTCAGCAACTTCTGAACAGGAATACGTAGAAATCTCGTACTCCAAGGTGTAACTCACTAACACTCTACTCCACCAATGATCAACAAAATGTTTCCAAGTTAGATCAGCATCATGCAGCCTCTGATACTCCTCGTGGGTCCATATGTGAGGTCTATAGTACCATCTCGATATAGATGCATACGCTGAAAGCCATTCATATAACTCCATTGAAAAACAAAAAGAGGTGGTCTCATATAATTCATGATACAAATTTTCTTCTACCCATTTACATGTATCAAACTCAGATCAAGTATTGAACCTCTAAACAAACTCATCCTCCATTCTTTTAAACCATGCTTCGACACTATCTAAGGTCAACCGCTTCATCATCACACATTATTCTCATGAAAAATTTGAAAAGAGGTCCCAGTAACGGAACCAAGGTGTAGTCATTTTTGTTTATCCTTAATACTTCAAACCCCATGCATGTCGGCCTATCACCCAAGTAGGCACTGGGTGCTCACCCAAGGTACTCGTGGGTATCGATCCCCTCCTTTATGTGAGTTTTGTGAGAGAGATTTTCCATTGATGGAGGATCAGTTGTACAGAATTAAATATTCATGTATCCACTTAAAACCATAAGATGAACTTGTATATCTTCATACCCATGCATCTAAAACAAGAGAAACAAGTATAGTATGGAACACGAAGAATAGATCTAACTAATGATATGAAGAAATAACATTAGGGTTTGTACCCATGAACAAGTTATTTAGAAAAGAGCAACATATATATTGATCAAGAGTTTCAATAACCACATTACATTCAAAAGGTTCATATCGAACTGAATGCAGTAAATGACAGAGATCCAGCCCATACATCATGTGTCTAAAATAGAGATCCTAGCTATGCTTTCCCTATTACAAACTATTACATGCCCACCCCTTCATGCCCATACTTGATAACATTTTATAACCTTCTGATGAGAACCTGAAACCCTAGGGCTTCTAACATTTCTTGCAGCACTTTATTCAACTCATATTTCTCTATACACCTTTATCTCTCGCTATGTCTCCATGTCTATTTTTTATAACTCAAGCATCTCTTTTTATAGGACTAGCACCCACTGCCATGCCTTCCCTCTTGAAAAAATCACATGCCAAGTGTCCATGTGGTCCTCCATTGGTGAATGCTTATCCCTTTGTAAACCCTCCACTCTCCGTAATGATGTCTTCTAGGAATATTCCCTCTAGGGAATAACCTTTTCTTGACCTCCAAGGTTCCAAGCTGACACCTTATCCACTCATCATGCCTAGTCGGGTCCTCACATTTTTCCTCAAGTGCCTCTTGGAATGCCAAATATGGCTAAGTCCTTTAAAACTTTGTCATATTTCCTACGTGTTCCCTGGTTTCACTTAAACCCCTTTTTCCTACGCACTTTCTTTTGAGTGCCCTTCTTCTCACTGGTTCTACACGCACGCACCTTTTGATACTTAGTGATATTTTAGGGCCCAACAAATCTCTCTAAAATGGTTACAATACCATATATAGATATTCTCCTACTAACCAAACTTGGAGTGATGGATGCAAGATGAATAAACTACTACAATGGAGGAGAGCTCAAGATCAAATGTCTTATAGCTTTAGCTAATACAAATGAGATCTCATGCATTTACAAGGAGTCAAGGACTCAAATTGAAAGGGGTGCACTAGGCTTGTATTTATAGATTTCTTTTTGGTAAAGTTTAGAATCCTAGTGCATGTGGGACAAAAGGTGAGTCAAAAAGCACTTTTTGATTAGAAGTAGATAAACAAGCTTTAGGCTAGTCAAGCCTTGTTTAGGCTAGTTAAGCTTGATTAGTAAGTGATTAGTAACCTATGAGAGTTGTGAGGGGTATTATTAATCACATGTTTTTGATAGATGTCCTAGGAAGCTTGTAGAAGTGACTTATAGGGAAATAAGGAGCTTTTGAATGGTTAAAAGAGGATTGTTTAGCTAATAAAAGGGTTTAATAGCCAAAGTAGTTTATTATAGAAGGATTATAACCAAGAAGGTGTCGTGAATGGGAATTCAAGAATGGAGTAAATAACAGTTAATTAATGAAGTGTCGTTAATCAAATAAATTGGAGGAAACGTTAGCTAACTAGTGAGAAATCACCAATTACGATGGGAAGTTGGTACAATTTTACCTATAAAACTACATAAGTAGATTTTAGGTGTCTACATTTTCCCCTATTTGGGGTGGCTTAAGTGACTCCACTTCAAATATAGTAGAAAATTGTAAACAAGTAAAACATTTTGAAGGGGTAGAAGAAAAATTAGTAGAATGAAGGATGCCCCCTCAAATGTCGATGGGGTGATGAAAGATGTTGATCAACAATAAAAAAATATGAAGGAAATGGATAGAAGAAGTGAAGGTGAGAGGGGGGATAAAAGGTGATCCCTATTACCCCAAGTGATTTGAGAGAATAGTGTTAGATAGAAGAAAATGATAGGGAAGGAAGATAAATATGAAGAGAATGAAAATAGATTTCATTCAGCTGATGTAAAAACAACTTTATTGCATCATATTGCTCATGATTTATGTCATCGATCCTTATTAAAATTAACGCATACAACAAATGTGTGAGATGACATGAAAATATATACACGAACATTTGTTAAATGGAAAAATACTAACCTTATGCAACATACATAATACAATGCAATATGAGAAAATAAACAAGCTAACATAATAGGGAAAACAAGTACAAACAAACATACTAAAAAAAAAATGTTTAAGATAGTTGTAAAAATGTTTTTGTTATCAAGCTTCAATTCCATCTTGTGTGAATTAACAATAAGGGTTAATGATGGTGCCCCAAGAAAGGGCACATGGAATGGGAATAATGGAGTATATAGGGGTCCCATGGAAAAAAAATCGTGTACTATGATACTACCTCAAGCAATGCATTCATGTAAGGGAAGACATACATAGTAATAAAACCAAATTTTGTTAATGGAAGGTTGATTCAAATGATCCGTGAGTCATGCACAAGACTAGGTGAGAATCCAAGAATATGTTTTGTAGGAAATTTTTCAATGTTTGAGTATGATGCATGTGATATAGGCTTTAGTTGCATGTATGCTCATTACTGATGTTTTTATTTATGTGTTGTTTTCAAATTTTAAGGATTTTTTTGAAAGTTTTATATTATTTTTGAGTTTTTGATGGAAACATATTTGAATGTTTTTGGAATTTTTGAAAGTTTTCTGAATCTATGTACATGAAAATGAATAAATGTGGATGTCCCTAGCATTATATGGGATGTACACGGGTAGAATACCACACATATGTTAAAGAAGGTGAAAATGAGAAGATGTCCCTAATGTGAGATGGGAGTATACATAGGAAAACCCCCCACACACACACACACACGTGTGTGTGTGTGTGTGTGTGTGTGTGTGTGTGTGTGTGTGTGTGTGTGTGTGTGTGTGTGTAATAGGGTAGGTTGGATCAAGGCCAAAATAGATATGTTCAACCTGATGATGAACGTAAACAAATGAAGTGCCAAGAAGGATCAAGGATGCCCCTAGCATAATCTAACCAAGAATACACTAATAGATAGGAGTACAAGATTGTTTGTTGCAAGAAGGATCAAAATTTCCCTCAAACATAGTAAAAAGGAAATCTTATACACATGGATGTTCTAAACGAAGCAGAAGAAAAGTGTGAATTCTATGGAAGGGTATGGAAAATGTAGCTAGAAGCCTCAAAATGTAAAGGTGATTAGCCCAAGGAAAAAATGATGAGACAAGATAAGGACTAAAGTAATAGTTTGAACAAGGTCCAAAAAAATACAATTGGTAACATACTAATCTTGTTTTCTCATAGAGATCCAATGTGTGCACGTAGAATTTTATTAATTCTTGGTGGGAGGAATTGAGAGAAAACAAGTGAAGAAACACTAGCTAATGTGTAGGAAAGATTTATTTTGATAGGTGATTTATGAATGGAGGGTGGAAGGAGAGTTGTACATTGCTTCGCTTCTAGATAGGAATCCATAGCCACGACGAAGAGGCATTTGATTCTAATCGCAACATTTCTCTACTTTCATTTAGGCATCCATATCCCTAATAGATATTATTGGGAATACCCCTAAAGAGAGTTACATATCAATTTCTTTTGTTGTTATCTTTTAATTTTTGATTTATTCTTTATCTTTCTGAAAACTTATTTCAAATATCTTTATTGTTTTTGATAATGGGTTAAGAACCATTGATGGCTTGATGGAAGGAGGTGGAAGTGATTGCGATGATGACATTGGATAGTGTTAAAAAATACATCTAAAAATTCCTCACAACAAGTTTATTAGATGTAGATAGTGATAGGATCTCTACGAGGTCAGTCATTCTTTAATTTACCAAATTGATGATATACCAAGGTCAAATAGATACAATAGAGATAAACGTGAAAAAATGAGTTTTAAAAGACTAACCAAAATATCATCGAAGGGATGAAAATGGTGGATGATTTGTAGAGGGATGGTAAGAAAGGGAAGAAAGAACATCCATGTGTACGCAATACCTGATTGCAATGTTTGATCTTTATACCTTTTATTTCTTTGTTAATGTTTTAATATTTTTGTATTTTATGTTTTTGGTACCAACAATGTCACTCGACGTGATAAGATCCAACAACAATGTTTGCATTTTCCTTGATATGAGATATTAAGCATGTTTGATTATCAAGAGTCATATTATCACCGATCGTGATGATTGTTGTGAGGTCATACATATCAAATGACTATGATTTATCTTAAAACACATATTTTTCATGCGAGAACTTGATTTCCCTATCCATAGGTTTATGCCCTTTGTAGCATAATTGATGGTTGCATTGGTGTGCATTCTTAATTCATGTTTGATTCTGAACTTTATGATTTTTTAAATTGTTGAGAGATTTGGAGCTCTTAGAAATTTTTATCTTAGCTTGATAAAGAATCTGTTTGGGTTTCCTATAAGCTAATACATGACTTGTCTAATCCCAAGAAATGGAAGAAGAAAGTGGACAAATAAAATTGATATGAGAAGTGATGGTGAGTTTGACACAATCATTGATAAAAGGATAATGTGATGGATGAAAATGATACAGTCCAAGAATTGAAGAGGATGGGCTACCAAAAGGTGAGCCACATACATATGAAGGAGGACTATTACGATGTGGCTTTAAGATTGAAGAAAATGGGGTACCAGGAGTTATCCCATAGATATAAGATAAAGGACTACTAGGATGTGGCCCAAGTATAGAACATGAGGGAGTATTAAGAGGTATCACATAGATATAATAGGATGAAGGGATACTAGAACACATCCCAAGAATTGAATGTAATGGGCTACCCCAAGGTGAATCATAAATATAAAATAATAAAGGGCTTCTAGATGTGGCCCAAGAATAGAAAATAATGAGCTACCCAGAGGTGAGACAAAAGTAAAAAACTAAGGGATACTATGATGTGGCCTAAGAATAGAAGATAATGGGCTACCCAGACGTGACCCACAAGTAAAAAATGGAGGGCTACCAGATGGTGGATGATGAGCCCCATTTTTGTCATGATACACCTTGTGTAATTATGTTTAAGCCATGTCAAAACCTATACTACTTTTGATATTATTATGCATTATGGAAACATACATACTTTATATTTACTACTTTACTATGTTTATGGGAAATTGTTGTGTGTACTTATGATGTTTCACCTTGTTAATTATTGGGCATAATTGTCTTGAATATGATATGGATAAACATTAATTATGTGTGAAAAAATGCATATGTTGAAATGTTATAATGAGTGTAGGACTTAGTATATATGCTAGAAGAGGACTTTATTTCATGTGATAGCGCAGGACTCCGGTTCATGTGTTGGAACATGACTCTCATCCTCATCGATAAAGGAATAAATATAGTACATTCAATCATCTAGCTCATAAAACCTGATCCCTCAAAGCTCGAGTGGTACAAGCATGTATGCAGATAAATGATATTCTAGAATTCCAACTGGAAACATCAATTACTACCAGGAATCATCGCCATTTATCGATCAACATTCAAACCACAAGAAAAGTGAAATAATAATGACTGAATACTTCCCATCACTTCAGTTTCTTCAATCAGTTATGATTTAGAGAATCTTCTAGGAGTGACTGAATCCTTCAATGAGTCAATCATGGATCCCCTCTTTAGTTATTGTAAGCGCTTCAAGATCAAACGCCTATGAATTAATCCTGTTATTAATGTATTACCAAAAATCAAGGGAAGTTCTTAGTTCAAATAGTTAGTTAGATTTATAAGTAGTCAATCAGAATAACTAGATCTCTAGGAGAGACTATGAATTCTTTGGAATAAAAGAGAGAATGTAATTAGAATTAGGGGTTCCATATTTTTTTAATTGTAGCACCATATTTTGAATTCAATAAAGATTAAATTCAAGATAATTTTTTTTGTCTGGAAGCCCAGTAAAAACTTGATCAAAGGGCATGAGCAAGGTCCACTCCTACCCAATGAGAGGGAAATGCATTCTTACTTTCTTACTTTGTTCTTTAACAATTATTGTTACCATTTTACTATTTATTTATAAATGCAATGAAGTATTTAATGTTAATGTTTTAGTTAACTCTCGTTTCTTCTTTCAATTCCAATACTTTAATTTCATGGATTTCTTTTGTAATCACAATCAGTTTAGTCAATTCTTATTTTTAAGATAGAAACCTTTGTTGAGTTTGTGTTCCTACTATTTCCTTTGTTGTAAAAAATCGTTGAATGCCTCCATAGATTGATAGATTAAATTGATTAAATTACAAGCCTTGATTACTCTGGTCACTTTTTGGCACCATTGTTGAGAAACAAGGTGTCATCAAAGGTTAACGTGCTAACTAGAAGATACTGTGAGGGTGTCTATAAATTTTCCATTTAGAAAGTTAATTTCCATAACTCTTTCTTTTAAAAAAATAATCAGGAAACCTTGTAGTGACAACAAGGATCCCCTAGGATGAGTATGTGGAGCACACACAACCAAGTTTATTATTAATAGTTAGGGAACCATTTTCAGTATGTTAGGACTGTATGTTTATACCTAGAGACCATAGAAGAAAATTTATTAGGAACAACTTGTTTCTCAGAACAGGATGGATAACCCCAACGGTGGGGATAATATTGTCAAAAATCCACCAAGCAGAACATTTACCTATACTATCCAGTTGGATCCTTATGATCAAGGTCCTATGAAAACATATCCCCTTCAATTGTTCCAAACTTCCTGAGGCTACTTTCAAAGGACCTTGATCAATTCATTTTTGAATTTAAGGTTTTGTGTCAAACTTATGGCTACACTGTTGATGGCCAAAAACATAAACTTGTTCCATCTACCTTAAAAGATGGATTTATGAGATAGTTTATGGGATTAACCTCCGATTCCAATCATACATGGGAAGAGATGGAACAAGTTTTCCTAGATAAATACTAGGACTAATGTCAAGTAAGGGATAGGAAAGAAGAGATCTTCTGAATTCAACAGAAAGAGGATGAAAGTGTAGAATACTACCTAGATAGGATCCTTTTTCTTAATAGAAGGTGTGGAGATGACCTAGACATTAACCTACTAAAAACCTTATTTCTAAAAGGATTAGATGATGAAACTCAAGAAGCATTCAACCTAATGGGGAAGGGATACATTAACAAGTTAGAATTCATGGATATCATTAACCTTTGTAGGAAATACTCAATAACTCAACCCAATCTTAGGGGGAAAAAGGAAAATTAGCTAATGGGGATCTATCCAAACTGAGGGAATAAATTGAAAATTAAAAAAATCACCTCTTAATTCAGCTCAACACTAGTATGGATAGAGAAAAGGATAGAAATATAGAGCCGTTATTTATCTACTGCCCAAGGTGTAGAGAAAAACATGGAATGGAGGACTGTCCATTAGACAAGACATAAATCTATCTTATCTGTGAACTTAAGCATACCACTAATTAGTTAAGGAGAAGCATGGAAATGGAAACAAAACTAAGCAAAAAAAACAAAAAGGTGATACACCAAAGGAGTGCTGAACTCCTTGCTTTGCACATTAGACACAGATCATGAATATTACAGCATGAAAACATGCAAAGATCACCAGAATGTAATGAAGGATCAGAAGACAATGATAAATGCATGAGAGGGTTGAAAATCAATCACAAAACATACAATATCATTTCCAGATTTGATACAATATGTTGCAATAGCAAAGAGGTAAAAAATGAACTGTAGTCTCCATGGGAGGTCTGAAACTCCTTCAAATCCACCTACTAAGGAAAAAAGAAGGGGCTTGTAAGAGCAAGAACATCCAACCCTTTACAAATGATCCAAATCTAGCTTTTAACAATGAAGCAAGAGAAAATAGAAGAGAGAAATGTGGGGAAATTTATTTGAAGGTATAACCACCTAAAAAGATCAATTAAAATGGACAGGGCACCTCTACAATCTCATTTCCCAATTTTTTTAATGATGCTGGAGAAGAATGGATGCCATACCGCATTAAAATCTGGTAGCTGGATGTCATTTCTATGTTTTTCTCATGCCAAACAATTTTCTTTAATTTTCTCCCAAAAATATCCATCAAAAATTTAAATTGAGGTTTCCATCATGTAGATAATTTCAATACATTTCCAATGACACCAAAATTGCAAAAAACCAAGCTCTGGTTCGAAAGATATGACCCTATGAAGATTTAGGGCAAAACTGGTAAAAAAAGAGTCAAAATTGGGGTCAGTGAGGTCAAAATTTATTTTTTTCCCTTTTGGAAAAATTTCCCAAAAAAATCCGTGCCTCCGCTGCTCTGAGAAATGTGGCATCACCTGGTTCACTGATGGGATTGCGGGATTCAAAATAGCATTCTGCCTCCTTTTGCAACATTGGGAAATTTTCCTAAAATTCTCCACCGCTCCACTGCTCTGAGACACGTGGCACCTTCTGGTTCCTTGAAAGGAATGCATTTTCATTTTTCACCTTTGTGCTTTCCACTACTTTGGAAAAATTTCCAAAATCCTCTGCCACCTCGACTTCCACTGTTGTCAGGACACATGGCGGTCTCTTGTTTGATGCAGGGGTACGGCCCAAATGTTTCCCTTCTCTTTCGTGGGCTTACAGGCCAATTTTTGGATTTGATTTTTTTAGTAAAAGAGGCTAAGTGTCACAATTTTCTTCCGACCCCCACCACCTTGACATGTGGCACTTTCTAAGTGGCTGTGGGACTGCTTATGGAAAATTTCCCCTATAAACTCCGCCGAGCCATAAATCAAAAACTATAAGGAGTTAGGAGGACTTATTTACCTTTCTGGAAAGGTGGAAGAATTCTCTATTTGATGAAGCAATACCCAAAAAAAATTGAGTCCTTAAAGCATGTCAATAATTCATTTTAAGTACTAGAAAAGGAAAAGGAGGAGGAGTTAGCCAAAAATAAGCATGGGCTTATTTTGGATAACACTTTTGGTGAATCAGAGGGGTCATCTGCCTACTAGATGAAGTGATCAGCTGCCTTGAAGCATCCATTGGGCATGGAGTCATGAGTAGTATCCTGCAAACTGATCTGAACTTTGAAAACTGATCTGTTAACTACTCGGAAACCCACTAAAACTGATCTAATCCTCATCAACTGCCAAGTTCAATGAACTGTGCAAGGGAGAAAACCAGCACCACAAAAACTATGTACAAACATGAAAATCATACATGCTCAAAATGGAACATGTAGAGTGTGCAAAAGTGCTTCTTCTACTAAAAATAAACCTACTTACTCTACTCTAACTGGAAACAAAGGTAAGCTAAACAAACCCTACACCTAGTTGTGCAAAATAGCTTCCTTTCTTCAAAATGGACAGCCATGCAATTTATTTGGAGCTGATCATAGCTGTTAGGATGAGTGGAAAATCAACAAGAAGCTGGTATTCTACCCAAATCAACAAGGTGTCAACTGAAAACAAATTGAATACCTATTTTAGTTGCTCTACATTTGGATTATATAGGTATTGCAACTGATCCTTGGCACTTTGAATATCATCCTCATGCTTAGAGGCAAGCATGACTGGTTGTGGCTTCTCCTTTGGCTCTAATGAATCCAAATATCTTATTGGACAAGGTTTGATCCTTTGAATGTGCTCATAGCTCTGAAATCTAACTCCAAGAATGGAGTCTTCTTGTAGACCTTCTTGGATGGATAGTGTGGAAGAAGTGGTGGAACTCCTCTGTTGTTTCCCTTCTTCCTCTAATGAAGAACATGGAAGATTAAAATCTTCTAATATTGTCTCTAAAAGGCTACTAAAAATGTAGCTTACTGCAAATGAATGCTCTCCTTCATGACAACAGGTTCTTGTGCTTGGAAGATGGATGATGAAGGAGAAAACAATGGAAACTCAACCGGTTCCTCTCCATCAAAACAATCCTCCAAATCTGACAGATAAACTGCCTCATTATTGCCCTACTGAAAATGTTCAACCTCTTCCATGGTGTTCTCTTGATCTGTAACTTGCTCACCATGGTTTCCTTAATTCTCAAAGATGAAATTTGGAAGATCAAACTTTTCTTCAACATTGGAGCTTGAAGAGAATGAATTAGAAGGAAGAACTAAAGATTCTTCTATAGCCTATTTTGTGTTCAATGCTTTTGGATATACACTTTTCTCCTCCATAGATGGAATGTGCTCCTCTTCTTTTGGATTTGGAGCAGCTTCTCCTTCCTCTACTACTTGAAGACAATCTTGCTTTTGATTGACCTCTTCCTCTAGCATGAAGTTTGTCAAATCAAACTCTTCAATCTACTACTCTAGAGGACAAGTTGGGGCTGCAAGATCTCTTTTAGAGCTTTCCTCTTCCATGGATGATTGTGCAACTTGAATTGGATCGACATTTCCTTCAAGTAAAGTGCCAACATGGACACTACATTATGAGAAAACTGATTGCTGATATACTTCTTCTTTTTGCTCTTCTTCTACTACAACAAAATCAGTCCTAACCACCATTTGTTCTTCAACCTTTACCTCCTCTGAAGGCTTGACCATCAAGGGGATCTTTGTTATCCCAAATTTGGCAGCCCAACTCTTCAAGTTGTCTGTCATTTCCTTTCTGTTGGGCTCCTCTTTTTGTTTTCCTTGATGACTAATTTTTTTATTTTCATTTTCCCAACTTGGATTTGGGAATGCAAGAGGAGAGGTGGGTTATGGATCAATTGGTTTTACAACTATTTGTGGTGGTGGAGGAGATGAAACTTCTTGTTTCCTTGGAGTGGAAGGTATTTCTTTTAGCTCTTGTTGAGGGGATGATTGTTTGGAAGGGAAAAGGATAGAATAACTGAGATGGGGTGGAAGACTAGGGAATGGAGAAATGGAATCAACATTTGGGGCAGTAAGGGATGGATTTGGAATTTGGCATTCAAAATGTGATGGTGCTGCTTGAGGAGTAGAGAGAAAATTACTAGATGATGGTGTAGTATCTACCCATTGATAAGGCTTTTTGACACCAAGTTTATAGGCCTCTATCTCTATTATCCATTGTGTAAGTTGGGGTAGCATCTCAATCATGAAGTCCAGCTTCTCCTGAGGGCTGAAATGTCTTGGAAAAGGGCCTCCCCATGGATAGGGTGCTCTAAAACCAATCTTAAATGCCTTCATTTGTACTTGAGCCATAGATTGCACCATGCCAATATCCATCTTTTGGATCTTCTGCAATAAATCAAAATATTCTTCTTGACTTCCCTCATCATATGTGTATTCTTGTGCTTGATATGCTTCTTAGCCAAACTAATTTTGGCATTGCTCATGTGGATATGCATACTGGTTTTGAATTTGATCAAAATACTGATCTAGAGGATATGAAAAAAATGTTGGAGGTGGGAAACTTTGCTGTTGTTGTAAATGTAAATTCCATGATGGAAATGAAGTCATATTTGCAAAACTTCATGGAATGGAATAATATGGAAGAGATGGAAATAAGGATGAATGAAAATGGATGAAAAATAGTTCTGTAATTCAAAGAATGAGTTATTGATCAGATGGAGTCACCAAATGTGTTTGTAATTTCCTCCAAAGGCTGAAATCTTCACATGAACACACCAACCTGTAAAAGATGAAGTGGAAGACCTCTAAGGTCCCTTTGGGCATGCCAAAACTGTTAGTGGAAATCTACAACACCACCTAAATGACCTTTAGATATGCAGTCCTGAATTGGGTCATTTAGTGTGATTGCACAACATTGAGTTTTCTCCAAGGTGTGGGACCTTGCAAGGTGAGAAAAATATCCAGAGAAAGATAGTTCTTACCCTTCTGTTTAGGTGTATGCATGCAATTTTTGCAGAGGTTCTGATTACAAATCCTACTCTAAAACTACCAAGGAGACAAGGTTAAGGAGAAGCATGGAAATGGAAACAAAACTAAGCAAAAAAAACAAAAAGGTGACACACCAAAGGAGTGCTGAACTCCTTGCTTTGCACATTAGACACAAATCATGAATATTGTAGCATGAAAACATGCAAAGATCACCAGAATGTAATGAAGGATCAGAAGACAATGATAAATACATGAGAGGATTGAAAATCAATCACAAAACATATAATATCATTTCCAGATTTGATACAATATCTTGCAATAGAAAAGAGGTAAAAAATGAACTATAGTCTCCATGGGAGGTCTGAAAATCCTTCAAATCCACCTATTAAGGAGAAAATAAGGGGCTTGCAAGAGCAAGAACATCCAACCCTTTACAAATGAGCCAAATCTAGCTTTTAACAATGAAGCAAGAGAACAAAGGAGAGAGAAATGTGGGAAAAATTATTTGGAGGTCCAACCACCCAATAAGATTCATTAAAATGGTAAGGGAACCTGTGTAATCTCATCTCCAAATGTTTTCAACCATGCTGGAGAATAATGGATGCCATACCACATTAAAATCTAGTAGTTGGATGTCATTTCTACATTTTTACCATGCGAGACATGTTTCTTTAATTTTCTCCCACAAATATCCATCAAAAATCAAAATTGAGGTGTCCATCATGTAGATAATTTCAATACCTTTCTAATGATATTATAAGTGCAAAAAACCGAGCTCTAGTTCTAAGGATATGGCCCTCTAAAGATTTAGGGCAAAACTGGTAAAAATAGATTCAAAATCAGGGTCGGCGGGGTCAAACTTTAAATTCTTCCCTTTTGGAAAAATTTCCCAAAAAACTCCACGCCTCCACCACTTCAAGACATGTGGCATCTCCTGGTTTGCTAATGGGATCGTGGGCTTCAAAATGGCATTTTGTCCCCTTTCACAACATTGGGAAATTTTCCTAAAATTCTCTGCCGGTCCGCCACTCCAAGACACATGGAACCCTCTAGTTCCTTGGTGGAAATGTGGTTTCATTTTTCACCTTTACGCTTTCCAATACTTCAGAAAAATTTCCAAAATCCTCTGCCGCCCCAACTCCCGCCATTGTCAGGACACATGGTGCTCTCTGGTTCGATGCGGGGGTACGACCCAAATGTTTCCCTTCTCTTTCGTAGGCTTGCCTACCAATTTTTGGCTTTGCACTTTTTAGTCAAAGAGACTAAGTGTGGAAATTTTCTCCCAACCTCCACCACCTTGACATGTGGCACTTTCTAATTGGCTGCGGGCCTGCCTAGGGAATATTTCCCCGATAAACTCCACCGAGCCATAAATCAAAAACTACAAGGAGTTAGGAGGACTTATTTACCTTTCTGGAAAGGTGGAAGAATTCTCTATTTGATGAAGCAATACCCAATTTTTTTTGAGTCCCTACAGCATGTCAAAAATTCATTTTAAGTACCAGAAAAGGAAAATGAGGAGGAGTTAGCCAAAAATAAGCATGGGCTTATTTTGGATAACAAGATATTCCTAAACTAAAAAAAACATTAAAGAAATCTATTTTAAGACTCCAGGGAGAAGGAAGAATCAACCAAAAACCATTCATGTTCATGGGAAACTTTCTAACAACTTATAAGGAACTAATCCGCCTCCTAAGTATGGCGATCATGATAGTCCTATTATAACTTTTTGCATAGGAAATGTCCAAATCCCTAATGTACTCGTTTATTTAGGAGCTTCCATAAACATCATGACTATAGATACTCTGTCTAGATTGGCACTCCATGAACCTCAATCAACACATATTGTCTTGTAAATGGCAGATCAGTCAGTGAATAAACCCAAGGGAATAATAGAAGATGTTACTGTTACAATTGATTCATGGGACTATGCAGTAGATTTCATGATAGTAAAAAAGTAATAGAAATATTGGTTACCACATAATCCTAGGACATCCGTGGTTAGCTACGACTGCTGCCCTCATTGACTGCAGGATAGGAAATATGGTCATTACTAATGGTCAAGATTCCATGAAATTGTCATTATACCCTGTAGCTAAACCATTTACCATAGATAAAAAACATTAGTCTAATGATGACTCTGATGGTTTCAAGGATATTATCTCCTATTTTGGCATGGTAGTAATTTGATAACATTCAAATAAGATTTAATGTGACTACCATGACACTAATTGTGTACATAACATGATCCATGTGATTGATTCATGCGCTAGGTTCATCTCAAGTCCTACTGTAGACACTAAATTTAGGTTACACTCCCCTTTTTTCCCTCGACATATAAGCACCTTTTATTACATATACCTAGCCATGACCCCCTTCACCCCACTAATATTAATTTAATTAATTTAATTAAATTAATGCATTATCCTTACTATATTTATTATTTAAATAATATCTACACATATAGTTCACTTAGACATCTCACCAAGGTAACTCAACCTAATACCTATTCTTAGCAAGTTGCCATAACTAACTAAGACTTACCCAAACCCTAAAAATCAATGCCTACATTCCCTCTAACCACATTACCACATGCTCACAAGAGGCTCCAAGTCTAATCTGTGGGATGATGACACAAGATCCAAGGAAATCAAGAGGATCTCCTTAGTTTAATAAACCTAGAAAATCTTTCCTTAACTGACGTTGGTTACCCCTAACCATCTCCGGTTAAGTAGGAACACCATCGGTTACCCCTTTTAACCCAAAACAACCTTATTCTCAAGTTTGGAACTTAGAACTTGGAAGTTGGAAGCAAGAAAGTTGATGAACAAGAATACATGTCAAAGAGATAACACATCTTCAGAGAGCCAATTCCAGTGAAAACTCACATCCAAGGAAGGAGATTGAGCATCTTCTCCTGCACAGCCATCCCAGCCACGATCTAATTTATCTAAGCAAAGAGGAGTGTACATGCAGCCCATGTAGAAGATTTCATTTAGTTGGTGATCAATTACAACCTTCAAACCTAGCATCAACACCTCCATCCTTCACACACAGGGCTTCAGGAACTAAATCCAAGTAAGTACAACATCATACTTTCTTGGTTATTTCATTTCATCATCATTTCATCATCCATTATTTATGTTGCTCCCTATTGACCTTCTCCAACATTTCACCTCCATAGACCCATTAAAACCTCACAAAAGTCTACTCCAGTCACCCCATACCTCGTCCCGACCAACCAAAGCCCTTTGTGCAATCACAAAGGTTACCAAAACCCTATTCTATGACATTTCCAGATCTCACAGTAACCAGCACCAGTTATACCTAACCACCGTCAGTCACCCCTGATCAACACCAGTCTCTGTGTTTGCTCACACATCCCTGAACAGAGACCTACCCACCTAATTTTATCTCACCCTCATTCACTTGTGACCTACCTGAGACCTTTATCAGATCTACAGAGACCCAGAACCAATTATTTGACCTTTGGATTCTATTCTAGCTTAACCTATTAGATTAGATCTATTTTTTTATTGTGTTTTAAGTGAGATACCTAAATCATTTTAAAATAACAATAGGATTTAATTTGTTTACAACATTAATTTGTTTAAAACAGTGGACTGACATCCATCTAGGAAGTATCATACTTCCAAAATCTAGCTCACGCGAGGTAGTTCACTGCCCATATTGTTTAATTCCTTCTTGTGGTCTTGTTTTCATTACAGGTAGTTTCTCCTAGCCAAAAGGAAGCTCTCACAATCAGTTGTGGATCTGGAAGTCATAGGTGCGCAACAACCCATCAACTGACATTTGAACAGGTATTCCTCCTACGTTCGTTACCCTATCTGTTTCATCAACACTTCAAAGAAATAATCTAATAAAAAGGTGAAACATCTATACTTAACTCAAGTACTTATTCTTGTGCTAGTCTGATGTTGTAACTTACCGAGATCAAGAATTACTTCATGGATGAGAATAAACAACCCATTATTTGTCCATTTGTGAGGAACATAGATTTAATAGAATTCTTATTTCAAAACATAACCTCGGTGCACATACTTCTACCACATAAATGTCCATTAAATTCAATTCTAAGAAGTTATCCAAAGGTCAATTCAATTCAGCCTAATACAAAACAATTGTTTTTTCTTCCTGGAAAGACTTTGACAATAAACAAATGGTTGAAGGATGAAGAGGAAAACACATTGTTTAGACTCCTTTGCTCTCATCCCCAAGCTTTTTTTTGGGAATATAGTGATATGAAAGGTATACACCCTAGCATTTGTACACATCACATTTACACCACTGAGGTCAAACCATTATGGAAACCTCAAAGAAGGATAAACCTAGTACTTAGAGGAATTGTTAAGACTTAAATTAAAAATCTCTTGAATGTAGGTTTTATTTACCCAATTTTAGATAGTCAATGGGTTTCTCCTTTAGTCATAGTACCTAAAAAGAATGGGAAATGTAGAGTGTGTGTCGAATGTAGAGAGTTAAACAAGAATAATCATAGGGAGTATTTCCCATTACCATTTATTGATAATGTCCTAGATAAGTAATAAAGTAAAAGATAATTCACATTTTTAGATGGATTTAGTGGATACAATTAGATAATAGTAGTTCTTGAAGACCAAGACAAAACATTATTCACCTAACCTTGGGGTACCTTTGCTTACAGTGTACTACCTTTTGGGTTATGTGATTTCCTAGCCACTTTCCAAAGAGCCATGCTAGCTATCTTCTCAGATGTCACTCGTGACTGTGTAGAAATTTACATGGACAATTTTATAGTTTATGGAGAAACATTTAAAGAAGCAATCAGTAATTTGGATAAAGTTCTTGCTCGCTGTGAAAAACATCAACTCTCATTGAACCGTGAGAAATGATTTTGCATGATGGAAAAAGGTATTGTCTTAGGTCATTGTGTTTCAATTGAAGGAATTAATGTTCACCCAGATAAGGTAAGCATCTGTTTCACACAAAAATGCTTCCTTTCCTGGGATAGAGTTGCTTCTATCCTTTCATTCCTTTGAGAAACAGATAAGGGTTAGGGATAGGAGGAATACCGGTTGAATGTTGAGAGGGTGTGCGCGTACCGTAGAGAGAGATCAGATCGATTGCAAAGAACTCCTTTTTGTCTGGGAAGGACTACCTGCAAGTAAGAATACAAGACCACCGGATTATAATTAAACAATAAATGAGGGAACTGCCTTGGGCCCAGGAAATATTAGACTTCCTTTCGAAGGTGGTCAGTTTCCCCTGCTAATATGAATTAACACAAATTCTAACAAAGAGGCTATTGCCAGATTATAATTTAATTACCTTGTTAAAAAAATAGAGGAAAGGGCTAGTTCTAGTTTTGAATGACAGTGACCGATGCCGGTCACTATCATCGGTACCGGTTTGTGCTAACCGATATCAGTAGGGGTAGTGATTTAGGGGCTTTGGTGAAGGTTGGCTATAAGATGGCTATGGTGTTTATAAGGCCGGTAAATGATTGGGGATAGGTAATGGGGTGATGGAGAAGACTCAGAGAGTATGGGGGCTGTTCTTGGGGGCAATGTAGAGGTAGAGGAATGACAGTTAGATGGAGGGTGTTACCGGGTAGTAGATCTAGGAATAGACCTGTAATTACTGTGATTCAGAAATCCAAGAAATGTTATTAAAAAAACGTATAAGACTTACTTACTAGTTCCTGATGAAGATACAAGTTCAAGGACTATGATGACGAAGGCAGGGTTCAGGTAGGATGATATAACAATCCAAGATGAGTTGTCTTCTCTCCTGATGCTTGGATGAGTGTCACTGGGCTCTGGTTACTCAGTTGCAGTCTTGGGCTTGATGTCCTTCTCTGCAAACTCCTCTCTTTCCTTCACTTGTCTCTGCTCGGCCAAGTGAATTCCTAATTCTTCTAATGACTTCTCATTCGGATCAATGAAAATTCAACCCTTGCTTTTGGTTGGGGGAGGTCATTTACAAGGAACCGATGGTGGTTATGTAACCGACGACGGTCGAGTAGGAACCGATGTCGGTTAAGTCAAAGTGGGCTATTTTTAGTAAAATAGCCAACTTTCCCTCCTTTTCTCCCGAGGGATTAGTTGTGGGCTTGGTCAAGTCATTATGAGGTTGGTTTTGGGTGCGAGTGAGGAGTAATTAGTCATGGTTGTGGATGTAGACCAAGTTATAGGTATTAATTAGGTTAGTTTAGGGTTAGGACTAGGTCATGATGAGGTGGTGAAATGAGGTGGCAGGTTTGGAGATGTGGATTTATTAATTATAAGGTAATTAATAAATAATTTTGTAAGGTTTAGGTGATGAGGTTAGGTTGCGAAATGAGATACGTGGCACGGGGGGTCGTAAGACACAAATTTGGTGTCTAAATTAGCCCCTTGTTGTTGTGTAGCTTGTCTTGTAAGGCTGCACTGACAATAATAAGAAGTGGTTACTCCTGTTAAGGGTATAGGTAATCCCTCTCAAATTTATTGCAGATTAAGGTAGCGTGAAATCAGGGATAGGGTTGATAAAGGGTGAATGGTGTTGAGATTATGGTAAGATGGTGGGGTAGGTCCAAGGAAGAAGACGCACATTGAAATGCAATAGTGTGACCAGGGTATATGATTTGAACAGCAAACAAGCAATTCAGAGGCAAAGGTTGATAGTTTATCCAAACAAGGGTGATATAATCCTGGTATCCAAGGCATAGGAAGTAGCTCCAGGGGATATAACGGGTAAGGTACAGGAACGTTTAGGCATGTTTGGCAGTACCAAACGGTTGGTTTGGTTGAGATAAACGTCACGATCTTGGTCTAGGAAAAGTTGGTCTACAGATCAAGTTAAGTACCCTAATCATGCTAAAACACGAACAAGTGAGCTCGATTGAACAAAAGGCTACATGATGGGTGGATAAAATTGTAATTTGTTGGTTTTGGGTGAGGTATTTAATTGGTGCGGCCTTGGGTCATGCCGATTGATTAGTGAGAGCCATGGGTCAGGCCTGATTGGTTGGTTGTGGCCTTGGGTCGGTCCAAATAGTTGGTTGCGGCCTTGAGACAGGCCAAATGGTTGGGTGTGGCCTTGGGTCGGGCCAAATGGTTGGTTGCAACCTTGGGTCGGGCCAAATGGTTGGTTGCGGCCTTGGGTTGGGCAAAATTGTTTGGGTGCGGCCTTGGGTCGGGCCAAATGGTTGGGTGTGGCCTTGGGTTGGGCCAAATGGTTGGTTGCGGCCGTGGGTCAGGCCAAATGGTTGGTTGCGGCCTTGGGTAGGGTCAAATGGTTGGTTGCAGCCGTGGGTCGGGCCAAATGGTTGGTTGCGGCCTTGGGTCGGGCCAAATGGTTGGGTGTCGCCTTGGGTTGGGTCAAATGGTTGGTTGCGGCCTTGGGTCGGGCCAAATGGTTGGTTGCGGCCTTGGGTCGGACCAAATGGTTGGGTGTAGTCTTGGGTTGGGTCAAATGGTTGGTTGTGGCCTTAGATCAGGCCAAATGGTTGGTTACGGCCGTGAATTGGGCCAATGAAGTCAAAAAAGGCTATTTAGCAAAGGAGGGTATAGGCGATGTTGTGAGAAAGGGAGACTAGTGAATAAGGGAAGAAATTGAGGTAAAAGGTGGGATTAAACTGGTATCGAATAGCTATGACCGGTATCAGTTATATGACCGATACCGGTGTTTTAGGGCACAATATAACTGATATCGGTTATAGGTAAAAACCTATAAAAAGAAAAATACGGCCTGTCATTGTCACATTGTCAATTTGAAAACCAAATTTAGTTGTCTGAGGTGTTTTAGTGATATTCGTGAGTTTGTCGGCTGAGGTGGCACTCTTCGAGTGGAGAAGTGAGTGGTTAGTAGACCCCAGCGAGTAGGAGGTAGGATTTGATTGGTGGAGAACCCAGCTGAGCAGATTTGGAGCCATGGCATAGCCAGGAGGAGCAGGAGGTGCTAGACCAGCTGGACCACCACCACCTATCCCACCACGACGACGTGTCATCGTACCGGTAGGCTCTAAACCTCGAATTATGTGAATTTAATGTTTTTACGCTAGATTTGGGTTTTGTGTAGGAATCCAGGTTTGTAATAAAATAATGAATAAATTGAAGTTGTTTGAAAAATGGAGAGGATACGTGGGTTAGTTAGGAGAAAAGGGTAGGGTGGGTAGGTTTGTAGGGTTTTTCAGTGGGTAAAAGAGTAGAAATAGGCAAAAAATGGGTTTTGGGGGCCGCGTCGGGTTCGGCTCCGGAGCTGGACAGTGACCGATGTTGGTCACTAGGCGAATGGCATCAGTCACATATTTTTTGGGCCAAGTGGGTTGTTGGTAGACCGGTGTCGGTCGTATGTTGACCGGCGCCAGTGTATATCAAGTGCTATAGGGGACCGGTGCCGGTCAAGGGTGACCGGTACCGGTCATTAGTAAGGTTTATTTTGGTTTTGTTTCGTTGTTGGTGTTTGTGTTTTTGTGTTTGGTTGTTTGTGTTTTGTTGTTTGGTTGTTTGTGAAGAGGGAGGGGGTAGAGTTGATAGGAAAGGGGATATCGTAGATGTTTTAGGGTAAGATAGGTGGGTGTTATAGAGTCTTGGTGTGGTTGGGTGGTTAAAAAAGGGGGTATAGAAGGTTAAGGTAGTTGTTGTGGTAAAGGGTAGGTATAATGAAGTGGGTTGTTTATACAGGCACGTCAGTAGCTGACTATGCGGGATCGGATGCCCCCGCTATTGAGATGGATGCGGCCACATGTGTCTGCAGCGTAGTGGGCCATTATGCGCGAGGTGGGACTTGGTGGAGTCCAGCGGTATAGGGCTGTGGATAGGGACCACAGCCTTATGGTTACCCTCATCGAGAGATGGGATCCGGCAACCAATGTTTTCCATCTTCCTACTGGAGAGATGACTATTACCCTGGAGGATGTATATCGCATCCTGAGACTACCGATCGTAGGGGAGGCAGTGTTCCAAATAGATGCGGAGACGACTATGGATAACATTCTTCAAGTATTTGGGGATGCAGCCACATTATTGACTTATCAAAGCGTGAGAATTGCGTATGGGGACATGTATCGTGCCCATAGACATGAGACACGGCTTGCCGTGCTGATGATGATAGGTATCACCTGCTTTGCCCTCCCAGACTCAGAGGGAGGCCGCTTCCCACGGGCTTTGATGGGAGTACTGCATGAGATGGTAGAGGAGCATACGTGTTATGCCTGGGCACCAGTATATCTGGTGCAACTATACAGAGAGCTATGGGGTTATCGCTGGATGAGGTGATTTGGGATTTGCTCCAAATTTTTGTTACACTGCTAGGAATATGAGCACATCATATGTATACGACCAGTAGGGCTGCCCCAGCAGCCAGGGCCATAGGTTATATACAGGTATGGCTTTCAGAGGTGGTTGGGGGTCATGGGCCAGCCATGAGCGGTGCTCGCAGGATGGGATGTAGCTTACTACCGTCATATGCTAGAGGGCGTGACTGCATTGGACATTGTATGGAGGCCCTACAAAGGCCATCAGCCCCGAGGAGGAGCTCGAGCACAAATGCGCTAGATCCAGTATATGTTCTGGATAGTTGGATGGAGGCCCGGAGAGTATGAGCGGATACCCTTAGAGAGAGTACGACGGTAGTTGGGGCTGCGACAGGATGAGCCACCTCCCTTCCCATAGTACCAGAGGGATGATGTAGAGGCCCCACTACCGGCTCCACAGCCTGTTGACCCAGATTAGGTAGCAGAGAGGCTGACATACGATACAGTGGATGATGCTGGGTGCACAGGTTCATTTTTGGTGTGGTGGGTAGGGCAGAGAGCAGCCAGGAGAGCATAGCCCGCACAGCCAGATTTAGCGGCTGTTATAGCATAGAGGGATCGATTCTTGGGACAGGTGCAGTTGTTACAGGGGTAGCTTCCTGCTGCACAGGCACAGATCAGGTATTACAGGGGCAGTTAGCCCAGGCACAGGTACATGTATAGCCACAGGTACAACCATAGGCACAGCCACAGGCACCGCCACAGGCATCGGCACAGCCACAGGCACAGGCACTACCACATGTACCGGCACAAGGTGTACAGGCAGGACAGGGGTGATTATTATTAGGAGTCGGGGGACTAGCCCCAGCAGCTTTGGTGGCACGGGCCCGCTATATGGAGGTGAGAGTAGAGGCTCGGTATTATTAGGATGTCCTTGATGGTACCAGGGTGAACTATCAACCATATGTGGCGGACA
The DNA here is from genome assembly GCA_019776745.2 of Taxus chinensis. Classification (NCBI taxonomy): domain Eukaryota; kingdom Viridiplantae; phylum Streptophyta; class Pinopsida; order Cupressales; family Taxaceae; genus Taxus; species Taxus chinensis. The sequence goes on from CM034150.1 coordinate 163,506,814, forward strand.
GAGCCGAGACCTCGCAAAGCCAGAGATCCTAGGGAGGTGCAGCCACAGCTGGTGGGTCGGTGACAGGGAGGAGGCAGGAGCTAGCACAGGGACCAGTAAGGAGAGGATTTGAGGGCGGTGGGGAGAGATGAGACACCTCTGGAGCGGAGATGGGTGTTTTGTTTGTATATTGGATATATGCACCGATCTGCGAACCGGTTATTTATATAGAGGCATGTGTGCCCACATATGATTCATTGATTCATTCTTGTTGTATATACCGGCCAGCGAGTCGAGTACAGGTTGTATATAGTTGATACCGGCCTGTGAACCGAGTATATTTTTGACATGAGAGACCGGCCTGCGAGCTAAGTTGAGATTTTGATAGTGATTGCGGCCTGCGTGCCAGCTTTGTATATTTTGAGATCACATAGGCCCCCATGCAGGGCAAGTTGTATATTTGAAACATTGATATATATATAGAGATGATGATTTTGATCCATATGCTGTGTATAAAATGTTTTATGTATTTTGTCAATGGTTTTTGAAATGTAATGTGTATAAATGATGAGTTAGATCTAAATGGTGTATATATTAAAATGTCGTATGTATTTTGTTTGATGGTTGTTTTATTGTAGATAGATGATGTTGATGAAAGTATGATGAGATATTGATGTGATTTTGATGAAAATATTGATAATGGTGTGGTTATACAGGAAAAAGAGGCGGGCGCCACAAAAATTTACAAAAAATAAAGAAAAGGCCTAGGTTGAAGAAAAAGGAGGCATGTGACCGATATCGGTGAGCTAACCGATGTCGGTAGAGTATAGACTGATATCAGTTAGGTAACCGATACCGGTTACACCAAAATGAGCTTTTCTTAAAATAGAAAAGCTTGGGCGGAAACTTAAGTTCTTCTTTTTAGAATTCTTATTTTTAAAGTCATGCAACAAGTTAAATACGCGAATGCGACGCTGTTTGACGACTGATACAGGTAATTGCATGAAAGAATTGAGTGATAAGGAGGAAAGAGATAGGTGAAGTGAGTGTGGGCTGAGATTAAGAAGTTAGAAAGGAAAAGTATATTTGAAGAGGGTGGTGAACATGGTTGAATGAGGAGAAGCATCCAGTAGGCAGGGACAAGAGGGAAGACAAGTTCCACCCCAAGCTGCTGCATCCCGAGAGGTAAACTGTTTGGTTGTATTTTAATTATTGCATGTTTTGATGAATAGGATGAAAGAAGGTAAGAGGGTAGAGATGAGAAAGAAAAGGTGATAGGCAAGGGTTTGGGATAGAGTGAATATTATGGGGTAGGTAAGCATGTTGTTCACGTATGTTTATAGGTATAGAGAGGAGTAAACGAGCAAAATTATTATCGTAGGTGGATATTTTTAAGCAGGGTGTATATTTTTGACAGTGACCGGTATCGTTTAGAGATAACCGGTATTGGTTAGTTAACCAGTATCGGTTATCTATAAATGATACCGGTTACTGTAGGAATTTCCAGAATGTGAAAAAAAACCCTTGGGGATTTGATTTATTGAATGGTTGTGTGTCATTTTGATGTATGCAGGTGGAGGCAAGGTTAAGGATGAATGATACTGTGCCAGCTTTGTTGTCATGAATCTGAGTGGATGTAACACCAGCTGAATGGGCATTGATAAACTGTGTGGGGCTAAGTGGAATCCACTATTATTCACGAATCACACGCAATCATGCTATGTTGCAGGCGTTGATTGAGATATGGAACCTAGAAAAGAATACCTTCTATCTACCAACAGGGGAGATGACAATGACGTTGGAAGATGTGTTTAGAATTTTGAGGCTCCTAATTACAGGAAGACCAGTGTATCAGGCGTTGCCTAGTGTGGGGCGAGGAGTGATAACAACAGTATTTAGTGCAGCTGCATAAGAGTTGATACATCGAGGTTTGACATTCACTTATGGTATAATGTATGCAACACACCCTGAGGAAACAAGGTTGGCAGTGGTATTAATGATAGCGGTGGGGTATTATGCATTACCGAGGGCGGAGGGGGGAAGATTTCTAAAAGTATTGATGAGTGTTATTTGGGAAATGATAGAAAGAAGCGTGACTTTCTTGTGGGCACCCGCATATTTGGCGGAGTTATACAGGGGTTTATGGGCTTGCAGGTGAAAACACAGGACGAAAATGGATTGTTCATACTTATTACATTGTTGGGCCTATGAGCACATTATTTTTGTGCGACCGATAGGCCGACCCATCCAGTCGAGAGAGACAGGAGTGCAGAGGTTGGGATTCAGATGATGGGTCCAGACAGAACAAGAGGCGAGATCCCAGGCTGTGATAGATGACATCGAGTATTATAGGCAGGTATGGGATATGGTGACGATTGCGGATATTTGTTGGAGGCCTTACGGGAACTATATGGTGATAGAGAACATAGCTGAGGAGTTGAGGGGTGTAGAACGATTGAGGTGGATCGCAGGGCATAGGCCAGGTGAATACGAGAGGATTCCTTTAGATCGCGTGCGGCGATAATTTGGATTTGTTCAGGATATACCTATGGCTTATAGACCATACATGAGGATTGACACCGAGGTAGCATTCTCACCTCCCCGTCCAACACCTCCAGAAGGGCCAGAGGAGATAGCAGCCGATCGTAGGGTAATGGATGCAGGAGCAACAGAGGCCTATAGATTATGGTGGTTAGTAGAGCTGCGAGGTGTACGTGATCGTCCTAACATAGCTGTGATTATAGCAGAGAGAGATCATCTGCAGGGTGTAGTTCATCAGCTCCAAACATGGGTGAATGAGACAACGGGATTGTTAGCAGCTGCAGAGTCACGAGTGGAGAGACTAGAGGCAAGATTCCTCCACACAAGAGGACGTATTCGAATGTTACAGGAGATGTTAGCGGATCAGTGGGAGGAACCTTTGAGGATGGAAAGGCCAAGTGAGTGGCATCGACGATCACGATCACCACCTGATTCGGGAGGAGGCGCAAGGGTCTAAGTGAATCTCATAGGAATATAAGAATAAATAAGGATGTTGACCTGCGTGTCGATGATAGAGAAGATGTATTTGTTTAACATCTAAATAAAACTGAATATGTATGTTGATTTGAGTTATGATAATAATAAGAATGGTTGTTTTTTGAATGTTTTGTTTTGAAAAAGGATAAAGATGAATGTGAGAAAATAGAGATACACAAAAATATTTATATTTACAACACATGATAGGTTATGGTAGGGGATGGTCGAGCTAACCTTGGGAGACCTCATGTCTCCTAAGTGCTGCCTACATAGCCCATTGCACAAAGCAAGGAGGGGCCTCAGACTGATGTAGTTCTCCCTTAGGACCAGGGAGAGGTGAATTCAGGAAATTTGGTTGTGGTTAGGCAATTTGTTGGTTGGTAAAAATTTGATGTTGGTAGGGTAATGTTGTTGGTGTTGGTAGGATAATGTTGTTGGTGTAGGTATAGGTGAAGCGAAAGTTAGCCTACCTAAGTAGTAGGGAATCGTGTCCTAATTAAGGTCAACACACAATCCTAGATTCAAGAAAAAGAGGCAAGAGTGTCCTGTAGTTGAGAAGAGCTAAACAAACCACATATTAATGTAGGATGAGCTTGAATCCCTAGGTACCTTGCATAGGCGAGAAGTCGATAGGTGAAAAGAGTTGTATAATCACAATATATCGGATATACGTCACATCCCTTGAGTTTTGTTGTTTTGACGAACGGTGAGGTGAGGTAGCCGGTATAGCTGGGGTGCAGAGAACTTATTATAAGATGATTATTCTGACGAAAGAGAACCAAACCTAAATAGACAAGTCCATGACTCAAAAGTGCTTTGAAATACTATTTTTTTAATCTGGATATAGACTGATCAATGCGGGAAGTCTACATGGGATATGTATTTTTTTGTTCTTGAGGTCTTCACGAAGCTGATCAATGCGAGAAGATTCTGATAAAGGCTGACATTGTATAGCTGTCCTTCAAGGGAGCAGTCTATTTATAGTAGCAGATGCGGTTTTTATGTATAGCTATCCTTCGGGGGAGCAGTCTATTTATAATAGTAGAAGTGGCTTTGCACATAGCTGTCCTTCGAGGGAGCAGTCTATGTATAACTTTAGAGGTCTAGATGTCCATTTGGCATGAAGTATCTAGTTTTGTAGGAAGTTTGACTCAATTATATCCCATAAGCGTATAATTGAGAACGTGTTATTTTGATACTTTTAAGTCATGGACTAGACTAGAAAAAAGAGGGAAGGCATCTTTAAGAGGAGGTTATGACCAAACCATGTGAGATTGATTTTATTTTGAGATGCATGGAACAAACGTGTATGAGGTAGTAAATGAGCTCAAGGGACGAGCGTAAGGTAGATAAGAAGTGATGTAACACTAAATTCAACAGTAGAATGGTTGGATATGCAAAGCATTAAGGGGTTCAGGCTCAGGTTTACCATTAAGCGAAGCTAAATGGTAGGTGCCTAATCCGTAAATATGAGTGATAATGTAAGGCCCAATCTAACTTGGAGTAAATTTTCCATGTTTGCTCTTTTCTAGTTTGGTTACATGTTGATTCTCTTTGAGGACAAGATCACCAACCTTAAAGGTACGCTCATGAAGTCGCTTATCATAAGCACGCTTGATGTGTTTTTGATAGATTTGAAGGTGGTCAAGAGCTGTAAGACGACGCTCGTCAAGAAGCTCCGATTGGGCTAACCTCTCTTGGCGGAAATCATCATTGGTGAGAATATCCTGAAGAGATATTCTTAGGGAGGGTATTTGTATTTCGAGAGGCAAGACAACCTCGGTACCATATACCAATGAAAATGGTGTGGCATTAGTGGAGGTACGAATGCTGGTATGATAAGCCCAAAGGGCAAAGGGGATGTGATCACGCCAATTACTTCCAGAATCATTAACAACTTTCATGAGGATTTTGGTTAGGGTTTTATTAGAAGATTCAGCTTGACCATTGGCTTGTGGATAGTAAGGTGATGAGAAGCTAAGTTTGATACCAAAGTTGTCACAAAGGTCTTGTAACAACTTATTTTTGAAAGATTTTCCATTATCTGTTATCAGGCGATGAGGAACGCCAAAACGACAGATAATGTGATGGTTAATGAATTCTACAATTTTTTCTTTTTTGGTTGAAATGAGTGAAATAGCTTCCACCCATTTAGTGTAATATTCAGTTGCTGTGATTATCCAACAGTGACGTTACGAAGAGGGTGGGTGAATCTCACCAATAAGGTCTAAACCCCATTATGAGAAAGGCCAAAGATCTCGTGCGACTTGTAGCAGATGGCTAGGAGTATGTTGAAGGTTGGCATGTTGTTGACACATAACACAACACTTAACATATTCGTAGCAGTTGTTATTAAGAGTAGGCCAATAATAGCCTAGGTGAAGGATCCGTTTGGCCATGACAAGGCCACTAAAATGTCCACCACAAATACCGTCGTGGACTTGTTGGATGGTATAGGTGACGTCCGTGCTGGTTAGACATCGAAGGAGGATGCCATCAAAGCCACGTTTATAGAGGAGTCCCCCCATGACGACATAACGAGAAACACTTTTAAGAAAATCACGTTTTCCATTACTAGTAAGGTCAGGTGGGAGAACAGAGGTTGTAAGGTAGTCGTAAAAGTGGTGATACCAGGTATCCTGTAAATTAGTAGACACATTATTTATCATACAAACAATCGGGGCTGAGTAAGATGGGGCAAAGAGTTTTGGGACCAAGATGAATATGTTAGAGTCAGTCGGTGAGGTAGGAATTTGTGAGGCTAAGCAAGCCATAGTATCCGTAAATTTGTTAGTGGAGCGGGGAATGGTTTGGATAGAATAATGAGTAAATAAGGTCAAAAGTGAATCCACGTAATGTTTGTACTTTTGAAGTTCCTCATTTTTACATTGGTAGATACCCATAACTTGATTGACTACCAATTGAGAGTCACCGAAAATATTAATAGATTTGACACCTAAGTGTAACGCGACCTAGAGACCCAAAATAAGGGCCTCGTATTCCGCAGTGTTATTAGTGCAGGGGAAATCAAGCCGGAATGAAAGAGGCATAGGCTCAGCATCAAGAGGAATGAGAACAATGCCAGCTCCTCTGCCGCGTTGGCATTTGGATCCATCGAAAAAGAGGGTCATTGGATACGACTCCTCACTGAGTGAAAGAGTGGCGATGAGTTCGTCGGGGAAATTAAAATTGGTAAATTGTTCCCCAGGTAAAGGGGCTTCTTGGAGTTGGTCTGCGATAGTTTGTCCTTTGATTGACTTCTGGTGTATAAATTCAAGGTCGAGGTCAGCGAGGAGCATAAGCCATCGGGTGATGCGTTGGTTTAGATGTGGTTTGGTGTACATATAATGAATGGGGTCTGTGATGGTGATGACAAAAGTTTTGTGATTCAGGAGGTAGTGTCGGAGTTTGGTGGCTACGAATGAAAGGGCTAGGCACAAGTTTTCTACATGTGTATACCTAGTCTCATAATCCATGAGAGTATGACTTATGTAATAAACGACTTGTTCTCGATGTGCGGAGTCACGATGTTCGAGCATGGCTCCTACAACATGATCGGTGGCAGAAAGTTAAAGGTAGAAAGGGTGATCATCCTGAGGTGGGATAAGCATAGGTGGTTGCAAAAGATAGGCTTTGAGAGCCTCAAAGGCTTGGTGGCGCTCCTCATTCCATTGAAAGGTAATGTCCTTTTTAAGGAGGTGATGGAAAGGTTGATATCAATCCGAGAGTTGGGAGATGAAATGCCGAATAGATTGGAGTTTACCTTGCAAACTATGCAATTGTTTGAGGTTTTTGGGTGGGGGCATTTCTAGGATAGCTTTGACTTTAGATGGATTGACCTCGATGCCACGCAAAGAGACGATAAAACCAAGAAGTTTTCCCGAAAGGACACCAAAGACACATTTCTTTGGTTGAAGATGAACACAATATTGTAACAGGCGATCGAAAATAATGGTTAAAACAGCGAGATGTTCACTGCGATGTTTAGATTTGCCAAGAAGATCATCAACATAATCCTCAAGGATAGTGTGCATAATGTCATGAAAAATGTAAGTCATAGCCCGCTGATAGGTTGCACCAGCATTCTTAAGGCCAAACGGCATGACACGATAATAAAAGGTTCCCCACGGAGTTATGAAGGTAGTTTTATGTTGATTGGCCGGGGCTACCAAAATTTGATTGTATCCTGAGAAGCCATCCATGAGAGAAAGCATATCATGGCCCGCAGTGAGATCAACAAGTTTATCAATACTCGAGAGGGGGAAGTCATCCTTCGAGAAAGCAAGGTTAAGGTCCCAGAAATCCATACATATCCGAAGTCCCCCTGTCGCTTTAGTGACAGGTACGATGTTAGAAATCCATTGAGGATAGTCAATAGGCAAGATGAAGGAAACATAAAGGAGTCGTTGAAGCTCTTCTTTGACCAAGAGGGCAATGCATGGATGCATTTTTCTTAGTTTTTGTTTAACTGGTTTGGAATCGGGTTTCAGGGTAATGCTATGAACAGCAATGTCAGGATCAATTCCTAGCATGTCAGCGTAGGACCAAGCGAAAGCGTGGTTGCGGGAACGGAGAAAGGTAGTAAAGGCGGCTTGTTCTGATGCGTTAAGAGATTGTTCAATCTTCACAATGTGAGGATCATCCTCTATGTGGATGTTGATTTCTATAGTCGACTCATTCAACATGGTTTGAGTTTCAGACGGTAAGGCGCATTGAATATAAGAGTCATCCGCGCCAAGGTAAGTGAGGATGGAGTCGTCATCCTAGCACTCAACAACATTAATTGAAGGTGAATCCTCTTCGATCATGTCTAGATACAAAAGGGGAAGAGAAGATGGGTCCTCATTATCGCGTTGATAAGTGAGAGGACCCAGGAAGATAGCGTTTATGAAAAAAAAAGTTAGGAGGGATAGATTTAAGGTCTAGCGACTCCGTGGGCGACGATGGAAAAATGGGTGATGATGGTTCAGAAGGGGTGACTTCGTTGTCTTCCTGGATACAACTGACATGAGGTTTCTTCGGTGTAATTGTTTCAGGAAATCCAAGACCACTACGATCTTTATGTTTGCGTGTAGTCACGGGAATGATTGTATGTCGGCCTTTTTCATAAAGACCAAAACCAAAACCTTTCCAAGCACAATGAGTCAAGAAGGTGAGGGAGAAACGATGATTTTTCAGGTATTGAAAATCGGATTGGAAGGGAACTACACCAAGGGAAGGTTTAGGGGTAACGGAGGATGCGTCGACACCCCCATACATTAGGTTGGTGCGGCAATTAGGTGGTCTGTAGGAGATTACTTCCCCCACCCGACGGTCGTAGGTAGGATGTGCATGTAACTGTCTGTACTCCTGTGGGGTATGGAAAGAGGTAACGTTATATAGGTGATACTCCCCCAGCATAAGGCGTTGAAAAACATATACTAAGGGGTCTGAGGTTGGGATGTTGTCCGCGGGAAAGGAAGTGGTATTTGCGATGCCAATTTCATTGGTTGAAGGTGTAGGTGCGGATGAGGTGGATGGTTGAGGTGTGGTTGAAGTGGATGGTTGGGTTGGATGAATGGGTGTCTTGACTGGTACAAGCACATCATTAGGGTGATATAACATATTGCAGGTTTTGAAGGGGGGAGGATCAACTTTTACGGTGTAGGAATTCCCCTCGTACTCAAATTTTATGCATCTATGTAAGGTGGAGGGAACGCATCCCATAGCCCGGATCCAAGGGCAGCCTAACAAAATATTGTATTGGAATTCACCCTCAAGGACATAAAAGAGTTCTGGTAAAGTACGTGGCCCTACACGAATGTTAAAGATCACGATGCCTAAGGTAGAAGTAATAGCATCATTGAATGACCGCAACATGATGGGGTTGGCACACATGCAGCTAGAAGGGATATTCATTTATTAGAAGGCTTTGGAAGAGATGATGTTTAGGCTATCACCCCCATCAATCATAACACAATGCACCCGAATGTCTTGGACATAAGCTGAGATGAAAAGAGCGGGGTCAGGATCTTCTGCACCAAAGTCGACAATTTCGTCTTCGGAGAAACTGATAGCAGCAGCTTGCTGTATAGAGATAGAAGTGGTTGGGGAGATAGGTTGTTTAGTGAGTGAAGCAACGTGATTGGGTGTTAAAATGGAGGCAACGGGAAAGGTTTCGTTAGGTAAGACCTCTTTCCCTTAAAGGATTTCAACGAGAGCTTGTCGCTGAGATTTAGAGGTCTGAATGAGATCATACAGTGTCATTTTTACAGGTGATTGGGGAAGATGTTTGATCATGGTTCGGTGGGCAACTCCATTAGAGACGGGGTGGGTAGGTCCACGAATAACCACTTTAGGTGGTGGTGCAATCGGGATGGTAGATGGAGAAAGAGAGGCCGCAGGTGTGCTTTCTTTAGCTTTCCCATTGTTTATCTGCCCTCGAGTAGCAACACTAATCATGTTAATCTCATGAAAACGAGAGGAGGAAGATGGTAGGGATAAGTCATGGTCTTCGAGAGGTGGGGTTGTAATAATGATAGATCTTGGTGAGGTGGGGATAGGTGGTATAGGAGAGAGAATTGAAGCTAAAGGTCTCTCCCTTAGTAAGTTGTCTTTCTTAACCTTTTTATCCGAGAGAGGTGACTGACGAAGTATGGATTTCAACGCTTTGCATCCTCTACATCATGTCCTGGTGTGTGGTGGTAAGCACAAATTTTAGACTCATCATAACCTATAGGTTGAGGTTTAGAGGGATCATGGGGTCTAAGTGGGGGTAGGGAAATAGTCGCATTCTCCACCAACATAGCAAGGATTTTGGCATAAGACCCTTTGAGCGGGTCAAAGTCATAGGAAGATGATGCTATTAACTGGGTAGGTTGCGGTAATGACTGGGTATGGTTGATCCATATGGGTGACGACTTAGCCAAGGGGGTTTGGTAATTAGATTTAACTAAACGTGGCTTCTTTGATGCAGAAGTTATGTTTAGCTGGTTAGATGATGAGGCCACAGATGATGTGATATCAGGAAACAATCATGGAGAAAGAGGAGTGATAGCAAACAAATCCTTTGATGATGGAGTTTTTTTAGGGTTGATAGGTGGACAGGATACGTGGGGTGACGGTGTTGATATACCCTTGGATCTTTGTAAGGGTGCAGAAGGTGTAGGTCGTTTTAAAGAAAATGCAGGAGGTATGATGTATTGATGCAAGGTGGAGGGATGAGGTCCCAATATAGAAGGTAGGTGTGATGGCAAGGGTTTTAGTTGTGACAGAGACATAGATTGGAATTGGGCTTTAGGGGATCGAGTTTGTCTCTTAGGTGGATGGACGGCTTTACTTTTGGATAAATCTAACCGTTTAGGTGGGTGTGTTAGACTAGGTATTGGTGAGGTCCCAAGCGTAGGGGAAGGTTTGGTTAGGTCAATAGAGGTGGATGAGGTATTTGGTAGAGATGAGGGGGGTAAAGATGAGGACATAGGCATTTTAAGCTTCTGTAAACACTTCGGGTATATGATAGAGGCGTCTGGATTGGTGATCTGCATTTGAGTAGAATATGGTGTACTAAATGTTCCCATAGGACTCGTCTATCTTCTGAGGGATGACAATCCTCACCTGTAAATAGGAACTTTTGTATGGAATAAAGGTGGGTTGTGATTCCGGTCCACTGTGGGTGCGATACAGGGGGTAAATGAGGCACTATATCAATAGGTGTTAAGAGGTCAACCAGTCGCTGAAAAGATTTAGGCGATGAAGAACTAATAGGTAGGAGGGCATGTTTGAGAGGATCCATCATGATTAAAGAATTTGGTGATGTCGGTTCAAGGGGTTTCTCATCTAAGGATGACAAAATAAGTGGCAAGCCTTCCTCTTGTACAACAAGAGTGGTAGAAGGAGATGTTTGGGAAATAGATAAGTTAGATAACATCCGCTCACAGTCTTGCAAGGATGTGGTGTAAGAGGGCTCATCTGTGAGAAGAGAACTCTGGATGGTTAATTCCTTTATGGGTAAAGGAACGGAAAGGATTTCGTCTTGTCTTGATGGTGGTGAAGGGGGTTCGGGTTCCTGCGTTAGGGAAGAGGCTTGATTCAAAATTTCCTCGATAGAGGCTTTTGGCTGGGAGTCAAAGACTGTATGGATTTCATGAACATTCTCCTCGGCTAAGATATCCTGGTTTATGTTACTATTAGAGGAGTGATTCAAGAATGGTTTGTTGAATATTTTCAAATTTCAGTTAGCAGGGGCGTTAGGATTATAGAGGGCTATATCCCCTGCATCAACCATTTCCTGCACTATGTTTTTCAACATCTTGTAGTTTTCATGACTGTGTCCCTTCATGTGGTGGAAGTTACAGAAGTCATTTTCTTTGTACCAAGAAGGTATAGCATGGGTGGAATAAAACCTGGAGTGAGGTTTAACAGGAGGTGAGGTAATAGCTCTGGCTTTGAGTAATTTTTTCAATATCATACCATAAGTTTCTCCCAAGGGAGTGTAATTGATGGGCTCGGCTTTATACTTATAGGTAGTTTTCGGCGGGGTATTAGACGATGGTTGGGATTCGACCATCACCGCATGTACAAATCCTTTTGATTTCGAAGCAGTCGATGTGTGAGGATTGGTGGTGTTAGGTTTGTTAGTGGAGTCTTGGGTTCAGAAATTGGGGTTTTTGTTGCGCAACCGCAATTTCTCTTCCTCTAAGGCTCGAATCTCTAGTTTTCGAGCCATAGTAAAGGCCTCGTCAAATGTGTGGAAAGTTTGAATTTGGAGGGTAGGATAAATGTGCTTAGCGCAGGCCTGCGTAAAGAGTTCGATAAGTTCAGCCTGAGGCAAGGCATACATAAGTTGGTTGATAAGGCCCCGTCATCGTCCAACGAAATCTACGATAGATTCATCTTCAAATTGTCGAATGGCATAAAGGTCAGTGATAGATACTTTGTTGGCAATGTTAATGGAGAAATCATCCAAGAAAGATTGGGCTAATTAGTTAAAAGAGAAGATTGAGTCCTGGGTTAAAGCACTGTACCACTCCAAGGCAGGTCCTGATAAGGACATGGGAAAGGTGCGGAGTAGTAAGGCATCGTCATGAGTAATCAGATAGCAGGCATGTCTAAATGATCGCAAGTGTTGTTGAGGATCCTCCTTACTATTAAAACGAGTAAATTTTGGTAATTCCCATTGAGGAGGATATGAATGAAGGGGGACAGAAGGGTGGATAGGCTCCCGAAAAACTTGCTTGTATGTCAGGGTGCTACAGCTTCCTAAAACAGAAGCCTCCATATTTTGCATCTTGTCCATCATTTGTTTGATTAAATCAGTAGTTGGATGAGATGATGGTGCGGTTGCCGAAAACAGAGGAGGATTGGGCCAAGGGCCACCACTAGACAATGGTGGGGTTGAATGTTGATAAGGTATTGAGGATGAATATGTTGAGGTGACCGAATAGGGATGTCCTATATAAGATGTTGAAGTCACCGGATACGTCTGTGGAAATGAAAAGGTGGGCGGAGCTTGAGAAGGGAAGCTTGTGTGGATAGGTGGTAGAGAGCAAGTTATGAAAGGAGTAGTCTGCGAGAAAGACGAGGTAGGAGAAGTTGGTGGTAATGATATGTTGGGCCCCATATTAACCAAAGGAAAGCCAACCTGTGCCGTGTGCACCCTCGAAGCCACTGAGTTGGGAGACAGGGCTAAGGATGAAGAAGGTAAGGTGGAGTTATCAGGCGGAGAAGGAGCTAAATGAGCAGCTATACTAATAGGCATGCTAACAAGGAGTTAACCATTGGGTGTACGGTCAGGGGCATGAGACAAATAGTATTGTATAACGCTAGGATTAGCGTCCAAAATTTTTGTAAATTCCTTATCTCCTACATGAATTTTGGGAACCTCGCTGGTGTCCGTAGGATTCCCCACAAGATGTGAAGGGGGTGATTTAGGAAAAGGCATGAAGCAGGCATGTGAAACCATGGCTGCGGCTTATTTCTGAGTGATAACAACCATGGACAAGAGTACACAACATGATGTAATCTATCAGGAACAGAAGTAGCAACAAAATGTTGGAATTGGTGGGTTGCTGGTTTTGGGAACTGTGAAAGATAGTAACCGATATCGGTCAGATAACCGATGTCGGTCAGTCTATAGCCAGCGTCGGTAAGTTAACCGATATCGGTAAAATGAGACCGGTGTAAGAAGCTGAAAGAAGTTGCTGATTTGGGGGTAACAATGCTTATTATACCTCTCAAGTTGTTCTGAAGTGATCACAGAAACAGTTTATGATAGAGAAATAGAACCAAAAACAAGTAAGATGCACAAGAAAATTAATAGAATAACCCTAGGATTAGTTTTAATCCATTTGGGCTTATGCCTTAGATGCAAGATGATGCCAATCCTAAACAAAAGACTTAGGGGAAATGTCAAGTTTGTTTTGGCTTATAAGGTTACCTCAATCGGGCGGAGGAATACTGTGGAAAAGGGGGGATGTTTTGAGCTGTTGTGTTAATTATGATGTGATACGGTATGTGTTGTGTAGTGAAAGTAAGATTAATTTCTTGTCAATACCATGGATATCACCCCCACGTGTATGACCTGTTACGTAATCTATGTTCACTAGAATTGAAAACAGCAAGCAAGAATGTAATGCATGTGTTTTAAACCCAAATCGAAAATGATATTCGATGAAGCAAGGAGATGATTTTCACTAATGCAAAGATGTGAAAGCAAGACAAATTATTTTACCAAATATAACAAAATATCATGTGAAAATTTTAGAAGAAGAAAATAGCAAGTATGCTCCCTATATGAAAGCAAGCAAGAAAGAAAGAAACCCAGAATGGGTCCCACCGGGCATGCCAAAATGTTTCACACAAAAATGCTTCCTTTCCTGGGATAGAGTTGATTCTATCCTTTCATTCCTTTGAGAAACAGATAAGGGTTAGGGCTAGGAGGAATACCTGTTGAATGTTGAGAGGGTGTGCGCGTACCGTAGAGAGAGATCAGATCGATTGCAAAGAACTCCTTTTTGTCTGGGAAGGACTACCTGCAAGTAAGAATACAAGACCACAAGATTCTAATTAAACGATAAATTATTGAACTACCTTGGGCCCAGGAAATATTAGACTTCCTTTCGAAGGTGGTCAGGTTCCCTTGCTAATATGAATTAACAAAAATTCTAAAAAAGAAGCTATTGCCAGATTACAATTTAATTACCTTGTTAAAACAATAGAGGAAAGGGCTAGTTTTGGTTTTGAATCATAGTGACCGATGCCGGTCACTGTCACCGGTACCGGTTTGTGCTAACCGATATCGGTAGGGGTAGTGGTTTAAGGGATTTGGTGAAGGTTGGCTATAAGATGGCTATGGTGTTTATAAGGCCGGTAAATGATTGGGGATAGGTAATGGGGTGATGGAGAAGACTCAGAGAGTATGGGGGCTGTTCTTGGGGGCAATGTAGGGGTAGAGGAATGACAGTTAGATGGAGGGTGTTACCAGGTAGTAGATCTAGGAATAGACTTGTAATTACTGTGATTCAGAAATACAAGAAATGTTATTAAAAGAATGTATAAGACTTACTTACTAGTTCCTGATGAAGATACAAGTTCAAGGACTGTGATGATGAAGGCAGGGTTCAGGTAGGATGATCTAACAATCCAAGATGAGTTGTTACTGGGCTCTTGTTACTTAGTTGCAGCCTTGGGCTTGATGTCCTTCTCTGCAAACTCCTTTCTTTCCTTCAATTGTCTCTGCTCGGCCAAGTGAATTCTTGATTCTTCCAATGACTTCTCATTTGGATCAATGAAAATCCAACCCTTGTTTTTGGTTGGGGGAGGTCATTTATAGGGAACCGATGGTGGTTACGTAACCGACGGCGATCGAGTAGGAACCGATGTCGGTTAAGTCAAAGTGGGCTATTTTTAGTAAAATAGCCAACTTTCCCTCCTTTTCTCCTGAGGGATTAGTTGTGGGCTTGGTCAAGTCATTATGAGGTTGGTTTTGGGTGCGAGTGAGGAGTAATTAGTCATGGGTGTGGATGTAGACCATGTTATAGGTCTTAATTAGGTTAGTTTAGGGTTAGGACTAGGTCATGATGAGGTGGTGAAATGAGGTGGCAGGTTTGGAGATGTGGATTTATTAATTATAAGGTAATTAATAAATAATTGTGTAAGGTTTAGGTGATGAGGTTAGGTTGTGAAATGAGATGCGTGGCACGGGGGGTCGTAAGACACAAATTTGGTGTCTATAGCATCATTATGAAGTTTCCTTCACCCACCAATAAAAATGAGGTAATAATTTTTCTTGGTCATGTTGGTTATCACCGTAGGTTCATATCAGATTTTAGTAGAATTGCTTCTCCATTGTTTTCTCTACTAACTAAATATTCTAAGTTTGAATGGACAGAAGCATGCCAAGGAGCCTTTAATGAAATAAATAACAAACTGATTAGTACTCCAGTGTTCAGAGGTCCTAATTAGGAGTTACTATTCCACATTCAAACATATGCCTCCAATGAAGCAATAGGTGTTTTCCTGGAACAACATGATGAAGGGGAACTAATGCATGTAATTTACTATATTAGCACAAATCTTTCTCCTGCTAAGAAAAAATATACAACTAAAAAATAATTCCTAGCTATGGTATATACAATAAATAATTTTAGACATTATATTACATGATATGAATTCATTATACATACTAACCACTCTACCATTAAATATCTCATGAATAAACCTTTGGTTGATGGCATAATTGTCAGCTGGTTATTGCTACTACAGGAATTCAATATTAATTTTTTTGATAAACTAAGGAAGTCCAACATTATGGCTAACTTCCTCTGAAGGTTCACAACTTCATAAGAAGATGAAAAAGTTAGTGATGACTTTCCAGATGAAAATTTGTTTATATTATCTACTACCTCTCCTTGGTATGTAGACATGGCTAATTACTTAGCCACAGGGAAGTTCCCAAACTTTTCACACCCAAGAAAAATAAGCAATTAATTAAGAAGAGTGTGATGTATACTTGGTTGAAAGGAATCCTATTTAAATTTAGTCTTGATCATGTGTTACGCAGGTGTGTTTCTAAGAATGAAATATTGTATATTCTATGGGCATACCATTATGAACCATCAAGAGGCCATTATTCAGTACAAAGAACCATTCATAAAATCTTGGGATTTGGATACTATTGGTATTCCTTATTCAAGGATGTCAAGAAGTATGTGTGGAGGTGTGATGGATGCCATAGAATGGGGAAACCAACATTTACATCAAATATTCCCCTCCAACCACAAGTTGTTTTGGAGTCATTTGAGAAGTGGGGTCTAGATTTCATTGGTCCATTTGACCCAACCTCACAAGGTAAGGAGTATATATTATTTTGTACTAAATATGTTCCTAGATGGGTTGAAGTGTAGGAACTATCACATGTAAGAGATGAGAAGATTGCATATTTTCTCTATGAATGAATCTTCTAAAGATTTGGAGCACCAAGATCAATTGTGTCAGACCAAGGGCCACAAATCATGTCAGGGGTAAGAATCTCTTTTGTAGAGATATATCAGTTGAAACATAAGAAGTAATCTCCCTACCATCCTCAATCAAATTGGTAAGTAGAGGTGACAAAAGAGAATTAGAAAACATACTTACAAATAATGTGGACATCTCAAGGAAGAATTGGGCTCAAAATTTACCAGAAGTAGTATAGGCCTATAATACTGCATGGAAAACAACAATAGGGTTTACACCCTATAAATTGGTCTATGGTAAGAAACCAATCATGCCCATAGAATTTGAAATATAGACATTAAGGAGGAAATTTGATGTGGCAATTGAATTCACTAAGGTACAACAAGCAAGGATTATTCAATTGAATAGATTGGATGAGATCAAGCTTCGGGCATTTTAGTAGATTGAGATCATCCAACAACAAAGTAAACTCCAGCATGAAAAATAGATCATGCCAAAGAAATTTCAACAAGGAGATTGGGCCTTTTTGATTCAAAATATAAATATTTCAAAGGGAAGCTACACATGAGGTGGATGGGTCCTTACAAAATTACTAAATTATATGATAATGGGACCGTCCAGCTAATTCTAATCGATGGTGAACAGAAATTCATACTGGTTAATGGTCACAGATTGAGGATGTACCATAAACCAACATCTCGACAAGAGTTTTAGAGAGAAATACAAGAATATTCAGATCTTATTTATGTAGGCAAGGTTTCTTTGCCTATCACGATGCAGACCTAAACTATCAACTTAGAGAAATAAAGAGACGATAATTGAAAACCAGAAATGGCAATCATCTTCCTCTGAAGCATTGGGAGAAAACTAGAGATGGTACCCAATGTTTCGTGAAAAAAAACAAAAAGAACAAATAATAGAGAAGATTGAAAACTAGCAAGGGAATTCTTCTCTCTCCTGAATTAATTAATATAAATAAAAAGGTAGTACCACTTACACATGGAGCATGACATCATGAAAGGTGGTAAATAGGTGTCACACTTCAAATGTCAAATAACACCTGAGATTGACAAGCTTTAATATCAAGGTATGAAAAATTAATGACCCTTATCATTTTAAGGTTTTAAATTTAAAGTTAAATTTTTCCATCATGTATATTAATTAACCACCTTTTCCTAAATCATATCACATGTCCGAAAATCCACTCCAAATCTGCCACCCATTAAATTCCATAATATTTCACACATGTCAAGGTACTTATCCTATCACCTCGAGATTTTGGCTTGAATTTTCCACATTTGGTTATATCCCCTGAAAAACAAAGTTGTTCGACATTTGTGCTCTCAATTGGTTCTCTCTCTATCCTACACCATACTTCTCCTGCACTATTCCTAGAAATTCTTGAAATACTTGTCATGTGCTACTTAATTCTTGCTTCCTCGAACCTAAAATGGAACCTAGAATCAGACATGAGCCTACCAGTTTAGTTGAGATCTTGGCAAATGTGAATTTAGTGGAAGTTTTTGAAAAATCCGAGTGGCTAGATTTTCTCTTGGAATATGAAGAATTCAACATCCTTGTGACAGAGGAATTCACAAAGAAAATGGAGGAAACCTACTCAACCAAAAATAATAAGGAGATACCCTTCTCCCTAACTGTAATCAGTAAATTTTCTGGATTTCCAAATGATGGTTTAGCTATTATTGAGTGGACAATATACCATGAATTAATTAAAATATTTGCAGTAGGAAGAAGAGAAAAATTACATTTGGTACTTGATAGTAAAGGGAAGGAAAAAGGGATCAAAATAATAAGTATACTAGAACCCTAGGCAAGGGTAGAAAAATGGTTTATTAGATATTTAACTTTTGAAGGTAGATATGATATAGTGTTAGGTCAAGTACTGAGGATGTTAATACATTTACGCCACGGTAAGGAAAAACCCCAATATGAGGTTAATTTTCCCCAAATTCTCTATGAAGCTATTTGTGTTACCACTGAAAACTTTCACTGAGGGGAAACCTATCTCATGTTTCTGGGTCTCATTCATTTAATCTGTAAGCATAATTTTTTGAAAAATAGAAATGGCATGAGACGGTGGCTTAAATTTCAACAATCATGCTCTCCCTCATCTACTTCTAGAAGACCTAGAATATTTCACTGTACCTCTCATATAGACCCTATTATCCCTAAATCCCTAGAGGAAAATCCAAAGAAAAAGGAAGAACATGAAGCAATTGAAACCATTCAAACATTAGTTAACACTCCACCTAAGTCTCCAAGTGAGCCAACTCTTCCATCCATTCCTGAATAATGATTGGTTATGGATAAGGGTAAAGCACCCATGGAAGAAGGAGAACCGAGTTCTCCCCTAGACCCCAATACTTTTTTTCCCAATGTTATTTCCTTATCTAAAGTACAATTTGAACTTCAAATGGCTCAAGAAAGGATTAGCCAATTGCAAACATTATTGGAAGATAAGGATGTCAGTTTTTCCTAGAAATTATCTTCTCAAGAAGAATGGATTCAAGAATTGTACATTATGGTATCACACCAGGAAGAGAAAACTCTTTAATTACAATAAGCCCTAAATGAAAAGGAACAAGTGTATGTATTGGAAGCTAATAAATTGGAATTGGAAACATTCGTTACTCAGTTGTAGAAAGAACGAGAAAGCCTTCCTTCAAATTATTGTATTGAAGGGGATGACCAAATGGGTGGAAGAATGCTACCAGTTGAAAAAGGTTGAGAAAGAGAATACAAGTTTAAAAGAATAAATTGAGTTGCTAAAACAAAATTTTGTCCATGTTAGTCAGTTGTATGACCAGGTGTTGTCCTACAAACCCCCCCTCCAAATTTTATGCCCTATTCTTAAAGGAAAAATTCTTCAAATGGAAAATCAATAGAGTTAAGGCCCAATTGGACATTGAATTTGAAGATGATCATCAATTTTTAGGAGCATACGCTTCTGCAAATGATGTTGCAAAGAATTTATTACGTGAATTTTATGTGCACAAATTCTTGTTCCTTGAGAAAATTAAAATACTAGTAAATCTGTATGTGGGAGAGGCTCCATTAAGGTCATTCCATTAAGGTCATTTGTTTTGACCCTAATACATCAAGGTGAGTGGAGATATCAAAGGGAAATATATTTATAGTTAGAGTCTACTATAGGGCTCCTCATGAGGCATGATTTTCCAGCACCACTCATATTTTTGAATAGGTTTATATCATAAGTCTATTGTCTATGTCTCGTAGATAGGTACATTGAAATTCTACAGGATTGTGTTAAGATCTTCCGAGAGCAAGTGATTCCCACTTTTAATATCAAATTTTGTTCGAGCCATATAAAAGGAAGGAAATCATTTCACCCACTAATCTGAGATGGTATTTAAAAATGGTAAAATTTGTATGCAAAATTATTATGGAACTTAAAGAGTAGTGGATTGGAATGCACTCTAGGCCACCACTTATTCTTGCACCAATACCAAGATGGAACTCACCTATTAATTAGGAATAAGATAGTTATACTACCTAGCACAAGAATGTGGTGGATCACTTTGGGTTTTCTGATACAACAGCTGATGAGACATGGCAAACATTCACAAATGATTATGACTATTCTAGGATAGTATAAATCCTTAATAGGTAGCAGGAAGACCTGTTAAATATCTAGCCAGAGGGAGGTGATGAGCCCAATTTTTGTCATGATAAACCTTGTGTAATTATGTTTAAGCCATGTCAGAACCTATACTACTTTGGATATTATTATGCATGATGGACAAATATATACTTTATATTTACTACTTTACTATGTTTATGGGAAATTGTTGTGTGTACTTGTGATGTTTCACCTTGTTAATTATTGTGCATAAATGGATTGAATATGATATGCATAAACATTAATTCTATGTGAAAAAAGTACATATGTTGAATTTTCATAATGAGCACAAGACTTAGTATATACGCTGGTGTAGGAATATTTTTCATGTGATAACACATGAATTTGGTTTGTGTGTTGGCACATGACTCTCATCCTTGTCAATAAAGGCCTAAAGATAGTAAATTCAAGAATCCAGATCATTAAAACCGATCCCTAAAAGCTCGAGTGACACAAACACACATGTAGATAAATGAGATTATTAAATTATAGCTAGCAACATCATTTTCTACCAACAATCATCACCATTTATCAATCAACATCCAAGCCACAAGAAAAGTGAAATCATAATGACTGAAGACTCACCATCACTTCAGTTTCTTTAATCAATTATGATTTAGATAATCTTCTAGGGGTGATTGACTCCTTCAAGAAGTCAATCACAGGTCCCTTCTTCATTTATTGTAAATGCTTCAAGATCAAACACCTACGAAATGTTCCCATCATTAATATATTACCAAGAATCAAGGAAATTACTTAGCTCAAATAGTTAGTTAGATTTAGAAGTAATCAATAAGAATAACTAGATCTTTGGGAGAGACTGGGACTTCTCTGGTATAAAATAGAGAATGTAATTAGAATTAGGGGTTCCATATTTTTTTAATTGTAGCAACATATTTTGAATTTGATAAAGATAAAATTCAAGATAATTTTTTTTTTTCTAGAAGCTCGGTACAAACCTGATCGAAGGGCAAGAGCAAGGGCCACTCCTACTAAATGAGAGGGAGATTCATTCTTACTTTCTTGCTTTGTTCTTTAACAATTAATGTTACTATTTTACTATTTATTTATGAATGCAATGCATTCTTTAATGTTAATGTTTTAGTTAACTCTAATTTCTTATTTCAATTCCAGTACTTTAATTTCATGCATTTCATTTGTAATCATGTTCGGTTCAATAAAATCTTAGTTTTAAGATATAAAACTATGCTGAGTCTGTGTTCCTATTGTTCCCTTTGTTCTAAACAACCATTGGAAGCTTCCCTATATTGAAATATTAAATTGATTAAAGTATGAGCACCAACGAAACTCATCAGTGACCCACATATAGGAGAAGATGATGGGCTATCAGGAGGTGACCCAAGGTGAGATTGTTTATGAGGAATTATGATGGATAAAGAATGATCAGGTGATGAGAAGATAGGTTATGGATCAATGCTAGACCTAGGCATCTCATCATGTATAGAGGAAGGTGAAGATGAAATAGTAAGAGGAGGATCATGTTCAATGATCTTATGATCTTCCTCTATTTCCTGATGAAAAGAATCAACCTCTTCCCCACAATACAAGAATATATCGAGGTCTAAAGAGATTTCTTTCTCACAACCTTCTAAAGGAATACCTTCATGTACCCCATAAATTCTCTGATTTCTTATTCATTTCAAAATGAATCAATCAGTATGGGTGGTTTTTCTTTGACCAGAGTATGTTGATTAGAAGAAAGAGGTCTAATAGGTGTGGAAGATCTATGCGATGTTTGATGAGGGGAAGGTTTGACCTTATTGTGTCCAAAAATAAATTAGATAGTGTGTCAAAAAGATATCTTAGCACATCATTTCTTTTGAATGGTTCAACATGGATGATAAAATTGATCTTTAGAAGATTGATGAATATGGAATAAGGTATGATCGACATGACCTAGGGGCCAAAGAGTGATTTGATTTCAATTTATAGAAGAATATGACTCGATAGATGAAGCATAATTGGAATGAAATGTATCATGAGTGGAAGAAGATGGCATTGGTTTACCTAGAAGACAACATATTCTGGGAAAGAAATAGGATCATTCATCTAGGTTGTATATTATAATGTATGGGTCGACTTGGATGATTGATTAGAGGAACTTTGATTTAGAGACTCTTTGACAAATGAAGGGGTTGTTGAGGCGAATGATAAAAGGGGTCCTGCAGAGAAAGGGAGGACCGTGGCTTAATGGTAGAATTAGGTATTTGATTGGATGGAATTAGAGTTACATGGATCTTCAAAGGAAGATGATGTTTTTCAAGTGATTGATAAAGGAGATCCTGCAAAGAAAGGGAGGACCATGACTTAGGAGTCAAAGTAGAGGAATCTGAATAATAATTTGGATCAAAATCATCAAGAGACTGAGGAGGATTGGAATAATAGTTTGGATTAGAAGAATCAAGAGATAGTGGGGAATCAGAAGAATAGTTTAGATTATGATCACACAAGTGGTTATGACAATTTTGATGAACAATGGGATAGTTAGTCATTGTTGGCATTGTTTCAGTACAAATTATTTCACCATTTTCTTTACATTTTTTAATGACGAAATAGATAGGGGTAAGGGCCAAGGAGGAATACCTATCTATGATAGTCAGTTGATGGTTTTTGTGTGCATTCTGAATTCTCGATCCAATGCCGATTGAGAGAGATTCCTTTTGGATAGAAGGAACTACCTGTAATAGAAAACAAGACCATGAAAGAGAAGTTAAATGATATATGAAAGTGGAATGCCTAGCGCATGCTAGTTTTGGGAAGTGTGATACTTCCTAGATGGCTGTCAATCCACTATTTAAAACAAATTAATGTGAGAAATAAGTAAATTCCTATTGTAGTTTATATGATTTAGGTATATCATTCAAGCACAATAAGAAAATCTAATATAACAGGCTAGGTTATAGTCAGATCTAAATGATAGGTAGGTATCAGTTTGCTGGAACTAGTCAAGGTCAGGTTTTGGGTTGTGTAGGTAACTTGGTTGTAGGTTATGTGGCTTTGTTATTGGAAAAAGGTATAAAACATAAATACCGATGTTAGACGGGTATAACCGATGACGGTCATGGGTAGACATCGTCAATATAGTCAGGTGACAGTGATTCAATAAAACCTTGTTGTAGATTCTGGGTGAGGTTAGATAGAGCTAAAGGAGGGGATGGCAAGGTCTGTGGGAATACTGAGAATACTTAGAGAGGTGGAATGGCTAGGATAGGTGATTTGACAAGTGGGTGGGTGATATTTTTGGGTTTTTTAGAAATAAGGCTATGGAGGAATGGTAAGAGAAATGATAACAACTCTATGAACATAATAGGAATTGAAATGATTAATGATAACACACTTACCAATATTACAGGTCCAATGGTTGGATGGTGGTGATGATCAGTTGATGGAATGGATCTTGGTGCAATAGTAATGCTTCCCAGGATGTTACCGTGAGTGCCAATGCTTCTAGATCTATCCTGGTGCTGGCTATGGATGTCTGGGTGCATGAAAAAGACTATGGTTCTACTTACATGCAGCTCTCTTCTCATCTTCTTGCTATCAGAATGTGCCAACCCAAAAAGAAGGTTTTTTTAGGTGAATAAATGGTAACTGATGATGGTTCCGGGTTGAACGTCATCAATTTAGGGGTGACCAACATTGGTTAAGGTGGGATTCCCTAGCTTTTCTAAAATGGGAAGATCTTTTTGATTTCTTGGTCCCAGTTAGTTTGTTCTCATGGATTAGAATGAAAAATTCCCTTCTAATGGGTGGGAATGTGGCTAGAGAGATTTTAGGGATTGATTTTAGGGTTAGACCAAGTCTTAGCTCATTAACGCAAGTAAGACTTATTTATTATTAGTTATGGAAACATGTCAAGAATAGGTCTAGGGTGAGGTGGTTGGATGAGGTGTCTAGGTGAGGTGGTGGGTTAGAAATTAAGATAATTAGATAATAAATATTGTGAGGATATATATTAATTTAATTAAATCAATTAAATTAATAGTGGTGTGGGGCGGAAAGGGCCTTGGTTAGGTGAGTATGTTTGAGCCAGTTATGTGACTAGGGACCAAGGGGGGTGTGACCCAATTTTGGTGTCTACATTTTTCCCCTTTTAGTTATGTAGCTTGTATTAGTAAGTGACATTGACAAAAATAAGATGTGGTTACCCCAAGTGTAGGTGAAGGTAACCCCCCTCAAACTACGAAATGATGAGGTGATAGAAGGAAGCGGTGAGTGGTTTGATAAAAGGTGGATGTGGTGAAAGGAAGCATAGATGTGGGTGAATGTGGGAAACGGTAGAGGTCAAAAATATGCAAACAGGTAAATGGGCCAGGGAAAAAGGTATTAGCAGTCAAAGACACACACCCGTTATAAACTGTGACATGGTTCCAGGTCGAAGAGCTTGCAAACTTTACATCATCCAAGGTTGATCGGTTTATCCAAACAAGGTTGAGGTGAGTATGGTATCCAAGGTATAAGATATGGTGTGGAAGCACATCGCAGGTCATGTGAAGGAATGTTTAGGTATGTTTTGGTACACCAAAGTTTGGGTCAAGATAAACGACATGGTAATAGGAAAGGTAAGGTCATTAGGTCAAACAAACACAGGTAACAGTGTCACAAGGTATAGCGAGCACATGAGGTCATAGGTCATTAAAAATATTTTGGGTCCATGTATCGAGGTCATGGCACCAGTAGGGCCAAGGTACGGGTAAAATAACAATTTCCTGAATGCAATGAAGGACATGCATAGGTAAGGTATGTGTGGAGGTTGGTTTCAATAAGGGTGCATAAGGTCAAACAGTGGCTGGTTTGGTTACGTGTTGGTCGGAAATGGGGAAAGGGAATGGACAAGAGTTCAATAGGTAATCGATGCCGGTTATAATGGAATAGTGTCAGTCTAGGTAAATTCACCATGGTTGGCTAGGGAACATGACCAATGTCGGTTCAGGTATAACCAATGTCGGTCAGGTCAATTTTGGTATAAAAAAATAAAAAAGTTGTATAATACGGATTCATGTGTATGCTCTATCTTTTGTGAAAATGACAGAGCGTTGAACGAGTTGTGTTGTTTCAGGAGGAAAGGATGAGGGACAATATCCTACTGAGGTGGAGAGATTCAGTTGGTTAGAGGATCCAGGTAGATGGGTCCACGAGATCATGCAGAGTGAAGTAATTGGTAGAGAGGTTGGAGATTGATTTGGACATGATAGATGCAAGAAAGGGTTTGGGTGGACCACCAAAAAAGTAGCCAGACATGCCACCGTAAAGGTGACATCGAGATGAGGTAATATCTAATAATTTCTATGCATTATTGTTAGATGTAGAAGGTAATATGGGTCAGGGGGGTGTGGGTAGGTTAGATAATTTGAAATTTGGTGGTGGAAATGGGTGAAAGACGGGATTGGAAAGGTCAAAGGTAGGGGAAGAGGGTTGGGGAGAGTCTACGGTGAGGTTTGGGTAGGTTCATAGGGAAAATGGGAAAGAAATTAGGTAAAGGGAATTTGGGTTTTGGATTTGGGTGCGGTAGCAATGACTGACGCCGGTTAAGGTATGGCTGATGTCAGTCCTGTTATACTGACATCAGTCAGGGATGAGAGGAATGGGTGTTGGTTATAATGGACCAATGACTATCAGGAGTAACGGGTGTCAGTTAGGGTAAAAAGACTAGAGGTGTGTGATTGGTTGAATGTAGGCCAGGGACTAGCTACGGATGAGAGATAGGGTACCTCCCTTGCTCATGGAGGTATGGGGGGTGTGACAGCTGATGAATGGCGCCATATTCTAGAGGTTTTCCTGATTGGGGTTAGATGCTACCTGTACATAGTCTGGGAGCCGAGTTTGATGGTTTCTCTAATTGACATATGGGACTCAGCGACTAATACCTTCCATTTGCTGATGGGTGAGATTACAGTCACCCTGGAGGATGTGTACATGATCCTATTGTTACCGATAGTGGGGATGCATGTGTATTATATCTCCTCAGAGGCCTCTGAGGAGTTGATGTTGACCATGTTTGGCGAGGGGATGGTGGATATGAGGTTCCATAGTGACAATATGAGCTATGGATATATGTATCAGGCCCATTTGGAGGAGATAAGACTGGTAGTGTTGTTGATGGAGGTAGTCTGCTACTTTGCACTGCCAGATGCAGAAGGTGGGAGATTCCCATGATCATTGATGGGGGTTCTGCATGACATGGTGGAGGACATGACCCATTTTACATGGGCATCCACATTCCTAGTTCATTTATATAGAGAGTTATGGGCTTATGGGTGGTTACAGAGATTTAGCCTATTTTATACTTTCCTACTCCATTACTGGGCATATGAGGACATTGTGTGTGTGTGTCCTATTGGTATGCCCCAGGCTAATGCATTTGATCAGAGGTTTGTTTGGGTGGGCTTCAAGTGATGGGTACTTGCGATTGGGGTGCACTAAGCTGCTAGAGATACACACACTGTAGCCTATTACAGGTGATTGCTGGAGAGGTTTTTCGGTGTGGACGTTATTTGGAGGCCCTATGTGGGTTTTCCATCATATGGGTGGATAGAGGGGTGGTGTGCCGAAGAGCATGAGATGATACTGGGTGATAAAGTGAGACAATTGTTCGGGATGCTTCAGGATATACCCCCTCCCTTCCCATAATGTAGTAGGGATGACGTGGAGAGGCATCTATCACTACCATAGCCTACAGTATCAATAGGGTAGGGGGATCAGGTGATAAATCGGTGTATTGATGATGCCAGGGTGAATGATAGATACAAGCCATGGTGGGCTACACATTTATGAGCGGTACTGCTGAGGCCGGGGTAGCCAGATTTAGTTATCATCACTGTTGAAAGGGACGCCCTACAGGGGCAGGTGGCTACCCTAATTACACAGTTGGGGATAGTGTAGGGGTAACTAACCGACTCATAGGCACAGGTGGCCACCCTATAGGCCCAAGTAGCACAAGGAAAGTTTCCTACATAGCGTGGAGATGGGGATGGGATACATGTGGCTACCCTACAGGTGCAGATTATAGGTTTACAGAGCCAGTTGGCCATTACACAGGCATAGGTCGCGACCCTTCAGGCCCAGATACAGGCACAGGTACATGTTCCCTCAAGATAGGCATAGGTATAGGGATAGGGTTGATCTTTATAGGTACCAGAGGGACAAGGTCCTGAGAGACAGGCACGTGGGTTGATACCAATGGCTCTACCACAGATAGTACCGATAGAAAAATTGAGGGATGCCTTGTGTGAGGTAAGGTATTATCAAGATATTTTGATGGCCGCATGGATAGATTTTCTATCCTATGGGGAGTATAGAGCACAATAGGCCTCAAGTGAGAGGACCAGGTCATGTACACACAATGTAGAGAGTACTTGGGGCTGGCAAGCCCAAGGATAGGGTCAGGGTGAGACTACCAGTGCATAGAGGCTAGCTCTAGGTGTGGGACCATCAAAGGATAAATCGGGATGAGGTGGAGAGAGGTTGGAAAGGCATCCCACTGGAGCGGAGATGAAGGAGATTGATGAGACAAATATGGATATTAGGTGGGGTGATGATTAGTCATCATTGATGATTAGTGTATCAATGTTTTTGACATATTTTTGATATGTATATCGGCCTGCGTGTCGAAGATGATGAGGATGTAGATGAAAGTTTTTGTTATTTTTGATCATATACCAGCCTACATGTTGAATATGGCAAGGTTGTAAATGAGAGCCTGTGAGAGATTATGATTGTTATGTGTATATATGTTCATATGTATTTTTACACAGATTTTCCGATTTATAGATGATTGTATTTATAGTATGGATGGTATACATATTTTAATTTGCATTGCTATATATAGATAGGTTGAAATCAAGTGGAGTAGGTCTAATAGAGTTAAGGTCGTGTATGCATGGTGGAGTCAGGTCTATTTTAGGCATGCTGGAGTCAGGTTGGTTTAGGCATGGATCGAGTCAGGTTATTTAGGTATGGTGAATTCAGGTGTGTTTAGGCATGGATTGAGTTAGGTTGGTTAGGTATGGTTGAGTTTCTAATTCATTAATTTGTGTAATTAATGATGATGTGGATCGTGTTAATATTATTTATAGGAAAATGTTTGATTATGGTAAAGAAATTGTAGACAAGATAAAATGAATGTGTAGATTATGATGGTAAAGATGTGTACTTGTTGGGTGTAATGTCTAGTTATTGATATAGAAAGGAAACTAACTAGGGTAGAATGTGAATAGGAAAGGGAAAGAAATAATTAGTTAGGGTAGAGAGTGGCTAAGCTAACCTCTAAGGGCCCCATGCCCTTGAAGTGTTGCCTACATAGTCCCGGTAAAAAGGGATCTCAGGCCGATGTAGTTATCCCATAAGCTAGGGAATATTGTGATGAAGGAAAGAAATGTAGTGATAGGTGTTAGGCATGGGTGAATGTAGGTCATATGTATGATTGAGTTGAGGTTGTAGGAATCATTGAGTTGAGGTTGTAGGCATGGTTGAGTTGGGTCATATGCATGGTTGAGTTGTTTTAAATAGAGGTGTCAATGATCTGGTTTCACCTAATTTCTTAGTTTTCTGATAAATACTTGATGAAACAAATAAGGTAAAGGTGGTAAGAGGAATACTTGGTCTGAGATGGTTGAAGGTTGTATGTGCACATATCTGAATCCTGAATCAAATTGATTGTGAGACCTTCCTTTTGGCTAGGAGGAACTACCTATATAAGAATCAAAACAAGACCACAAAAGAGAGTTAAATGCTATATGTAGTGGACTGCCTAGCATGTGCTAGATCCTGGAAGTGTGATACTTCCTGGATGGCTGTCAATCCACTTTTTTAAAAAATTCAATGTTGCAATAAAGTACATGTTGTCCTACTGTAGTTTAATATGATTTAGGAATCTCACACAAATGCAATAGGCTAGGTCTAATCTAACAGGCTAGGCTAGAAGGAGATCCATAGCTCAAGTAGGTTGGTTATAGGTGAATCTAAGCTAACAGGATAGGTTAGATACAGATCTAAAGGTCAAATAAGTGTTCAGGTAGGTATAGGGGAGGAATAGGTTATAATTTTGGCTGAGATCACGTGACACAAAGACCGACCACGGTTTTATAAAACTGATGACGGTTGGAATGTAATCGGTGATGGTTAGGGAAAACCGATGGTGGTTAGGTCGGGGGCTGGTGGACTCTCACAATCTGGGTTTCAAAGGTTTTTAGGCAAGAATGGAGTTAGTAGAAGGTGTTGGGGTGATCACAGAGGGGGTGTAAATATGTTGTGAAGGTCTGAGATTACTAAAGAGGTCAGATAGATAATTGGGCAAGGTATTAAGATGATTGGGTATAGAAGGTGGCTAAAACTAGAGAGAGGGAATAAAAAATGGTAAAAGGGATAAGATCCTTTATCAGAAGTAATACTGATGTTAATAAAAAACTACAATAGATGAGAGGGAAACAATTACTCTCTCGTGAGCCACTGATCTGAAGCCCAGTCGAAGAGTGGTGGTTATGGAAGGTGTTGGGAAGAGGCTTCACTATTATCCTAGTGAACCTAGTTGTCTTGGCTGATCACAAATTAATCCTTGCTTTGATGTTGCATCTGAAAAGATCAAATTCGCAATAAGGAAATCCAATTCCCAAGGTTCAACCTCGATTACAAAGGTTTAGATGGTTCTATATAGGCTATTTGGTCCGTCCTAATATAACTGGCGTCGGTTCAGTGGAACCAAAATCGGTTTAGGGTAAACTGACGTCGGTTTGTTCAAAAGTTACCTGGGAAGTTGTTCTACCTTTTTGATAAGGGTCTCTTCTTTTTCTCGGGACAAAAAATGACCTTAGGAGGATTTTAAATGTGAGGTGAGGGGATGGGTGTAATGTTAGGTTTCATTTAGGACATTGGTTTAGGGTTTAGGTTAATGGGTCAAATGATGGGGGTGGTTAGGTTAAGTGCATTTACTAAAGGAAATTTTATTAAATAGGTGTGTGAGGTTGGTGAATTAATTTGATGTAAATAATTAAACTAATATGTGGGTGGATGAAAGGTCATTAACTTAATTAAAATACTTAAATTAATATATATGGAGGTAAATGGAATTAATTTAATTAAAGTAATTAAATTAAAATGTGTGGGGTGGAGGAGGTAGGTGATAAGGTGTTGAGGATGAGGAAGTGATTATAGGGCTGCAGTAGGGGACCAAGGTGATTATGACACAATTTTGGTGTCTACATTTTTCCCCTTCTTATTGCGTAGCTTGTATTTGTAAGTGACGTGAACAAGAATAGAGTGTGGTTACCCCAAGTGGGATTGAGGGTGATCCCCCTCAAACTAGGAATTGATGAGGTGACAGGGTGAATCGGTGAGTGGTTTGATAAAAATGGATGTGAAGAAGAATAGTGACAAATGAGGAATGGGGTAAAGTGAAAATCGGGCATATAGGTAAACAGGTAAACGGGCCAAGGTCAAAGGTAGTCACAGTTGTATGCACACACACGTATAAACTACGACATGGTACCAAGTTGAAGAGCTTGCAAACTCTACATCATCTAAGGTCGATAGGTTTATCCCAACAAGGTTGAAGTGATTCTGGTATCCAAGGTATGGGATATGGTCAGGAAACACAATGCAGGTTAGGTGCAAGAATGTTTAGGTATGTTCTGGTACACCCCAGGTAGGGTCAGGATAAATGGGCATGGCAATAGGCAAGGTAAAGTCATTAGGGAAATCAGCACAGGTAATAGTGTCATAAGCTATAGCGAACACATGAGGTCAAAGGTCACAAATAGGTTCCCAGGTCTAGGTAAATAGGTCACAGCATGGGTAAGGCCGAGGTAGGGGTAAAATAAGGAAATGCCAATCGAAAAATGAGGTGAGGTTAAAGAAGGTGGAGGGATAGAGGGGAAGGTAAAGGGGTCCAGGTAGGTGTAGGGGAGGCAAAAGAAAGGGGAGGTAAGGAAAATGAGGTCAATGTGAGGGCAAGGATTAGGCAAGGTAATTGACATCAGTCAGTAGTAATCGAGGATGGTGGAGAGGAACCAACGGTGGTGAGTTAGAGCATCAGACCAGTGTCGGTCAAGGGTGAACCAATGTTGGTTGAGAAAAGAGGAAGAGGACAAAAGAGTATGGTAGAGATATTGGTTGGTGAGCCACAAAGGTGAGATTGATTGGGCGAGAGGTGGGGCCGCGAGATTGGATCGAGCGAGGTGATTGGTGGAGAGAGTCAGAGGTCAGTCGAGGATGGTGGAGGCTGGATGTTCCACCATGACGGGCGTAGAGGTTGGATGTTCCACCATGACGGTAGCAGTGAGATCAGGTAGGATTTGAACCTTAGGTTTTGATTTTTGAGTAAATTTGAGGTAAAAGGTAGAAAATATTTTTAAAATGGGGGTTTTGAGGGGAAAGAATTTCAAAATGGGAAAAAGAGAGGGAAAAGGCAATATTGAAGGGTAGGGGGTAGGGAAAAAGGGTAATGTAGGAATAATTAAGGGTGTAAGGAGGGAGTTGGGTTGGTAGAATGTCTAGGAAGGGAAAAATTGGGTTAGAAATTTGGAGCGGGCGGTGTGATAGTGATTGACGTTGGTCGACTGGTGGCCGACGTCGATGGGTAGTGACCGGTACTGGTCACAAGAACAGTGACCGGTGTCGGTCAAAGGGAGACCGTGGGTGGTCAAGGGAGACCATGGTTGGTCAAGGTAGACCATATTTAGTCAATCCTAAGATGAAGTTGGGATAGAAAAGGGAAGAGAGTAAGGGTAGGGTGGGAAAGAAGTTAGGTGAGAGGGGAAGGGTTTAGGGTGAGAAAGTAGGGTAGGTGGGTAAGGGTTGAGGGTGGTTTTGGGTGAGGGTAGGATAGATAGTTTCAGGTGGATGGGTTTGGGTAGGTGTCAGTGGGGGTTAGGGTAGATAGGTAGGGTAGGTGGGTTTGGGTAGGTTTGGGTGAGTGACAAGGCTAACCAGATGGGGGTGGGGAAAGAGAGTAGGTCGGAATGTGGGGTAAAAATAAGGTAAATTGGGAAGGTGTACTAATATATTGCTTTTGTGAGATGCAGGCATGAGATGAGCTGCAGATGAGAGCCTGGGTGCCACCCTTGTTATTGACAGTACGGGTGATCACGACACAGGTAGAGTGGAAACATGTGGCAGAGGTGGGATTGATAGGCGTGTGGCGCTACCAACATGTAGTCTAGGAGGTGAGTCTTATGGTTGCCCTCATCGATAGATGGGACTTAGCGACCAACACCTTCCATTTTCTGACAGGTGAGATGACAATCACCCTAGAGGATGTCTATAGGATCCTGCAGTTGCCCATATTAGGGGCCCATGTTTATTCCATCTATTCAGAGGTGTCTAAGGAGTTACTAGCACCCGTTTTTGATGAGGGTATTGTAGATCTAATGTTTCATAGTACTATCCTGAGCTATGGAGAGATGTATAGAGCTTATCCAAAGGAGATGAGGTTAGTGGTAGTCTTGATGGAGGCAATGTGCTACTTCGCACTGCCGGATGCAGAGGGGGGGAGATTCCCGAGGTCATTGATGGGAGTCCTCCATGACATGATGATACATCAGACATGGTTCACATGGGTACCTGTATTCATGACACAGGTGTATAAAGAGCCATGGGCCTACGAGTAATTGTGGAGGTTCACCATCTTCTACGTCGTATTACTACATTGTTGGGCATACGAGCACATTGTTTTTGTTTGACCAGTGGGGATGCCTTGGGTAGATAATTCCCATGGAGAGTTTTGAGAGTTGGGTACAGGAAATGGGTTCCGGCCATTGGAGAGGCCCAAGGTGCCAGAGCTACTCATGATGTAGCTTATTACAGGAGGTTACTAGAAGGGTTGTTTGGAGTGGACATCATTTGGAGGCCATATGTGGGCTTCCCCTCAAACATACAGATGGCCACGGAGCTAGTTGGGCTACAGATACATCTATGGATAGAGGGGAGGAGAGTGGGGGAGCATGAGCGGATACCCGTAGAGTGGGTTAGACACTAGTTAGGATTTGTCTAGGGTGTACCGCCTCTCTTCTCTCAGTATCGAAGAGATGATATGGAGATACCTATGTCACCACCATGACCCATAGTGCTGACTGGGTAGGAGGAGCATCCAGTAGATGTACAGATTGATGATGTTGGGGTTGTAGATGGGTACAGGAAGTGGTGGGCGGCAAAGCTGAGATCCATACCACTGAGGCCAGGGAAGCTAGACTTAGCCACCATCACAGTATAGAGGGATGCCCCATAGGGGCAAGTGGCTACTTTGGTGATGCAGCTTGGGATCATGTAGGGGCAGCTTATAGGTTCAGAGGCACAGGTTGCCATCTGACAGGCTTAGATAGCTACACTGCAGGCTTAGGTAGGGTAGGGACAGGTACCTGCATAGGTGGAGGTAGGGAGAGATGGAGATGGAGAGGAGGTAGGTGGAGATGGCCACTCTACAGGAACAGGTTCAGGATTTACAAGGCTAGTTGGCCACATCGCAGGGGCAGGTGATGGGTCTACATGGCCAGCTAATAGTAGTATAGGCATAGATTACTACCCTATAGGCCCAGGTATAGGCATTGGCATAGAATCCAGGGCTGACTCAGGATCTAGTACCAGCACCAGGCTTAGTGCAGGCTTAGGGACAAGGTCCCATTATACATGTATCTATGTAGATATCAGGACCCATGGCACCTCCATAGAAATTGCCCATGGCCAAGTTCATAGATGCCCTAGGAGAGGCACAATATTACCAGGATCATTTGTTAGCTATCAGGATAGATGTGCCTTCCTATGCTGAGTATAGAGCACAATAGGCCTCCAGTGAGAGGACCCGATCCCACACTCATAGTGTGGAGAGTCAGGGGGTCGATGAGCCCATGGACACGGTTGTGATGAGGCCAACAGTGTGTAGAGGCCAGCCCCAGGTGAGGGGCCATCAACAGGAGGTGAGGCACGTGCTGAGCACCAGAAAGGTGCAGCAAAGGGGTCAAGAGAGACACAGTCACAGGGAGCCTTCCCCAACATCAGATGGGGAGATGATTGACCTGCTATGGACTGGCCTGCATACTGAGTCATTTTTGCATGTATCATATATGAGACCGGCCGGTGTGCTGAAGAGATTTTGTATTTATTTTTTTGTACATGATACCGGCCTGCGAGCCGAAGACATTTTTGTATTAGATAGCGGCCTGCAAGCCAATGATGATTATTTTGGAGATACACATTTATGTGATATGGGTGTACATTGTATTGATACACACATGTATATATGAGGATATAGATGATATTCAGGTGATTCTGTTGTGATGTGTATGAGTTTTACTTTATTATGATATGGATGGAAAATAGATGATCTAGGCATGTATTTTGAGATATAAAGTTATTGATTAATATGATGAGATTCATGGATATCAGTGTTATGGATTGTGTTGAATGAAATATGGATGTGAAATTAGGTGAGTTAGGCATGATGGAGTCAGGTCAGTTTAGGCATGGATCAAATCAGGTTATAGGCATGATTGTGTCAGGTTGATATGCATGGTTGAGTCAGGCTGGTTTAGGCATGGATTGAGTCAGGTTGGTTTAGGCATGGATTGAGTTAGGTTGTTAGGCATGGATCGATTCAGGTGATAGGCATGGATCGAGTCAGGTGATAGGCATGGATTAAGTCAAGTTGTTAGGCATGAATTGAGTTAGGGTGGTTTAGGCATGGTGGAGTTAGGTTGGTGTAGGCATGGATGTTCATTTCGGTATTTTGATAACAAATGGCCATATAAATGCATGAGATGGTGTAAAATGTGGAAAATGTGGGTTATGTATGAAAAATGAGAAATAATATAAGTGGTAAAAAGTTATGTGGTATATGGTTTAGATGTCGAGATTTTTGATATGAACAGGGAATCAGGTATAGGTGGGGCAAATGGTTAGGGTAAAGAGTGGTCAAGGTAACCCTCCAGAGCCCCATGCCTTGGAAGTGCTGCCTACATAGTCCTGGTGAAAAGGGACCTTACACTGATGTAGTTCTCCCATAAGCTAGGAAAGAATATGAGAAAATAGTAGAATAGGTAGGTAGGTTGATAGTTAGGTTGGATTCGAGGTCATAGGTATGATTAGGTCAAGGTTGAAAACAAATAAATAGGTATGGGTGATTTTAGGTCAATAGCTAGCGTTGATTCCATGCCATGGGTATGATTAGGTCAAGGTTGATTAGGTTAGATGGAATATAGGTAGATAGGTAGAGGTGATTTTAGTTTGATTGAGGTGTGAGAAGAAAACCCTAAAAGGCAGGTGTCGAGGGTCTAGTCCTATATAGGAAGATCAAAAGGTAATGAAGAAGAGAAAATATAGAAGGGGGCAAGAAAGCAACCCGATTAACAA
Source organism: Taxus chinensis (assembly GCA_019776745.2). Taxonomy (NCBI): domain Eukaryota; kingdom Viridiplantae; phylum Streptophyta; class Pinopsida; order Cupressales; family Taxaceae; genus Taxus; species Taxus chinensis. Next base: position 163,542,263 of record CM034150.1, read on the forward strand.
GGATCAAAACATATGAAACACATCTATAGATAGGCGAGTGAATGTAAGACCCTAAAGACATTGCATGATTGATTACTCTAAAGGTGAAGAATAGTCACAGAATCACCAAATTTCATAAGTTCAGTAGGTCCCTTAATGCGAGATGAGGTGAAAAGATGATGGGTAAGGAGGTGAAGGTAAGTGGGTCATAAAATGGGAGGTAAAATTCCTTGGGCAATAGAGCCAAGATCATAATAGGCAAGTCCATGACGAAAAACCTTGTTTTCTGTCTTTTTTCTTTTGACTGTTTAGATAGATTGATCGATGCAGGAAGTTTATACGGGATGAATATATGTCTCCTTGAGGTATTCATGAAGCTGATTGATGCGGGAAGCTTCTGAATTTTTATTTTTGAGAAAAAATAGTCCTCTTTTTGGAAAGACTATGCAGAGAGTTGTGATCTTTTTATAGCTATCCTTGGAGGGAACAGTCTACTTATAGCGACAATTGAAGGTGGAAGATGTCCTTTTAAGGGATTAATATTTTATATTGGAAGTTTGACTCAAGGAGTTGATTTCTAATTTTACAAGATGTACTTCTGAGGGATTCATCTCTTTTTTTTTTGGATTTTAAGTCATGGACGAGACTATAACAAAGCATTTGGTTCCTGTTGAAAAGGTTAGGGTGAACGACCATGGGATCTCATCTAAAAGAAGATGAAAAGTATCCATGAGAATCATGCCATGTGTAGAGCCATGGTGCACATATTTAAGAAAAGGAAAAAGGGTGATGGGTAATCACATGATCCTTGTTTAGTCGTTGGAGATGAGGTGTGGAAAAGAAAAAGGTAAATGCCGCTCAAGGGATGAGCATGAACTATATAAATAGTGATGTAGGACTAGAATTCAATAGTAGAATAGTCGAAGAAGCAAGGCATTGAGGGGCTTAGGTTTAGGCTTACCATCAAGTGCATACAAGTGATAAGCACCAGATCCATAGTCATGGGTCATGATGTATGGTCCAAGCCAATTATGAGAAAATTTTCCCCGTTTTCTTTTTCTACTTTGGTTATGTGTTGATTTTCCTTGAGGACGAGATCACCGACATTGAAGGTGCATTCATGGACATGTTTTTCATAGGCATGCTTAATACGTTTTTGGTAGACTTGAAGATGGTCGAGGGCATGAAGACGATGTTCGTCTAATAACTCAAGCTGTGCTAAACGGTCTTAGCGAAAGTCATCATCAGTAAGCATATCTTGAAGGGAGATACAGAGAGATAGGATATGGAATTTGAGAGCCAAAACAATCTCGGTACCATAGACCAGAGAAAATGAGGTAGCAGCAGTGGAAGTACAAATACTAGTACAGTATGCCCAAAGAGCGAAAGGAATGTGCGTATGCCAATCCTTCCTAGTATCGTTAACCACTTTCATGAGAATTTTTTTTAGGGTTTTGTTGGTGGATTCAGCTTGGCCATTAGTTTGTGGGTAATATGGTGAGGAGAAACTTAGCTGGATGCCGAAGGCATCGCAAAATTTTTGTAGAGTTTTGTTTTTGAATTGTTTTCCATTATCAATGATAAGGTGTTGTGGAACACCGAAGCGATAAATAATCTGATGATTGATGAAATCACATATTTTCTTAGCTTTAGTGGAGATGAGGGGTATTTCTTCAACCCATTTGGTGTAATATTTGGTAGCGGTGATGATCCATTGATGTCTTAAGGAAGAGTGAGGATTGATCTCTCTGACAAGATCCAGACCCCATTGAGAGAAGGGCCAAAGGTCACAAATGACCTGTAAGGCATGCCTAGGTGTGTGATGGAGGTTGGAATGTTGTTGGCATTTTACACAACACTTAATGTAATCAAAACAATCATGATTGAGGGTCGGCCAGTAATAGCCTAGGCGAAGAATGTGTTTAGCAACAGCCAGGCCACCGAAGTGAGCCCTGCATATGCCATCGTGAAATTCTTTAATGGTATAGGGGATTTCAGAGGTGGTGAGGCATCATAAGATAATGCCATCAAATTCACATTTATAGAGAATGCCTCCCATGATGACATAACGAGAGGCCTTTTTGAGAAAGGCGCGTTGTCCATTACGTGTGAGGTCAGGAGGAAATATAGAAAGGGAAAGATAGTTCACAAGCTACTTATACCAAAGGTCTTGTGTGTTTAGGGAGGCAGTTTGGATGAGCTTGACACAACAAGATTTATAAGGTCTCGGTATGCATTTTATGGTAACAAATATGTCTGATTCGATAGGTGAGGAAGGTATTTGGGAAGTGAGGCAGGCCATGGTATCCACGAATTTATTGGTGGATCGCGGAACGGTTTGAATTTTATATCGATCAAAGCTAGTCAACATGATGTCGATGTAACATTTGTACTATTAAAGTATTTCATTATGACACTGGTAAACATCATTGACTTGGTTTACTACCAGTTGATAATTTCCAAAAATATTAATGGATCTAACATCTAAGGCATAGGCAGTCATGAGACCCAATACGAGCGCTTTATATTTGGTGATATTTTTTGTGCATTCAAAGTCAAGTTTGAATGATAAGGGCATGGGTTCACCATCAAGAGGAATGAGGATAATACCTACACCACCCCCATGCTGACATTTGGAACTGTTAAAGAATAAGGTAATTTGGTAAGGGTCATCATCCAAAGAGAGGTTAGTAATGGATTCATCAAGGAAATCAAAATTCGAAGGTGGATTCTGAGAAAGAGGCGCATCAAAAAGTTGGTCATCAATGGCCTGGCCCTTGATAGATTTTTGGTGGATGAATTCTAGGTCTAGGTCAGAAAGGAGCATGAGCCAACGTGTAGCATGTTGATTTTGGTAAGGTTTAGCATACATGAAGTGTAAGGGGTCAGTGTTGGTCACAACATAGGTTTTGTGGTTGAGTAGGTAAGGGAGAAGTTTTGTGGCAACAAAAACTAAGGCTAAGCAAATTTTTTTAGGGTGAGTGTATCAGGTTTTATAGTCCAGAAGGGTACGACTTATATAATAAACCACCTGCTCCCTATGTTGTTCATCACGATGAGTGAGCATGGTCCCTAGAGAGTGATCGGTAGATAAGATGTATAGGTAGAAGGGTTGGTCATATTTAGGTGGGATGAGCATGGGTGGTTGGAGAAGATATTGTTTTAAGGCCTCAAAAGCTTTGTGGTAGTCGTCATCCCATTTGAAAGAGACATGCTTTTTGAGGAGGTGATGAAATGGTTTACAACAGTCAAAGAGTTGGGAAATGAATTGAAGAATAGATTGCAATTTACCTTGCAGGATACAAAGTTGTTTAAGGGTAATGGGCAGAGGTATTTCTAAAATGGCCTTTAATTTAGTAGGGTCAACTTCTATACCATGTAAGGAAATGATAAATCCTAGGAGATTTCCTAAGAGAACTGTGAAGACACACTTTTTAGGCTGAAGGTAGAAAAAATATTTAATGAGGTAGTCAAAGATGGTTTTAAGGATAGTGAGATGATCAACCTGATGTTTAGATTTGGCCAAGAGATCATCCATGTAATCTTCCAATATGTGATGCATGATATCATGGAAGATGTAGGTCATAGCCTGTTGATAGATGGCACCAATGTTTTTAAGGCCAAAAGGCATCACTCAATAGTAGAAGGTCCCCCAAGGGGTAATGAATGTGGTTTTGTGTTGATCCTCCGGGGTGAGAAAGATTTGGTTATAACCCAAGAAACCATCCATAAGTGATAGCATCTCATGGCCAGCGGTAAGGTCAACCAACTGGTCAATACTAGGTAGAGGAAAATTATCTTTTGGGAAAGAAAGGTTGAGATCATGGAAATTTGTGCAAAGGTGAAGTCCCCATGTCGCCTTTGTGACAGGGATGATGTTAGAAATCCATTGGGGGTAATTGATGGGAAAGATGAAGGAAACTGAGAGAAGGCGTCGAAGTTCTTCTTTGACGAGAAGAGCAATGCGAGGGTGCATTTTCCTCAAATTTTATTTTATGGGTTTGGCATCAGGAATGGTTACAATATTATGGACCATGATAATGGGATCAATACTAGGCATGTCAACATAGGACCAAGTGAAAGTGTGGCTATGATTATTAAGAAAATAAGTTAGGGCTTCCTATTCTACAGCATCCAGAGATTGGCCAATGTTGAGAATGTGGGGGTCATCCTGAGTGTGGTTGCTGATTTTGATAGTTGATTCATTCAAAATTGTTTACGTCTCAAAAGGTAATGACCAGTGAATATTAGAGTCTTCAGCACCAAGTCAGGTGAGTATGGACTCACCATCCTAACATTGAACGACATTAATAGAAGGCACATCGTCCCCTATCATATCAGGATACAAGAAAGGAAGAGAGGAAGGACCCTCACCATTGCGGTGATAGGTCAGAGGCCCCAAGGAAATGGTATTTATGACAAAAAAAAGGTAGGAGGGATAGATTTAGGACCCATCGACTCCTTTGGTGAAGGTGATGAAGAAGGTGGAGAGGAGTCAATGTCTTCAATGAGTTCAATACGAGGCTTTTTGGCAGGTAGTTTGGTAAAACTGATTCCACTACGATCATTGTGTTTACACGTGGTACATGAAATAACAGCGTGATGACCTTGTTTGTAAAGGCCAACGCTGAAACCCTTCCAGGAACAGTGGTGTAGGAGAGTGTGAGCAAAGTGGCGGTTAGTAAGTGATTGAAGGTCATTCAAAAAGGGTTAGGTTTGTGATGGTGGTTCGGGTGTGTAAGTGAAAATGTCAAGTCCCCCATAGGTAAGATGGTTACAGAGGTGGGGAGGACCATAAAGGAGATGCTCTCCTATGCGGTGATCATAGTGAGGATGTTGGTGAAGGTTTCCATACTCTTGTGGAGTAAGGAATGTATTGACATTGTATAGGTGATACTCCCCCATAGTGAGGCATTGAAAAACACCTTCCAAGGGATTAGTGGTTGATATATTGGTAGTTGGAATGGAGAAAGTTTTAGAAGTTAGATTGGTGGAGGTGTCACTTAGTTGGGAAACTAATGTGTGATTGGTAGAAGCGACAATAGTGGCGAGAATAGAAGATTTGGGTGAATGTGAGGTTGCAACTGCATTGGTGGATGGGGTCATGTGCAAGGAAGATGTAGGTAGATAGGTAAACTCCTTAATAGGTATAAGGACATCATTGGGTCAGTAAAGCATATTACAGGTTTTAAAAGGTGATGGGTCAGTTTGAATGGTATAGGAACGTCCTTCATGTTCAAACTTTACACATTAGTGCAAGTAGAAGGAACACAACCCATGTCATGAATATAGGGTCTGCCGAGTAACAAATTGTATTGAAACTCCCCTTTCAACATGTAGAACAAATTAAGAACAGTACGGGGACCCACATGAATGTGGAGGATGATAGTTTTCAGTGTAGAGGTAATAGCGTCATTGAATGAATGCAATATGACTGGATGTTTATGCATGCAGTTGTTAGGTATGCACATTTGTTCAAATGTGTGAGAGGAGATGATGTTAATGCTAGCACCCCCATCGATCATAACACATCAGACACGTATATTATTGACATGGATGGAAATGAAAAGTGTAGGATCTGGGTCATCGGTTTAGTAGGGGATAATTTTGTCATCCAAGAAACTAAGGATAACCACTTGATGAACGGGTGGAGGTGCTAAGGAAGAAGGCAATTTGGTGAGTGAGGTGACATGATGAGGTGTGATAATTGATGCTACAGGTGTGGTGTCATTAGGTAAAACCTCAATAGATTGAAGGACCTCCATGAGAGCTTGACGATGTGACTCCAAGGTTTGGATGAGATTGTATAAGGACATTTTGAGGGGATATTAGTGTAGTTGTTTGAGCATGGTACGATGTGTGACACCATTAGAAATGGGGTATGTGGGGCCGTTGATAGTTATTTTAGTTAGGGGTGTAGATGGTATGTTGGGTATAGGATCGGATGGTGGGTCAGCTACCTTTTCTTTTCCCTTTTGTGCACGTGTAGTGATATGTACCATGTTGATTTGAGGGAAGTTAGAAAATGGAGAAGGTGTAGGGTAAGTGGTGTAACGACATGATGGGCAATAACCTACTGGAGGAGAAAAACCCTGTGAGGTGAGTTGGGTGCAATGACATTTAGGTGGAGGCGTGGCAAGTTCTCTAATGTGAACCATGTTAATCTCAAATTTTGGGGGTGGCTCTATGAGTTGTGAGGATGGAGGTTTGTGGTATAGGTGTAGGAGGAAGATATGAAAGAGGTGATGAGGGTGAAATAGGTTCATCATCCAAGAGGTCATCATCATCAAAATTTGGGTCAGAAGGACATAATTGAATGAGGGAAGCCTTTAGACTCTTAGAGTTCTTAACATCATGTCCTAGCACACGATGGTAAGTGAAAATTTTAGTATTGTCAAACCCTTCCGGTTTAGGTTTAAGAGGGTCGTAAGGTCTAAGAGGAGGGAGAGTGATATCAAAGCTTTCCAAGAGGTTAGCAAAGATGGCTGCATATGATCCCACCAATGGATCACAATGCAAAGTAAAATTAGGTTTGGTTGGAGGATTGGGTGGTTGTGGTGGTAGTTGAGGTAATGCAGTCTTGGATTTTGGTTGTAATTTCTTTGGTGTAGGTGCCGCAGTAGAAAGAGGGGTAGGTTTAACCACCTCTTTTGAAATTAATAGTTTTTTCGATTGTTGGTGTTTTTTCTTAGGTAGAGGTGTAGGGGGAGCACATGATGCAGATGGAAAGGCAGATGGTGGGAGAGGATGAGTGACCTTAAGGGGATAACTGAGGTGCAGTGACAGGTATTGGTTGAGGTTGAGAGGGAGGTACAGGTGCGGTGAAAGAAAATGTAATGGGTAGTGAAGGAGGTATAGAAAGTAATGGTGGTATAGGAGGCAAAGAAGTTATAGATGGCGATGAAGGACGTAAGGTTTTCCTAGGTAGAGCTATAGGTTGTGGTGAAGGGTTCAAGGGAATTTTAGGTTTACCCCTCGAGAGAGTATATTTTGTTAAGGTAGAGGGGCGAGGTCCCAAGATGGATGGTAGGTGTGAAGGTGATAAAGGTGTAGTTGGTGAGGTCGGTGTGTGCGGATTAGAAGGTTGGGTTTTTCATTTAGGTTGAGTGACTGGTTCAATAGGTATATGGGAAGATGTGGTCAAGTGTATCCTGATAGGAGGATGTGTAAGGTTTGATGTGGGTGTGACCCCTAGAACACTAGTGGGTTTAGATACAAGATATGATGTTGGAACATGTCGGATAGTAGGTAGAGAGGTGGGTATAGATGAGGATGATGCAATAGAAGATGTGTTGAGAGTTATGTTCATGTGTGGTTTGGGTTGTTAAAACATATTCAGATAAATGGTAGAAGTGTTAGTGGAAGATGATTGCATTTGGGTCGACACCGTGAGAAAGAGACGCCCCCAAAGTAAAGATATCAACATAGTCCAGGTTGTCAGCCAAATGTGAGAATGACACTGTGGTAGATGAGGTAGATGTGGAATGAGTGGGGATTCCCATAAAATGTGCCATCAAAATAGGGAATTCACTGGTTTCAGCCTCTGTAGGTCCATATGATCTCAAGTAGCTGATGGATAATGGTCACCGAGTGGTAATGGAAAATCTATTGGATCCTGAATAGGTGGAGCAGATGATGGGTACTCCTCTGTGGGTGGAGGAGGTATAATTGGTAGTGGTTTGCTGGGTAGGGAAGTTGAAGGGGAAATGGTATCAATGCTAACAAAATACTCCCCTATAGGTTTACGGGGAGGTGAAGGGCATTCCTATATGGGTAGAGGAATGGATAAAGTAGGTTCCTATATGGGTAAAGGATTTCGGGCTAGGATTTCCTCGATGGAGGGGATAAGATATATTTGGGAAACAGGTGGTAAATTGGTAAAGATAACATGTACCTCATGTGTATTACTTTTGTTGTGTGAGGTATCACCATTTTGATCATTAGATGGGGAATGGTTAGGGAATGGTTTCTTGAAAATATGAAGGTCTTGATTGGCAGGTGCATTAGGGTTATCCAGGACTAACTCTCCGCTCTCAAGCATTCCTTGAACAATGTTTTTAAAGGTGATAAAAATTTTGTCACTGTGACCATTTACACGGTGATAGTTACAGTAGTCATTTTCCTTATACCAACTTGGTATGGGGTGAGAGGGGTCAAAACCAGTATGTGGTTTGATAGGAGGAAGGGTGATGGCATTAGCTTTAATAAGATTTTCTAAAACAGATGAATATGGTTCCCCAATTGAGGTGTATTTCTTTTGTTCTCGTTTGAATTGGAAGGCCTGGATTGGTGAAAAATTGGATGAAGGTTTAGCATGATTGGATAGATGGGAAGGGCCAACCTTAAATACCACTGCATTATCAGTTCCCTTGGCTTTGGAATAACTCATCTGAGGTTTCGAGGAAGAGGAAGTCTCGTGTGATTTAAATAAGGAGTTCTTGTTTCGTAATGGTATATTCTTCTCTTCAATGGCACAAATTTTGAGCTTACGTTCCATGGTGAAAGCCTCATCAAATGTGTAGAAGGTTTGCACCTATAAGGTAGGTGAGATATGTCTAACACAGGCTCATGTGAAAAGCTCTATGAGTTCAATTTGCGGTAATTGGAAAGTGAGTTGGTTGATTAGACTATGCCAACAAGTGAAAAATTCGTGATAGATTCATCATCATATTGACGTGTGGAATAAAGATCAGTCATGGTAACCTTCTTGACGACGTTAATCGAAGAATGATCTAAGAAGGCTTAGGCTATTTGGTTAAATAAGAAGATGGAATGTCTAGGTAATCCACTATACAAGTCCAATGTTGGACCAATTAGGGACATGGGAAAGGTTTGTAAAAGTAGAGCATCATCATGGGCAATTAAGTAACACCCATGTTTGAAAGATCACAAATGTTGTTGTGGGTCTTCCTTACTGTTAAAGCAGTTAAACTTAGGCATCTCCTAGTGTACGAGATATGGGTGAATGGGAATGGATGGATGAATAGGCTCAATACAAATCTCGTCATAGGTGAGAGAATTGCGAGAGCTGGAAACAGATGCTTCTAATGTCTACATCTTATCCATCATTAACTTGATAAAGTCATTGTTAGATTGTGAAGATTGGGTACCCGTGGGAGAAAAAGGAGGTTGTTGTGGGACATATGAAGAATACGACATGCTAGAATATGGTGGTGTCGAATAAGGAGGTGGGAATTGAGAGACAGACATAGAGGGTATATACCCAGACTGAATGACTGATGAAACAGGAAGTGGCTAGTAGTAGGTATGTGAGGGTGGGACACTCGTAGTGACCGTGGTAGAGATCAGGGGTAAATATTTGGGAATAAAAAGGACAATTTTTTGAAATGGGGTAGAGGTTATTGACACAAAGGGTGGTAGTGTTGCAACTGGAATATATGAGACAACAGGTGCAGATGATGTTATGTTTTGGGTGGTGGATGAAGGTATGGTGGAGATTGTGGGTGTATAGAGGTAGTGGATGTGGCTATCAAAGCTGGTGTGGGACCTAGCTGTGACACAACTGGGGATAAAATAGGTGAGGTCACCATGGTAGGAGGTGGAGCTGAGGCAGAAGCGATCATTAGGGATGGAGATAAGGATACGGGTATGCCATAGATCAATTGACTCGAGGCATCTCGAGTGGAGGCATGGGTGAGCTAGTGGCTCAAAGCAATGGGATTCTGATCCAGGAGTTGTGTGAACTCCGTGTCACCTGTAGGAATGGTGAAGGTTGATTAGGATCCATGAATGATGAGATGGAAGGTGGTGAAGGACAAGGTGATGGAGGGCTAGGTGGTGAAGAGCTAGGTGGTGAAGGGCTAGGTGGAAGGGGTAGTTGATTAGTGTGAAATACTACGGAAATTTCCTGACTACGAGTTAGCACCATGTGGATAGGAACTGATTTTGGCAAGAATGTGTTATGTTTGAATGGCATAGAACACAACAGAGCTAGGAAAATAGTCAACGGTAAGTGAATTAGGTCATCTGGTGAACTATAAAAATAGCACAGGGTGACTAATGTCGGTTCTGGTAAATCGATGCCAGTTAGGCTTAACCAGTTCCATTTACTGTGAAAACCCAACAAGTTGTTAAAATATGGTCCCAAACTGACAATTTTCACACAGGATGAGATGTAAGGTATTGTGATTGAATTAACGACAATATGGAAGGTGATAGGAGCCTTTTACAGCTCAGAAAGTGAAATAGGTGTTCTTTGGATAGGTATCCAAGAAGACTTCAGACTGATGCTAGATGGGTTAAACTGATGCCGGTTAAAGATAACCGTAGCCGATTACTGTGAAATTGAAACAGAGAATAAGAAAAATGGTTGTGATTTAAAAATTTGGTGTTGAATCAAACCCATAAGTCTGAGGATGATGTAGATGTGGTCTAGGCACACTCAGATGAATTCATAATACACTGACTATGATTGAGAGTGTGCAAGGAAAGACAAAAAATGATGATCGAAAGCTCTCACCTCAAAACACAAATCAAGCAAAACACTAAGAAAGAATGTTCCTAGAGTTCCTATTCTATTACGTTTGTTCAACTTATGCTATTTGTATGGAATGACTATTATGAACAGAACAATAGAATTTCTTGGTGAGGAAGGATTCCTACGAAGAAAGAATTCTAAAGGGTGAAGTTTTAGGAATGTTATGGTGGGGGTGGGATTTGCTTTGAAGTATGACTCGACAGAGTAGCGAGCTGGGTGCCCACTGTACCATGATCGTGTGATCACCTATAGCTTCTTCCAAGTAGGATGTTGTTTAAGAATGTGTGTATTTTGAATTTTTATGTGGTTTGTTAAGACTCAGAGGAAGATAAAAAGGATAGAAGTGCTTTTCTACAATTCGTTTGTCAACCATCAACTAGTCATGACTTCTAGCATATAGGTTACCCTAAATTAATGTGAGCTAATGAGTTAAATTAGAATGAAATGCACTTGTTTTAAACCCAAATCAAAAGTATGATATTCGATGACATCAATGGATGAATAGAAAGAGGGATGCTCTTTCACTAAAATGCAGAAAACAAGAATAAGAAGGTTCTTTTTAAAAACACCAACAGAAATGTGTCTTTCAGAGCAAGCAAAAAGAAGAGAATGTTACCAAGGAGAAAGTCTTAATGTGAATACTATTAGAAGGGAAACAAACACACACAATTTTTCACCTAGGAATGAAGAAGATGCAAGGAACCCCGAATGGGTCCCACTAGGCATGCCAAAATGTTTCACTTGATTTCTTAGTTTTCTGAGAAGTACTTGATGAAATAGATAAGGTAAAGGTGGTAAGAGGAATACATGGTCTGAGATGGTTGAAGGTTGCATGCGCGCATATCTAAATCCTGAATCAAATTGATTGTGAGAGCTTCATTTTGGCTAGGAGGAACTACCTATATAAGAATCAAAACAAGACCACAAATGAGAGTTAACTGATATATGCAGTGGACTGCCTAGCATGTGCTAGATCCTGGAAGTGTGATACTTCCTAGATGGCTATCAATCCACTGTTTAAAACAATTCAATGATGCAATAAAGTAAATATTGTCCTATTGCAGTTTAATATGATTTAGGCATCTCACACAAATGCAATAGGCTAGATCTAATCTAACAGGCTAGGCTATAAGGAGATCCAAAGGTCAAGTAGGTTGGTTATAGGTGAATCTGAGCTAACATGCTAGGTTAGATACAGATATGAAAGTTAAATAGGTGTTCAAGTAGGTATAGGGGAGGAACAGGTTGTAATCTGGTAGAGATCAAGTGACATAGAGACAGACCATGGTTTTATAAAACCGATGACGATTGAAATGTAACCGGTGACGGTTAGGGAGAACCAACGGTGGTTAAGTCAGGGGCTGGTGGACTCTCACAGTCTGGGTTTTAAAGGGTTTTAGGCAAGAATGGAGTTAGTAGAAGGTGTTGGGGTGATCACAGAGGGGGTATAAATATGTTGCGAAGGTATAATATTACTAAAGAGGTCAGATAGATAATTGGGCAAGGTATTAAGACGATTGGGTATAGAAGGTGGCTGAAATTGGAGAGAGGGAATTAAAAAATGGTAAAAGAAATAAGATCCTTTGTTAGGAGTAATACCGACATTAATAAAAAACTACAATAGATGAGAGGGAAACACTTACTTTCTAATGAGCTATTGATCTAAAGCCCAGTGGAAGAGTGGTGGTGTTGGGAAGAGGCTTCAGTGTTGTCCCACTGAACCTGATTGTCTTGGCTGATCACAAATTAATCCTGACTTTGCTCCTATGTCTAAAAATATTGAATTCACAATAAGGAAATCCAATTCCTAAGGTTCAACCTCAATTACAAAGGTTTAGATGGGTCTATATAGGCTATTTGGTCCATCCCAGTATAACTAGCATCGATTTAGGGGAACCAAAATCAGTTTAGGGTAAACCGAAGTCGATTTGGGTGAGATATCTCAGGTTGTTCAAAACATGCCTGGGAAGTTGTTCCACCCTTTTTATAAGGGTTTCTTCTTTTTCTTAGGATGAAAAATGACCTTAGGAGGCTTTTAAATGTGAGGTGAGGGGATGGGTGTAATGTTAGATTTCATTTAGGACATTGGTTTAGGGTTTAGGTTAATGGGTTAAATGATGGGGGTGGTTAGGTGAAGTGCATATAATAAATGAAATTTTATTAAATAGGTGTGTGAGGGTGGTGAATTAATTTAATGTAAATAATTAAATTAATATGTGGGTGGATGAAAGGTCATTAACTTAATTAAAACAATTAAAGTAATATATTTGGAGATAAAATGGCATTAATGTAATTAAAGTAATTAAATTAAAATGTGTGGGGTGCAGGAGGTAGGTGATAAGGTGTTGAGGATGAGGAAGTGATTATAGGGCCGCGCTAGGGCACCAACGTGATTACGACATGATTTCAGTGTCTACAATGGGATAAACGGAGATTATCTGTAAGAGGAAGGTGAATGGTAAGAGGTGGCAAAATAACTGCTTAATTGATAGAAACCCTAATGATTCTACCATACCCCATATGGAATTATGAACATAAGACCCTAAAGGCCTTGCATAATGGACTATTCTAAGGGTGAAGAAAGTCACATGATCACTAAATGTTGCGGTTACAGTGAGTCCCTTTAGTAGATAGGAAATTAGGATGAAAGGAAATGAGGTGAGAGTGGGTGGTTTAACATAACTTAGTGTACGACAACATGTTTTTCTTAGCAAGAAACCTAGGATAAAAAATAGGCAAGTCTATGACAAAAATTTCATCATTTTCTTCATTTGTTTGACTTTTTTTTTAAATAGACTGATCGATGTGGGAAGTCTATATGGGATGAGTATATTATCTCCTTGAGGTCTTCGTGAAGCTAAGCGATGCAGGAAGCTTTTGGATATTTTGTTAGTTTTTTTAAATGACTTTATATATCTATCCTTCAACAGAGCAGTCTATTTATAGTTGTGCAAATAGAGTGAAGAGATGTCCCTTTTGAGGGAGTCATCTTTTGCTGGAAGTTTGACTCAAGGAGTTGCATCCCTTTTTGTTTTGGATGTTTAAGTCATGGACAAGACTATAGTGGAAGGGTAGGCTCTTGTTTGGATGTCAAAACCATAGTACACATGAGTTAAATGTGAAAGGGGTGGTTTCGAGTGATGAACGACCATGGGATTCCATCCTGGAGAAGATGAAAAGTGTCCATGAGAATCCTACTATGAGTAGAGCCATGGTACCAATATTGAAGATAAGACTAAGAGGCAATAAGTAATCACATGATTCTTGTTTAGTCATGGATCCTCAAAATGGGGGAATATGGAAGGTGGACGAAACTCAAGGGATGAGAGTTCAACTGACAGAAAGTTATATAGAACTTTATTTCAACAATAAAATGGTTGAAGATGAAAGGCATTGAGGGGCTCAGGCTTGGGTTTACCCTTGAGTGGAATAAAAATGAGAAGCACCTTCTCCATAGGCATGGGTAATGATATAGGGTCAAAGCCAATTAGGATAAAAATTTCCCCTCTTACTTTTCTCTTCTTTTATTACATGTTGATTTTCTTTCAGGACGAGGTCGAAAACTTGAAAGGCTCATTTGTGAACACCTTTGTCATAGGCACATTTGATACATTTTTGGTATATTTGGAGATGGTCAAGAGCATTTAGATGACATTCATATAATAACTCAAGTTGCACAAAATGATATTCAAAAAAGTCATTGTCGTTGAGAATTTCTTGTAGTGAGATGCAGAGAAATGGAATCTGGACTTTGAGGGGTAAAACAACCTCGGTACCGTAGACCAGAGAAAAGGGTGTGGCAGTAGTCAAAGTGTGAATACTAGTATGATAAGCCGACAAGGCAAAAGGAATGTGCATATGCCAATCCTTCTTAGTATCATTGACTACCTTTGTGAGAATTTTGTTCAAGGTTTTATTGGTCGATTTGGCTTGGTCATTGGTTTGCGGGTAATAAGGTGATGAGAAACTAAGTTGGATGCTAAAAGTGTCACATAGTTTGCATAGGGTTTTCTTTTTGAATTTTTTTCCATTATCAGTGATGAGACGGTGAGGAACACCAAAGCAGAAAATGATGTGATGGTTAATGAAATCACAGATTTTCTCAGATTTTGTAGAAATGAGGGGAATGGCCTCTACTCATTTACTTTAATATTTAGTAGCAGTTATGATACATTAGTGGCATTGTGAATAATGGGGATTTATCTCACTTAACAAGATCCTAAGAGAAAGGCAAAAGTTCTCGTGTGACCTATAAGGCATGACTAGGTGTGTGATGTAGGTTAGGATGTTGCTAACATTTCACACAACGTTTGACATAGTCATAATAGTCACGGTTTAGGGTTAGAAAATAATAGCCCAAGTGAATAATTTGTTTAGCAACAACTAAACCACTAAAGTGACCTCAAACAAATTCCATTTTGGACTTCCTTAATGGTGTAGGGAATCTCAGAACTTATAAGGCATCATAAGATAATGTCATCGACACCACACTTGTAAAGAAGACCACCCATGATGACATAACGCGATACACTTTTAAGAAAAGCATGTTGTCCATTACAAGTGAGATTGGTGGGTAGAATGCAAAGGGAAATATAGTTTAAATATTTCTTATACCAAAGGTCACATGGGTCAGGGGAAATGGTTCCAATAGAGTAGACCTCATGAGGTAAATAAGAGGGTGATTGTAGCCTTTATATTATGACAAAGATTTTAGAGTCACCGGGTGAAGAAGCTATCTGAGAAGCCAAGATAGCCATGGTATCCAAAAATTTATTGGTAGAACGTGGGGTGGTTTGAAGTGTGTAATGGTTAAAGGTGGTCAAAAGTATGTCTATGTGATTCTTATACTTTTTAAGTATCTCATTATGACACAGGTATTTCCCAATTAACTTGGTTTATGACCAGACGAGAATCACCAATGATATTGATGGACTTAACATCCAAGGTATGAGCATCATGGACACCTAACACAAGTGCTTCGTATTCATAAATATTGTTTGTATAAAAAAATTGAGTTTCATAGACAAAGGCATGGGTTCACCATCAAGAGGAATGAGGATAACACCAGCCCCACCCCCAATCTGACACTTGGAGCCATCGAAGAAGAGTTTCATTTGGTAAGAGGGTTCGTCTAGGGAGAGGTTAGCTATAGAATCCTCTAGGAAATTGAAGTTTGATGGTAGATTCCCAGAAATTAGGTGCATTAGCCAGTTGGTCAGTGATAGACCTGGGCTTTGATAGACTTTTGATGAATGAATTTGAGGTCGATGTTGACAACAAGCATAAGCCACCATGTGGTATGCTAATCTTGATAGGGTTTGGCATATATATACATATATATATATACATATATACATATATGTATATATATATATATATATCTGTATATATATTATAGTGGGTCAGTATTAGTAATGACAATTTTTTTTGGTTGAGTAGGTAATGGCAGAGTTTGGTGGTGATGAAAACTAAGGATAAATAGAGTTTTTTGATGTGGGTATATCTATTTTTGTAGTCCAAAAATGGTACGACCTATATAATAAACCACTTGCTCTTTGTGTTTCTCATCCCATTAAGCAAGCATAACACCTAAAGAATGGTTAGTGAAGGAAATATATAGGTAAAAGGGCTGGTCATCCTTCGAGTCAAGGAATGAGCACTGGTGGTTGAGAAGGAGGTATTGTTTTAAGGATTTGAAGGCTTTATGACATTCGTCATCCCATTTAAATGAAACATATTTCTTGAGAAGATGATGAAATGGTTGACAGTGGTCAGAAAGCTATGAGATGAAAAATGATGAATGGATTGCAACCTACCTTATAGGCTTCAAAGTTGACAGAGATTAATGGGTAGAGGCATTTCCAAAATATCCTTGACTTTAGCTAGATCGAGTTCTATGCCATGCAAAGAAATGATGAAACCTAGGATTTTTCCCAAAAGTACCACAAACACACAACTCTTTGGTTGAAGACACACATAATACTTGATGAGATATTCAAATATTACCTTAAGGACATGCATGTGTTTAGTTTGATGTTTAGATTTGGCCAAAATATCAACAACATAATCTTCTAATATGTGATGCATGATGTCATGGAAGATGCTGAGTAATCACTCGCTGATATGTGGCACCAGCATTCTTAAGGCCAAAAGGCATGAATCAATAGCAAAAATTCCCCCAAGGGGTGATGAAGGCAGTCTTGTGTTGATCTTATAGAGCTAGTAATATTTGATTGTAGATCAAGAAACCATCCATGGGGGATAAAATTTAATGGCCAGTGGTGAGATCGACTAGCTGGTCATTATGCCTGGTAGGGGGAAATCATCTCTGGGACAAGCTAGGTTGAGGTCATAGAAGTCCATGTAAATGCGGAGTCCCCTTGTTGCATTTGTGATATGGATGATGTTAGAAATTCATTGGGGATAGTCATAGGGTAGGGTGAAGGAAAATTAGAGAAGGTGTTGAAGCTCTTCTTTGACAAGAAGAGCAGTGTGAGGATGCTGCAACTTTTGTGTGAAAGTTTTGACAAACTTCTGTGAAAGTTTGAATGGTTACGATATTGTGGACCATAATTTTTGGGTCAATATTGGGAATGTATCGGTATAGGACCAGGAAAAACTGTTGTTATGGTCCCGAAAAAAAGAAGTGAAGGCTTCCTGTTTAGTAGCGTTTAAGGATTGGCCAATCTTTAGAATGTGCAGGCCATCCTGAGTGTTAATGTTGATTTCAATTATTGATTCATTCAACATGTTTTGCATCTTAGATGGTAACGATCGATGGATATAAGAATCTTATGCACTAAGGTAGGAGAGGATGGATTCATCATCCTGACATTGAATGACATTAATAAATGGTGTATCATCATCAATCATGTTAGGATACATGAATGGGAGAGAAGAGGGAGCCTCGCCATTGCATTGATAGGTTAGAGGTCCCTAGGAAACATGGTGTTTACAAAAAAGTTAGTAGGAATAGATTCAGGATCTGTGGACTCTGTGGGTGAAGAGGGTAATGTGGGTGAATGAGGTGAGGAATTTTTTCTATCTTGAATGAGGTTGGTGTGAACCTTCTCTGGAAGGAGGTGCATCAAAACCATTGCCACTACGGTCATTGTGTTTATGAAAGGTACAAGATATGACATTATGGCAGCCTTGTTTGTAAAATCTAAAGCCAAATCCTTTCCACGTGCACTGGTGGAGGAAAGTGTGAGTGAAGCATCGATTAGTGAGGGAATGTAGGTCATATGAAAATGGTTGGATTTGGGATGCAGGTTCGGGTTCATAGGTGGAAATATCAAGTCCCCCATACGTTAGATTAGTGCAAAGGTGGTGAGGGTAAGGAAAAACATCACCAACGCAGATGTCATAAATGAGTGTGTTGATGTAGGTTCCCTGTAACACCCTGAACTGTTGTTACTTTCTCCTGAGCATACAAGTGTTGATATGTGATTTCTTGTAAAAGGATGTGTTCCTCGATTTAGAAATCATGCTTGATATGTACTGTAATTTCTTTGTAGATTGCAGATCTTGACTGAGCCAGAATATGATTAGACTCTTTTATCTATTTTATTTTGTATCTGAGTTTAATCTGATCTCGGAATAAATTATAGAGTTATCCATCTATAATACCTAGTCTTGGATTAGTGGAATTGATCCAAGTATTGCTCTAAGTTTGTTCGTGATGAATTAAAAATTACAGACCTTGAACATGTTGCAAGGTCTAGAAGCATTTAATAAGCTAGTCAGGAGTATGACTCAGGCTGATCAAGTGAAATGAAATGGTTCCCGATATGGAAGTATATCTGGAAGGTCTCGATTGTGGACTAGGTAATAATTCGGTTACATACGATTCTGCAGCCTAAGACAGAACAGGAGCTAACCCTGTTCAGGAAGGTATGATGTAGGTCTTTTTCTGAGTAGACAGAATGTAGACCTAACAGGAATTATTAATGATTAGTAACTTAAGATGAAACCTAACCTAGGGGTTAGATTAGTGTTAATCTAACCTAGACCTAGGCTAAGTGTTAATGTCCTAAGTTAGTATCTATGTGTAATACGGTTAGAATATGTATTATCCTAAATTCTAACCTAAGATACTAACCTAACTATGATCAAGAATGTAAAGGGGCCTATGGAGGGGTGTGAACCATGGGCAGCTTTTTCTATGTTAGTAAATGCATGGGATAAGGATGAAGGACAGGGCTTGGCGGAGGTTTTGGGAACGGCTAACTTGTGCTGACGTGGCAATTCGCGAAAACTGGAAATGGAATTGAGATTTCATTTGTCTGTCGCCAACTTTGGCGGTCGGTGGTAATGGAGTTTGAGCAGGAAAGTTGGTGTAAATGCATTCAATGCGCTCGATAGTCGAGCTCGGAACTCGCGTGAAGGCATGCAAACTGGGAAGTTGTTGGTTTGTTTGGCTTATCGCGATTTTTGGTTTTCTCTCTGCCTATTCACTGGTTCTTCGCACCAGTCTTCTTGGAGTTGCATGGTGAGTATGAGGGTATCTAGCTCTTTTCTCTGGCAAGGAGAATATATATGCCATGAAGATAACAAAATTTTGTTGATCGCTCTAACTTGGAAAACGAAAAGGAAGTCTGAGCTCTTCCAGTGGTCTGCTTCGGAATTTTGAGCAAAAAATCCAGGCATGTTAGGCCCTAACCTTTAAAAATCTTGCTGTCTTTTAAGTGATTTCATTAGAACAACTCTGTTCAAATGATTTAAGGAATTAAATGTTTTTCTATGGATGTCTTGTGTGATTTTCTTGGTACAGTATCTCTTCTGGTTCGAATTTTCATTTATCCTTTGATGGGTGTTTATTAAATTCGAACTGTGGCATTATTTCTTTGTGCTTGCATTCTGGCTTAAATATGTGAAACATATGAAATGTGGGAATGCTCAGCCTGTTCGGCGTGAGCCCATTAATTGTTCCTGTAATGGGTATAGACCATTGTTATGTTTGTCGATTTTTGGTCGTCAATTTTGTTGTGGAAACAATTGGGAAGGATACTAGTGTACCTGTTTTATTGTTTAGTGTTTTGGAATCTTTGTAAGCTCTTTCGTGGGTTTTGATGATGGTAGTTATTGTTACTGTTGGGTTTCGTTTCTATCTTGAAGGTTGTTTGTGAATAACATCTTTCGGTGTGACAGTATCTTATTGCAACTCTTTTGGAATTGTTTCCTTTTTCATTGGGGTAACGAGATTTAACCGTTACAGAATGCATTATGGATGTATGTATATTATACATTGGAACGACTCTGTAGAGTTTAGTGAATGATTTGTATAAATGGATCATTGAGGAAGTTATACATACTTATATTTGAATGTTGGATATGTGTATTACATTAAAACGGCTCTGTGGAGTCCTCTGAACAAATCGTATACTATGATCCACTGCTGAGGATATAGATACCTCCTTGAGTTTTGTTAACTTGAATTCCATTGGAATCTTGTAGAAGTAGCAGGTCATGTGACCTCTGTTATTTGTAATGGAATTTAGTACTAATTCCCAGGGTTTACATTTATGACTCCTTAGGTGTAAGCCTGTTTGAGAATTTTGACGAGATTCAGTTGAATTCTTTGTTATGAAAATCGGTATTTTAATTGCTTACACTTGGTTTTTGTCGAATGCTTACCTTAATTGGCATAGATTGATTCTTTATCTATTTTATCTTATACTGTTGTTGGGTACCGTGGTTATGGATAATAACCCGTTAACAGTATGCAATGTAAATATAGATTCATATTAGTTTTAATCAGAATGACTCCGTGGAGTCTATTGAATGATTTATATGTTTAAATCACTGTTCATGGTTGAAAATAGATGAATATTGGAAATTGTTGTTCCAGCAACTTAAGGGAATAACAT
This sequence comes from Taxus chinensis, assembly GCA_019776745.2. Taxonomy (NCBI): domain Eukaryota; kingdom Viridiplantae; phylum Streptophyta; class Pinopsida; order Cupressales; family Taxaceae; genus Taxus; species Taxus chinensis. The sequence goes on from CM034150.1 coordinate 163,562,609, forward strand.
GTATTTTGATCTCTGTTATTTCGTAAGAATACCATCGTGTCACAAAGGTTTTGTGGTATAGATTCTTTTGGGATATTTTTACGTCTTCAGTCTGTGCAAATTTGTGTAAAAGATTGGCAAGGGTTCAGTCGGATTCCTTGTTTTGAAATCAGTAATTAAATTTGCTTGCCTGATTTTTATTATGCTCCGTTGTTGAGCTTAGTTGGAATCATATGCAATTATTTGACTTGTTACCACTATTTGGAATCATTTGAATTCTTGGAAGGTAACCTGTATTTCTGTCTCTTATTGAACCTGATATTTGGGACACTGTCGTTTGTCATTGTTTGATTTCCTTGAGTATGGAAAATTATTTCGTGTTTTGGCTCTGTTGAAATGAGTCGCAAATACCATACTTTAGACTTGCATGCGCCAAGGTGAGAATAGATTTGCTATATTCTTTTCCGTTTACTCCTGTCTGACTAAGACTGAGCATGTTCGGAAATTTTGTGTGATTGTCTTGGCTTCGTCTTAGGGAAACATCCAATAGCCTAATGCAATGTAGTCTATTGTTGACCGCAATTCTAGAGGTTCTTTGATTTCGAACTTGGGTCGTAAAGCCTTGTTGTGTTCGATTTTTATTATGACAGTAATTCTTCTTGTGGTTTGACGGACTTGTTCATATACGTACTGGATGAATGCATCTCATATGTGTAGACGGTACAGTAGTGAACTTGTGCAAAGGGAAGTATGAAAGATTTGGTTCTTTCTCTTCTATTATTTTAATACTTGTTGATATCTGCCTAACAGTTGGAATTGTTCTTGTATCTTATTGGTGGAATCATGATTTGCTATGATATTTCCTTTTCTGATGAAAGTAACGATCTGTCCAATGTTGCTGATCGTGCTCAGTTCATCGAACTGACTCATTTTGACTATTTTTGCAGATGGTTGCCGTAAGTGGTAAAAGCAATGCAGATCTGACAGGATGATCAGATTATTTAATTGTTTATATTGAATTACAGCTTGATTTTATAAATGTACTATATGTGGAAAGATGTTTCTTTTCCGTTAAGCATTGTATCAAGTATGTTGTTTGCATAAAATGTAATTGTATAGTTCTGAAAGGAATGGAAATAAGTATTTGATACTTGTGTTGTATTCTTATTTTGATAGTTGACCTTCTTCAGTTTATATACCAGAATGGCAATGTTATCTTTGTGTAATTTGGATGCTTTTGTGATTGACAATGAAAGCTTACAAGAAAATTTGGTTGAATTCATACGAGTGTTTAGCAGATCTTATTGTTCTAGCGAAAGCAATATTGAATTTAAATAATTGTCTTTCTAAAAGATAGGTTAAAAATGAACCTAAGCAGAACGCTAAACAAGCTGAATTAAATTACGGATCCCTAGTCATGATTATGACAGGACAACACTTATTTGGATTCTTAATAATTTATATCTTTATACTAATAAGTATGATATAAATTCAGTTAAGAGAACTGATATAAATCAAATGGAGTTCAGATGGCAGTCTCATGTGAAGGTTATGAGATATTGACCAATTCTGTTGTTTTAGAATCAGGTGTATTCTAATGACTCCTTGATGAGAGCTTGACCTTAATACCTCTACCATGTAATGGGTTTTATAGAGGAAGGTCGTCTTAAGACGAAGAATCCAGGGATCGGGGAAAGGATAACCTTAGGGAAAAGTCTTTAAAGTAATTTAAACTCAAGTGCGTAACGCATGTGATTAAGTAGATCTTTTCGAGGTGGATTTAAAGGTTGACGACACAAGTCAACTACAGGGTTGTACCTCCGAGAAAATTAGGATCTTCTCGAAGTTACAACAATGCAGGTGACTTATGGCGATACCCTTTGCATTGATCGCTAAGATTTACACTTTGATCTCACACGAGTTACTCTGGGTCCGATTAAGAATGTGGTCATGTTATAAGGCTGCCTAGGAGATTTGGGGTATCATGACACACTGGTTGAACTGCAAGGTTGAACCAGTATGTCACCATATCCCTAATCCTCGTGGGAATCCATATAACATTATCACCTTGTTAATCTGCCTCTGAGTGATTCAGTTGTGAAAGGAAGGACTGATAGTAGTCAGTGTAGGACATTCTATATAACATAAGAATGGGGTGAAGGGCGTATTCCAGATTGACGAGTATGCCGTTAAGGAATACGAGACATAAATAGTATGTTTCAAATCTTTGGCCAAAGTATCGCAAGCTGCTGATTGCGTTGTCCTAATTCACCTAGTCTAAGGGATGAGATGCCGATGAATAATGGTAACATTTATTCAGTTAGGTTCCTTGGACAGAGCATTCTAAATCCCAGAGTAGGGAAGAGAACCGCAAGAGTAAAGTGTTAAATAAAAACACCAACTCTTATTACTCATGAATAGATCGGTAGATTACCGAGTCATGGAATGAATAGATCGGAAGTACTCCGAGTCATTACAGCTGCATATGGTTGTCTGTTATATGAATGGTTATTTGATTTGTGAGTTCTAAATTATGTATTTAGAACCAGGATGTAATTATCAAATTTTTTTTTTGTTTTTTTACTTGTTCTAAGGTATAAATTGGGGATGTTACATCTTGGTATCAGAGCTGAAGGTTGCAGCTCTTGGACCTATTGTGTCCATAATCTGATAAAAACCTGAATTTTCTTGTAACAGAAAATGGTTAGAACAAGGGGAAACGTTGCGAATAATGCTCCACCTGAAGGAGGAGCGGAAACAACCTAGAAACTTGATGAGATCCTTGCTGCCCTGTTGGACACAAGAGATCGCTTGGCTGTACTTGAATAGCAGGTGATGGGAAATGAGGAGGATGAAGAAGCTGATAATAATAATCAACAACCTCCTGAGGACAACCCTGACATGGGTGTTGATGTTAATGCCGGGAATGCACCTATCCAACCAGAAAACAAAAAGGCCAGATTGGCAGCAGAACTCACTAATGATATAAAAAGGATAAGTCCACCTAAGTATGATGGCACCACATTAGGAGATGGAGCTGAGAACTGGGTCAGCGAAATGGAGAAGTACTTTGCAATAAGGAACTTCTCAGAGGAAACCAAAGCTATTTAGGGAGCCTATCAGCTTTCTCACGAAGCATCTTCGTGGTGGGATAGCCGTAAAGCTGAATTAAACATTGATGAGACCAATATTACTTGGGATCAATTTAAAGGCTATTTTAGGCAACGTTGGCTGCCACAACTTTTCTATGATCAGAAAATGATAGAATTTCAGAACTTAGCTCAAGGGAAGCTAACGGTAACTGAATACTGGGAGCGGTTTACAAAACTCCTCAATTATGTACCGCAGTATCAAACTGATGAAAAGTTCAGGATACATAAATTCATCATGGGATTGAATCCTATGATAGGGGGAGAGGTCGATGTTCACAGTCCAACCACTATGGAAGGAGTTGTTGAAAAGGCCATAAGGCAAGAACAGAAATTAAAGGCTATTTCTGCTCATAAGGAGGAAGTGCGGAAGAAGGCTGCAAACCCTTCTTCAACCTCTCTTGCACCTAGAAAAGGACCATGGAAATTTTTTGGAAACAAGAGTAAGTTTCCAGGAGATAACAATAAGAAAGCAGCAGTAAATAAGCCTGCTGGAAATGTAAAGGATAATTTTGCTAAAAATTATAATAATGGGCAGAAGCCCTATGGAGGACACCGTGACAATTACAAAACTGGAGGCAACTTTGAGCCTAAAAAGGGACCCGTAGGAGGCTGCTACAATTGTGGTAAAGATCACTACGTCAATCAGTGCCCTTTGAATAAGGACGATCGTAATCCGCAACATAAGATACATGCTGCAGTAGCGGACAAACAAGCTGAAAAGCAAGTGACACCTATAGAAGTTCCGGGTAAGTTATTCGGCATACCTATCACTATTCTTTTTGATACGGGGGCTACTGAATGTTTTATATCTAATAAACTTGCTTCTAAACTTAAAAGAAAAGCTGGAAAAATGGATAAATCTTGGACTGTACAGTATGGTAATAATTCTGTTCATACAGTGAGTATGTGTCTTTTTGGGGCAGTCCTTGACTTACCTAACTTTTCCACGGAAGTTGATCTCTATGTCACACCTTTAGGATCGTATGACATTGTCATCGGTGTCAATTGGTTAGCAGACCATAAAGCAAAGGTAGACTGTTATGAAAATAACATTAAATGTTTAGATGATCAGCTGGAATCAGCAGAGATTCAAGGTGTGAAACGGGAAATTTCAGTTAGAAAACTGTCAGCTATGCAGCTTAAAAAGGATAAAAATAAAGGATGTACCCTTTATGCCGTGAAGATATCTGAATCTTCAGAAGAAGATGATGATTTCATGAAACGATTCCCTCTTTTACACGGTTTCAGGGATGTTTTTCCTGAGGAATTACCAGGGTTACCACCCAAGAGAGAATTTGACTTCACCATTGAAATCAAGCCAGGAACAGAACCTATATCCAAAGAACCTTATCGGATGACTACTACTGAGTTAGTCGAGCTTAAGGCACAGTTGCAAGAGATTTTGTCTAAAGGTTTGATTAGACCAAGTGTTTCACCTTGGGAAACCTTTTGAGTTGAAAACTGATCACTTAGGACTGAAATATATTTTTACTCAGCCCAATCTGAATGCCAGACAGAGAAGGTGGTTAGAATTTTTATCGCAATATGACTTTGATATCAGGTATATCAAAGGGAAGGAGAATAGGGTAGTTGATGCTCTAAGTCGTAGGAGGCACATTTCTGCTCTTATAACATTAAGAACTTAGTTTAAAGATGAGGTAAAAAGTGCCTCAGAATCAGATGCATACTTTCAGCAAGTAAAAGCAGCGCTTGCTGCAGAACCTAAGGATATGAGGTATAAAGGTTTTCATTTTGATAATGAAGGAATCTTGCGTTATGAAAATAGGGTATATGTACCTATGTTGAACGAATTGAGAAAGAAGTTGTTAGTTGAATTTCATAATTCACCTTTCTCTGGACACCCAGGTATCACAAAAATGCTTGCTGATTTAAAACAACAATACTTCTAGAAAGGTATGAAAAAGGATGTGATTAATTTTGTGACTCATTGTCTGGAATGTCAGGGGGTGAAGGCAGAACATATGCACCCTGCTGGACTGTTATATCCTCATAGCATACCGCAGTACAAATGGCAAGTAATAACCATGGATTTTGTACAAGGACTACCTATGTCCAGGAATAAACATGATGTTATCCTGGTAGTTATAGATAAACTGACCAAGGTAGCTCATTTCATCACTGGAAATCTAAAGGATGATTCACCAGTGCTGGCCAAAAGATTCGTAAACGAAATTTTCAGGTTACATGGTGTACCAGAACTGATTATATCTGACAGGGATCCTAGAATGACGTCAAGGTTTTGGCAAACGCTTAACGCAACTCTTGGAACGAAACTAAACTTCAGTTCTGCATATCATCCAGAAACGGATGGACAAACTGAGAGAGTAAATCAAGTGTTGGAGGACATGTTGTGAATGTATTGCATGGATCAACAGTATAAATGGGAAGAGTATCTTCCATTAGTTGAGTTCGCATACAACAACACTTATCACTCATCTCTTAAGATGGCACCATTTGAAGCACTTTATGGAAGAAAATGTAGAACCCCTGTTAGTTGGGACAGTGTTGAGGATAGAGTGGTAATTGGACCAGAGATTCTCACAGAAATGGAACAGCAAGTTAAGCTGATTCGTGAACGATTAAAGGAAGCAGCGGATAGACAGAAGAGCTATGCTGACCTTAAGTGGGTTGATAGAAGGTTTGATCTTGGTGATAAGGTTTTCCTTCGTGTTAAACCCAGAAAGAGTTCTATAACTTTTGGCAAGGCTGCCAAGTTGTCACCTCGATTTGTGGGACCTTTCAAAATTGTCGAAATAATCAATCCTGTAGCTTATCGTTTAGCATTGCCACCTGCTTTATCTCGCATGCATGATGTTTTCCATATTTATTTGCTTAAGAAATACGTTTCAGATCTGTCACATGTTTTAAATTGGAATTCCTTGCAGGTCCAAGAGCCAGGAATAATCGTGGTTAAACCCACACGAGTGTTGGAAAATCGCCAATTGCATTTAAGAAATCATGAAATACAGCAATGTAAGGTCCAGTGGGACTAGTTTAGTGAAGAAAGTGCAACTTGGGAAAATCTGGAAGAGATGAAAATTGTTTTTCCTTCTCTTTTTCAACAGAATGAAATCTGTTGACAAAACATACTTTTATGAACTTATTGTTTTTAAGTATTTATGAAAGCCAGATGAAGGCAGACTTTATTCACGTTGAATAAAATGTGTTGTGACATTGATTTCTGGAACTATTCAAATATGAAATAGGCACATTATTTGTGTACTGATAAATTGATTGACCTGAAGGTTAATTTAATATGTAATTCATCGGGACGATGAATCTTTTTAGGAGGGAAGCATGTAACACCCTAAACTGTTGTTACTTTCTCCTGAGCATACAAGTGTTGATATGTGATTTCTTGTAAAAGGATGTGTTCCTCGATTTAGAAATCATGCTTGATATGTACTGTAATTTCTTTGCAGATTGCAGATCTTGACTGAGTCAGAATATGATTAGACTCTTTTATCTATTTCATTTTGTATCTGAGTTTAATCTGATCTCAGAATGAATTATAGAGTTATCCATCTATAAGATCTAGTCTTGGATCAGTGGAATTGATCCAAGTAATGCTTTAAGTTTGTTCATGATGAATTAAAATTTACAGACCCTGAACAGGTTGCAAGGTCTAGAAGCATTTAATAAGCTAGTCAGGAGTATGACTCAGGCTGATCAAGTGAAATGAATTGGTTCCCGATATGGAATTATATCTGGAAGGTCTCGATCGTGGACTAGGTAATAATTCGTTTACATACGATTCTGCAGCCTAAGGTAGAACAGGAGCTAACCCTGTTCAAGAAGGTATGATGTAGGTCTTTTTCTGAGTGTACAGAATGCAAACCTAACTGGAATTATTAAATGATTAGTAACCTAAGACTAAACCTAACCTAGGGGTTAGATTAGTGTTAATCTAACCTATACCTAGGCTATGTGTTAATGTCCTAAGTTAGTATCTATGTGTAATATGGTTAGAATGAGTATTATCCTAAATTCTAACCTAAGATACTTACCTAACTATGAGCAAGAATGTAAAGGGGCCTATTGAGGCATGTGAACCATGGGCGGTGTTTTCTATGTTATTAAATGCATGGGATAAGGATGAAGGACAGGTCTTGGTGGAGGTTTTGGGAACGGCTAACTTGTGCCGACGTGGCAGGTCGCAAAAACTAAAAATGAACTTGAGATTTCATTTGACTGTCACCAATTTTGGCAGTCGGTGGAAGTGGAGTTTGAGTGGGAAAGTTGGTGTAATTACATTCAATGTGCTTGGTAGTCGAGCTCAGAAATCGCGAGAAGGCATGCAAACAAGAAGTTTGTTGGTTTGTTTGGCTTGTCGTGAATTTCGGTTTTCCTTCTGCCTGTTCACTGGTTCTTCGCACCAGTCTTCTTGGAGTTGCATGGCGAGTATGAGGGTATCTAGCTCTCTTCTCTGGCAAGGAGAATATATATGCCATGGAGAAAGCAAAATTTTGTTGGTCGCTCTAACTTGGAAAAGGAAAAGGAAGTCTGAGCTCTTCCAGTGGTCTGCTTCAGAAATTTGAGCAAAAGTCCAGGCATGTTAGGCCCTAACCTTAAAAAATCTTGTTGTCTTTCAAGTGAGTTCATTAGAACAACTCTGTTCAAATGATTTATAGAATTAGATGATTTTTCTATGGATTTCTTTGTGTGTTTTTGGCAATGTATCTCTTCTGGTTTGAATTTTCTTTTATCCTTTGATGGGTGTTTATTAAAATCGAACTGTGGCATTATTTCCTTGTGTTTGCATTTTGGCTTAATTATGTGAAACATGTGAAATGTATGAATGCTCAGCCTGTTCGGCGTGAGCCCATGAATCATTCCTATGATGGGTATAGGCCATTGTTATGTCTGTCGATTTTTGGTCGTCGATTCTTGTTTTGGAAACAGTCGGAAGAAATATTGATAGAACTGTTTGATTGTTCAGTGTTATGAAATCTTTGTAAGCTCTGTCGTGGGTTTTGATGATGGTAGTTATTGATACTGTTGGGTTTCGTTTTGTCTTGAAGGTTGTTTGAGTATAAACATATTTCGGTGTGACAGTATCTTATTACAACTCTTTGGAATTGTTTTCCTTTTTCATTGGGGTAACGAGATTTAACCATTACAGTATGCATTATGGATGTATGTATATTATGTATTGGAACGACTCTGAAGAGTTTAGTGAATGATTTGTATAAATGGATCACTGAGGAAGCTATACATATTTATATTTGCATGTTGGATATGTGTATTATATTAGAACGACTCTGTGGAGTCCTCTGAACAAATCGTATACTATGATCCACTGTTGAGGATATAGATACCTCCTTGAGTTTTGTTAACTTGAATTCCGTTGGAATCTTGTAGAAGTAGCAGGTCATATGACCTCTGTTATTTGTAATGGACTTTAGTACTGACTTCCTGGGTATGTATTTACGTTCCTTGTGTGTAAGATTGTTCGGGAATTTGGACGAGGCTCAGTTGAATCCCTTGTTATGAAAATTTGGTATTTGATTTGCTTACACTTGATTTTTGTTGAATGCTTACCTTAAATGGATTAGATTGATTCTTTAACTATTTTTATCTTATATTGTTGTTGGGTTCTGTGGTTATGGATAATAACCCGTTAACAGTATGCAATGTAAAATATAGATTCATATTCATTTTAATCTGAATTACTCTGTAGAGTTGATTGAATGATTTATGTGTTTGAATCACTGTTCATGGCTGAATATAGATGAATATTGGAAATTGTTGTTCCAGCGACTTAAGGGAATAATATGTATTTTGATCTCTGTTATTCGTAAGAATACCATCGTGTCGCAAAGATTTTGTGGTACAGATTCTTTTGGTATATTTTTACGTCTTCAGTCTGTGCAAATTTGTGTAAAAGATTGGCAAGGGTTCAGTCGGATTCCTTGTTTTGAAATCAGTAATTAAATTTGCTTGCCTGATTTTTATTATGCTTCGATTGATGAGCTCAGATGGAATCATATGCAATTATTTGTCTTGTTACTACTGTTTGGAATCATTTGAATTCTTATAAGGTAACCTGTATTTCTGTCTCTTATTGAACCTGATATTTGGACACTGTCGTTTGTCACTGTTTGAGTTCCTTGAGTATGGATAATTATCTCGTGTTCTGGCTCTGTTGAAATGAGTCGCGAATACCATACTTTAGACTTGAATGCGCCAAGGTGAGAATAGATTGGTTATATTCTTTTCCGTTTACTCCTGTCTGATTGAGACTGAGCATGTTCGGAAATTTTGTGTGATTGACTTGGCTTAGTCTTAGGGAAACATCCAATAGCCTAATGCAATGTAGTCTATTGTTGACCGCAATACTAGAGGTTCTTTGATTTCGAACTTGGGTCAAAAAGCCTTGTTGTGTTCGATTTTTATTATGACAGTGATTCTTTATGTGGTTTGACGGACTTGTTCGTATACATACTGGATGAATGTATTTCATATGTGTAGACGGTACAGTAGTGAACTTGTGTGGAGGGAAGTATGAATGATTTGGTTCTTTCTCTTCTATTATTGTAATACTTGTTGGTATCTGTCTAACAATTGGAATTGTTCTTGTATCTTGTTGGAGGAAATCATGATTTGCTATGATATTTCCTTTTCTGATGAAAGTAACGATCTGTCCAATGTTGCTGATCTTGGATTCAAGATAATTGTTTGGATACTTTCGTTCTTGATTCTTAATATTTGATGAAATATTTGAGAAGTGTTTAGGACTATTCTGTAACGTTGATAGAGTTACACGTTTGTAGTCAATTTTGTATTATAAAGGCATATTTTGAATATGTTTACTTATTTGGATAATCGATCTCATTTAAATAGGGTGTTTAATGAAAACAATTGACGGATTGCAATTGTTTTAATAGTTAGTGTTTATCGTGCTCAGTTCATCGAACTGACTCATGTTGACTATTTTTGCAGATGGTTGCCGTAAGTGGTAAAAGCAATGCAGATCTGACAGGATGATCAGATTATTTAATTGTTTTATATTGAATTACAGCTTGATTTTATAAATGTACTATATGTGGAAAGATGTTTCTTTTCCGTTAAGCATTGTATCAAGTATGCTGTTTGCATAAAATGTAATTGTATAGTTCTGAAAGGAATGGAAATAAGTATTTGATACTTGTGTTGTATTCTTATTTTGATAGTTGACCTTCTTCGGTTTATATACCAGAATGGAAATGTTATCTTTGTGTAATTTGGATGCTTTTGTGATTGACAATGAAAGATTACAAGAAAATGTGGTTGAATTCATATGAGTGTTTAGCAGATCTTATTGTTCTAGCGAAAGCAATATTGAATTTAAATAATTGTCTTTCTAAAAGATAGGTTAAAAATGAACCTAAGCAGAATGCTAAACAAGCTGAATTAAATTACGGATCCCTAGTCATGATTATGACAGGACAACACTTATTTGGATTCTTAATCATTTATATCTTTATACTAATAAGTATGATATAAATTCAGTTAAGAGAACTGATATAAATCAAATGGAGTTCAGATGGTAGTCTCATGTGAAGGTTATGAGATATTGACCAATTCTGTTGTTTTAGAATCAGGTGTATTCTACTGACTCCTTGATGAGAGCTTGACCTTAATACCTCTACCATGTAATGGGTTTTATAGAGGAAGGTCGTCTTAAGACGAAGAATCCAGGGATCGGGGAAAGGCTAACCTTAGGGAAAAGTCTTTAAAGTAATTTAAACTCAAGTGCGTAACGCATGTGATTAAGTAGATCTTTTCGAGGCGGATTTAAAGGTTGACGACACAAGTCAACTGCAGGGTTGTACCTCCGAGAAGATTAGGATCTTCTCGAAGTTACAACAATGCAGGTGACTTATGGCGACACCCTTTGCATTGATCGCTAAGATTTACACTTTGATCTCGCATGAGTTACTCTGGGTCCGATTAAGAATGTGGTCATGTTATAAGGCTGCCTAGGAGATTCGGGGTATCATGACACACTGGTTGAACTGCAAGGTTGAACCAGTATGTCACCATATCCCTAATCCTCGTGGGCATCCATATAACATTATCACCTTGTTAATCTGCCTCCGAGTGATTCAGTTGTGAAAGGAAGGACTGACAGTAGTCAGTGTAGGACATTCTATATAACATAAGAATGGGGTGAAGGGCGTATTCCAGATTGACGAGTATGCCGTTAAGGAATACGAGACATAAACAGTATGTTTCAAATCTTTGGCCAAAGTATCGCAAGCTGCTGATTGCGTTGTCCTAATTCACCTAGTCTAAGGGATGAGATGCCGATGAATAATGATAACATTTATTCAGTTAGGTTCCTTGCACAGAGCATTCTGAATCCCAGAGTAGGGAAGAGAACCGCAAGAGTAAAGTGTTAAATAAAAACACAAACTCTTATTACTCATGAATAGATCGGTAGATTACCGAGTCATGGAATGAATAGATCGGTAGATTACCGAGTCATGGAATGAATAGATCGGAAGTACTCCGAGTCATTACAGCTGCATATGGTTGTTTGTTATATGAACGGTTATTTGATTTGTGAGTTCTAAATTATGTATTTAGAACCAGGATGCAATTATCAATTTATTTTTTTTTTTACTTGTTCTAAGGTTTAAATTGGGGATGTTACACTTCTTACCCTAGAATACCTTCTCAATATAGGAGTTTGGGGTTCCTATTGAGGAGGTTCTTGAACTGATTCATGTGTCACTTTTCCATCTGGAAGATCCTGTACCACTGCATATTCTTTCTTGGATTCTTCCTTGTTTTCCTACAACTACTGCTTATACATGAATTTCTCATTAAAGACCACATCCCTAGATTGAATGATTTTCTTTTCCTTGATACTCCAACATTTATATACAAATTCATCACCACCATAACCAATGAAAGTACATTTTTCTGGTTTAGCCTCTAGCTTGGTCCTATCATTCTTGTCTATATGAACAAACACCTCACATCCAAAGACTCTAAGAAATGAGTAATAAACGTTCTTACCATACCAATCCTCCTCAGGTATGCCTCCATCACTTGAGGGTCCTATGTTTATCAAGTACACAGCTGTGCTCACCACTTCTACCCAAAAAGAAAGAGGTAGTCCTACATGTAACCTCATGCTCCTAGCACGTTCCATTATTGTTATGTTCATCCTTTTTGACACCCCATTCTGCTATGGAGTTCCTGGAACCATATTTTTCCTGTGGATTCCATTCTTAGAATAGTAATCATCAAATTCATTATTACAATACTCCCCTCCATTATCTGACTTGAGACATTTTAGCTTAAAACCCGTTTCATTCTCTACCAAGGCTTTCCATTTAACAAAAGTTTCAAATACATAAAATTTGTTTCTAATAAAATAAACCCAAACTTTCCTTGTTGCATCATCAATAAAAGTAACATAATAACTTTAACCCCCAAGAGATGATACCTAAGTCAGCCCCCACACATCAGAGTGCACCAGCTCTAATTTACTCTCTTTCTTTGTAGGTCTAACCTTGAGAAACCTTACTCAAATTTTTTCCCCATATATGTAGTCCTCATAGAACTCCAAACATGTTTCTGTATATCTAGGCAAATTCTTATTTATGATCTTCATACCCTTATGGCTCATATGACCGAGCCTATAGTGCCACAATGTTTTATCTACTTCTGAATCCACAAGATTACAAACATTTGTTCTATAAGTGGTTAAATACAAGGTTCCAACCTTCTTACCTCTTGCCACCACAAGAGCACCCTTGGTAACCTTCTAAGAGTCTACTGTAAATATCACAATACAACCATCACTTCCCAACTTCCCTGTCGATATAAAATTTTACCTTAATGTAGGCACGTGTCTGACATCCTTTAATAGCCAAGTATTCCCATTTTGCATCTTAACCTGAATAGAAAATTTTCCAACTATGCTGCAAGTCTCATGATCACCAAGAAAAACATGCCCAAAATCTCCTTGAACATAATCAACAAAATAATGCCTATGTGGAGTAGCATGGAAAGAAGCCTCTGAATCTAAAACCCAAGATTCATTAATATTGTAGAAAGAAAGAATCAAAGCATCCTCACATACATTACCCGTTGCCACATTTTCCTTCTTGTTTTCTTCTTGTTGTTTCTTCTTGTCCTGAAGCTCCCAACAGTCCTTCTTTACATGCCCAGACTTTCCACAATGCTAGCATACTATCTTGCTTTTGGATTTTGACCTTTCCCGATCCTTTGATTTTCCACGGCTAACTCTATTCTTATGTCTCCCTCTATTTTCCACTATCAAAGCATTCTATGAAGTAGAATATTCACCAAAGCTTTTTATTCACATTTCCTTGCTTAGAGTCACCCCTATAACATCCTCAAACTTCAACTTTGAGTTAGCTGGAACTGAGTTACTTACCTCCATTACCAGGCTATTCCAACCCTTAGGTAAAGAGCACAAAACTAATAAAGCCCTAAATTTTTAATCAAATTCTATTGTAACCGAAGCTAGCATATTTAAAACCATATTAAAATAATTTAAATGATTTTCTGCTAAACCATTCTTGGACATCTTCATATTAAACAACTTTTTCATTAAAAATATCTTATAAGAGGCAGAGGGTATTTCATACAACTTCCCTAATGCATCCATTAGTTCTCTTGTAGTATTTTCCTTTGAAACATTAAATAATACCGAAAATGTAAGACACAAATGGATTGTCCCTAGTGCCTTCCTATCTAGCAAATCACATTCTGCATCCAGCATGCTCGAGGGTTTGTTCACTTTCTTAGATAGCAGAATATAAAGATCCTTATGATAAAGGTAATCTTCCATCTGCATCTTCCAAAGAATAAAATTATGCCTGTTGAATTTATCAACCCTAGATATTCCATTGTCTACCATAGCTCCCACTCAAGATAAAACTTTCCCTGTAATTCAAAACTTTAGCAAAACAAACTAGGCTCATATACTAATTGTTAGGAAATAAGGGATAAAATATGCGGAATAATCCCTCACAGAATTGTAATGTTAGAAACTAATATGTAGAAAATATTACAGATCTCAAATAAAATTGCAGAATAAAATAACACAACACAAAAACACAGTATTTAACGTGGTTCACCCAATTTGGGCTACGTCCACCAAGAATCACTAGCTCAAATTTTATTACAAGACACCGCTCTGTCAATACAATACCCAGATCTATTTGAATCTATGCTCAACAAACTGTACAAAATTCACACACAAATTCAAAACACATCTACAATATTACATTATCCTACGATAAGCATAAAACCATATAAGTAGACAACTACTTAAGTAGTTTTACAAAACCATGGGTATCAAAACCATGGGTAAAAAACCGTCTCATAAACTATGGAAAGTGTACAGTACTCTTAGTGTACAATCTTCAACAATTTCTCCCATGAAAACAGGCTCCACAACCTTACACATATAGTGGAATGGGTTAGTATTCATAATGACAAAGGTTTTGTGGTTGAGTAGGTAATGACAGAGTTTGGTGGCGACGAAAACTAACACTAGCCATATTTTTTTGGCATGAGTATATATAGTTTCGTAGTCAAGAAGGCTACAACTTATGTAATAAACCACTTGCTCTCGGTGTTGGTCATCGCAATGAGTGAGCATGGAACCTAGAGAATGGTCAGTGGTGGAAATATATAGGTAGAAGGGATGGTAATCCTTAGGAGGAATGAGCACTGGTGGTTGAAGGAGGTATTGTTTCAAGGCTTTGAAGGCTTTATGGCACTCAACATCCCATTTGAATGAAACATCTTTCTTGATAAGATGATGGAATGGTTGACAGCGGTCGGAAAGCTATGAAATAAAATGATGAATTGATTGCAAATTTCCTTGTAGGCTATGAAGTTGATGGAGATTAGTGGGTGCCACCATTTCAAGAATAGCCTTGACTTTAGCATGATCAACTTCTATGCCGCACAAAGAAACAGTGAAACCTAGGAGTTTTCTGGAAAGTACCGTAAAGACACACTTCTTTAGTTAAATACATACACAATACTTGATGAGGTGGTCAAAGATGACTTTAAGAATGGGAATGTGTTTAGCTTGAGGTTTGGATTTGGCAAGTAGATCATCGACATAATATTCCAATATGTGATGTATGATGTCATGGAAGATGTAAGTCATGGCTTACTAATATGTAGCACTAGAATTTTTGAGGCCAAAAGGCATGACTCAATAGCAAAAATTCCCCCAAGGGGTGATGAAGGTAGTATTGTGTTTATCCTCTGGAGCTAGTAATATTTGATTGTAGCCCAAGAAACCATCCATGAGTGACAACATTTCATGGCCAGCTATGAGATAAACCACTTGGTCAATGTCGGGTAGGGTGGAAATCATCTTTGCGACAAGTGAGGTTAAGGTCACAGAAATATGTGCAAATGCAGAGTCCCCCTGTCACCTTTTTGACAGGAATGATGCTAGAAATCCATTGGGGATAATCAATGGGTAGAATGAAGGAAATTGAGAGAAGGCACTAAAGCTCTTCCTTGACCAGAAGATCAATGTGAGGATGCATTTTCCCTAGCTTTTTTTATGTTTTTGGCATCAGGAATGGTTAGGATATTGTGAATCATGATTTTTGGGCCAATATCAAGCATATCGGCATAGGACTGGGTAAACATGTTGCTATGGTCCCAGAGAAAAGAGGTGAAGGCTTCATGTTCAGTAGCATCTAAAGATTGGCTGATCTTTAGAAGGTACATGTTGTCCTAAGTGTAAATTTTTATTTCGATGGTTGATTCGTTCAACATGGTTTATGTCTTAGAGGGTAACAACCGATGAATATAAGAGTCTTATGCACCAAGGTAGGTGAGGATGGACTCATCATCCTGACACAGAATGACATTAATTAAAAGTGTATCATCATTGATCATGTCAAGATATAGGAATGCGAGAGAAGAGGGAGCCTTACCATTGTGTTGATAGGTCAGTAGTCCCAGGGAAATGGTGTTTAAAATTTTTTTAGGAGGAATAGATTTAGGATCTATGAACTCTGTGGGTGAATGAGAGGGGGAATATTTCTCGTCTTGGATAAGATCGACATAAACCTTCTTGGAGTGTGGAGCGTTAAAACAAATGCCACTATGGTCATTGTTTTTATGAGAGGTATAGGAAATGACAGTATGGCGGCCTTGTTCATAAAGACCAAAGCCAAATCATTTCCATGTGCACCGGTGGAGGAAAGTGTGAGCGAAGTGGAGATCAATGGGGGAGTGTAGGTCAAACAAAATGGTTGGGCTTGGGATGGAGGTTCAGGTTTATGGGTGGAAATATCAAGTCTCCCATACATTAGGTTGGTGTGAAGGTGGGGAGGGCCATAAGGAAAAACATCACCGATGTAAATTTTGTAGCTAGGGTGTTGATGCAGATTCCCATACTCTTGTGGGATGAGGAAGGTATTAATATTGTATAGGCGGTATTCCCCCATAGTGAGGCATTGAAAAACACCTTCTAAGGGATTAGTAGTTGGTATTTGGGTAGCGGGTATAGATTGCTCACTAGATGTTAGGGAAACAAGTGTGTCAGTGGTAGAGGCTAAAAATGGAGTGGGGATAGCAAGCTTAGATGCAGCAGAAGTAGTGGCAGTTTTGGTGGATAGGTTCGTGGGTGAGGGTGAAGTGGTGATAGTGGTAGATGACTTGACCAGTATAAGAACATCATTGGGCTGATATATCAAGTTACAGGTCTTGAAATGTGATGAGTCAGCAAGGATGGTGTAATTATGTCCCTCGTGTTCAAATTTGAGGCATCGATGTAAATTTGAAGGGACACAACCCATGACACGGATCCAAGGTCGCTCGAGCAGCACGTTATATTGGAACTCTCCTTTTAGAACATAGAAAAGTTCTAGTATAGTGTAGGGGCCCACACGGACATGGAGAACAATGGTACCCAGGGTAGAGGTCATGGCGTCATTGAAGGAATGTAGCATAATAGGGTTACCATGCATGTAATTGGCTAGTATCCACATTTAGTTGTATGCATGGGAGGAGATGATGTTAATGCTAGCACCACCATCAATCATACATGTCGTGTGCATATATTATCCATAAATACAGAGATGAAAAGAGTGGGATCGGGGTCATTGGACTGGAAGGGAGCAATCTCTTCATCTAAATAGATTGGGCAGCCACTTAGTGAATGGGTGGAGGTGTAGAGGAAGGTAAAGACCTAGTGAGAGAGGTTACGTGGTGAGGGCTAAATGATGGAGGCTACGGGTGTGGGATCATTTGGTAAGACTTTAATAGATTGAACGATCTCCATGAGGGCTTGATAATGTGACTCCAAGGTTTAGATGAGGTCATATAAAGACATTTTGAGGGGGGATTAATGTAGTTGTTTTAGCATTGTGTGATGTGTTACCCCATTAGAAATAAGATATGCAAGACCTTGAATGATGAATTTGAGTATGGGTGTGGATGGTATGTTGGGTATATGGTTGGTTGATGGGCCAGTTGATTTATCCTTGCCCTTGTCTTTCTGAGCACGGGTGGAAATGTTGATCAAGTTAATTTGAGGGGAGGTGGATGAAGAGGGTGTATCATGGAAGTTATAGCAACATGAGGGACAAAACCTAGTGGGGGACACGATCCTTTTGAAATTAGTAGGGTGCATTGGAATTTTGGTGGTGGTTTGGCCAACTCTCTTATACAAACCATGTTGATCTCAAATCTCAAGGGTGGATCAAAGAGTTGTGGGGGTGGAGATTTTGGTTGTTGAGTAGTTAACAGGATAAGATCTATGTAAATTGCTGAAGGCAAAATGGGGTCCTCATCAAGAAGATCTTTATCATCAAATTTTTCTTCAGGAGGACACAATTAGAAAAGGGAAGCTTTGAAAGCCTTACAGTTCTCTACATTGTGTCCCGGCACACAATGGTTGGTACATATTTTGGTTTTTTCAAACCCTTTTGGTTTGGGTTTGAGTGGATCGTAAGGCCTAAGAGGTGGTAATGTGATGAAAAAAGTTTCGAGGAGATTGGTTAGGATTTTGGCATAGGATCCCACTAGTGGATCACAATGGGAGGTGAATTTGGGTGTGGGACCTAGGTACAGGTGTGGCTGATTATGGGGGAAGATTCTTTACTGGAGGGCGAGTACGTTGGTCTACTAATTTGGTGTGTAGTGTGGTCTTAGGTATTGGTTGTATCTGTTTGGATAGAGGCATGGTAGAAGATTTGGCGATGGAAGGTTTGGTTGGTTTAGCTACCTTATTGGAGGGTAGCATATTTTAAGCTTTATCTTGCATCTTTTTGGGAAACGATGACATGGGTGTATGATATGTGGAGTGAAAATCTAATGGTGGAAGAGGACGGGTTATCCATGGGGGTAACCAAGGTGTTGTGGAGGTAGGTGGTGTAGGTTTGGCAGGAGGTGTGAGTGAAAGAGAAAAAAGTGTCATGGGTAGTGAAGAAGTTATTAACGGTAGTGGAGGTATGGATGGTAAGAAGGTTATAGGTGAGGGTGGGGGTTGTGTGGGTCATTTGGGTATATTAGAGGTTTGTGATGGGGAAATGGGTTGTTGCATTCTTGGTTTACCGGTGGATGGGGGTTTCTTTGCCAGGGTCGAGGGGTGAGGTCCTAGGATAGACGGAAGGGGTGAAGGTGATAATGGTGTGATAGGTGAGGTTGGTGTATGTGGTCTAGGAGATTGGATCTTATTTTTAGGTGTTGGGTTAAGTTTAGTGTTAGTTTTGGAAGATGTGGCTAAATCTAAATTGATGGGTGGGTGAGTAAGGCTAGCTATCGGTATGACCCCTAAGGTAGTGATAGGTTTAGGTAAGGGAGATGATATAGGTGTGGGTAGGTGTTTGGGTGTAGATGTATGTTGGGATATGAGAAGAGGTGTGAGTTGGGCCATGGGTGGTGACATGGAAGGTACTACAATAGTTGTGGTTGTGTTTTGTTTGGTTTCTCGAAACAATTTTGGATAGATAATGGAGGTGTCAGTGAGTGACATCTGCATTTGCGTTGAAACAGAAAGTAGAAGGTGTCCCAAAGTAATGCTCTATCGACATAGTCCAGGACATCGGTCAAGTGTGAAAATGGTGTTGTTGTAAGAGGGGCTAACATGGATTGAGTGGAAATCCCCATAAAATGTGTTTGAGATACAAGGAAATGGCTAGCCTCAGACTCTGTGGGTAAGAGAGCTAAAAGCAGATTAGTGGGATCTTGAAGGTCTGATGGTAAAGGGTCATCAAAAGAAACTGGTACTTCAATAGGATCCTCTATGGATAGAAGGGAGGATGGGACAACTGAAGTGGACTCTCCATGTGTTGGTGCAGGTGATGGACCTACATCTTCTATGAGTAGGAGAGGTGCCACTGATTTTTTTTTAGAAATTTGAGGGGTCAAAGGCGACATGCTAATTATAGGCTCTTCCATGGATGAAGAAGAAAATGAAGGAGGTGCCTCTATGGGTGGAGGAGTAGATGAAATAGGCTCTTCTGTAGGTAGTGGAATTTGGGCTAAGATTTCATCTATGGAAGGGACATGAGGCAATTAGGAAGCAACTGGTATGTCATCAAAAATAGTGTGGACCTCGTGGACATTGCTATCATTGGTTGAAGTGTCACCAAATTTATTGGAAAATGGGGCATGATCAGGGAATGGATTCTTGAATATATGTAGGTTTTAGTTAGCGGGTGCATTCGGTCTATCCAAGACTAGATCTCCATCTTCTAACATTTCTTGGACGATATTCTTGAAGGTGATGCATTTATTGTTGCTATGACCTTTGACACAATGATAGTTACAAAATTCATGTTCCTTATAGCATGCAGGCATGGGGTGCTCAGGGTCAAAACCAGTATGTGGTTTTATAGGTGGAAGGTTAATGACACCAGCCTCAACAAGCTTTTCCAAAATAGAAGAATAAGATTCTCCTATGGAAGTGTAATTTCATTATTCTCATCTGAACTGGAAGGCTTGGACATGAGAGAGATTAGAAGGGGGTTTGGATGGGTTTGATTGATGCAGGGGGGAAACCTTGAGAACTACGGCATTAGTAGACCCTTTGGATTTTGAATAGTTGTTTTGGGGATTTGAAGATGAAGAAGAATCATTTGATTTGAACACGATGTTCTTGTTATGAAGTTGAATCTTCTTTTCGTCGATAGCATGAATTTAAAATTTCCATGCCATGGTGAATGCCTCGTAAAAAGTATGAAAGGTATATACCTACAGTGTAGGTGAGATGTGTCTAGCACAAGCCCAAGTAAATAACTCTATGATTTTAGTTTGAGGTAGCTGGAATGTGATATGATTAATTAAACTTCACCAAAGAGTGACAAAGGCAGCGATTGAATTGTCATAGTACTGTCGAGTGGAATAAAAATCAATCATGGTAACCTTCTTAACAATATTAATTGAGAAGTGGTCTAAGAAGGCATGGGCTAGTTGATTGAACGAGTAGATGGAATGTCTTAGTAGCCCACAGTACTAGTATAATGCAAGTCCTATCAGGGACATTAGGAAAGTCCTAAGAAGTAAAGCATCATCATGGGTAATTAGGTAACAACCATATTTAAAGGACCAAAAATGTTGTTGTCAATATTCTTTTCTATTGAAGTGGTTGAATTTTGGCATTTCCTAATGTACAGGGTATGGTTGAATAGGAATGGGTGGGTGAATAGGCTCATTACAAATTTCATCATAGGTGAGGGAATTGCGTGAGCTAGAAACCAATGCTTCTAGTGTCTACATCTTTTCCATCATTAACTTGATGACGTCATTGGTAGGTTGTGGTGGAAGGGCTCCTCTTGTGGCATAAGGGGGCTAGTATTGAACCTGTGATGTGGGAAATATTCCATTATATGGTGATGTCGAATAGGGAGATTGAGAATAGGGTACCGACATAGTGGTTATGTATCAAGAATGGGTGACAGATGAGATATGGGGTTGTTGATAGTATGTGTATATAGGTGGTATGGTCTTCGTGACTCTAGTAGTGATTGGGGACAGTGTTTTTGGGATGGAGAGGACAAGATTCTAGAATCGATTAGGGGTTACAGACACCACGGGAGGTTGTTTTGCAATGGGTATTTGTGATACAATGGGTGTGGACTAGGCTATGGCATGGTTTGTCAATGAGGGGACAACAGATATGACAGGTGTGAGTGATACTGCAGATGCAGTGGTCATGGCGGGTATGGGTCCTAGTTTTGAAACTACTGGGGGTGAAGCAGGTGAGGGTAAGGTTGCATTATTAGGGGCTGATGTAGAAGTGGGAATAAGGGAAAGAGAGATGGATACATGCATGTCATACATCAACTAACCTGAGGAGTCTCGGGTGGAAGAGTGGGAAAGGTATAACTGCAAGGCTACGGGATTTTGATAAAGGAGTCATGTAAATTCTTCGTCACTTGTGGCAATGGCGATAGGATGAGTAGGATCCATGGGTGACAGGATAGAAGGTAGTGAGGGACTAGGTGGGAGTGGTTGATGACTCACATGAAATATAAGAGTGTTGGCTTGACTGCGAGTCAACACCATGTGACTGGGTATATATCAGGTGATTTTATATCCCGCAGATTACATAGGGGGTAGTAAGAATGAATAAAATAGGTTTCTATAGCTAGATTTGGGTAATATATCAGTTGATATTCAATATAGGGTAACCAACGCTAGTTAAGGATGCCCGATGCTGCTTAAAAAGTAACCTAGGTCGATTACTGTGAGACAGGAACAATTTTACCAAATGAAGCAAAAATTGTTGACAATTAGATGAACAAGTTGTATGATGACTATTGACTAGAGCAGAGAGAGTACAGAGACTCACAGGAACTCTATTAGCAAAGAAAATGAAATAAGGGTTCTTTAGGCAATTTAACCCAAAAGAACATAAAACCGATGTCGGTTAAGAAAAATCGATGCCAATCAAGGGTAATTGATGATGGTTACTGTGAAATATAGAAAATGTAGAAAAATGGATTATTGTGAATTTTAGTGAGATAAATAATCAACCTAGAGGTCTAGAGATGATGCAATGAAGTCCTGACTTACCAAGAAGAAGTTAGAATTCTTCGACTGTGATTGTGGAGTGTGTAAGGAAATGGAATGGAAAAATGTAGAAGTGTATCCTCACACCTCAAAACGCATGTCAATCAAACACTAAAAACATGTACCTAACAAGTGGTTTTTAATGTGTTGAGCTTATGCTATTTAGAAGAATGAATCGTGAATTTTAGAATAGAGTTTCTGGCGAAGAAGTCTTCCTACAAAGAAGGATATCTAAAAGGAGAGATTTCAAGTATGTTATGGTGGGGGCGGGCCGTCCTCTGAGATGATGAATTGACAGAGGAAATGATCTGGGGAGTACTTACCAATCTGATCGTGTGATTACATACAGGTGTTCCCAGGTAAGATGTTGTTTAAGAAAGACGTGTATATTTCAGTTTTGTGCAAGTTTCGTAAGACACAAAGAGAGAGAGAGATAATGTGCTTTCTATAATTATTTCTGTCAACCATCAACTAGGGATGACTTCCAGCATATAGGTTTCCCTCATTTTAATGTGAGCTAAATGCAACAAATCAGAATGTAATGCAACTAATTTTACGCACAAATCTAAATATTATGTTCGATGACACAAATGGTGAATAGGAGAGGGTATGCTCTTTCACTAAATGCAAAAATAAAGAAGAATGGTTCTTTTTAAATATACCAAAAGAAAATGTATCCTTTAGAGAAATTAGAAAGAAGAGAAGATTACCAAGGAAGAAGATTAATGTGTAAGCATTTTGAAGGAAAACAAACACACAACTTTTTCCTAGAAATGAAGAAAATGCAATAGAACCCCAGACGGCTCCCATCAAGCATGCCAAATATTTTCACCATTTTATTTACGTTTTTGAATGAAGAAACAGATAAGGATAAGGGCCAAGGAGGAATACCTATTTATGCTAGTCAGTTGATGGTTGTTACGCATGTTCTGACTTCTTATTCCAATTCTTATTGTGAGAGCTTCTTTTTGGCTAGGAGGAACTACATGTAATAGAAAACAAGACCATGAAAGAGAAGTTAAATGATATGACAATGGAATTCCTAGTGCATGCTAGTTCTGAGAAGTGTGATACTTCCTAGATAATTGTTAATCTACTGTTTAAAAAAAATTGATGCGAGAAACAAGTAAATTCCTACTGTAGTTGATATGATTTAGGTATCTCATTCAAGAACAATAAGAAAATCTAATATAACAAGCTAGGTTATAGTCATATCTAAATGATAGGTAGGTAATAGGTTGCTAGAACTAGTCAAGGTCAGGTTCTGGGTTGTTTAGGTCACTTCGTAGTAGGTTATGTAGCTCTGTTATTGGAAAAAGGTATAAAAAATAGAGACTGATGTCGGTTGAGTATAACCGAGGATGGTTTAGGGGAGATCGACGATGGTCATGGGTAACTGACATCGGTATAGTTGGGTGACATTGATTCAATAAAATCTTGTTGTAGAGTTTGGGTGAGGTTAGATAGAGCTAAAGGAGGGGATGACAAGGTCTATGGGAATAATGAGAATACTCAAAGAGGTGGAATGTCTAGGATAGGTGATCTGACAAGTAGGTGGGTGAGATTTTTTGGTTTGTCAGAAAGAAGGCTATGGAGGAATGTGAATGTTAATAAGAGAATGGTAACATAAATGATAAAAACTCTATGGACAGAATATGAGTGGAAATTATTAATGATAAAACACTTACCAATATTGTAGGTCTAATGGTTGGGTGGTGGTGATGGTCGGTTGATGGATTGGAGCTTGGTGTAATAGTATCACTTTTCAGGATGTTACCATGAGTGCCAATGCTTCTAGATATGTCCTGGTGCTAGCTATGGATGTCTGGGTGTGTGAAAAATACTTTGGTTCTTCTTGCATGTAGATCTCTTCTCATCTTTTTGTTCTCAAAATGTGCCAACCAAAAAACAAGGTTATTTAGGTGAATAAATGGTAACCAATGACGGTTCTAGGTAAGATGGTGTCAGTTTAGGGGTGACTAGTGTCGTTTAAGGTGGGATTCCTTAGGTTTTCTAAAATGGGTAGATCTTTCTAATTTCTTGGGCCCAGTTAGTTTGTTCTCGCAGATTAGAACAGAAACTTCCCTTCTAATGGGCGAGAATGTGGTTAGAGAGATTTCAGGGATTGATTTTAGGGTTAGAACAAATCTTATCTCATGAAGGAAAGTAAGACTTAGTTATGGACACATGCCAAGAATAGGTCTAGGGTGAGGTGGTTGTGTAACACCTCCATTTTAGAACATTAGAACAAGTAATTTTTTTTTCTTGATAAATGCTTCCTAGTTCTAAATACATAATTTAGAACTCACAAATCAAAACCACCATTCTTATAACAGATAACCATATGCAGCTGTAATGACTCAGAGTACCTCCGATCTATTCATTCCATGACTCGGTAATCTACCGATCTATTCATGAGTATCAAGAGTTGGCATTTTTATTTTAACACATCACTCTTACGGTTCTTTTCCCTAATCCGGGATTCAGAATGCTCTGTCCAAGGAACCTATCTGAATAATTATTACCATTATTCATTGGCATCTCATCCCTTAGACTAGGTGACATAGGACAACGCAATCAGCAGCTTGCGATACTTTGGCCAAAGATTTGAAACATACTACTTATGTCTCGTATTCCTTGACGGCATACTCGTCATTTTGGAATACGTCCTTCACCCCATTCCTATGTTATGTAGAATGTCTTATACTGACTTCTGTCAGTCTCTCCTGCCCCAAGTTATTCACTCAGGAATGGATTAGTAATATGACAACATTATAGGAATGCTCCCGAGGACTAGGGATATGCTGACATACTGGGTCAACCCTAGTTAACCCAGTGTGTCAAGATACCGCAAGTCTCGTCGGGTAGCCTTATAACATGACCACGTTCCTAATCAGTCCCAGAGTAAAACTTGTTCAAGTTTAAAGTGTAAATCTTAACAATCAATGCAAAGGGTGTCACCATAAGTCACTTGCATTGTTGTATCTTCGAGAAGATCCTAATCTTCTCGAAGGTACAACCTTGCAGTTGACTTGTGTAATCAAACTTCAAATCCTCCTCGAAAAGATATACTTATTTATAAGTGTTACATACGTTGAGTTAAAGTTATACTTTAAGATGCTCCTTTTAGGGTAGTCTTTTCCCAACCCCTGTGTTCCTCACCTTAGAATTACTTTTCTTAATAAAACCCATTTCACAAGAGAAGTTATTAAGACTTGAGGTCCCAACAAGGAGTTCATTGAAAAATAATAATCTAAATCAACGAAACTGGGCAATATCCCTAAATCTTCACATAAGATTGTTAACCATACCCTTTTAGGTTTATATCAGTTCTCATAACTGAAATATATCTTACTTATTAGAATTGAGATATAGTGGTTAAAAATCTAATTTAAACGTTGTCTTGACTTAGATCAAGACTAGGAAGTAATAATTTATTCAGCCCATTTAGTTTCCTGCTGAGGTTTATTTTAACCTTAGCTTCTCGAAAGACAGTGATCTAAATTCAAATTTAGCTTTAGATAGAACATAATAGAACTACTAAACATTCACAAGTATTCAGTCACATAATCTTTACAAAGCTTACTTAGAGAACCCCCAATGTCTCCAAGGTTTACAATAATAACAATGCTCTTTAAAATCATTCGAACCGAATAAGTTCAATCCATCAAGATATGAATGCAAAAACATAAGTAACAAATACCTTATTTCATTCATTTCTAAGCTAATCAAATACGTTTTATGCTTTCAGCATACTGGATACAATACTCAACAGCAAAGAACATCTTTCTTCAAGTAATACATTAAGAGAATCAAATTGGAATTCATCATAAAACCAAATTAAATGATTTGATCATCATATCAGATCTGCGTGTCTTTACCACTTATGGCAACCATCAGCAAAAATTGTTAACACGGGTCAGTTCGGTGAACTGAGCATGATAAGCACTAATTCTTAAAAAATTTGTAATCCACCAATTGTTCTCATTAAACAACCTGTTTAAATGAAATCATTTATTCAAATTCCAAACATAATCAGGCTATTCATCTTATATGTTAGAGACTAAGAATAAATGAATACAACCAATCTAAAGATAGCAAAACTCCTACAAAATTGTTTCTATCAATTTCTCAAGGTAGTTAAAACATTCAACAAGCTCACAGTCTTAATTCTTTTATCATCATTACACATTTCAATGGTGTTGACAAGTATACCTATTTATATAGTAACACACATTTTATACCAGTCTCTCCATACAATACCACATTTTATTCTTATTATGCCCATACCGTAGAGATCACAAAAGGATGTAAGAAGAAAGCACACAAGTTTTCCTGTCTAGGAGAGAGAGGATTTTCCTATTCCACTTACTATATACATCAACATAAAAATTACATTCAAGAAGAAAGAACAGAGTCCATCAGAATCCTAAATCAATAACATTTTGGACTGTACCGACTCCTTCCGTTTAATACATCTATATTTACGCCTGTGACTAACAATCGGGATTACAGAAAGAACTATAGTTCCATCTAAATCCAAATATAAAAGTCATCTGTAGCTACTAAATGATTCATGAGCTTTCGTGCCAAGCAACAGAAAATAATCCAACCATGAAAGACTCAAAAAATCTTTTCTCTATCATTTATCAACATGAAAATGCCCAACACCATCGCCTGACATGGAACAACTAAGAGCTCATTGTTTCAGTTAAACTTGGAACAAGATAACATTAAAAAAAATAACGTTTCCATATGCAAATACAATGACATTCATGCAGAGTCGAAACACAATATGCACAGCTTCATTCAACTAATTAAATCCCTACGATTTACAACAAGGGTGTAAATTAGAAGTGGTTTTCAAGAAGAATAATCACAACCAGATCTTCACAGGAGCTGAATTCCATACCAATAAATTTCCTCAAAGTTTCATCTGAAGTCTAGTTACTACAAAATATAACATGGTATCAACAAAGTCGAGTTGATAAAGATACCCCATCCCTTAATTCCTCAGAATCAAACTGAACATAACACAAAAATATTAAGAAAGAGTCAAAATGATATGCATGCCTACCGAGGGCTCAATTCGAGAAACGAGCCAACACGCAGCATATCATGGACTCCAACAGTGCCAAATCCAACCAATACTTTTAACCAAGGTTTCAATTGAAGTTGAATTCATATGACAACAATTCAAGAATCCTAAAAGTACTCACAGCAAAACTTCTGCAGTAGTTAAAACATAAATTACCTTTCAATGACTCCATCGAAGTCAATAACATTTAGTATTCATAACAAAACAACAGCCTTCATAACCAAGCTTAGACAGAAGTTTGAAATACTAGATACATTTCAAGGACTCTCACTGAGTCAATGCCAACCGTATTCACAACTGAGCTTACATAGAAGTAGAAACACCAGATACATTTCAAAGACTTGTACAGACTCAGAATCAATGAGTATCCGCAACAAGCTTCCGTAGAAGTCATAACATACTACCCATTTCAAGGATTCCAACAAAAATTCACAATAAAACTTCTTACTGAAGTCGAAACATTAATTACATTTCAAGGACTCAAAAGGAGTCGAACCCATATAGTATTCTCAATTTAAACTTCTACAGAAGTCAAAAATAATATCTAATCAAGGATTCCAACAATATCAAATTCATCAAGTGTAAACATCAAGGCTTCGACTGAAGTCGATATCAAACAAGAAAACATTTAATGGACTCCAACAGAGTCAGTTTCATACATTATCCTTGCAAGCATTTCTTTGGAATCTACCAAAATGCAAAACACAGCATGATAATTCAATAACACGAAACCAAATGTACACCCAGTAGGGAATCAACTGAATAGTGGAGCCAGCATGAAAACACAGCAAGATACTTCATACAATGCTACCATAAAAACCAACTGAACCATAAATCATCTGAACAGAGTTGTTCTAATGAAATCATTTGAAGGAAAGCAAGATTTTTAAAAGTTAGGGCCTAACATGCCTGGTAATGTTTCTTAAAAAACCGAAGAAGACCTCTGAATGTTCTCGAGCCTTCTTCTCCTCTTCCGAGATAGATTCGACAACAATAATTTGTTACTATCATGTCTTATAAACTTTTCCCAACAAAGAAAAGAGCTAGATAATCTCATAGTTGCCATGCAACACATAGTAGACTGGTTCGAAGAACCAGTGATCAAACAGAGAGAAAAACGGAGCGAATGGAAAACCAAAATGACAACAAATTTTCCATTTGCATGCCTTCCAAAGCAATCCGAGCTTGGGAACCAAATTTCATCAATGACATTAACTCCAACATTCCCGCCTAACCTCCATTGCCACCGACTGCCATAGTTAGCGATGGACAAAAACAAACCAAAGACCATTTCCAGATTTGGCGACTCTGCCACATCGGTCTCGATGGCCGTTTGAAATCTCCGCTAAATCCTTTGTCCTTCATGCTTATCCCCTTCATTTCATGCCATAGAAACTACCACCCATGGCTCGCACCCCTTCATAGGTCCCCCTTCATTCATGGTCATTAGTTAGGTTAGAAACATAGGTTAGATCTTAAGGTGATACTTAGTCTAACTTCCTTACTGCTAGGTCGCTAACCTTAGAACCATTTAGCTTTAAGTTTTAGGGCTAGGTTAGATTAGCACTAATCCAACCCATAGGTTATAGTTTAGGTTTAGGTTATTAACCTTAATAAATCCAGTCTTGGTCTAACAAATAGAATCGTTCAATATAAGAACCAACAAATATACTTTCACGAAATGGATTCAATCCAGCATTGATAATAAGCTAGCAGTATATATATATCAGAATTTATTACCTAGCTCAAGGTCTATACCTTCCTGATATTACGATATCGGGAACCAATTCATTTAACAAGATCAGCCTGAGTTAACTCCTGAATTGCTCATTCAAAACATTCAGACCTTGCAACCTTCGTAAGGTCTATAATTTTTGTTCATCCAAAATGAACTTAAAACATCTCTTGGATCAATGCAACTGATCCGAGGCTGAGTTATAAAGATGGGTAAATCCACAATTCATCCCAAAATCAGATTAAACTCAGGTGCTAAAAATGAAAGAAATAAAAGAGTCCAAGAATATCTTGACTCATTCAAAGATCTTCAAGAGAAAAGAAGATACAATCCATATCAAGCATGACTTCACAATCAAAGGAACACATCATTTTACAAAAGAAATCATATATCAACACTTGAATGCCCAGGAGGAAGTAACAATAGTTCAGGGTGTTACATGCTTCCCTCCTAAAAGATTCATCATCCCGATGATTACATATTTTATTTACCTTCAAGTCAACCAATTTATTAGTTCACAATACAATAAGACTATTTCCAACTTGAATAGTTCCAGAAATCAATGTCATGATACGTTTTATTCAGCCTGAATAATGTTTTCCTCAATCTGGCTTTCATGTAGACATGAAAAAGATAAGTTCATAAATCTTTTTTTGTTTTGTCAACAGATTTGATTCCGTTGAAAAAGAAAAGGAAAAGCAATTTTCATCTCTTCCAGATTTTCCCAAGTTGCACTTTCTTCATTAAACTGGTCCCACTGGACCTTACATTGTTGTATTTCATGATATCTTAAATGCAATTGGTGAGTTTCCAGTACTCATGTGGGTTTAACCACGATTATTCCTAGGTCTTGGACCTGCAAGGAATTCCAATTTAAAACATGTGACAAATCTAAAACATATTTCTTAAGCAAAGAAATATGGAAAACATTATGCATGCGAGACAAAGCAGGTGGTAATGCTAATCGGTAAGCTACAGGATTGATTATCTCTATAATTTCGAAAGGTCCCACATAACGAGGTGACAACTTGGCAGCCTTGCCAAAATTTATAGAACTCTTTCTGGGTTTAACATGAAGAAAAACCTTCTCACCAAGCTCAAACCTTTGATCAACCCACTTAAGGTCAGCATAGCTCTTCTGCCTATCTACTGCTTCCTTTAATCGTTCACGAATCAACTTTACTTGCTGTTCCATTTCAGTGAGGATCTCTGGTCCAATTACCACTCTATCCTCTACACTATCCCAACTAACAGGGGTTCTGCACTTCCTTCCATAAAGTGCTTCAAAAGGTGCCATTTTAAGAGATGAGTGATAAGTGTTGTTGTATGCAAATTCAACTAGTGGAAGATACTCTTCCCATTTATACTGTTGATCCATGAAATACATTCACAACATATCTTCCAACACTTGATTTACTCTCTCTGTTTGTCCATCTGTTTCTGGATGATATGCAGAACTGAAGTATAGTTTCGTTCCAAGAGCTGTATTAAGCGTTTGCCAAAATCTTGATGTCATTCTAGGATCCCTGTCAGATATGTCAATTCTGGTACACCATGTAACCTGAAAATTTCATGCACGAATATTTTGGCCAACACTGGTGAATCATCCTTTAGATTTCCAGTGATGAAATGAGCTACCTTAGTTAGTTTATCTACAACTACCAAGATAACATCATGTTTGTTCCTGGACATAGGTAACCCTTGTACAAAGTCCATGCTTATTACTTGCCATTTGTACTGTGGTATGCTATGGGGATATAATAGTCCAGCAGGGTGCATGTGTTCCGCCTTAATCCGCTGACATTCCAGACAATGAGTCACAAAATCAATAACATCCTTTTTCATACCTTTCCAAAAGTATTGCTGTTTCAGATCAGTAAGCATTTTTGTGATACCTGGGTGTCCAGAGAAAGGCGAATTATGAAATTCAACTAACAACTTCTTTCTCAAATCGTTCAGCATAGGTACGTATACCCTGTTTTC
This sequence comes from Taxus chinensis, assembly GCA_019776745.2. Taxonomy (NCBI): domain Eukaryota; kingdom Viridiplantae; phylum Streptophyta; class Pinopsida; order Cupressales; family Taxaceae; genus Taxus; species Taxus chinensis. Next base: position 163,593,600 of record CM034150.1, read on the forward strand.
ATAACGTAAGATTCCTTCATTATCAAAATGAAAACCTTTATACCTTTCATCATTAGGTTCTGTAGCAAGCACTGCTTTTACTTGCTGAAAGTATATATTAGATTCTGAGGCACTTTTTACCTCATCCTTAAACTGAGTTCTTAATGTTATAAGAGCAAAAATGTGCTTCCTACGACTTAGAGCATCTGCTACTCTATTCTCTTTCCCTTTGATGTAGCTAATATCAAAATCATATTGAGATAAAAATTCTAACCACCTTCTCTGTCTGGCATTTAGATTAGGCTAAGTGAAAATATATTTCAGTCCTAAGTGATCAATTTTCAACTCAAAAGGTCTCCCAAGTAAATAGTGTCTCCAGAATTGAAGTGCATGAATAATGGCAACAAGCTTCAAATCATGAGGAGAATAATTCAGCTCATGTAACTTAAGTTTTCTACTTTCATATGCTATTACTTGATCATTTTGTAACAAAACACCTCCAAGGCCTTCCCCAGAAGCATCCGTTACAACTATAAAGCTCCCATTAGGGTCGGGTATAGCTAAAATAGGTGCGGAAGTCAACTGAATTTTCAGACTTTTGAAAGCAGTTTCGCACTTATCATTCCAAATAAATTTCTTATCCTTCTTCTGCAATGAAGTTATCGGTGTAGCCACTTTAGAAAAATCCTTAACAATTTTTCTATAATAACCAGCAAGACCCATGAAGCTTCTTACTTCATGCACATTCTTTGGTGCAGGCCACTCAGTTATTACAACTATTTTTGAAGGATCTACATCAATTCCTTCTTTACTAATGACATGACCCAAATAGTGAACTTCTGAATCAAAGAAAGAACATTTGGATAACTTACCATACAAATTTCTTTTTCTCAAAATTCCCAAAACTATCTTCAAATGCTCATTGTGCTCCTCGATATTTTTAGAATAAATGAGAATATCATCCAAGAATACAAGTACAAACTTGTCTAAATATTCTTGAAAGATATTATTCATTAAGTTCATAAAAGTTGCGGGTGCATTAGTTAACCCAAAGGGTAGAACCGTGAATTCATAATGTCCGTACCTAGTTCAGAAAGCTGTTTTATGAATATCTTCTTCTCTAATCCTCAACTAATGATAACCAGATCAAAGATCTATCTTAGAATAAACCGCTGCCCCACGCATTTGATCAAATAGATCGTCGATCCTTGGAAGTGGGTATATGTTCTTGATTGTTGCTTTGTTCAACATCCGATAATCAATACACAACCTAAGTGTTCCATCCTTCTTTTTCACAAATATTACTGGTGCTCCCCAAGGTGAAACACTTGGTCTAATCAAACCTTTAGACAAAAGTTCTTGCAATTGAGCCTTAAGCTCGACTAACTATGTAGTAGTCATCCGATAAGGTGCTTTAGAAATAGGTTTCGTTCCTACTTTGATTTTGATGGTGAAGTCAAATTCCCTCTTGGGTGGTAACCCTAGTAATTCCTCTAGAAAAACATCTTTGAAACTTTGTAACAGAGGAAATCATTTCATGGAATCACCATCTTCTTCTGAAAATTCAGATATCTTTACTACATAAAGGGTGCATCCTTTGTTTTTATCCTTTTTAAGCTGCATAGCTGGCAGTTTTCTAACTGAAATTTCCCGTTTCACCCCTTGAATCTCTGTTGTTTCCAGCCGATCATCTAAAAATTTTATATTCTTTTCATAGCAGTCTACTTTTGCTTTATGGTCAGCTAACCAATTGACATCGATGACAATGTCATATGATCCCAAAGGTGTAACGTAGAGGTCAACTTTCGTGGAAAAGTTAGGTAAGTCAAGGACTGCCCCAAAAAGACACATACTCACTGTATGAACAGAATTATTACCATACTGTACAGTCTAAGATTTATCCATTTTTCTAGCTTTTCTCTTAAGTTTAGAAGTAATTTTACTAGAAATAAAACATTCAGTAGCTCCTGTATCAAAAATAATAATGACAGGTATGCCAAATAACTTACCCAAAACTTCTATATGTGTCACCTGCTTTTCAGTTTGCTTGTCTGCTACTGCAGCATGTATCTTATGCTGCTGATTACGATCATCCTTCTTCAAAGGGCACTGATTTGTGTAGTGGTCTTTGCCACAATTGTAGCAGCCTCCTAAAGGTCCCTTCTTAGTCTCAAAATAACCTCCAGCCTTGTAATTATGACGTTGTCCTCCCTAGGGCTTCTGCCCATTATTATAATTTTTGGCAAAATTATCCCTTACATTTCCAGTAGGCTTATTTGCTACTATTTTCTTACTATTACCCCCCAGAAACTTACTTCTGTTTCCAAACTTTTTCCATGGTCCCTTTTTGGGTGCCAGTGAAGTTGAAGAAGGGTTTGCAATCTTCTTCTGCACTTCCTCTTTATGAGCAGAAATAGCCTTTAATTTTTGTTCTTGTCATATGGCCTTTTCAACAACTCCTTCCATAGTGGTTGGACTGTGAACATAGACCTCTCCCCCTATCACGAGATTCAATCCCATGATGAATTTTTGTATTCTGAACTTCTCATTAGTTTGATACTACGGTTATACTTGAGGAGTTTTGTAAATCGCTCCCAGTATTCAGTTACTGTTAGCTTCCCTTGAGCTAAGTTCTGGAATTTTGTCATTTTCTGATCATAGAAAAGTTGTGGCAGCCAACGTTGCCTAAAATAGCCCTTAAATTGATCCCAAGTAATATTGGTCTCATTAATATTTAGCTCAACTTTACAACTATCCCACCATGAAGATGCTTCGTGGGAAAGCTGATAGGCTCCCCAAATAGCTTTGGTTTCCTCTCAGAAGTTTCTTATTGCAAAGTACTTCACCATTTCGCTGAGCTAGTTCTCAGCTCCATCTCCTAATGTGGTGCCATCATATTTAGGTGGGCTTATCCTTTTTATATCATTAGTGAGTTCTGCTGCCAATCTAGCCTTTTTGTTTTCTGGTTGAACAGGTACATTTCCGGCATTATTATCAACACCCATATCGGGGTTGTCCTCAGGAGGTTGCTGATTATTATTATCAGCTTCATCTTCCTCCTCATTTCCCATTACTTGCTATTTAAGTACAGCTAAAAGATCTCTTGTGTTCGATAGGGCAGCAAGGATCTCATCAAGCTTTTGGGTTGTTGCTGCCCCTCCTTCTGGTGAAACATTATTCGTAACATTCCCCCTTGTTCTAACCATTTTATGTTACAAGAAAATTCAGGTTTTTATCAGATTATGGACACAATAGGTCCAAGAGCTGCAACCTTCAACTCTGATACCAAGATGTAACATCTCCATTTTAGAACATTAGAACAAGTAATTTTATTTTTCTTGATAAATGCTTCCTAGTTCTAAATACATAATTTAGAACTCACAAATCAAAACCACCATTCTTATAACAGATAACCATATGCAGCTATAATGACTCGTAGTACCTCTGATCTATTCATTCCATGACTCGGTAATCTACCGATCTATTCATGAGTATCAAGAGTTGGTGTTTTTATTTTAACACATCACTCTTACGGTTCTCTTCCCTAATCTGGGATTCAGAATGCTCTGTCCAAGGAACCTATCTGAATAATTGTTACCATTATTCATCGGCATCTCATCCCTTAGACTAGGTGACATAGGACAACACAATCAGTAGCTTGCGATACTTTGGCCAAAGATTTGAAACATACTACTTATGTCTCGTATTCCTTGACGGCATACTCATCATTCTGGAATATGTCCTTCACCCCATTCTTATGTTATGTAGAATGTCTTATACTGACTTTTGTCAGTCTCTCCTGCCCCAAGTTATTCACTCAGGAACGGATTAGTAATATGACAACATTATAGGGATGCTCCCGAGGACTAGGGATATGCTAACATACTGGGTCAACCCTAGTTAACCCAGTGTGTCAAGATACCGCAAGTCTCCTGGGGAAGCCTTATAACATGACCACGTTCCTAATCAGTCCCAGACTAAAACTTGTTCAAGTTTAAGGTGTAAATCTTAATGATCAATGTAAAGGGTGTCACCATAAGTCACCTGTATTGTTGTATCTTTGAGAAGATCCTAATCTTCTCGAAGGTACAACCCTACAGTTGACTTGTGCCATCAACCTTCAAATCTGCCTCGAAAAGATCTACTTATTTATAATTGTTACATACGTTGAGTTAAAGTTATACTTTAAGATGCTCCTTTTAGGGTAGTCTTTTCCCAACCCTTGGGTTCCTCACCTTAGAATTACTTTTCTTAATAAAACCCATTTCACAAGAGAAGTTATTAAGACTTGAGGTCCCAACAAGGAGTTCATCAAAAAACAATAATCTAAATCAACGAAACTGGGCAATAACCCTAAATCTTCACATAAGATTTCTAACCATACCCTTTTAGGTTTATATCAGTTCTCATAACTGAAATATATCTTACTTATTAGAATTGAGATATAGTGGTTAAAAATCCAATTTAAACGTTGTCTTGACTTAGATCAAGACTAGGAAGTAATAATTTATTCAGCCCGTTTAGTTTCCTGCTGAGGTTTATTTTAACCTTAGCTTCTCGAAAGACAGTGATCTAAATTCCAATTTAGCTTTAGATAGAACATAATAGAACTACTAAACATTCACAAGTATTCAGACACATAATCTTTACAAAGATTACTTAGAGAACCCCCAATGTCTCTAAGGTTTACAATAATAACAATGCTCTTTAAAATCATTCGAACCGAAGAAGTTCAATCCATCAAGATATGAATGCAAACACATAAGTAACAAATACCTCATTTCATTCATTTCTAAGCTAATCAAAAACATTTTATGCTTTCAACATACTGGATACAATACTCAACAGCAAAGAACATCTTTCTTCAAGTAATACATTTAGAGACACAAATTGGAATTCATCATAAAACCAAATTAAACGATCTGATCATCATATCAGATCTACGTGTCTTTACCACTTACGGCAACCATCTGCAAAAATTGTCAACACAGGTCAGTTCGGTGAACTGAGCATGATAAGCACTAATTCTTAAAAAATTTGCAATCCACCAATTGTTCTCATTAAACAACCTGTTTAAATGAAATCATTTATTCAAATTCCAAACATAATCAAGCTATTCATCTTACATGTTAGAGACTAAGAAAAAATGAATACAACCAATCTAAATACAGAAAAACTATGACAAAATTGTTTCTATCAATTTCTCAAGGTAGTTAAAACATTCAACAAGCTCACTGTCTTAATTATTTTATCATCATTACACATTTCAATGGTGTTGACAAGTATACCTATTTATACAGTAACACACATTTTATACCAGTGTCTCCATACAATACCACAGTTTATTCTTGTTATGCCCATACCGTAGAGATCGCAAAAGGATGCAAGAAGAAAGAACATAAGTTTTCCTGTCTAGGAGAGAGAGGATTTTCCTATTCCACTTACTATATACATCAACATAAAAATTACAGTCAAGAAGAAAGAACAAAGTCCATCAGAATCGTAAATCAATAACATTTTGGACTGTACCGACTCCTTTCGTTTAATACATATATATTTATGCCTACGACTAATAGTCGGGATTACCAGAAGAACTACAGTTCCATCTAAATCCAAATATAAAAGTCACCTATAGCTACTAAACGATTCATGAGCTTTCGCACCAAGCAACAGAAAATAATCCAACCATAAAAGACTTAACAAACCTTTTCTCTATCATTTATCAACATGAAAATGCCCAACGCCATTGCCTGACATGGTACAGCTAAGAGCTCATTGTTTCAGTTAAACTTGGAACAAGATAACATTAAAACAAATAACATTTCCATATGCAAATACAATGACATTCATGCAGAGTCGAAACACAATATGCACACCTTCATTCAACTAATCAAATCCCTACGATTTACAACAAGGGTGTAAATTAGAAGTGGTTTTCAAGAAGAATAATCACAACCAGGTCTTCACAGGAGCTGAATTCCATACCAATAAATTTCCTCAAAGTTTCACCTGAAGTCTAGTTACTACAAAATATAACAGGGTATCAACAAAGTCGAGTTGATAAAGATACCCCATCCCTCAATTCCTTAGAATCAAACTAAACATAACACAACAATATTAAGAAAGAGTCAAAACGATATGCATGCCTAGCGAGGGCTCAATTCGAGAAACGAGCCAACACACAGCATATCATGGACTCCAACAGTGCCAAATCCAACCAATACTTTTAACCAAGGTTTCAATTGAAGTTGAATTCATATGAAAACAATTCAAGAATCCTAAAAGTACTCACAGAAAAAATTCTACAGAAGTTAAAACATAAATTACCTTTCAATGACTCCATCGAAGTCAATAACATTTAGTATTCTTAACAAAACAACAACATTCATTACCAAGCTTAGATAGAAGTTTGAAATACTAGATACATTTCAAGGACTCTCATTGAGTCAATGCCTACCATATTCACAACTGAGCTTACACAGAAGTATAAACACCAGATACATTTCAAAGACTTCTACAGACTCAGAATCAATGAGTATCCGCAACAAGCTTCCGTAGAAGTCATAACATACTACCCATTTCAAGGGTTCCAACAAAAATTCACAATAAAACTTCTTACCAAGTCTATACATTAATTATGTTTCAAGGACTCAAAAGGAGTCGAACCCATATAGTATTCTCAATTTAAACTTCTACAGAAGTCAAAAATAATATCTAATCAAGGATTCCAACAATATCAAATTCATCAAGTGTAAACATCAAGGCTTCGAATGAAGTAGATATCAAACAAGAAAACATTTAATGGACTCCAACAGAGTCTGTTTCATACATTATCCTTGCAAGCATTTCTTCGGAATCTACCAAAATGCAAAACACAGCATGATAATTCAACAACATGAAACCAAATGTACACCCAACAAGGAATCAACTGAATAGTGGAGCCAGCATGAAAACACAACAAGATACTTCATACAATGCTACCATAAAAACCAACTGAACCATAAATCATCTGAACAGAGTTGTTCTAATGAAATCATTTGAAGGAAAGCAAGATTTTTAAAAGTTAGGGCCTAACATGCCTGGTAATGTTTCTTAAAAATCCGAAGAAGACCTCTGAATGTGCTCGAGCCTTCTTCTCCTCTTCCACAATAGATTCAACAACAATAATTTGTTACTATCATGTCTTATAAACTTTCCCCTACAGAGAAAAGAGCTAGATAATCTCATAGTAGACTTGTTTGAAGAACCAGTGATCAAACAGAGAGAAAAACGGAGCAAATGGAAATCCAAAATGCCAACAAATTTTCCATTTTCATGCCTTCCCAAGAAATCCGTGCTCGGGAACCGAAGTTCATCAATGACATTAACTCCAACATTCCCGCCTAACCTCCATTGCCACCGACTGCCATAGTTAGCGATGGACAAAAACAAACCAAAGACCATTTCCAGATTTGGCGACTCTGCCACATCGGTCTCGATGGCCGTTTGAAATCTCCGCTAAATCCTTTTTCCTTCATGTTTATCCCCTTAATTTAATGCCATAGAAACTACCACCCATGGCTCGCACCCCTTCATAGGTCCCCCTTCATCCATGGTCATTAGTTAGGTTAGAAACATAGGTTAGATCTTAAGGTGATACTTAGTCTAACTTCCTTAGTGCTAGGTCGCTAACCTTAGAACCATTTAGCTTTAAGTTTTAGGGCTAGGTTAGATTAGCACTAATCTAACCCATAGGTTATAGTTTAGGTTTAGGTTATTAACCTTAATAAATATAGTCTAGGTCTAACAAATAGAATTGTTCAGTATAAGAACCAACAAATATACTTTCACGAAATGGATTTAATCCAGCATTCATAATAAGCTAGCAGTATATATATTACAGAATTTATTACCTGGCTCAAGGTCTAGATCTTCCTGATATTACGATATCGGGAACCAATTCATTTAACAAGATCAGCCTGAGTTAACTCCTGAATTGCTCATTCAACACATTCAAATCTTGTAACCTTCGTAAGGTCTATAATTTTTGTTCATCCAGAATGAACTTAAAAAATCTCTTGGATCAATGCAAATAATCCAAGGCTGAGTCATAAATATGGGTAAATCCACAATTCATCCCGAAATCAGATTAAACTCAGGGGCTAAAAATGAAAGAAATAAAAGAGTCCAAGCACATCCTGACTTAGTCAAAGATCTTCAAGAGAAAAGAAGATACAATCCATATCAAGCATGACTTCACAATCAAAGGAACACATCCTTTTATAGAATAAGTCATATATCAACACTTGAATGCCCAGGAGGAAGTAACAATAGTTCAGGGTGTTACAGGTTGGATGAGGTGTGTAGGTGAGGTGTCTAGGCGAGGTGGTGGGTTAGAAATTAAGATAATTAGATAATAAATGCTATGAGGATATATATTAATTTAATTAAATTAATAGTGGTGTGGAGTGGAAGGGGCCTTGGTTAGGTGAGTATGTTTGAGCTGGTTATGTGACTAGGGACCGAGGGGGGTGTGTCCCATTTTTGGTGTCTACAAAAATGTCTAGGCCTAGATAGTATGATCAAACTTCTTTAAAGGGAAGAAGGTTCCATGTCGATTTGGGCAGCATAATGACAACTGAGTAGAAATTTTACAAAAAAATATATTCTTGTGTGATTTTCCAAAGGGAATATAAGGAAAATATACAATTCGATTGAATTTTTTTTGAAAAATTAGTAAGGTTTGGCTAACAATTTTCAAGTGTAAACGTAAAAAATGGTTTGATCAAAGTTTTAGCAATACTAAGGCTACAAATTTTTCAATTAATGCATTCAAGAATACAATAAACCTAAGTAAAATGTGTGACAATTGTCGATGTCATAAAGGAATGCCAACAATAATAAATCAATGGATCAAAGGACTGTCTTTAGAAAACCATATTTCAAGATAGATAACATGCGAGGAACAAGCACACAATTTTTGGTAAACTAATAAAATCTACAAGGAAATACTCCCTATGCAAATGAAATTATCAATACAATGTCAATACTTATGTCAAGTTTAAGATAAACAAGGCATAAGTATTAACAAGGTGTTGATGTGATTTTAAATTAAACTATATTATAGTGAGTTTAGATACAAGCGAGGCTCAAATCCCAAAAAATGAAAGTTACGAATGTGAGCAATGTAACAATACCACTAAGATACGTTAACTAAAATTTGGGAAAAGTAAGGTATTAGTATCGAAATAATATCGATACGATTTGAACAAGGTAATGATAGCACTTTTCAAGGTTAAGGTAATGCTTGGAAAGAAACAAGGCTAAAGTATATTAAGGAATTGTTAAGATGTGAGTAGTGTAATGTTATTATCTAGACACTTAGGTCAAGTTTACGAGAAATAAGACGTAAGTATCGAAATTATTTCAAGGTGATACGAGAAACATAACACTTAAAGGGAAAATCAATGAAGAATCAAGCCTAAATATGATGAAGATATTGACGTGGGTATCAAGATTAAATGGATATCAAGATAAGAAGATGTACCAACTCACTTTCAACCTTTACCATCCAGTATCAAGCAAGGAAGAATGTAAATAGGTGAAAAAGTGGTGGACAAAATCGATCAATAGCACACATATTTTTACTCTTCTTTTGATCCAAAATATCAACAAGAGAAAAAAGGATTAGATCAAGTGGGGTCTAAAAAATACTTGGCGTCACTTTGGTAGAGTTTCACCTTGCCTTAGGGTGAGTGAAAAAACTAAAACAAAGTAATTTTTTGTAAATTTCATGATGAATGATGTTTAGTTCAAACTTTTATGGACTCTCCCTTTGTTCGACAAACAAGGTTTTGACTCCAAAAAATTTCTTACTTCATGAATGCTCTATAAAACATGATTGGATTGATACGGTAAAGTTGGCTCTAAGAAAAAATAGCTTCCTCTTTGGTTCTCTCAACTAGGTATCACAAACTACCTCTGCAAGCTCAGTTTTCCAAGGACATCACATTGACTAAACCTTAGATTATCCCTTCTTTAATTTACCCCCTTTGATTAAAATGAGCATAAAATGCATTCAGTTATACTCTCACTAGGGTCGCGTGAAGATAGTTTTCACTCTAAACTCACACGTGTAAAGTAATATTGTAGGTAAGTAGACTGGTTCCCATTTCATCCACGAGGTTCCCTCTTCATGGACTACTTTGGAGTTCTTAGGAGCATCCCTCTTGTTATCTTAAGGCGTATGCCAAAGGTATTTGCTCCTAGTTTAAAGTGGATGGGTTTACCCTTATCTGAACCTACATATCAAGTGTTTTGAATGTGGTGTGTTTTATTACCTTTTATCTTAATGATGTTTTGCATACCATTGGAAACCTACTACAAACATGTTAGCTTTTATTCAGATCTTGATTCTTTTGCAAGCAATATGTTCCTTCATGTAAAGATTAGTAGTTCTCCAAAATGATCAAGGCATTATATAAAGAGGATCAAATGTTGTTTCTGATTCCTAAGATTTTCCTAAGACGCAAAGGAAGAGCATACACAATGAGAAATCCAACTAGTTAGAAAATAATGAAAAGATTACAAATCAAATGCACAACTCTACCCTTTTACCCAATTTAAAGTCCATTCCCTTAGAAATATTTAATGAAGTGTTTTTGAAAGTTTGAAAAAAGGTGTTGAATTATTTCTGATTCCCAAGATCACCTAAAAGGTACGAGGGAAGAGCATACATGATCCTAGACTCATAAATGAAAGTGCAACATCAATTAATTCTAACCAAGTAAATTAACACCAAGCATGCTTAAATATACTCTACAAATAAATATTTAGCCTTCAAGAAACCCTACAAAATGTTAGCAATTTAAAGAAATCAAGTCTTTCCAAAGCATTTAAACATGTTATAAAATGACTAGTTTTCTAATAAAGGAACCATAAATTTTTTATGGGTAAAAATCCTAATTTTATGTTTCCTTTACATAGTTCACTTCAATACCTTTTCAATGCAAAAAAATTGAGTCGTTTCAAGTTTGGGAGAAAAAATTAAGGCCTCTAAAAGATACGTTATGTGTCGTTGATGACATATGTGTGCCCCTTTGTAACATATGTGCCCCCTAACAATGTATGCACACCCCTAATAGTGTATACATTCCCCTGATAACCTATGCATTCCCTTGACAACCTATGTGTGCCCGTATGTAAAAAATACAATAAGGGTTATGCCTGCCCGCCTAGAATAACATATGGATGCCCTTTCCTATAGGTGACTATAAAACACGAGAATTTTCAAGAAAAATCTTGAAAATATTAATTTTTTTGTAATTTGAACAAAATTTGGCAGCACCTCCCTTCCTTTGTTCTTTCAAAGAGCATAAAAATGAAAAAATCCTAACTAAAAAAGTTAGAAAAACCTCAAATTTATCTAAATTTGCAAAAAAAAAGTTAGCATGCCAAAAACTTGAAACAAATCTACAAAGCTTGAAATGAAAGCAAAGGAATAAGGATCCGTCCCACCAGGCATTCCAAATATATGCATGTAAATCTAACTAAGTCATATTAATTGAAGCTAACACCTATTTTTTCCAAAAAAAATCTAACTAAATAAGAACATCTAGAGAAGAGCTTAAAAATTAACTTTTAAGTGCATGCAACATGAATGAAACAAACTAACATGCTAATTCATTTTACTCTTTACATTGCTAGTCTACATGCAAACCTATTTAGATTCTAAGTAATCATTTTTGTGTTATTTACTCCAATTGGTGAAGATATTTCTCTAAAATGGCTACAAGACCATATTTAGATATCCTCCTACTAACCAAAATTGTAGTGATGGATGCAAGATGAATAAGATACTATAATGGAAGAGGGATCAAGATCAAATGTTTTATAGCTTTAGCTAATACAAATGAGATCTCATGCATTTCCAAGGAGTCAAGGTGTAAAATTGAAAGGGGTGCACTAGGCTTGTATTTATAGATTTATTTTTGGGAAAGTTTAGAATCCTAGTTCATGTGGGACAGAAGGTGAGTCAAAAATCACTTTTTGATTAGAAGTGGATAAAAATGGTTTAGGCTAGTTAATCTTGATTAGTAAGTGATTAACAACCTATGAGAGTTTTGAGGGGTTTGATTAATCACATGTGTTTGATAGATAGTCTAGGAACCTTGTAGAATTGACTTAGAGGGAAATAGGGAGATTTTAAATGGTTAAAAGAGGGATGTTTAGCTAATAAAAGGGTTTATTAGCCGAATTAGTTTATTATAGAAGGATTATGACCAAGAAGGTGTCATGAATGGGCATCTGAGAATGGAGCAAAAAAATTTAATTAAGGAAGTATCATTAATCAACTAAATAGGAGGAAATGCTAGTTAATTAGTGAGAATCACCAATTACGATGGGAAGTTAGTACAATTTTAGCTATAAAATTACGTAAGTAGATTCTAGGTTTCTATAATAGCTCTATAGAAAATTTTATGAATGAATTTGTGGTTTGAACTTAGGTTTTTCTAATTGATTCAAACAATTTTCACAAGTATCTTGATCTTTTGTATTCTTGTTTTGGCAAAATTCTTTACAATACAGGTTGTATTCACTCTATGAAAAGTCCCATCTCCACGTGGTCTACACCAATTCCTTATTTAGACATAAGTTTCATGTGTCAGATGTTGCTTTGGCAGTCTTCCTTAAGGAGAGGTTTGTTTGCTACCCTTGATAACCAAACAAAAATCCCACGTTGGTAGCCAAATAAGAAAACAACCACATTTCTTCCTTCCTCCACACTCAGGTCTCCATGTTGGTTTTTTCCACCACTGATAAGAAAATGCCAGTTCATTTCAATGAAAAAGATGAAAAAATAGGTTAATGTAATGTTAATCAAGAAAATTTTAAGACCCCCCCTATAAAAATTCGTAGAAATTCTTTAGCGAATATGAAGAAAATTAAAATATGTTGTCTACCAATATCATTTTTATGCTAATGGCTGATGTTATATATTATGATGTCGGCTGATAGTATATGATTACAAACAAAAACATATCTAATTTTTTTGAAAAATTTATTTTTTGACAATAACAATTAAAATGATTGTATCAATCAGAAATTTGTCCTCACAAAATATGGTGCAAACAAAATAATTTTAAAAATTTTATTTATATGAAAAAATACAAATTTCACTAATTTTGTATGGATTTTATTTTTATGTTAGCAATTAAAATGATTGTCACAATGAGAAATTTGTCCTCCTAAAATATGGTGCAATCAAAAAGAAATCATATACTCTTTTTTAACAAAATCACAATTAAATGCTACTGGTCAGTAGCTTTTTGTATGCTACAAATAGGTACCATAAAATATGATACTGACCAGTAGCATTTATTTATGCTACCAACCGAGACCATAAAGGTGAATATCACAATTTTTTATTTTGCGGGAATCGTGAATTGACCCCTAAAATTAACTTGTACCTCAATTTTTTTTTTGACCTGATCCAAATTACTACCCTAAAGATTTACCAATTTAAAATTTAGAAAAAAAAAATATTCATGAATTAACGAATATTCACCACTAAAAATTTTCCTGACATGTTTTGTTACGCCCTTAATTATATATCTTGCATGGGATGGATATAGCCGACTTGTTGCTATCATGATGTATCCCTTTTATATATGATCTATTATCATTGGTTGGTTAGCCTTGCTGATGGCCATAGCATAGGAATAGTATAAATAGGGGTTATAGGTAGTGGACGATCACTATGTTGAGTGTTTGAGTCTTATTATATGTTCTAGAGGTTGCCCCCCTCGAAGTGGCCAAGCTATTATACTTTCATATTGAGAGAATTTATCTGCAATATTGTGTTATTTGGTGTTCTATTGCTGGTGATAATCATAATTAATCAAGTAATTTCATTACAAGTGGTATTAGAGCTTGATCTCGGTTGGGACGGCGTCAATCCCTAATTCTGAAGGTTCGGCTATATCTCAAGATTGGTGACAAATTTTTCTACAATTCTTTTTGTGGTGAGGGTGAAATAAGTCAAGTAAGCTTCTCTCCACATTTCAATAATTTTTGAATTGTTTTGCAAAATTTATTAGGGTTCTATATTTATTCATAATTTAGCTCCCTAGGGTGTAATTTTTGAAAAAATTTCAAATTTCTTATATTTTCGAAAACCCCTCCATAAAATAGCTAGGGTTTCTATTTTATAAATTCCTATATTCACCCAAAAAAATTATGAAACCCTAAACCATAAAATTCTTCCCTATTAAGTCTACCCCTAGGCCTTTGTCATGGCTGGTAGATCTACCTGAGGCCAAGGAAAAGGACAAGAAACTCTAGGAATGACCCCAAATAAGGAAGATATGGCTTCATATTCTACTAGTTCAGAAGTATCTGAGGTGGTCATCCAACTTCAGGAAAGGGTAAACAATATGGTGAGTAAGGATGACCTTAATGTTGAGCTTCATCAACTAAAAGGTAGCCCTTAGGAGTGATATTGAGAAGGATTTTCATGTAATGCGGCAGGATTTGTTGAATGCTATTTCTAATACAACTTCCAAATGCTAGTCATATGGGTTCACTAGAAATGGTAACATAGATCCAAATCACTCAAATTAGGGAGGATCCTTTAATCATTCAAGTGGATCTTCTCACCAATGGAGGGGCATGATTCCAAAAGTTGAAATGTGTAAATTTTATGGAAAGGATCCACTCAATTGGATTACCCAAATGGAAAATTTCTTTGATCTCCATCAGATCCCAGGAGGACAAAAGGTAACTGTGGCATCCTTATACCTAGAACCTGATCAATTTGTTTGGGTATCATTGGTTATGTGCTCAAAGGTAGAAGAATGGCCTAAATTTCACCTGGATAGTGTTCACTGAAGAGCTTCAATTACACTATAGTTATAGTGTTTATGAGAATTACTTCAGCCAATTAGCAAATTTATGCCAAAATGGTTCAGTTAAGGCGTATGTCCATCAATTCCAAACCTTTTCCTTGCGTGTGGAGGATATTACAGAAGAATATTTGAATGACCTATTTCTTGGGGGTCTTAAGGACCACATTGAGCATGAGGTACACATGTTTAACCCACTCAAGGTTGCTGATTCTATTATCATGTCACGTCGAGTAGAGGAAACATTTCTTTCCAGTAGAAGGCAGACATTTTCTAGCATAAAATATCATAACACCTTGTCTCCTTCTTACCCTCGGCCAATTCAGTTGACACCTCAAAAAATTGAAGAAAAAATAGCCAAAGGGTTATGCTTTAACTGTGATAGCAAATGTGGACCAAATCATAAATGTTCTGAGAAAAAAAAATTTACATTGAAGGATCTGGTGATGAGGAAGAATATGAGGCAACATCAACAGAGGAATTGGAAAAATTAGATGAAGAATCTGGAGATTCTCAGCCCACTATTTCATGCCATGCTCTATCAGGTATTAATACTCCACAAACCCTTCAAGTTGTGGGTTATGTTAAGAAGCAGAAGGTAACAGTATTGATTAATTCAGGAAGCACACATAATTTCATCAATCATAAGTTGGAAACAAGACTAAATTGTTTCATCTACCCAGCAACTGAATTTCAAGTAACGATTACAGATGGTGGCACAGTCCAATGTTCAGGTAAATGCCATAAAGTCAAAATCATGATGGATGATTACACATTGGAATCTATGATGTTTGTTATTCCCATGGGTGGAGCTGATATTGTCTTAGGTGTTCAATGGCTCACTACCTTAGGCACCATAGAGATAAATTTCCAAGAATTGTTCATGCACTTTCATTCTGAGGGTAGATAATTTGAACTTCGAGGTCTACAAGCTAAATATCCTCTAGTGGTGGGTTCTCACCAAATGCATAAGATTCTTAAAAAGGGGTATGAAGGCTTTGTAGCATGATTATTCTCTATAGAATTCCAACCGTAAATGAAGGCATTGCATCCTGATCTTCAAAAGGTTATTTATCAACATGTATTTTTTCATCAAGGAACCAAGAGGATTGCCACCTGAAAGAGAGCATGATCATGCTATTCAATTGATTCTAGGAAGCCAACCCCCCAACATCAGGCCTTATAGATATCCATATGTGAAAAAGAGTGAGATCGAGAAGATGGTGGAGGAAATGTTGGAAATGGGTATTATTCATCACAGTCAAAGTGCCTATTCTTCTCCTATGGTGATGGTGTGTCGCAAGGATGGAAGATGGCTCATATGTCCAGATTACAGAGAGCTTAACAAGTTCACTATCAAAGATAAGTTTCCTATTCCCATCATTTATGATTTATTAGATGGGTTGCATGGTGCCATTTATTTTACAAAACTAGATATGTGTTTTAGGTATCACCAAATTAGATTCAAGCAAGAAGATATTCATGAGACAACTTTCATAACTCATCAAGGCCATTATGAATTCCTAGTGATGCCATTTGGCCTTACCAATGCTCCCTCCACATTCCAAAGCTTGATGAATTCAATATTTAGACCATTCCTAAGAAATTTTGTCTTAGTATTTTTTGATGATATACTCATCTAAAGAAAATCATGGGAGAAACACTTACATCACGTCAATATTGTCTTAGAAGTCTTAGAGAAACATCAAATTTATGCCAAGCCTTCAAAGTTTTATTTTGGGGTACAAGAAGTGGAATAATTGGGCCATATTGTTTCTCATGAAGGTGTTAAGGTGGACCCTCACAAGATCCAGGCCATGGTGGAATGGGAAACCCCAAGAACCCTCAAAAAATTATGAGGTTTTTTAGGTATCACAGGGTATTATCGTAGATTTGTAAAAAAATATGGCAGTATAGCATCACCACGCACAAAATTATTGAATAAGGACTCCTTTCAGTGGAATGAGGAAGCATCTAGGGCATTTGAAAAATTGAAGGTAGCTATGTGCACCACTCCAGTATTGGTAACCCTAGATTTCTCCAAAATTTTTGTAGTTGAGTGCGATGCTTCACAAAATGGAATTGAAGCAGTACTAATGTAAGAAGAACACCCCATTGCTTTTGAGACCTGAAAACTAAAAAGAAAGAATTTTTTAAAACCCACATATGAAAAGGAAATGATGGCAATACTACATGCAGTCAAACAATGGAGACCATACTTGATGGGTAGAAATTTTAAGGTAAAAAATGATCATGATAGTTTGAAATATTTCTTAGAACAATGTCTATCTTAAGAAGAACAACAAAAATGTGTCACTAAGATGTTGGGATATGACTTTGAGATTTTTTATAAGAAAGGAAAGGAAAATTTGGTCGTTGATGCTCTATCTAGGAGGGATGAGTCTGTAAAAACATTGTTATGTGCCATCTCTATACTACATGCAGATTAGGTAGATCAAGCACGAGAAGAATGGAAGAAAGATGTAACCACACATACTCTCATTCAAAATCTCTAGGCAGATCTGTCCATATCAGATCAATTTATATGGAAGGGGGATACATTTTGGTACAAAGATTGGTTATATCTACGTAAGAACTCTACACTTAAACACCATATTATTTTAGAGCTACATTCTTCTCCAATAGGTGGCCATGTTGGGGTCCTGAAAACATATCATAGAGTTAAGAAGGATTTATTTTGGGAGGGGTTGAAAGGAGATGTTCAAAAATTTGTGGTAGAATGTTTGGTTTGCCAAAAAAATAAGGGTGAGACCATTAAGACACCTGGTCTTCTCCAACCTCTATTTATTCCTAGTGAGAGATGGGAAGAGGTATCAATGGATTTCATCACAGGATTACCTAAATCATAAGGTAAAAGTGTCATCATGGTCATGGTAGACAGACTTACCAAATATGCTCATTTTTGTGTCATGACTCATCCTTTCACAGCTAGTATCGTTGCCATCTCTTTTATGGATATAGTTCAAAAGCTCCATGTCACGCCAAAAATTATAGTAAGTGATCGTGATCCAATATTTACAAGTAAATTTTGGACTGATATGTTCTCTTGTCTAGGTACCCAACTAGCCCAGAGTTCCTCTTATCATCCCCAATCAGATGGGAAAACTAAGGTGGTAAATAAATGTTTAGAGGGATATCTTCGATGTTTTACTTCAAATAAACAAGAATGTTGGGTGCAATGGTTGCCATTGGAAGAATGGTGGTACAATACTTCATTTCATACCTCCTCCAAAATGTCTCCATTTCTGGAACTTTATGGGTACCATCCTCCATCACTCATATCTAGCTTGAAGGTCAAACCAAAGGTGAGATTAGTTAAAGATCACATTCAGCATCAACATGAGGTACTCTCTAGTCTTAGAGAAAATTTGGCACGAGCACAAAACCGTATGAAGCAACAAGCTAATCAACATAGGAGTGAGCGAAACTTTGAAGAGGAAGACTTTATTTTTGTAAGGTTACAACCATATAAGCAATTATCCTTAAAACAATAGAAAAAGGATAATAAGCTTGCTCCTAAATACTATGGTCCTTACCGAGTTTTGTAGAAAATTGGTAGTGTGGCATATAAGCTAGAGATCCCTCTAGGAAGTAGAATGCATCCATTATTCCATGTTTCTTGCTTAAAGAAAGTTATTGGGCAGCACATTTCCACCCAATCAGTGCTTCAAGAACTAGACGAGGAAGGAAGGATCATATTGGAACCTAAAGGCATTCTTCAGACATGCACCAAAAGACTAAGGACCAGAGTCATTACCGAGTACCTGATCATGTGGAAGAATATGAATATTGAGGATGCATCATGAGAAGATGAAGCATTCATGCAGTAGCATCTAGGGCTTCCCAAAATTGGGGACAATGTTGCGTTGAAGGGGAGGGGAATGTTATGCCCTTAATTATATATATTACATGGATGGATATAGCCGAATTTTTGCTATCATAACTTAATATCATGATGTATCTCTTTTGTATATGATCTATTATCATTGGTTGGTTAGCCTTGCTGATGGCCATAGCATAGGAATAGTATAAATAGGGGTTATAGGTAGTGGACGATCACTATGTTGAGTGTTTGAGTCTTATTATATGTTCTAGAGGTTGCCCCCCTCGAAGTGGCCAAGCTATTATACTTTCATATTGAGAGAATTTATCTGCAATATTGTGTTATTTGGTGTTCTATTGCTGGTGATAATCATAATTAATCAAGTAATTACATTACATGTTTAATCCTCCACTTGTATTTGTGTGATCCATTCTATCTCTGACCACGCTTCCTTATAACCATGAACACCGGGTTAGATGTTTTAATGAATTAAGAGTATAATTTCTTCTACATTTCTAACATAAGTGTTGATGGTAACCTAGTAGAAGCAATCCTTGGAAATCCTGCTCGCCAGATATGCTATGTATTTCACAACTTTTGACAGGTCATTATCTACTTTCTTGGCCATGTAGGTCCATAATCGGCTAGAAGAGGAAGACTAGCTCTTGTTACTATCATAGATCAAATCTAAACACATCATGGTTTTTTCTAGTCTTCCCATGATAATCTACGTAGGTTCTCGGAAACGATGGTTCTAAGAAGAACAAAAAGGTTAAAGAGGAGGTTTCCACACAGGAGGGGAAGTGACAATTCCAAGTAGGTTAAAAAAATCCAATTAAATATCAACCTTTCTCTGTACGCTCCCACACTCTCGCTTCTTCACTCTGATGCCACTATTAGATATGGGATTTGTAAAATTGTTGAATGAAATTTATTCAGAATGAGGCGAGAATAAATATACGAGGCTTAGGCTTAGGTGAGTAACCATATGAAAAGTTACATAACCTCCTTTATAATTACAATATAATACCTTATTAGTCTATGCTAACAGAGTCCTAGTCAAAGAATTCCCCTTTACCCTTATCTAAAAAAATATAATGTCACATTTATGCAAATGAAAAATCTATACATACCCAAGTGTATACTAACACCCATTGAAATCCTTATCCCCTGGTCAAATGGTATGGTCATATGAGGGCTTAAAGCTTGTGATTCCTAATAGTAGGTGCTTAACTCCAGCCCCCTTTCATTTTATTTGTGTGGTGATGGCAAGAGTATTTTATTCTATTTCAGTGGCAACTAAAATAAATAGTAGAGCATAATCTTGAAAAGCTTGTAACTTTTGATCGGTAACTCAGTTTTGAGTGCCATTTTTTGTAAAAGTGCTTGTTTTTCCATGTTATTTCCATTGGAAATATTTATTTTAAGAATATCTATATAATTATAAAGTGCCATATTATAACACGAACTCATTATAAAGTGCCAAAATCTAGGGGTTTCTTTTGTTGCATTGTTTGGGGGTCTGTTCTTGCATTTATTTTTGGTGATTTTTGTAGGATGGCATCTATTTCTGCATTAGATCATGTTGAACCATTAACAACACAAAATTACCACACATGGAAACAAAGAATGGAAACAATAATCAAGAGGAAAGGAACATGGGCTTTAACTTCTTCAGAACAACTAGTGTTCACTAGAGAATATGAGAAATTTCAGTACCAGTGCAAATTTGATGAGTGTATGGGTTTGATAGGAACTTATGTAAGTGACGGTCTTTTGTTTCATTTGGAAAAATGTGACTCTCCTTTCAAAATTTAGGAGAAATTGGAGGATTTATTTGGTAAGGTGGATCATATCAGAGCCATGCAACTTAACATTAAGATTGCCTCTCTTAATCCTGAATATCTTACGAAGTTCAAGCATTTGTTGACACATTTGAAGGGGATGGAAGAGATAAGAAAAATGAAGAGTGTGTTTACTTGATTCTATCCAAGTTGAAAGGATCATTCCAAATTTTTTCTTCTACCTTTTTCTCTAGCATGGATGCCTTAGGTGACACATTTAAAATGCCTAACTTAGAAACTATAGACACAAGAATTTGGTCACAGTCCCCTTGGTCCCCTGTCAAAGAACCAACTTAAACACATTCACCTAACCATGACCCTTATACCCTACATTAACATTAATTTAATTATTTACAATTAAATTAATACCCATCCTCACCCCATTATTAATTTAATTATAATTAGATCAATGCGAGAAGTCTATATGGGATGAATATAGTATCTCCTTGAGGTATTCACAAATTTGATCGATGTGGGAAGCTTCTGGATATGTTTATTATATTTTTGCAATGGTTTTATATAGTTGTCCTTTGAGGGAACAATCTATTTATAGCGGTAGAAATAGAGTGAAGATATTTCCATTTTGAGGGAGTCATCTTTTGCTGAAAGTTTGACTCAAGGAGTTGCATCCCTTTTTGTTTTTGGATGTTTAAGTCATGGAGAAGACTATAAAGGAAGATTAGGTTCTTGTTTAGAAGACAAGACCATAACACACAAAAGTTAATTATGAAAGAGGTGGTTTTGAGTGATGAATGACCAAGGGATTCCACCTTGGAGAAGACAAAAAGTATCCATGAGAATCATGTTATGAGTAGAGTCATGGTACTCATATTGAATACAAGGATGAAAGGTGACAGGTAATCACATGATTCTTGTTTAGTTGTGGATCCTCAAAATGGGTAATATAGAAGGTGGACAACACTCAATGGGTGGGAAATCAACTGAAAAAAAGTGATATAGGACTTGATGTCAACAATAAAAATTGTTGAAGATGCAAGGCATTGAGGGGCTTAGGTTCGGGTTTACCTTCAAGTGAAGACAAAAAATAAGCACATGATCCATAGGAATGGGTAATGATATAGGGTCCAAGATAATTAGGAGAAAATTTTCCTCGCTTACATTTCTCTTCTTTAGTTACATGTTGATTTTATTTCAGGATAAGGTCGTTGACCTGAAAGGTTCGTTCATGAACATGTTTTTCATAAGAACATTTGCTACATTTTTGGTAGATTTGGAGATGGTTAAGAGCATTGAGACGAAGCTCATCTAAGAACTCAAAGTTATGCTAAACAATCCTGGCGAAAGTCATTGTCATTGAGCATGTCTTGTAGTGATATGCAGAGAGATTGAATCTGGAATTCAAGAGGTAAGATAGCCTCAGTACTGTAGACTAGAGAAATGGGGGTGGCAACAGTTGAAGTGTGAATACTAGTGCGATAATCCCACAAGGAGAAAGGAATGTGTGTATGCCAATATTTCCCAGTATTCGTGACTACCTTCATAAGAATTTTTTTCAAGGTTTTATTGGTGGATTCGGCTTGACCATTAGTTTGTGGGTAATAAAGTGATGAGAAACTGAGTTGGATACCAAAAGCATCACATAGTTTGCATAGGGTTTTGTTTTTGAATTGTTCTCCATTATCAATGATGAGGTAGTGAGGAATACCAAAGTGACAAATGATGTGATGGTTGATGAATTCACATATTTTCTTGGATTTTGTAGAAATGAGGGAAATGGCCTCTACCCATTTAGTGTAATATTCAGTAGTGGTTATGATCCATTGGTGGCGTTGTGAAGAATGGGGATTGATCTCACTGAAAAGATCCAAACCCCATTAAGAGAAAGGCCAAAGGTCTCATGCAACCTGTAAGGCATGACTAGGTGTGTGATGAAGATTAAAATGTTTCTCGCATTTCACACAATGCTTGACATAGTCACAAAAATCATGATTTAGGGTTGGCCAATAATAGCCAAGGGGAAGAATGTGTTTTGCGATAGCTAAACCACTAAATTGGCCTCCACAAATTCCATCGTGAACTTCCTTAATGGTGTAGGAAATTTTAGAACTTGTAAGACATCATAATAGAATACCGTCAAAGCCATGCATATAAAGGAGACCACCCATGATGACATAATGAGAGACAATTTTAAGAAAGGCTCATTGTCCATTATGAGTGAGATCAGTGGGTAGAATAGAAAGGGAAAGATAGTCTACAAATTACTTATACCAAAGGTCACGTGGGTCAGGTAAAATGGTTCCGATGGAGTAGACCTCATGAGGTAAATAAGAGGTTGATTGTAGCCTTTGTATTGTGACAAAGATTTTAGAGTCGACAAGCAAAGCGGGTATCTTACAAGCTAAGTAGGCCATGGTATCAACAAATTTATTGGTAGAATGTGGGGTGGTTTGAAGTTCGTAATGGTAAAAAGTGGTGAAAATTATATCTACATGATGTTTATACTTTTTAAGTATCTCATTACGACATTTGTATATATCATTGACTTGGTTTATGACTAGCTAGGAATCACCAAAGATATTAGTGGAATTAAAATCTAAGGCATAAGCATCTTAGAGGCCCAATATGAGTGCTTCGTATTTAGTAATATTGTGTGTACAATCAAAATTGAGTTTGAAAGACAAAGGCATAGGTTCACCATCAAGAGGAATGAGGATGACACCAGCCCCACCTCCACATTGACATTTGGAGCCATCGAAGAAGAGTGTCCTTTGGTAAGTGGGTTCATCTAAGGAGAGGGTAGTTACGTATTCATCTGGGAAATCAAAGTTAGAGATTTGATTCCTGGAAAGAGGTGCATTATGCAGTTGGTCAGTGATAGCTTGGCCCTTGATGGACTTTTGATGAATGTATTCGATGTCGAGGTCAGCAAGGAGCATAAGCCAATGTGTAACACATTGATGTTGATAGGTTTTGGCATACATATAATGTAAGGGATTAGTATTAGTTACAACGAAGGTTTTGTGGTTGAGTAGGTAATGGTAGAGTTTGGTGGAAATGAAAAATAAGCATAGGAAAAAAAATTTGGCGTGGGTATATCTAGTTTCATAGTCTGGAAGGGTACAACTTATGTAGTAAACCCCTTGCTCTTAGTGTTGGTTGTCACGATGACCGAGCATGGCACCTAAAGAATGGTCAGTGGCAGAAATATATAGGTAAAAGGGTTGGTCATCCTTAGGAGGAATGAGCATTAGTGGTTGAAGAAGGTATTTTTTTAAGGCCTCGAAGGCTTTATGGCATTTAACATCCCATTTGAAAGAAACGTCTTTCTTGAGAAGATGATGAAATGGTTGTGTTGGCGAGAAAATTTGTCTTCTAGACAAATTTGGTGGGTTTCAAGCCAAGGCTATGGGAATCTAAGTACCTCTACTTGAACGGTGCAGCTTTCATATGTGCATGTGTGAAAAAGTGGATTTTAATGGTGGCCTTTCGACCAGAGATCCAACAGGGGAACTCCACTGACCCTATGGCAAAGCTAGGAATGTCTCACTAGAGAAGAAAATTTTTCTTGGAAAGGGGAAGGGGAGTGGAAATGGAGATAGGAGAAAACTAATGTTTTGAGTAGAATATCAGATGCCACACACATTAATTAGAAATTTCATTTACATGCATTTATAGTTATGAAAAAAACAAATCTGCAGGAGAAGCTACAAGATCGAATAAAACTCAATAGTTGTAAAGTATGAATTAATTCCTCAATCAAAGAGGAAAACATTTTTTATTTTTTTATTGAATCTCGAGAAGAGTTTGTACATAGCTTTAGAATGGAAGAAATTCGAGGAAGAAGAGAAAATAGAAGCACTGTGGTGTTTTCTGTCTTTTCTAGGTACAGAGCACTCTGGTCTTTTTTGAAATCAATCACCAACCCCTAGAATGATGTCGAGAAGCCATTATATTCTTCAAAAGAAACTGTTACAACTTCACAAATCCAGAAGAGCAATGTCAACGCCTTTTCAAATTCCTCTGTTGTGAAGACAACACTCATGGCAGGTAAAAAACCAAATCTTGCAAAGCAACTGTTACATTCGAGTGTTTCCAGTTTAAATACAGACCATTTGATTTACTCCTTTAACTCTGAAATTAGGCCATCCACATGGTAGGAATGGATTAGAGCAGTTACACTGGGAAGCCTTTCATATTTTGTGATTTTCCATGAGATTTGGAAATTTGGAACAAATTCACTTGTAGCCCTGCTTTGACTTTTCAACTTAGACATGTGTCACATTCTTATTAGAGATGGGGTCGCGACTCTTTTCTAAACATTTTAACATTTTTTGGAAAATGCTCAAAAACTCAAAGTCCTCCATTCCGATCCTCCACTTTGACTTTTCAACAGCAGGCTCAAGACCTTTAGCGGAGCCACAGAGCATTCTAGAAAATTTACTTCACTGTTGGGAATTTTGTTAAATTTCCCAAAAGTGCCCGATGAACCGCTTGTTCACTTTAATTTTTTAATGGCAGGCTTCACCTTTGACTTTTTCCCTATGGGCTTCAACTTTGAATTTTACCTTTATAGCCTGATCGGGGCCGTGGGTCACTTTTTAACTTTTCACCTTTTTTACAAAGAGGCTTAAAAACACAAATTTCTCTGTCGACCCACTTCCAATTTGGTATGTCCACGTACCCATGGATAATGGGACCAAAATTTAACGGGGAAGAAAACGTCCATCGTTCCCGACTGTGGGAATAATACACAGAGGAAGAGAACTTCATCGTTTTGAGTCCAATTTTTGAATTTCCTTCACGACCCAGAGGCATGGAGGAAAAACAATGATTTTACGACCCAGGCCATAGAACAAGTGAACAATTTCAATCAAAAAATGGAGGTTTCAAAGAGGATATTACGTGCATAGACCAGGAAATGGAGGATTTATAAAAATGATAAAAACAAAGGTTTAAACAGCTCTAGGGCACGAATTTTGCTAATTTCTTGAATCTCTAACTTGGCTTAAACACCAGCAAAGGGCATGAGCTCCAAAAAATTAAATTTGGCTATGAAAATGCAAAGTACTTTTTGGGAGACAATAGCTGGCTCTAGCTTGGGGACATGGCGTGAACTGGGCATGGCTAGGGCATGACATGAGGATCCAAAATATCAAGTTTCAAAACATATTACATTGACCAGTGCCTTATCCATTAGGCCTTGCATAGTCATGTACAATTCTGAGAAAGAATGAAAGAAAGAATGAGGAAACACACAAGCCAAACCACACACAACAAAAACCAAACAAAACTAAACCAGGTCGTGTCGAGATAACCGGTGGGGATGGACTATACGTGGGATGTAGACAAGCTAATTAGGCAATCTTATGTCTTTGATGTGCACTAATGGAATCTACAAATCTAAGGAAAAGAAGACCCTCCTAACCTGAACTGGCATGATAGATTGGTCGGCAAGGATGACTGCTCAAAGGCTCCAACCAATATCGAGCTCTGGCATGATCCGATCTATAGGTTGTGGGATACAGGGAAAATGACCTAGGATTCTCTTCTCTTATCCCATAGTAGGAAAAAGTCTCCAACCTTGAATTCTCTTGCGTTTTCCCTTTTTTCAAAGATATTCTTCACTTTAAATTGGTGTTATTTAATTCTATCCACCACTTGGCACCTTCTTTCCTCTAGCTTCTCCAGGGAGAGGATCCTCTTGTCAATGGAATCTTTGTATTGACCATCTTCTATTTCTTACAGCAACTTGAGAGCTGGCATCTTAATTGTGAGAGGAATATGTTCCTCAACTCCATACAACATTTGGAAAGGTGAATTACCTATTTCCTTCTTAGGACTAATCCTATCAACCCACAATGTATTATATAACTTCTTGTGCCATTTCCTTTGATTCTCATCTACCAGCTTGCGAGCAATGGTCATAATGTTCTTGTTGCTTGACTCAGCTTGCCCATTTCCCTATGGATAATAGTTAGAAGAGTGAGATAAGGAGATTCCATAACCATA
Source organism: Taxus chinensis (assembly GCA_019776745.2). Classification (NCBI taxonomy): domain Eukaryota; kingdom Viridiplantae; phylum Streptophyta; class Pinopsida; order Cupressales; family Taxaceae; genus Taxus; species Taxus chinensis. The sequence continues at coordinate 163,620,119 of CM034150.1, forward strand.
AAAAAAACTCTGTGAGATCCTTTGAAGAGAAATAGGTGGCATTGTCTACAAAAATATTCTATGGTACTCCAAAATGGATAATGATATTCTCTTTGATGAAGTTGTAGACTATTTCAAAGATGGCTTTCTTGGTTAGAATGGATTCCACCCATTTAGTGAAGTAATCAGTTGTAGTTATTACATAAGTATGCCCTGCACTAAAATGAGGATTCAGAATACCAATAAAATCTAGCCCCCATTGTTGAAATGGTTCTTCAATCACCACAGGCCTGAGTGCCAATTCAGCTAGTTGTGGATTTCTAACAAATTGTTGGCATACTTTGCATTTGGAAACCCAATATTGAGTTTCTGCAAAGATGGATGGCCAATAATATGCCCCTCTAAAGATATTATGTGTGGTGACTATTGCTGAGAAATGTCCACCACAAGCCTGATCATGATATGCCCTGACAAAATTTTCCTATTGCTCCTTATCTACACACCTGAGGAAACAATCATCTAGGCCTCTCTTGTAAAGTGCATGATTCTAGATCACAAACTTGGCTACCTTTAGCTTGAGTGTCCTTCTTTGTTTGTAGTCAAGATGAGGAGGGAAATCTCCATACGTGAGGTAGTAAGCAATGTTAGCATACCACTCATCAGTAGTGGTGACAAAGAGTGCCTGTGGAATGTCTCCTGAACAGGTTGAGCAAACACCATATTTTTCTCCCTGCTGATCCTTGAGAGCTTCATCTTCAACAATCAGCTTACACAAACCATTTCCTCTTACCAGATTAGAGGGTCTAATCTCCAAGTCATTGTTTTTCACAGAATGTTTCCGTTCCTAGAATAGAGTTGCTTCTATCCTTTAATTCTCTTGAGAAACAGATAAGGGTTAAGGCTAGGAGGAATACCTGTTGAGTGTTGGGAGGGCGTACGCGTACCGTAGAGAGAGATCAGATTGATTGCGAAGAACTCCTTTTTGTCTAGGAAGGACTACCTGTAAGTAAGAATACAAGACCACTAGATTTTAGTTAGACGATAAATGAGGGAACTTCCTTGGGCCCAGGAAATATTAGACTTCCTTTCAAAGGTGGTCAGTTCCCCTTTTAATATGAATTAACACAAATGATAGCAAAGAGGCTATTACAAAATTACACTTTAGTTACCTCGTTAAAAATCATTAGAGGAAAGGCTAGTTTTGGTGTGAGTCACAATGACCGATGTCGGTCACTATATAACCGGTACCGGTTGCTGATAACTGATATCGATAGGGGCAGTGATTTAGGGGCTTTTAATAAAGGTTGGCTATAAGGTGGCTATGGTGTTTATAAGGCTGACAAATGATTAGGGATAGGCAATGGGGTGATGGATAAGACTCAGAGAGTGTGGGGGATGTGGGGGCTGTTCTTGGGGAAATGTAAGGGTAGAGGAATGACAGTTAGATGCATGGGCTACCGGGTAGTAGATCTATGAGTGAACTTGTAATTACTGTGATTCAGAAGTTCAAGAAATGTGGTTTAAAAATATAAAAGACACTACTTACTAGTTCCTGATGAAGATACAGGTCCAAGGACTGTGATGACGAAGGTAGGGCTCAGGTGGGATGATCCGACAATCAAAAGTGAGCTATCTTCTCTCCCAATGCTCAGATGAGTGTCATTGGGCTCTGATTACTCAGTTGCAGTCTTGGGCTCGATGTCCTTCTCTGCAAACTCTTCTCTTTTCTTCACTTGTCTCTGCTCTGCCAAGTGAATTTCGGATCCTTCAAATGAATTCCCGATCCTTCTTTTTGGTTGGGGGAGGTCATTTACAGGTAACCAATGACGGTTATGTAACCGACGGTGGTCGAGTAGGAACCGATGTCGGTTAAGTCAAAGTGGGCTATTTTTAGTAAAATAGCCAACTTTCCCTCCTTTCCTCCCGAGGGATTAGTTGTGGGCTTGGTCAAGTCATTATTAGGTTGGTTTTGGTGTGAGTGAGGAGTAATTAGTCATGGGTGTGGATGTAGACCAAGTTATAGGTCTTAATTAGGTTAATTTAGGGTTAGGGATAGGTCATGATGAGGTGGCAAAATGAGGTGGCAGGTTTGGATATGTGGATTTATTAATTATAAGGTAATTAATAAATAATTGTGTAAGGTTTAGGTGGTGTGGTGAGGTTACGAACTAAGATGCGGGGCACAGGGTGTTGTAAGACACAAATTTGGTGTCTACATTAGCCTCTTGTTGTCGTGTAGCTTGTCTTGTAAAGCTGCACTGACAATAATAAGAAGTGGTTACTCCCGTTAAGGGTATAGGTAATCTCCCTCAAATCTATCACAGATTGAGGTGACGTGAAATCAGGGATAGGGTTGATAAACGGTGAATGATGATGAGATGATGGTAAGATGGGTGGGATAAGTTCAAGGAAGCAGACACAGGTTTAAATGTAGTAGTGTGACCAGGGTACATGATTTGAAGAGCAAACAAGAAATACATAGGTAAAGGTTGATAGTTTATCCAAACAAGGTTGATATAATCCTGGTATCCAAGGCATAGGAAGTAGCTCCAGGGGATATAACGGGTAAGGTACAGGAACGTTTAGGTATGTTCGGCAGTACCAAATGGTTGGTTTGGTTGAGATAAACATCACGGTCTCAGTCTAAGCAAAGTTGGTCGAATAATCAAGTCAAGTATCCTAATCATGCTAAAACACGAACAGGTGAGCTCGATTGAACAAATAGCTACATGATGGGTGGATAGAATTGTAATGTGTGGGCTTTGGTCGAGGTACTTAATTGGTGTGGCTGTGGGTCGGGCTGATTGGTTGCTTGTGGCCTTGGGTCGGGCCGATTGGCTAGGTGTGGCCTTGGGTTGGGCCGACTGGGTTGTTGCAGCCTTGGGTCAGGCCGATTGGTTAGTTGCGGCCTTGGGTCGGGCCGAGTGGTTGGTTTCGGCCTTGGGTTGGGCCAATTGGGTTGTTGCAGCCTTGGGTCGGGCTGATTGGTTGGTTGCGGCCTTAGGTCGGGCCAATTGGGTTGTTGCGGCCTTAGGTCGGGCCGATTGGTTAGTTGCGGCCTTGGGTCAGGCCGAGTGGTTGGTTGCGGCCTTGGGTTGGGCCAATATGTTTGTTGCAGCCTTGGGTTGGGCCGATTGGTTGGTGTTATCCAAAATTCACCCTTAAGGTAATTTTGATAACATGCATCAAATTCTTTAGTCCCAGGCAAATAGATTGAGTCAGGGCAAAAAATTCATGTTTCTAGGGTCCCCTCATATTTTTCTAACTCCCCTGTCCAAGTAGAAGAGAGCAAGTTCTGAGAAAATGTGAAAAAATTTGCAAAAACAAGCTCGGGCCAGGAAAAATCACGAAAAATGGCTAAGTCCTAGTCCTCGCAGCATTTGGGACAGTTGGGACAAAAAGGCGCGGATCGGCCGAAATGAGCACAGGCGGCCCCGGAAGCAATTGGGACATCTGGGACAAAAGTACGCGGCGGGCGCGAAAAGCCGATCTGGCCAAAAGAGAAAATTTTGGCTAACTGTTGAGAGGGTCGCCTTTGGGACAAGTGGGACAAAAAGACGCGAACCGGCCGAACTGGGCGAAATGAGTCAAGGCAGCTCGAAACAGTCTGGGACGTGTGGGCCAAAAGTACGCGAACCGGCTGAACCAGCTGAAATGAGAACTTTTGTCCCGGAACAGTTGGGACAAAAAGACGCAAACCGGCCGAACCGGGCGAATTTGTCCCAGACAGTCCGAAACCAAATGGGACATATGGGCCAAAAGTACGCGAACCGGCCGGTTCGACTGAAATGGGAAATTTCAGCACCGAAACCAAATGGGACAAAGGGACCACGGGATGCGAAAAGCTGAAATGGCCGAAGGCAGAGGAGAAAAGTCAACATTTGACCCGTGGAACTTCAAACGGCCATAACTTTTGACTCCGAGCTCCGATTTTGATAAAATTGAACTTTCTGGAACGAGCACGACGTCCTCTACACCACAAAAACTGATTTCTTATTTTTAATGAGGGTAGATATGTTTAAATAAAAGAAACATATTCAGCTCCAGTCAGTCAATGCTCATTCCCGTCAAATAACAGAAAACGCCTGCTAGACCCAAAATTGCTGCCCACACTCAGAAGGCCATAACTTTTGCATTTCTCAACGAAATCGCACAAAATTGGTACCGTTGGAATCGTGGTTCCGAGCCCAATGCACAGAAATCAATAAATTCTAGATTTGATTGGAAATTGTTTGGGTTTTTTAAGAAAACGTGGCCGGGTTCAGAACAGTGTTCTATTTGGTAGCTGGGAGTGCAATTAAGAGGCATGGTCATCATTCTTTCTCTGCTGCAGCACATGGGACAGTATGGGGAGAATTTTGCAAGTAATGGAAAACCTTTTCACTCAATTTAATGCCTCTTACAGGTGGTTGAAGGATAGATTTCGGGATTTCCATTTTCCCTTCTCTTTTCCTTCTCATTTTTCTATAAATTAGTGTTGGGCTCATTGTAAAGGGGGAGTTTTTGGGTAACAAAGCTCTGTCAAAATCACTTTGTGAAGCCAGTGTATTGCAGGCCCTTGTAGTGGACTCCTTGCATGGTGATCCAGGCCCTTATCTTGTAATAGATTGAACTGCGCATATCATGAAGCAATAAAATATCAGTTTGTGGATATATCTTCCCCTACTGTGTTTCCTTGCATTCTTCTTGCCCCTTTAATCTTTCTACAAGTATATTGTGTCTATTTATTATGTTCTTGTAGGAATTCATTATCATTGTGTGTGCTTGGAATATTGCTGTGAATGCATTTTGCTGGATTACGGTGAACTGTCATCACCTCTTCTAGTGTGCACTTTGCCTCTGTATTTCACACATTTGGAGATTACTCTCACACCCTCTTTTTCTGGTGTATCACCTCTTTAGTGTAGGATTTCATTTTATGCATTCTCTCTCTCTGGTCCCTTGGAATTTTAGGTTAGAATAGCTAGTTTCTCCTGCATTAGATTAGATTGTGGCAGGTAGTTTAGGAGCAAGAACCAGCTTTCTCTGGAGGTCTATCTCAAGTAGCAAGTCCCACAACTTGGAGATAGTACCCATGTTATCCAATCACACTAGATGCTTAGAGTGATCAAACTAGAAATCTGATCAACATCCAGGGGTGCTGTGATTCGGTGATAACAGTTGGTTGCAGCCTTGGGTCAGGCCAAGTGATTGGTTGCGGAGGTGAGTGTTATCAATATAAATACATGAAAATATTTATATTTTTAAGGAAAACACATGATAGGTGATGGTAGGGGATGGTCGAGCTAACCTTGGGAGACCCCATGTCTCCTAAGTGCTACCTACATATCCCATTACACAAAGCAAGGAGGGGCCTCAGACCGATGTAGTTCTCCCTTAGGACCAGGAGAGGTGAATTCAGGCAATGTGGTTGTGGTTAGGCAATTTTTTGGTTGGTAAAAATATTGACATTGGTAGGGTAATGTTATTGGTGTTAGTAAGGGATTAACGTTGTTGGTGTAGGTATAGGTGAAGCGAAAGTTCACTTACCCAAGTAGTAGAGAACCGTGTCCTAATTAAGGTCAACACATAATTCTAGATTCGAGTAAAAAGAGGCAAAAGTGTCCCGTAGTTGAGAAGAGCTAAACAAACTACATATTAACATAGGATGAGCTTAAATCCATAGGTACCTTGCATATGCAAGAAGTCGATTGGTGAAAAGAGTTGTATAATCACAATATATTGGATATACATCACGTCCCTTGATTTTTTTTGCTTTGACGAATAGTGAGGTGAGGTGGCTGGTAGAGCTAGGGTGTAGAGAATTTTTTATAAGGTGATTATGCTGACAAAAGAGAACCAAACCTAAATAGACAAGTCCATGACTCAAAAGTGCTTTTGAATACTGCTTTTATTTTTTTCTGGATATAGACTGATCGATGTGGGAAGTCTACATGGGATATGTATTTTTTTGTTCTTGATGTCTTCACGAAGCTGATCAATGCGAGAAGCTTCTGATAAAGGCTGACTTTGTATATCTATCCTTCAAGGGAGTAGTCTATTTATAGTAGCAGATGCGGCTTTTGTGGATAGCTGTCCTTCGAGGGAGCAGTCTATTTATAATAGTAGAAGCGGCTTTGCACATAGCTATCCTTCGAGGGAGCAGTATATGTATAACTTAGAGGTCTTAGATGTCCATTTGGCATGAAGCATCTAGTTTTGTAGGAAGTTTGACTCAATAATATCCCATAAGTGTATGATTGAGAACACGTTATTTTGATACTTTTAAATCATGGACCAGACTAAAAATGGGAAGGCATCTGTAAGAAGAGGTGATGACCAAACCATGTGAGCTTGATTTTATTTTTGGATACATGAAACAAAGTGTATGAGGTGGTAAACGAGCTCAAGGGAAGAGCGCAAAGTAGATAAGAAGTGATATAACACTAAATTCAATCGTAGAATGGATGAAGATGCAAGGCATTAAGGGGTTCAGGCTTAGGTTTACCATTAAGCGAAGCTAAACGATAAGTGCCTGATCCATAAGTGTGAGTGATAATGTAAGGCCCAATCCAATTTGGAGCAAATTTGCCACGTTTTCTCTTTTCTAGTTTGGTTACATGTTGATTCTCTTTGAGGAAAAGATCACCAACCTTAAAGGTACACTCATGAAGTCACTTATCATAAGCATGCTTGATGCAATTTTGATAGATTTGAAGGTGGTCAAGAGCTGTAAGAAGAGCTCATGTAAAAAAATTTAGGAGGGATAGATTCCGGGTCTATCGACTCCGTGGGTGAAGATGGAAAAACGGGCGATGATGGTTCGGAAGAGGTAATGTCATTGTCTTCCCGGATACAACTGACATGAGGTTTCTTTGGTGTAAGTGTTTCAGAAAATCCAAGACCACTATGATCTTTGTGTTTGCGTGTAGTTACAGGAATGATCGTATGTCGGCCTTGTTCATAAAGACCGAAACCGAAGCCCTTCTAAGCACAGCGTGTCAAGAAGGTGAGGGCGAAGCGACGATTAGTTAGATATTGAAAATCAGATTGGAAGGGAACCACACCAAGGGGAGGTTCAGGGGTGATAGAGGATGTATCAACACCCCCATATGTTAGGTTGGTGTGGAAATTATGTGGTCTGTATGAGATTACTTCCCCCACACGACGGTCGTAGGTAAGATGTGCATGTAACTGTCCGTACTCCTGTGGGGTATGGAAAGTGATAACGTTATATAGGCGATACTCCCCTAGTGTAAGGAATTGAAAAACACCTACAAAGGGATCTGAGGTTGGGATGTTGTCTGCGTGAAAGGAAGAGGTATTCACATCGGTGGTTTCATTGGTCGAAGGTGTGGGTGTGGCTAAGGTGGATGGTTGAGGTGTGGTTGAAGTGGATGGTTGGGTTGGATGAATGGGTGTCTTGATTGGTACAAGCACATCATTGGGGCGATATAACATATTGCAGGTTTTGAAGGGGGGAGCGTTAGCTTTTATGGTGTAGGACTTCCCCTCATACTCAAATTTTATGCATCTATGTAAGGTGGAGGGAACGCATCCTATAGCCCAGATCCAAGGGTGGCCTAACAACATGTTGTATTGGAATTCTCCCTTAAGGACATAGAAGAGTTAGGGTAAGGTATGTGGCCCTACACTAATGTTAAGGATCACGGTGCCTAAGGTAGAAGTAATAGCATTGTTGAATGAATGCAACATGGTGGGGTTAGCACACATGCAGCTAGAAGGGATATTCATTTATTGGAAGGATTTGGAAGAGATGATATTTAGGCTAGCGCCCCCGTTAATCATAACACGACGTACTTGGATGTCCCAGATGTAAGCTGAGATGAAAAGAGCGGGGTCAGGATCTTCTGCACCAAAGTCAAAAATTTCATCTTTGGAGAAACTGACAGCAGCGGCTTGCTGTATAGAGACAGAAGTGGTTGGGGAGATAGGTTGTTTGGTGAGAGAAGCAACGTGATTAGGTGTTAAAATGGAGGCAACGGGCAAGGTTTCGTTAGGTAGGACCTCTATCCCTTGAAGGATTTCAATGAGAGCTTGTCGATGAGATTCATAGGTTTGAATGAGATCATATAATGTCATTTTTACAGGTGATTGGTGAAGCTGTTTGATCATGGTACAGTGGGCCACTCCATCAGAGACGGGGTAGGAAGGTCCACGAATAACCACTTTAGGTGGTGGTGCGACTGGGATGGCAGATGGAGAAAGAGAGGCTGCAGGTGTGCTTTCTTTAGCTTTCCCATTGGTTTTATGCCCTCAAGTAGCAATGCTAATCATGTTGATCTCGTGAACACGAGAGGAGGAAGATGGTAGGGACCAGTCATTGTGTTCAAGAGGTGGGGTTGCAATAATGATATTTCTTGGTGAGGTGAGGACAAGCGGTATAGGAGAGGGGATTGAAGCTAAAGGTTTCTCCCTTCGTAAGTTGTCTTTCTTAACCTTTCTATCTGAGACAGGTGACTAACGAAGGATGGCTTTCAAAGCTTTGCATCCCTCTACATCATGTCCTGGTGTGCGGTGGTAAGTGCAAATTTTAGACTCATCATAACCTATAGGTCAAGGTTTAGATGGATCATAGGGTCTACGTGGGGGTAGGGAAATGGTCGCATTCTCTACCAACATATCAAGGATCTTGGCGTAAGATCCTTTGAGCGGGTCAAAGTCAGAGGAAGATGAGGCTATTGATTGGGTGGGTTTTGGTAATGTTTGGGTATGGTTGGTTCGTACGGGTGGTGGATTAGACAAGGGGTTTTGATAATTGGATTTAACTAAATGTGGCTTCTTCGGCGCAGAAGTTATGTTTAGCTGGTCAGATGACGTGGTAGCAGAAAACAACCATGGAGAAATATGAGTGACAACAAACAAATCCTTTGATGATGGAGTTTGTTTAGGGTTGGTAGGTGGACAGGATACTTGGGGTGACGGTGTTGATACACCCATGGATCTCTGTATGGGTGTAGAAGGCGCAGGTCATTTTAAATAAAATGCAGGTGGTATGATGTATTGAGGCAAGGTGGAGGGGTGAGGTCCCAATATAGAAGGTAGGTGTGATGGTGAGGGTTTTAGTTGTGACAGAGGCATAGATTGGACTTGAGGAGATTGGGTTTTTCTCCTAGGTGGATGGACAGCTTTATTTTTGGATAAATCTAAGCATTTAGGTGGGTGTGTTAAGTTGGGTATTGGTGATGTCCCAAGCATAAGGGGAGGTTTGGTTAGGTTAATAGAGGTGGATGAGGTATCTGGTAGAGATGAGTGGGGTGAGGATGAGGACATAGGCATTTTGAGCTTTTGTAAACACTTCAGGTATATGGTAGAGGTGTTTGGATCGGTCATCTGCATTTGAGTAGAGCATGGTGTACTCAAACACTCCCATATGACTCGTCTATCTTCTAAGGGATGACAATCTTCACGTGTGAATAGGAAAATTTGTATGGAAGAGAGGTGTGTTGTGATTCTGGTCCACTGTGGGTGTGATACAAGGGGTAAATGAGGCACTGTATTAATGGGCGATAAGAGGTCAACCGGTCGCTGTAAAGATTTAGGTGATGAAGAACTAATAGGTAGGAGGGCATGTTTGATAGGATCTGTCATGATTAAAGAATTTGGTGATGTTGGTTCGAGGGGTTTCTTATCTAAGGATGATAACAACAGTGGCGAGCCCTCTTCTTTTATAGCAAGAGTGACAGAAGGAGATGTTTGGGAAATAGATAAGTTAGATAACATCCGCTCACAGTCTTACAAGGATGTGGTGTAAGAAGGCTCATCTGTGAGAAGAGAACTCTGGGCGGTTGATTCCTTTATGGGTAAAGAAATGGTAAGGTTATCATTTTGTCTTGATGGGGGTGTAGGGGGTTCGGATCGCTGCGTTAGTGAAGAGGCTTGATTCAAAATTTCCTCGATAGGAGCTTTTGGTTGGGAGTTAAAGACCACATGGATTTCATGAACAGTCTCCTTGGCTAAGATATCTTGGTTTATGTTACTGTTAGATGAGTGGTTTGGGAATGGTTTCTCGAAGATTTTCAAATTTTGGTTAGCAGGGGCTTTAGGATTATCGAGGGTTATATCCCCTGCATCAACCATTTCCTACACTATGTATTTCAACATCTTGTAGTTTTCGTGACTATGTCCCTTCACGCGGTGGAAGTTACAGAAGTCATTTTCTTTGTACCAAGAAGGTATAGCGTGGGTGGAATCAAACCCAGAGTGAGGTTTAACAGGAGGTAAGGTGATAGCTCTTGCTTTGAGCAAATTTTCCAAAATGACACCATAAGTTTCTCCCAAGGGAGTGTAATTGATGGGCTCGGCTTTATACTTATAGGTGGTTTTTGGCGGGGTATTACATGGTGCTTAGGATTTTTTCATCACCGCGTGTACAGATCCTTTTGATTTTGAAGCAATTGATGCGTGAGAATTGGTGGTGTTGGGTTTGTTGGTGGAGTCTTGGGTTTGGAAATTAGGGTTTTTGTTGTGCAACTGCAATTTCTCTTCCTCTAAGGCTCGAATCTCTAGTTTTCAAGCCATAGTAAAGGCCTCATCAAAGGTGTGGAAAGTTTGAATTTGGAGGGTAGGAGAAATGTGCTTAGCGCAGGCCCACGTAAAGAGTTCGATAAGTTCGGCCTGAGGCAAGGCATAAGTAAGTATGTTGATAAGGCCCCGCTATCGTCCAACAAAATCTGCGATAGATTCGTCTTCAAATTGTCAGATGGCATAGAGGTCGGTGATAGATACTTTCTTGGAAATGTTAATGGAGAAATGATCCAAGAAAGATTGGGCTAATTGGTTAAAAGAGAAGATTGAGTGCTAGGTTAAAGCACTATACTTCTCCAAGGCAGGTCCTGATAAGGACATGGGAAAGGTGCAGAGTAGTAAGGCATCGTGATGAGCAATCAGATAGCAGGAATGTCTAAATGATCACAAGTGTTGTTGAGGATCCTCCTTACTATTAAAATGAGTAAATTTTGGTAATTCCCATTGAGGAGGATATGAATGAAGGGGGACAGAAGGATGAATAGGCTCTTGACAAACTTGCTCGTATGTCAGGGTGTTACGGCTTCTTGAACATAAGCCTCCAGATTTTGCATCTTGTCCATCATTTGTTTGATTAAATCAGTGGTTGGATGAGATGATGGTGCGGTTGTCATAAATGGAGGAGGATTGGGCCAAGGGCCACCACTAGACAATTGTGGGGTTAAATGTTGATAAGGTATTGAGGACGAATATGTTGAGGCAACTGAATAAGGATGTTCTATATAAGATGTTGAAGCCACCAGATAAGTGTGCGGAAATGAAAAGGTGGGCGGAGCTTGAGAAGGAAATCTCATGTGGATAGGTGGCAGAGAGCAAGTTATGAAATGGGTAGTCTGCGAGAGAGACGAGGTAGAAGGAGTCAGTGGTAATGATATGTGGGGCCCCAGATTAACCAAAGGAAAGCCAATCTATGCCTTATGAACCTCCGAAGCCACTGAGTTGGGAGACAGGGCTAAGGATGAAGAAGGTAAGGCGGAGTTATTAGGTGGGGAAGGAGCTAAGTGAGCAGCTATACTAATAGGCATACCAACAAGGAGTTGACCGTCAGGTGTATGGTCAGGGGTATGAGACAAATAGTACTATACAGCGCTAGGATTAGCATCCAAAAATTTCACAAATTCCTTATCTCCTACAGGGATTTTGGGAACTTCACTGGTGTCCATAGGATTCCCCATAGGATGTGAAGGGGGTGATTTAGGCAAAGGCAAGGAACAGGCATGTGAAACCATGGCTGCAACTTGTTTCTGAGTGATAACAACCATGGACAAGAGTAGACAGTAGGGATTCAATCTATCAGGAATAGAAGCAGCAAAAAAATGTTGGAATTGGTAGGTTTCTGGTTTCAGGAATTGTGAAAGACAGTAACCGATGTCAGTCAGACTGTAGCCAGCGTCAGTAAGTTAACCGATGTCGGTAGAATAGGACCGGTGTAAGAAGCTATAAGAAGTTGTTGATTTGGGGTTAACGATGCTTAGTATGCCTACAAAACTGTTCTGAAGTGATTACTGAAATAGTGTATGACAGAGAAACATAACTAAAAACAAGCAAGATGCACAGGAAAATCAAGAGACTAAACCTAGGATTAGTTTTAATTATTATGGGCTTATGCCTTAGACACAAGAAGATGTCAATCCTAAACAAAAGACCTAAGGGAGATGTCAATTTTGTTTTGGCTTATAAGGTTACCTCAATCGGGCGGAGGAATACCACGGAAAAAAAGGGGGGGATGTTTGAGCTGTTGTGTTGATTATGATGTGATTCGGTATATATTGTGAAGTGAAAGTAAGATTAATTTCTTGTCAATACCGTGGATATCACCCCCACGTATACGACCTGTTAATTAACCTATGTTCACTAGAATTGAAAACAGCAAGCAAGAATGTGATGCACGTGTTTTAAACCCAAATCAAAAATGATATTCGATGAAGAAAAGGAGATGACTTTCACTAATGCAAAGATGTGAAAGCAAGAAAAATTCTTTTACCAAAATGACAAAATATTTTGTGAATATTTAGTAGAAACAAATGCCAAGTATGCTCCCTATATGAAAGCAAGCAAGAAAGAAAGAAACCCGAAATGGGTCCCACCAGGCGTGCCAAAATGTTTCGCACATAATGTTTCTGTTCCTAGAATAGAGTTGCTTCTATCCTTTCATTCTCTTGAGAAATAGATAAGGGTTAGGGCTCGGAGGAATACCTATTGAGTGTTGGGAGGGCGTGCGCATTCCGTAGAGATAGATCAAATCGATTGTGAAGAACTCCTTTTTGTCTAGGAAGGACTACCTACAAGTAAGAATACACGACCACTAGATTTTAGTTAGACAATAAATGAGGGAACTGCTTTGGGCCCAGGAAATATTAGACTTCCTTTCAAAGGTGGTCAGTTCCCATTTTAATATGAATTAACACAAATGATAGCAAAGAGGCTATTGAAAAATTACACTTTATTTACCTCATTAAAAAGCACTAGAGGAAAGGCTGGTTTTGGTGTGAGTCACAATGACCGATGCCGATCACTGTATAACCTATACCGATTGCTGATAACCGATATCGGTAGGGGCAGTGATTTAGGGGCTTTTAATAAAGGTTGGCTATAAGGCGGCTATGGTGTTTATAAGGCTAGAAAATGATTAGGGATAGGCAATGGGGTGATGGTTAAGACTCAGAGAGTGTGGGGGCTGTTCTTGGGGAAATGTAAGGGTAGAGGAATGACAGTTAGATGCAGGGGCTATCAGGTAGTAGATCTATGAGTGAACTTGTAATTACTGTGATTCAGAAGTTCAAGAAATGTGATTTAAAAACATACAAGACACTACTTACTAGTTCCTGATGAAGATACAGGTCTAAGGACTATGATGACGAAGGCAGGGCTCAAGATGATCCGACAATCAAAAGTGAGCTATCTTCTCTCCCAATGCTTGGATGAGTGTCATTGGGCTCTGGTTACTCAGTTGCAGTCTTGGGCTCGATTTCCTTCTCTGCAAACTCTTCTCTTTTCTTTACTTGTCTCTGCTCTGCCAAGTGAATTCTCTTGGGTCTTTGCAATTCAACTTCCTCTTTTAGCTCCAGGATCTTGTTAGGTCAAAATAGACTTGATTACATTCCCAGGGACCATTACCACTGTATGGGAATTGAGAATGTAGAATCTGAAACTTTTACTAGCTTTTACCACTATATAGGCATGTTTCTTAAATTGGTTGTACTTTAGCTCATGATTTTTCAGAGGAAAGTTCATGAAAGCAATGGGTGCTTCCAATCCTTCATCATTTTTTTAAACAAGGACAGTATAGAATGTATGTTCTGATGCATAGCATTACATGATGAACTCCTTGTTCAAATCTGGAGATACAAGAGTTGGATATTTGGTGATGGATTTCTTGATCTCTTCAAATGTTGTTTTTCCTTCCTTATTCCACTTGAAACTTTCTTGGGGATTCATCATGGAAGTTATATGCTTAGTCAGTTTAGAAAACTCAGGAACAAAACAACAAAGGAAGTTTACCTTTTCAAAGAATGAATGAACTCCCTTCTTGCTAGTTGGTAAGGCTAGTGCTTGCATAGCTCTGATCCTTTCAGGATCAATGTATGCTCCATGTTTTTTCACAATGTGTCCCATCAACTTACCTAATGTGACTCCAAAAATGCACTTTGGATTTAGAGAAATGTCATGTTTCCTCACCTTGCAAGGACTTGCTCCAAATGACAGATATGATCTCCCCTCCTCTTTGAAAAAATCATGAGGTCATCAAGGTAAATGACAATGCAATATTTCAAATCTTTGAAGGCCAATTCCATTGCTCTCTGGAAAGTGGCCCCATCATTAATCAAGCCAAAAGGCATTTTGTTATAGGAAAAAGTGACCCAAGGTGTTGTGAAGGATTTTTTGTTACAATCCTCTTTTGCCACCTTGATTTGGTTGTACCTTGAGAATCCATCAAGAAAATAGATTATTTCAGATCTAGTGACTGCTTGAAAATTTTGATCCATGATTGGAAGAGGGTAGTTGTCCTTGAGAGATGCATGATTCAAATTTTGAAATTCTACACAAATCCTTATTTCCCCATTCTTCTTCCTTACTAGCACAATGTTAGCCACCCATGTTGAATGGTGGATGGGGAAGATGATTCTATCATTGAGCATCTTTGTCACCTCTTCTTTGATAACATCGGAAATATTTGGATTGTAGGGACTTTGTTTTTTCCTGAAGGGCTTATCTCCTTCCTTCAAAGGAATGGAGTGATGCATTTAGTTTGGTTGAAAAGATTTGAGTTCATCATAGGAATAAGACATTACATCCAAGTACTTTTTAATAGAGCAACAAACTTTCTCTTCTCTTCTAGTGAGCAACATTTACCAATGTTAACCATCCTTAGATTCTCTAAAGTGCTAATGTTTTCTTGATCAAAATTAGATGGACACTGAGAAGACTATTTTTCTTTCTCTTGGATGAACTTGTCATGCTTGTCAAAGAGGTCTTCTAAAGAAACTAGGCCCTTAGGGATTTTGTTTCCTTTTAGTTTGATTACTCCCTCTTCATCAATTCCCTCAATTCCTTCCTTCTCTTCTTTCGGGATTGATTCATGGTGTGGGTTTTCACTTCCTTCAAAGAAAATATTATTGAATTTATCACTTTTTTCTAAGAATGCTAGGATCTAATTATCATCATTGAAGACCTGGTAGCGATTTGCATTGTTTGGTATGCTGGGTCTGAACACCATCTCAATGGTCACTTTATCCTTGCCAAAAGAAGGATGAGATGTCACTAAGGAAGATGACACAGCTAGAGAATCATCCTTTTCATTCTTCTCCTCAGGGATAGCTTAAATGGATAATGCATCACAAGATTCAATGTAGTCCCACACTCTATTTTTATAGTGCCTGAGTCTGGGGTTCTTCACTTGGTATTGCTAGCGGACCTGTTTTACCACAACCTCTGCATCACCTTTACATCTCATCTTATTGATTCCCATTTCCTCTATTGCATTCATGCCTAAGATCAATGCTTCATACTCTGTTGTATTATTTGTATTACCAAATTTCAGCTTGTATGCAAAAGGATATACCTCACTGGAGGGAGAGTATAATACTACACCAGCTCCTGAACCTGCTCTGGAATGAATGCCATCAAAATCCATTGTCCAGATTTGCTATTATTATTCCTCCATGAGAAGTAGCAACTCCTCTTCCTTTTGTGATGTAAGGAGGTAATTTCCAAGCCGACAATCTTGAAAAAGGATATTAGCTCCTGGATCATCAAACTTTCATACTATGAACTTCATTTTTTTGACTGGCAGTAGCTTCTTCATTTCTCCTTTCACTGGGATAGTTGTAGATGACCAATCCATTTTTATTTCTCCACCTAGATCTCTACAAAAAATTCTACTCAATAGCGTACCAAAATATGTTGAGATGTCTACCACCAAAATGGTCAGGAGTATCTTCTTGTCAGGGTAATTAGCTAGTGCAACATGGGCATCCTTAATCCTTCCTACCAATGGAACTTGTTTGGATTCCATTGAGTAGCATGTGCCATTTACCTAGGTCAAAGTGAGGCCAAGAGCATTTGCAAATTTTGCTGACATCACATTATCTGAGGCTCCAGAATCTATAATGTAATTATTCAGTTGGAAACCTTTGATGAGAAGTGACAGGTAAAAAGGCTAAACTCTATTAGTGGTGGAGGCACTGAGGGCTATCATGTTTTGAGAAGATGGTGTGGATGGTATGGGAAGTAATCCTTTCGAATTAGAGATTGGGGATGTAGAGTTACTACCCCAGACTACCTTGATGAATCTGTCAAATTGGGTGGGATGTGTTTATAGGTATTCAATTTTAGAGAGCTAGACTCTAGTTTTACTAGCATGCTCTACAAAGTCAAATGAAGTTATGCTAGATGAGGACTTAAATGGCGGATGCGTCATTACTTTTGGTATTGGGTTATCCTTTTCAAATGTAGAAATTGGCTTGGAAGGAGATGGAGGTGTAGCCTTTGATTGAAATTTAGATGTTCTTGTAGAACTAGCATTTAGAAGAGAATTGCTCTTAACAGTTTTTGAGGTGGGAGAAGAATCAGATAACTTATTTGGCACAACAATGTGATCCTTGACAACTAGTGAATCTGATTTCTCTCTAGATGATTCCATGTAAGGTGGTAATGGTGATCCCCTTCTCACAATCTTGTTTAGTGGAGGATTTGAAGAGCTATCTTATTTGTTCTTCCTACTCTTAGTTGCAATTGCTGAGGCTGAAATACCATTCTTGGATTGTGCACAAGTAAAAACAACACATGAAAAACTTAGAGCTTCTTCATCACCTTCCTCCTCATCATCAACATATTCAATTAGGCTATTCTGCATACCAACCTCTTCAATTTCAAGATAGTCTTCATAGTCATCCATGCTTTCTTCTTCAATTTCCTCAATATCTACTTCTTCTTCTTATTCCCTAGTGTCACAAATGGCATTGAATGGTGGTGATTTAAGAGCAAGCCTATGAGGAAGTGGAGAATTTTTTTGTCTATCAGGAGGATTTGGTCCCCTTGGAGAATTCCTCATTGTGATTTGTGACAATTTTTTCTTCAAAGCAACTTGGTCATTTGCCATTTTTTGGAACATTGGATCAATGGTGACTGAATTTGAACTTTGACCTTTTTGCTTCCCATTTGGTCCTTTAACTTTTCCAAAAATAATTAGATCATCATCAATCTCAATTTCAAATTCTTTAGCTTCCCTCAATGTTCTTGGTTGGGCTCTTATGAGGAAGAAACCAACTTCTGATGGCAAAGCAATGATGAAGAATATTTTCAAGTTTTTTTCAGAGGGTACCACATCTTCTGGGATCCTTCTTGTCAACCTATCATACCTTACTACAAAATCTCACATTAATTTGGAGATATCCTTCTTCATCTAAACGAATTGGACCAGAAGATCCTGAAAATTTTCAGTGCTCTTGAACCTATGTTCAAATGTACTTCTTATATCTTCCTAACAAGTGACATATCTTGGGGGCAACATGTAGAACCATTCAACATATTTTTCTTGGAGTGACTCCACAAAGAGCCTAACTGAAACATCTTCATCTTCAACTCCCAACACTCTACAAGAAATGATGAATGATACTACATGTTCTTCTGAGAGCTAAGAACCATCCCCCTTGAATTTTGGGAAGTACTTTATTGAGCCTCTTGGGAGCTCATGAAGTGGTTGTGGAAGAGCAAGTGGACCAGTATTTCTTCCCCATGGTACATTAGTCATGTGTAATTCATGCTCATGATCACCCATTTTATTCCTATTTCTAGCCTCTGGTATTGCTAAGGATGCTTTTGTTGCTGCTCTTTCTTCTACTTCAATTTGGATTCTTTCAATTTCTTCAAGTTAAGCCCTTATCTCCTCTTTAGCTCTTACCTCTCTTTCAAGCTCTTTAAATGTGGGATCAACTTTTCCTACTTGCCTCAGTTGCCGGGTTTATCTTCTATCATCCATCTTGAAAGTTTATGCTCTTCTCTAAGGTGTTGTAATTTGTATCTGCCTTTCCAATTCGACAACACATTCCTCTTCCAGCTCTAAAATCCTTATGGCAATGAAGTATTGATTTACACTTTTTCTATTATGCCAAATAGCTTCTCTCAGATCAGAAGCAATGTCTTCTTGGATGTGAAAGAGTAAATAAGGTTTCTCAACAGGAGGATTTCCCAGAATAGCCATGATTTACATCCATATAATTTGTGTGATTATTCAATCTCCAGAAAATTCTCCTCTAGAATATTTTTTTGTATTTTATGACCCTGAGGTAGTTTTTAGGTGCAGATCCTGCCAAATCTGCCCCACGGTGGGTGCCAAAAACTATTGGCGAGAAATTTTTTCTTGTGGACAATTTTTGTGGGTTTCAAGCCAATGCTATGGGAATATAAGTACCTCTACTTGAACTATGCAGCTTCCGTATGTGCATGCGTGAAAAAGTAGATTTCAATGGTGGCCTTTCGACCAGAGATCCAACAGGGGCACTCCACTGACCCTGTGGCAAAGCTAGCAATGTCTCACTAGAGAAGTAATTTTTTTTTGGAAAGGGGAAGGGGAGTGGAAATGGAGATAGGAGAAAACTAATGGTGTGAGTAGAATATTAGATGCCCACACATATTAATTAGAAATTTCATTTACATGCATTTATAGTTAGAAGAAAAACAAATCCGCAGGAGAAGTTACAAGACCAAATAAAAATCATTGGTCACAAAGTACCAATTAATTCCTCAATAAAAGAGGAAAAAATTCCTTATTTTATTATTGAAGCTCAAGCAAATTTTGTACATAGCTTGATAATGCAAGAAATTAGAAGGAAGAAGAGAAACTAGAAGCACTGTGGCATTTTCTGTCTTTTCTAGGTACAGAGAACTCTGGTCTTTTTTGAAATCAATTGCTAGCCCCTGAAATGACATCGAGAAGCCATTATATTCTTCTCAAGAAACCATTACAACTTCACAAATCCTATATGCCTTTTCAAATTCCTATGTTGTAAATAAAACATTCATGGCAGGTTAAAAACCAGATCTTGCAAAGCAACCGTTACATTCAATTTTCTAGTTCAAATACAGACCATTTGATTTGCTCCTCTAACTCTGAAATTGGGCTATCCATGTGGCAGGAAGGGATTGGATTGGTTATAGGGGAATCCTTTCACATTTTGTGATTTTTCGTGAGATTTGGAAATTTGGAACAAATTGGCCCACAGCCCCACTTTGATTTTTCAACTTAGACAAGTGGCACGTTCTTATTGGAAATGGGATCGTAGCCCTTTTCTCAACATTTTAACATTTTTTGGAAAAATTCTCAAAAACTCAATTTCCTCTGCCAGCCTGCAACTCTGATTTGACTAGGAAATGTGGCACGTTCTGGTTGGAGACAAGGTCGCAGCTCTTTTCTAAACATTTTAACCTTTTTTAGAAAAGGCTCAAAAACTCAAAGTTATCCACCGGCCCACTACTTTGATTTGACTAGGACACGAGGCACATTCTAGTTAGAGATGGGGTCACAACTCTTTTCTAAACATTTTAAATTTTTTTGGAAAAGTCTCAAAAACTCAAAGTCCTCCGTCGTTCCGCTCCTCTTCTTTGAATTTTCAATGCCGGGCCCGAGACCTTTGGCGGAGCCGCGAAGCATTCTAGAAATTTTACTTCACTTTTGGGAATTTGGTTAAATTTCCCAACAGTGCCCCAATGGCCCACTCATCAGCTTTGACTTTTCAATAGTGGGCTTCACCTTTGACTTTTTCCCTATGGGCTTCAACTTTGAATTTTACCTTTATAGCCTGATCGGGGCCATGGATCACTTTTTAAATTTTCACCTATTTTAAAAAGAGGCTTAAAACAAAAATTTCTCCACTGACCCACTTCCAATTAGGTGTGTCCATGTGCCCATGGATGATGGGACCAAAATTTTATGGGTAAGAAAATTCCCATCGTTCTTGACTTTGCGAAAAATACACAGAGGAAGAGAACTTCATCGTTTTGAGTCCAATTTTTGAATTTCCTTCACGAACCAGAGGCATGGAGGTAAAACAATGATTTGACGACCCAAGCCATAGAACAAGTGAACAATTTCAATAAAAAATGAGGTTGTAAAGAGGATATTACGTGCACAGACCGGGAAAAGGAGGATTTCTAAAAATGAGCAAAACAAAGGTTTAAATAGCTCTAGGGCACAAATTTTGCTAATTTCTTGAATCTCTAACTTGACTTAAACACCAACGAAGGGCATGAGCTCAAAAAATTTGAATTTGGGTATAAAAAAGTAGAGTAGTTTTTGGGAGACAACAGGTTGACAACGATCGGAAAGATGCGAGATAAAACGATGAATGGATTGTAACTTGCTTTGTAGGCTTCGAAGTTCACAGATATTTGTAGGTGAAGGCATTTCTAGAATAGCCTTGACTTTAGTAAGATCGACTTCTATGCCACACAAAGAAATGGTGAAACCAAGGAGTTTTCCTGAAAGTACCGCAAAGATGCACTTCTTTGGTTGAAGACGAACACAATAGTTAATGAGGAAGTCAAAGATGACCTTAAGGATAGTCAGGTGTTCTATTCGATGTTTTGATTTCACAAGAAGATAATCTACATAATATTCCAAAATGTGATGCATGATGTCATGGAAGATGTAAGTCATGGCTCATTGGTATGTAGCACCGGCATTTTTAAGGCCAAAAGGCATGACTCAATAACAAAAGGTTCCCCAAGGTGTGATGAAGGTAGTCTTGTGTTGATCTTCTGGAGCCAGTAATATTTGGTTGTAACCAGAGAAACCTTCCATGAGAAATAGCATTTCATGGCCAGCGGTGAGATCAACTATTTGGTCAATGGCTGGTAGGGGAAAGTTGTCTTTGGAAAAAGCTAGGTTGAGGTCATGGAAGTCCATGAAAATGTGGAGTCCCTTTCTTACCTTTTTGATAAGAACAATGTTAGAAATCCATTAGGGATAATCAATGGGAAGGATGAAGGAAACTAAGAGAAGGCACTGAAGCTCTTCTTTGACCAAAAGAGCAATGTGAGGATGCATTTTCCATAGCTTTTGTTTGATGGGATTGGCATCAGGAATGGTTACGATATTGTGGACCATGATTTTTGGGTCAATACTAGACATATCGGCATAGGACCATGCAAAAGCGTTGCTATGGTCCCAAAGGAAAGAGGTAAAAAATTCTTGTTCAGTAGCATCTAAAGATTGGCCTATCTTTAGAATGTGAGGGTTGTCTTGAGTGTTAATGTTAATTTCAATGGTTGATTCATTCAACATGGTTTGTGTCTCAGAAGGTAACAACCAGTGAATATAAGAATCTTCCGCACCAAGGTAGGTGAGGATGGACTCATCATCCTGACATTGAACGACATTAATAGAAGGTGTATCATCATCAATCATGTCAGGATACTGGAATGGGAGAGAAGAGGGAGCCTTGCCATCATGTTGATAGGTCAGAGATCCCAGGGAAATTGTGTTTATGAAAATTTTTTTAGGAGGAATAGATTCAGGATATATGGACTCCGTGGGTGAAGATGGTGACATGAGTGAATAAGGTTGGAAGGTTTTGTCTTCCTTAATGAGGTCAACGTGAGCCTTATTGGGAGGTGGTACGTAAAAGCCAATTCCACTATGGTCATTATGTTTACAAGTGGTACAGGAGATAATGGTGTGGCGTCACTGTTCGTAAAAACTAAAGCCAAATCCTCTCCATGCACACTGATGGAGGAAAGTGTGACTGAAGCGATAGTTAGGAAGGGAATGTAAGTCAGATGAAAATGTGATTGGGATGGAGTTTCATGTTTATAAGTGGCAATATCAAGTCCCCCATACGTTAGATTAGTGTGAAGGTAGGGAGGACCATAAGAAAAAATCTCACCCACGATGTAGTCATAACCAAGGTGTTGACACAAGTTTCCATACTCTTGTGGAGTGAAGAACATGTCGATATTGTATAGGTGGTAATCCCCCAGAGTGAGGCATTGAAAAACACCTTCTAAGGTATCAGTAGGTGATATGTGGGTAGCAGGGATAGATGACTCGCTAGAAGATGGGGAAGTAGGTGAGTGATCGGTAGAGGTTGCAGCGGCAGTAGGGATATAAGGGTTAGTTGTGGGAGAGGTGGTGGTAGTCTTAGTAAAGGGGATTGTGGATGAAGGTGAAGTGGGGGTAATGACAGATGCCTTGACTGGAACAAGTACATCATTGGCCTGGTATAGCATTTTATAGGTCTTAAAAGGTGATGGGTCAACCGGGATGGTGTAATTATGTCCTTTGTGTTCAAATTTGAGGCAGTGGTGTAAAGTCAAAGGGACACAACCCATGAAGCAGATCCAAGGTCGGCCAAGCAATATATTATACTAGAACTCCCCTTCTAGGACATAGAAGAGTTCTGAGATAGTACGGGGACCCACGTAGACATGGAGAATGACGGTACCTAGTGTAGAGGTCATGGCGTCATTGAAGGAGCGTAGCATAATAGGGTTACCATGCATGCAATTGGCAGGTATGTGCATTTAGTTATACACATGAGAGGAGATGATGTTAATACTAGCACCACCATTGATCATAACGTGTCGTACGTGTATATTATCAATAAAGATGGAGATGAAAAGAGTGGGATCGGGGTCGTTAGACTGGAAGGGGGAGATATTTTCATCCGAAAAGCTGAGGGAAGCTATTTGGTGAGTAGGTGGAGGTATAGAGGAAGGTGATGACATAGTGAGAGAGGCTACAGGCATGGGGTCATTTGGTAAAACATCAATAGATTGAAGGAATTCCATGAGGGCTTGACGATGTGACTCAGAGGTTTGGATGAGGTCATATAAAGATATTTTGAGGAAGGATTGGTGCAATTGTTTTAGCATTGTGTGATGTGTGATCCCATCATAAATAGGATACACAAAACCTCAAATGGTGACTTTGGACATGGGTGCAGATGGTGTGTTGGGTAAAGGGTTGGTTGATGGGCTAGCTTCCTTCTCTTTTCCCTTGTATTTCTAAGCGCGGGGGGTAATATGGACCATGTTAATTTTAAATTTTGGGGGTGGATAAAAGAGTTCCAGGGGTGGAGATATTGGTCATTGAGAAGGTAATGGAAGAAGATTTGGGGAGATTGGTGAAGGTGGAATGGGGTCCTCATCCAGAAGATCACCATCATCAAAATTATGCTCAAGAGGAAAAATTTGGATAAGAACAGTTTTCAAGGCCTTACAATTTTCAACATCACGTCCTGGCACACAATGATATGCACAAGTATTGGTCTCATCTAACCCTTTTAGTTTGGATTTGAAAAGCTCGTAAGATTGAAGCGGTGGTAATGTGATGACGAAAGTCTCTAAGAGATTGGTTAAAATCTAAGCATAGGACCCTGCTAACAGATCACAATGGGAGGAGATTTTGGGTTTGGGTATAAGTGTGGCTGATTGTGGAGGAAGAGGCTTTACAGGATGGAGAATGGGTTGGTCCACTAGTTTGGTATGTTGAGTGGTCATAGATCTTGTGGGAATTTATTTGGGTGAAGGTGGGGTAGATGAGCTGGTGATGGAAGGTTTTGTTGGTTTGACTAACTTATTAGAGGGTAGTAGATTCTTAGCTTTGGGTTACACCTTCTTGGGAAAAGGTGACATGGGATTATAGAATGTAGAGGGAAAACTATATGGTGGAAGAGGACAAGTTAGCCACGGGGGCAACCGAGTTGCAGTGGAGGTGGTTGGTAGAGGTTGGGTAGAAGATGTGAGTGGAAGGGAAGAGAGTGTCATGGGTAGTGAAGAGGTTATAGAACTTAGTGTTGGTATGGGTGAAAATAAGGTCACGAGTGATGGTGGGGTTTGTGTGGATCGTTTGCATATATTAGAGGGCCTTGATGAGGAGGTGAGCTGCTGTGTTCTTGGTTTACCGGTGGAAGAAGGTTATTTGGCCAGGGTTGAGGGGTGAGGTCCTAGGATGGATGGAAGAGGTGAAGGTGAAAATGGTGTGGTAGGAGAGGTTGGTGTATGAGGCTCAGGATGTCAGGCCTTCCTTTTAGGGGCCGGAATAAGTTTAGTGTTGGTTTGAGAAGATGTGGCCAAATCTAATTTGATGGGTGGGTGATTAAGGTTTGATGTCGGCACGAACCCTAAGGTAGTGATGGGTTTAGGTAAGGGAGATGATATAGGCATGGGAAGGTGTTTGGGTATAGGTGTATGTTGGGTTGTGGCTGATGACATGGAAGGTGTTCTAATAGCCATGGTTGTGTTTGGTTTAGTCAGTTGAATTTTTTTTGGATAGATTGTGCAGGTGTCGGTGAGTGACAACTACATTTGGGTTGAAGAAGGAAGTAGAAGACATCCCCAAAGTAAGGCTCTACTAACATAGTCTAGGAAATCAGCTAAGCATGAAAATGGTACCGTTGTAAGTGGGGCCAATGTGCATCGAGTGGCAATCCCCATAAAATGTGTTTGAGAAATAGGGAAATTGATAGCTTTAGACTCTGTGGGTAAGAGATCTGAAAGAAGATCAATAGGATCTTGGAGGTCCGATGGAGAATGGTCATCTAAAGGAAATGGTATTTCTATAGGATCCTCCATGGGTAGAGGAGATGATGGGCCAGATGAGGTCGAATCTCCTTGTGATGGTGTAGGGAGTGCACATGTTACCCCTATCTATAGGATAGCTACCACTGACAACTGTTTGGTAATTTGAGGGGCCAAAGGTAGAGTACTAATTATGGGTTCTTCCATGGGTGAAGGAGAAAAATAAGGGGGTTTCTTTGTCGGTGGAGTATATTAAGTAGGTTCCTATGTAGGTAGGGGAGCTCGGGCTAAGATTTCATCTATGGAAAGAACATGGGGAAATTGGGAAGCAATTGGTATGTTGTCAAAAATGGCATCGACCTCACGGACATTACTATCATTGGTTGAAGTGTCACTAGTTTGGTTGGAAGATGGGGCATGATTAGGGAATGGTTTTTTGAAGATATGTATGTTTTGGTTAGTGAGTGCATTTGGGTTATCCAAGACTATATCTATGTTGTCTAACATTTCTTGGACGATATTCTTAAAGGTGATGCAATTACTGTCACTATGACCTTTGACATGATGATAGTTACATAAGTCATGTTCCTTATACCACACGGGCATTGGGCAATCAGAGTAAAAACAAGTGTTTGGTTTTAAAGATGGAAGGGTAATGACACCAGCTTTAATAAGATTTTCCAAAACAAAATAATATGGTTCTTCTATTGGGGTGTACTTTTTTATTCTCATCTAAACTAGAAAGCTTGGACAAGAGAGATATTAGAAGAAGATTTGGCTTGGTTTGATGGGTGAGAGGGTCTAGCCTTGAGAACTACAGTGTTAGTAGATCCTTTGGGTTTCAAATAGTTATTCTATGATTTTGAAGATGAAGAAGCATCATTCAATTTAAACACGGTGTTCTTGTTATGTAGCTGAATTTTCTTTTCTTCGATAGCACAAATCTCCAATTTTTGTACCATGGTGAATGCCTCATCAAAGATTTGGAAAGTCTACACTTGCAGGGTTGGTGAGATGTGTCTAGCACAAGCCTGAGTAAACAACTGTATGATTTCATTTAGAGGTAATTGAAATGTGATTTGGTTAATTAGGTTGTGCCAACAAGTGAAAAAGTTAGTGATAGACTTGTCATCATACTGTCATGTGGAGTAAAGATCAATCACGGTGACTTTCTTAACA
Source organism: Taxus chinensis (assembly GCA_019776745.2). Taxonomy (NCBI): domain Eukaryota; kingdom Viridiplantae; phylum Streptophyta; class Pinopsida; order Cupressales; family Taxaceae; genus Taxus; species Taxus chinensis. The sequence goes on from CM034150.1 coordinate 163,645,823, forward strand.
ATGTTGATTCAGAAGTGGTCTAAGAAGGCTTGGGCTACTTGATTAAACAAGTAGATGAAATTTTTGGGTAGCCCACTATACCAGTCTAATGTAGGTCCTGTCAATGACATTGAGAAGGTCCATAGGATTAAAGCATCATCATGGGTGATCAGGTAACACCCATATTTGAAGGACCACAAATGTTGTTGTGGATCTTCTTTACTATTGAAGTGTTTGAATTTTGGCATTTCCTAATGTACAGGATATGGGTGAATAGAAATGGATGGAATTAATGGGCTCATTACATATTTCATCGTAGGTGAGAGAATTGCATGATCTAAAAACTGATGCTTCTAGTGTCTGCATCCTTCCCATCATTAATTTGATGAGGTCATTAGTAGGTTGTGATGGAAGGGCACATCCTTTGGTGAAGAGGGTTGGTGTTGAACATGTGATGTGGGTGGCATTCTAGTGTATGGTGATTCTGAATAGGAAATTTGAGAATAGGGGACTGACATAGAGGGCATATATTCAAAATGAATGCCAGACAAGATAGGGTGTTGTTGATAATATGTATATATAGGTGGGTCCGTCACAGTGACTCTAGTAGCAATTGGGGGCAAAGACTATGGGATGGAGAGGAATAGATTCTGGAATGGAGTAGGGGTCACCGAAATCATGGGTGGTTGTGTTGAAACTTTTATATATGAGGTAATAGGTGTAGATGGGGTTATGCTCTGGTTGGTCAATGAAGAAATAATAGATACTATGGGTGTGACTAATATTGTAGATGCAACGGTCATAGCATGTGTGGGACCTAACTGTGAAACTACTGGGGGTAAAGCAGCTGAAGGCAACACTGAAATAGTAGGGGCTAATGCAAAAGTGGGTATAAGGGTAGGAGAGATGGATACGGGCATTTCATATGTCAATTAACCTAAGGAATCCCAAGTGGAAGAGTGGGAAAGGTAGAATTATAAGGTTGTTGAATTCTTATTGAGGAGTCATGCAAACTCCTCGTCACATGTAGCAATGGTGGTAGGAAGGGTTGGATCCATGAGTGACCAGATGGAAGGTGGTGAAGGACTAGGTGGGAGTGGCTGACGACTAGTGTGGAATATAAGAGTGTTACTTTAGCTATGAATCAACACCATGTGAGTAAGTGTTGACCTGGAAAGACTGTATTCTGTAAATGACACAAAAAAACAACATGAATAAAGGAAAAATGAGGCTGGAGGGTGAATCTAGTCAAGGTGTTGAATTTTTAAAAAATAAACCAGACACTGACGTTGGTCAGGCTGACTGGTGACGGTTAATGGGGAACTGATTTTAGTTACCAAAACTGATGCCGGTCACTGTATAAAAACACCAATTTCACTAAGTGAAACAGGACTGATGAATGTGTAATGGGGAAATTATGTATAAAACAAATATCAACATGGGGAATAGGATAGTACCCTGAGGGCTAAAAACATATAAGAAGGATTGATGAAGGCTATTCCAGGAAAAATAACTAGAAATCCAGAAGGAAACACTGTTTAGGTTTAACCAATGATGGTTATATGTGAACAAATGATGGTTGTTGGACTGACACCAGTTTCTGTGCAATGAAGAAACAGGGTTTTGTGAATTTAAATCAAGTGAAGAGTCAAACTAAGGAATCTAAGAATGAAATATTGGGTCCTGGTACACTCAGACAAAGTTAGAATACTCCAAATATGATGGTGGAGTGTGAAAAGAAGAAGAATAATGTAGATTCATAGTCTCACACCTCAAAACACAAGTCAAGTAGAAAAACTAAGAAAAACATGATCCTAAGAGTGATTTTCTTATGTTTGTTTAGCTTATGCTATTTAGAACTGACCATGTGAATTCAAAATAGAATGTTTGGTTGGGAAGGCATCCTACGAAGAAGGATATCTAAAAGGTGAGGTTTCAGGTTATGTTATGACCTAAACTCAATCATGTCTATGACCTAAAATCAACCATGCTTGTGACCTATGCTCAATCATGCCCATGACCTACATTCAAACATGCCTAACATCCACCAACCCATTCTTTCGTAGCTTATGGGAGAACTACATCAGCCTGAGGTCCCTTTCGCCAAGACTATGTAGGCAACACTTTGATGGCATGGGGCCCTTGGAGGTTACCTCGACCACTCTTTACCGTAACCAATTACCCTTTTCACTGTCCTATTCAAATTCTACCCTAGTTAGTTTCCATTTTATATCAATAACTGGAAATTAAACCAAACAAGCATCAATTAATACACATTTTTACCACATCATCAAATCATTCATTTATCATTTTCACATTTCCATTATAGCACATATTTGGAAATTTAAACCCTAACCTGCATATACATCACCATTTTTCCCTCATGTTACCTACAACTTGGACATTAAACCATACCTAAACCAACCTAACTCAATCATGCCTAAACCAACTTAACTCCACCATGCCTACATTGACTTAACTTAATTACACCTATTTGACCTCACTTTTTCATGCCTACACAACCTTGAGTCAATCATGCCTAATTCACCTAGTTTCCATCACATACACACATAATAATGGAAATTAAACACAAGTACACCATCCATACTATAAATACCATCATCTATAAATCAGAAAGTTTGTTACATATGTACATAGATACAAATAAATACAAACATCTCAAAAAATCTCATGTACATCCTTACCATCTTTGGCACACACACACCGGTATATGAGCCAGAAATCTCAAAAACTCTCATGTAAATCCTCACCATCTGTGGTACACATGCCGGTATATGAGCTAGAAACCTCAAAAACTCTCATGTACATCCTCACTGTCTTCGACACGTAGGTCCGTATATCTCAAAATACACAAAAAAATATGGAGGTACTTGCAACACTCAGGCATCTCCCCATCGGATATCCTCCATGTTTGTCTCACCTATCTCCTCCTCCTCCTCTACTCCTATGTGGAATCCCGTTAGCATCTCACCACTCAACATAGGCCTCGATCTAACCTCTACTGGTACCTCACCTGGAGCTGATATCCACACACTAGTAGCCTCACTCTGACACTGTCTCAGGGCTTGCTGACCCCCTGTACTCTCCACACTGTGAGTGCAGGCCCTGGTTCTCTCACTCAAAGCATGTTGTGCTCTATACTCAGCATAAGATGGGACGTCTATCCTAGTGGCCATCAAGCGGTCCTGATAATATCATGCCTCACCCAAGAAATCCCTGAACCTAGCCATAGGTACTATTTACGGTGGTGCCATTAGCCTCTGACCCTGTACCTGTACCGAGGAACCCTATCTCACCTGTATCTGTAAACTGGAACCCTCTCCCTGAGTTTGTGTTGGTGCCTATTTAGATACCTATCCCTACGCTACCTGGGCTTGCAAGGCTACAACATGTGCCTGCAATGTGGCAACATGTGCCTTTGACCTTGTCATTTGTTCCTGTACTATCCCCAACTATGTGACCAGAGTCACCACCTACCCCTGTAGGGCATCTCTTTGAACTGTATTGGTAGTCAGGTCTGGATGCCCCGACCTTAGTGGTACTACTCGCAGCTGTGCTACTCACCACTATCTATACCTATCTATAACTTTGACATCATCAATCTTTCAGTTTACCACCTGCTCCTCCTTTCTTGTAGGCACCATCGGCTCCGATAGAGGCATAGGCCTCTCCATGTTATCCCTCCTCTACTGTGGAAATAGTGGTGGTATATCATGGGGAAATCCCAACTGTCACCTAACCCTATCAATGGGGATCCTCTCATGCTCGCTAGCATGATGCCCCTCTATCCATCTCACCAACTATAATCCATCCAGCTCCATGGCCATCTTCCTGTATGAAGGGAAGCCCACATATGGCATCCAAATGATGTCCATACCGGACAACACCTCTAGTAAACGCCTGTAATATGCTACATCATGTGTAGCCCTGGCAGATCTGCGCTCTCCAACTACATGTACCCATTGCTTGTATCCCACCTGAACAAAACTTAGCTCAAATGCATCAAGTCAAGGCATGCCCACTGGATGCACACACACGATGTGCTCATATGCCCAACAATGTAGTAGGAAGGTGTAGCACAGGTTGAACCCCCCACAATTTCTGATGGGCCCATAACACTCTATACAGCTGCATCAAGAAGGATGGTGCCCATACAAATCGAGTCCTTTCCTCCATCATATCATGTAGAACCCCCATAAATGATCATGGGAATCTCCCACCCTCTACATCTGGCAGTGCAAGACAACACACTACCTCCATCATCAGAACTGCTATCCTCATCTCCTCCGAATGGGCTCGATACATATCTCCATAACTCATGTTGGCACTATGGAACCTCAACTCTGCCAGCCCCTCACTAAACACTGTTATCATCAACTCCTCAGATGCCTATGAATAAATTAAATACACCTGCATCCCTCCTATTGGAAGCCACATGATCCTATACACATCCTTCAAGGTGATGGTCATCTCACCTATCTACAAACGAAATGCGTTGGTCATCAAATCCCATCTGTCAATGATGACGACCATCAAACTCAGCTCTCGCACTATATGTTGGTAGCATCTAACCCTAATCAAGATAACCTCTACAACATGTTGCCACTCCTTGGCATTTGTGCTCCCTCGTACTACTACTAACATGGGTGGTACCCTATTGTACATCCATAACTGGTCCCTCGTCTGCATCTAAAAAACCATCACATTATTAAACCTTGACCATACTTGCATTCACCCTTAACCCCCCACCTATAACTATTACCCTGCCTATTTTCATTCAACATTACCTTCCTATCTCACCTTGTCACCCTTACTCGTCTCCTAGCCCATTTTTCTCTCAATACCAACTGGCATCGGTTTGTCTTATTCAGAACTGATCTCCCAAAACTGGCATTGGTCACCCCATCTGTGACCAATGTTGGCTAACTTCCACCGATGTTGGTCAAGCCTTGACCGACATCAGTCACTGTTGTCGTGAAAATCTGTGAAACCCTGCCATATTTCTCTCAAAATTCCCTAGTTCTCCCTAACTACCCACCCATTCCTACCCAAATCCCCCCTCAACCCCTCCCCAACCCTCATTCACCTAACTACACCTTCCTCCATTCCTATTTCACCCATTTTCTTCCCAAATTCAAATTTAATTCCCCCCCCCAAAACCCATTTTACCCTAACCTAATTTCTATAAACAAATATACCTAATAAACAAGGAATGGGATTAGATCTTACCTTTTCTTGGCATCATCTATGTGGTGGCATGACTGGCCATTGCGCTAGTAGCCCACCCGACCCCTCTCCTGCCTCTGCCATGCCGAAATCTACCTCGAATCTCTCCACCAATCACCTTGGTCTGCCCAATCTCATGGACACGTCTACCTAAGCTCCTCTCACCAACTGGATCTCTCCACCTTATCCAGGTATAGTCCCTCATGCTTTACTCTTAAAAAATGCCAAACATCAACTACCTTTGTCATTTTTCTCCATTGGTACAATGCAACAATGATTCCATAAAATACGTAATTTTCATTTTATATACCCAACCTGACCTAACCGATGCCGGTCTTATTTGTGCCCTAGCCAACTGATGTTGGTTTCCCTCTAACTGACATCGGTCCACCCCGCTAACTATTTGGTCTTACTAAGCTACCTTTTTGCCCACAACCATTTGTGCCAATGCACCCTTTTATCATCCTGGACACCCATTGAATTATACCTACAAACCCAACCTACCCTTACATTGCCTTTGTTGTGTCTTAGGTGTTGTTAGTTTACCTATACCTTGGCTTTACCCATGACGTTACCTATATCCCTTAACCTGAACCACTTTTTTTGATCTTTGACCCTCCATGCTCATTGTACCTTATGATATGGTTACCTGTGTTGTTCGGCCTACTGACCTTACGTTGCCTATTACCGTGATGTTTATCCTAACCTGACCTTTTGTGTACCGTACCATACCTAAAAATTCCTACACCTAACCTCTGTTGTGTTTCCGCAACATATCCTATACCTCGGATACTAGAATCACTTCAAACCTGTTTGGATAGACCTATTGACCTTAGCTGACATAGAATTTGAAAGCTTCTCAACATGGTATAGTGCCACAGTTTCCAATGTGTGCATGTGTTTAACTACCACTACCTTTGACCCTGGCCCATTTACTTGTTTACCCGATTTGACCTTTTACCTTTACCCAATGCACCCACTGATCTTCATCTTCCCACCTCCTCATTTTATTAAACCACTCACCACTTTTGTCTCTCACCTCATTGGTTCCTAGTTTGAGGGTGGTTACCTTTACCCACACTTGGGGTAACATCACCTTCACTTACACTCGACACAACCATTTCCTTTTTTTGTCAGCGTCACTTACCAATACAAGTTACACAATAAAAAGGGGAAAAATGTAGACACTAAAATTTGGTCACACTTCCCTTGGTCCCTTGTTGAAGAAGAAACTTAAACACATTCACCTAATCATGACCCTTATACCCTACATTAACATTATTTAAAAATTTATAATTAAATTATACCCATCCTCACCCCATTATTAATTTAATTACTTTAATTAAATGGATAGACACCTCACCTAGAAACCTCACCTAGACACCTCACCATAGACCTATTCATAGCATGTTTCCATAAATGAATAAGACTTAGTTCAACCCTAAAAAACAAACCCTATTATTCCTCTAACTACCTTCCTTCTCATAAAAACCTAACATCCATTTCGATCTGTGAATAAATGAATGAACCTAACCCAAATGATGTGAGATTTCCATTTTTAGTAAACCTAGGGAATCCCACCTTAACTAATGCCATTCATCCTGAAACCAACATCAGTCAAACAGGAACTGTAGTCAGTTACCATTTATTCACCTTGGAAATCTTGTTTTTGGGTTGGCACATTCAAAAATCAAGGGGAAGAGAAGAGAATTGCATGCAAGTAGAACCAAAGCCTTTTCATACCCAACACACATCCATGGCTAGTATCAGGATAGATCTAAAGGTATTTTACTCACAGAAACATTCCAGAAAACACTTATGTGGTACCAAACATCGTTCCTATGAGAAACCACCATCACCATCTAGCCATTTGAACCTGCACCATGGTAAGTATACTTTTTACCTACATCATTTATTTCTACCTCAGTTTATTGGGTTCTTCTATTTTTGTTATCAGTTTCCTACTTGCATTCCATTTTCCCCTCCCAATTACTTGCATGTAAACCCAACCATTCCTCCACCCACACCATAAAACCACCTATACCCGACCTCTATAGATTTTTGAGTGTTCCTAACATCCCCATATACCTCGTTATGCCCTCTGTCATCTCTTCCTGACCTTAGCTCAAAACCCACTAACGTATCTTATTTAATCTTATTAACCCACCTTACCGATGTCGGTTACCCATAACCATCATCGATTCTACCTAACCATGATCGATCATACCTCAACTGATGTCAGTCTCTATGTTTTCCAACACTATGTAAACCAACAACCACATACCAACCAAGATAACCCAAACACCTTACCCAACCTTTCTAAGACCATGTTTGTGACCTATAGACCACTTGAACAACCTGTAACCTGACCCAAAGACTTTGACCCGCATAGTTTTTAGTATTTAATTGGATCGATGTTGATAGTGATATGATGTATCCGAATAAGAATACTAGCACTAGATTCGTTTATGTACATATTTTGGTTATTTCATATTTATCCTATAAAAATAGAGGATTAATAGTCTTTTAGAGAGTATCACACTTCCTAGATTTGGCATACGCTAGGCAGTCCACTATCATATATTATTTGAATCTTCTTTGGTGGTCTTGTTTTATATTTCAGGTAGTTCCTCCCAGCCAAAAGGAAGCTCTCATAGTCAGCATCAGATCTAGAAGTCATAATGCATGCATCAACCTCCAAACCAACACAACATGTATTCCTCCTTGACCCACACCCTTATCTGTTTCATCACATTTAGAAAATGTAAAGAAAATGGTGAAAAAAAAACATTTTGTGAAAGACTTACTAGGGAAGAATACAAATTATCTCACCTTAAGTCTTCCACCTCTCAAAAGGCATTAGTTGCATCTAATCATAAGGGCAAGGGAAAACCAAAAAGTAAAACCAAATCCACACCTTATCCATCTCAAAATTCTCCTAAACCCAAAGAAAACATCTCAAAACCCAAGGAGTCTTCTAAATCCAAGAATAAGTCTAGCCGTTCATGCTCTTTTTGTGGGGGTAGTAATCATGAAGAACATAGGTGTTATAAGTGAATGCAAGCCTTAGAGGATGCAGTCAAGAAACAAAATTTTTATATCTCCATGCCACCTCCTTCTAATCAGCATGGCAAAGCACTTAATGTTGTTAGGAGATCTCAGTCACCACTTGCAGATAGTTGGGTTATATATTCTGGTGCTTCTCATCAGATGAATTCTTCCAAGGAGTCTTTTGTTTCTCTAGGTTTGAGTTCTACTTCCAAAATTGAGGTTGGAGATTCTTCCTTTCTTTCTGTTAAAGGAAAAGGTGATATATATGTAGACACCAAAATTGGGTCACACTCCCCTTGGTCCCCCGTCGAATAACCAACTCAAACATATTCACCTAACCATGGCCCCTTCCACCCCACATTAATATTAATTTAATTAATGCACGTTCTCATAATATTCATCATTTAATTACCTTAATTGACCTAATTTTCACCTCACCTAGACACCTCATCCAGCCCCTCACCCTAGACCTTTTCTCGGCATGTTTCCATAACTAAATAAGATCTAATCTTACTTGCCTTAATGAGATAGGATTTGGTCTAACCCTGAAAACATGTGCCTAAGATTTCTCTAACCACATTTCCACTAATTAGAAAGGAAGCTTCCATTATGATCCACGAGAATAAACCAACCTAGCCCAAGAAACTAGAAAGATCTACCATTTTTAGTAAACCTAAGGAATCCTAGCTTAACCAATGTCGGTCATCCCTAAACTGATGTCGGTCAGCCAGGAACCATTTTCGGTTACCATTTATTCACCTTAGTAACCTTGTTTTTGGGTTGGCACATTCTAAGATCAAGGAGATGAGAAGAGAGGTACATGCAAGCAGAACTAGAGTCTTTTCATACACCCACACATCCACAGCCAACACCATGATATATCTAGAGGTATTGCATTGACGGAAGCATTCTAGGAAGAACTATTATGGCACCAAACACCATCCTTTTAATCAAATGCCATCAGTTTTAAGTCATCAAACCTATATCACAGTAAGTATACCTTCTATCAGCATAGTCCATTTAAGTCTAATAGCCTTTTTACTTCTGTTATCAGCTTATACTTTGCATGTCTATTTCCCATCTTCTACCTACTTGTAGATTCAACCATTTCTCTACCCACACCACCAAATCACCCATTCTCACTTGCTACCTACCTTTGAGTATACCCGAGAATTTCACAGACCTCCCCATCCACCCTTCCATCTCTTTTTAGCTCCACTTTAATCCCCACAATCAAATCTTATTAATTTCCTTTCACCTTGACCCTACCGATGCTGGTTATCCACGACCATTGTCGGTCCCTTCTAAACCGTCGTCGGTTATACCCGACTGACATCTGTCTCTATGTTTCATACCCTTTTTCAATAACATAACAAAATAACCTTCTACCAAGTGACCTAAACAACCCAGAACCAAACATTGACTAGTCTCAATACCCTAACACCTACCTACCCTTTAGATCTGACTATAGCCTAGCCTGGTATGTTAGATTTTGCTTATTGTGCTTGAATGAAATACCTAAATCATATCAACTACAATAGGACTTTACTTATCTCTCACATTTTAAAAAAATGGATTGACAACCATCTAGGGAGTATCACACTTCCCAGATCTAGCACACATTAGGCAGTCCACTGTCATATATTATTTAACTCATCTTTTGTGGTCTTGTTTTCTATTTTAGGTAGTTCCTCCCAGCTAAAAGGAAGCTCTCATAGTCAGCATTGTATTGAGAAGTCATAACACGTGAAACAACCATCAACCAAAAAACATAAACATGTATTCCTCCTTGGAACTTACCCTTATTTGTTTCGTCTCAATAACATAAAGAAAACGGTGAAACATTTTGGCATGCCCAGTGGGACCCATCAAGGGTTCTATTGCATTTTCTTCATTCCTAGGTGAAAGTTGTGTGGTTGTTTCCCTTTTAAAGGCTTACACATTAATCTTCTTCTCTGGTAATCCTCTCTTCTTTCTAATTTCTCTAGAAGAAACATTCCTCTTAGTGGAAAAGAATCATTCTTCTTTCTTGCTTTCTACATTTAGTGAAAAAGCATACCCTCTCCTATTCATCATTTGCTTCATCGAACATAATTTTTGATTTTGGATTAAAATTTGTTGCATTACATTTTGATTCATTGCATTTAGATCACATTAAAATGAGGGCAACCTATATGCTGGAAGTCATGCCTAGCTAATGGTTGACACAAAGAATCGTAGAAAACACATTTTCTCTCTCTGTTTGTCTTACTAAACTACACAAAATTGAAACATACACATCTTTCTTAAACAACATCTTACCTAGGAATGCCTATCAGTGATCACACAATCAAAGGATTAACAGGTACTCCCCATCTCGTTACTTCTGTCAAGTCATTACCTCAGAGGATGGGCCGCCCTTGTCATAACATAACCTGAAACCTCTCCTTTTAGATATCCTTCTTTATATGAAGTTTTCCTCACCAAAAACTCTACTCTAAATTCATGAGTCATTCTTTTAAATAGAATAATATCAACACATTAAAAATCACTTGTTAAGTACGTGTTTTTAGCATTTGATTGACATGTGTTTTGAGGTGTGAGGATATGTTTCTCCATTTTTCCATTCTTTTTCCTTGCACACTCCACAATCATAGTTGGAGTATTCTGACTTCTTCTGAGTGTGTCAAGACTTCATTGCATCATCTCCAAACCTCTGGGTTGATTATTTATCTGACTCAAATTCACAACAATCCATTTTTCTACATTTTTTCAATTTTCACAATAACCGACATCATTTTATCCACTGGCGTCAGTCTCCCCTGCCCGACATCATTTTTTCTTAACTGACATCAGTTTTTCTGTTCTTTTAGATTAAATTGCCCAAAGAACACTTATTTCATTTTCTTTGTTATCAAAGTTCCTATAAGTCTCTGTACTCTCTATGCTTTGATAAAAAATCATCATACAACTTGTTCATCTAACCATCATAAGTCTTTTCCTCATTTGGTAAAAATTTTCCTATCTCACAGTAACCAACATCGGTTATCCCTAAACTGGTATCTGTCATTCTTAGCCATTGCCAGTTACCTTGTGCTAAATCTTAGCTGATACATTACCCAAATCCACCTATAAACACATGTTATCTTCATTCTCACTACTCTTTGTGTCATCTGCAGGATATAGCATCACCTGATATACATTCATCCACATGGTTTTGACTCATAATCAAGCTAATGCTCTTATATTCCACGTAATTTGTCAACCAATCCTGCCTAGTCCTTCATCACCCTATGTATTGTCACCCATGGATACAAACCTACGTACCACTATTTTCATAGGCGATGAGTAATTTGCATGATTTGATCAAAATCTCATGGCTTTACAGTTCTATCTTTCCCACTCTTCCACCCAGGACTCCTCATGCCAGTTGATATATGTTATGCTTGTATCTATCTCTCCTTCCCTTATTCCCACTTTTACATCAGCCCCTACTAATGCGGCATTATCTTCACCTATTTTACCCTCAATAATTTCACAACTAGACCCCATACCAGTTATGATCGTTGCATCTGCAGTATCCGTCGTACCCGTAGTATCTATTTTCCCCTCATCAACCACCCAGACTATAACCTCATCCTCACCCATTATCTCACAGATTCCAATTTCAACATAACCACCTTTGGTGTCAGTGACCCCTACTCCATTCCATAATCTTGTCCTCTCCATCCCATAATCTCTACCCCCAATCACTACTAGAGTCACTGCGACCATCCCACCTACATACACATACTATCAACAACCCCCTATCTCATTCATCACCCATTTTGGATATATACCCTCTATGTCGGTCCCCTATTCTCAACCTTCCTATTCGGAACCACCATATACTGGAATGCCACCCACATCAAATGTTTAATATCAGCCCTCCTACACCACAGGAGGAGCCCTTCCATCACAACATACCAATGACCTCATCAAATTAATTATGGAAAGGATGCAAAATCTAGAATCATCGGTTTCCAGCTCACGCAATTCTCTCACCTATGATGAAATATATAATGATCCTATTCATTCACCCATACCATGTACATTAGGAAATTCCAAAATGCAATCATTTCAATAGTAAAGAAGACCCGCAGCAGTATTTGTGGTCTTTCAAACATGGGTGTTACCTAATCGCCCATGATGACGCTTTACTCCTATAGACCTTCTTGATGTCCCTGACATGACTTGCATTGGATTGGTATAGTGGGCTGCCAAGATACTCCATCTACTCATTTAATCAAGTCACCCAAGCCTTCTTAAACCACTTCTCAATCAACATTGTTAAGAAGGTCACCGTGACTGATCTTTATTCTACACGATAGTATGACGATGAGTCTATCGCTGACTTTGTTGCTCACTGGTGCTGCCTAATTAACCATATCACATTTAAATTACCTCAAATTAAACTCATAGAGTTGTTTACTCGGGCTTGCGCTAGACATATCTCACCAACCTTGTAGGTGCAGACCTTTTGCACTTTTGACAAGGCATTCACCATGGCACAGAAATTGGAAATTCGTGCTTTCGAAGAGAAGAAAATTTAGTTGTGTAAAAAGAACCCAAAGGATCTGCCAACCCCAAAAAAACTATTCAACACCCAAAGGATCTTCCAATGCCATAGTTCTCAAGGCTAGCCCCCCTCATCAATCAAACCTAGCCAAACCTCTTTCTAATCTCTCTCCCATCCAAGCTTTCCAATTCAGACGAGAACAACAAAAGTACACTTCAATAGGAGAACCTTATGCTTTTGTTTTGGAAAATCTTATTAAGGCTGGCTCCATTACCCTACCACCTATAAAACCAAACACTGGTTTTGACCCTGAGCACCCCATGCCCACGTGGTATAAATAACATGATTTTTTCAACTATCATCATTTCAAATGTCATAGCGACAATAAATGCATCACCTTCAAGAATATCGTCCAAGAAATGTTAGACAATGAAGATCTAGTCTTGGATAGCCTGAATGCACCTGCTAACCAAAACTTACATATCTTCAAGAATCCATTCCCTAATCATGACCCATCTTCCAATCAAGCTAGTGAAACTTCAACCAATGATAGTAATCTCCACGAGGTCTACGCTATTTTTAATGATGTACTTGTTATTTCCTAATTGCCTCATGTTCCTTCCATAGAAAAAATCTTAGCCCGAACCCCCCTACCTACACAAGAACCTATGTCATCTACTCCACCCATAGAGGAACCCCCTTAATTTTCTCCTTCACCCATGGAAGAGCCTCTAATTAGCATGCCACGTTTGACCCCTCAAATTTTCAAGTAGTTATCAGTGGCACCTCTCCTACTCATAGGAGATACATGCCCACAACCTAAACTATCACAAGAAGAGTCCACCTCATTTGGCCCATCCTATCCTCTACCCATGGAGGATCCTATAGAAGAACCATTACCATTAGATGACCATTCTACATCGGACCTTCAAGATCCCACCGATCTACTTTCAGCTCTCTTACCCACAGAGTCTGAGGATAGCCATTTCCCTGTATCTCAAACACATTTTACGGGGATTCCTACTTGATCCACATCAGCCTCACTTACAACAGTACCATTTTCATGCTTGGCCAATTGCCTAGACTATGTTTATAGAGCCTTACTTTGGGGACTCCTCCTACTTCATGTTTCAACCCAAATATAATTGTCATTCACCAAAACCTCCACTCTCTATCCAAATTGTTTCAAGTGACCAAACCAAACAAAACCATGACTATTACAACACCTTCCATATCACCACCCATGGCTCAACACACACCTCTGCCCACAACTCAACATACATCTACACCCAAACACCTACCCACGCCTATATCATCTCCCTTACTTTAAACCATCACCACCTTAGGGGTCATGCTGACATCAAACCTTACTCACCCACCCATCAAATTAGATTTAGCCACATCTTCCCAAACCAACACTAAACTGATTTTGGCCCCTAAAAAGAAGACCCAACCTCCTAGGCCTCATTCACTAACCTCGCCTACCACACCATTGTCACCTTCACCTTTTTCATCCATCTGAGGACCTCACCCCTCGACCCTAGCCAAGCAACCTTCTTCCACCAATAAACCAAGAGTGCAGTAGCCCACCTCCTCATCAAGAACCTCTAATATACCCAAGTGACCCACATAACCTCTTCCATCACCCGTAACCTTCTTACCACCCACAACACCACTACCGTTCATAACTTCTTCACTACCCATGACACTTTCTTCCCTTCCACTCACAGCTTCTACCCAACCTCTACCGACCACCTCCACAACAACTTGGTTACCCCTGTGGGAAATCTGTCCTCTTCCACCATCTACTTTTCACTCTACATCACGTACACCCATGTCACCTTTGACCAAAAAGGTGCAACCTAAATCTAAGAATTCGCTACCCTCCAATAAGGTAGTTAAACCAACCAAACCCTTTGTCGCTAGCTCTTCTACCATGCTCGTACCTAAATAGATGCCCGCAAGACCTAAGACCCCTCCACACACCAAACTATTGGACCAACCCATTCCCCCTCCTATAAAGCCTCTTCCTCCACAATCACTAATACCCGCACCCAAACCCACATTCACCTCCCATTGTGATCCACTAGCAAGGTCCTATGCTAACATCTTAACCAATGTCCTTGAAACTTATGTCATTACATTACCACCTCCGAGGCCTTATGACCCACTCAAAACCAAACCAAAAGGGTTTTACAAAATTAAAATTTTCACCTACCATCGTGTGTCAAGAAACAATGTAGAGAACTTTAAGGCTTTAAAAACCGCTTTTGTCCAATTGTGTCCTCCTGAAGAAGATTTTGATAGCGACGATCTTCATGATGAAGACCCCATTTCACCTTCATCAATTTCCATATATTTCTTCCATTACCTACTTAGTGACCAAAATCTCCACCCCCACAACTCTTTGATCCACCCCCAAGATTTGAGATCAACATGGTCCGTATAAGAGAATTGGCCAAACCACCACCCAAATGCCAATACACCCTACTCATTTCACAAGGATCATATCCCCCACTAGGGTTTTTTCACTCATGTAACTATACCTTCCATGACACACCCTCTTCATCCGCCTCCACTCAAATTAACATGGTTCACATTACCACCCATGCTCAGAAAGACAAGGGAAAAGAAAACAAAACTGGCACATCAACTAACCCTGTACCCAACATACAATCTGCACCCATACCCAAAGTCATCATTCGAGGTCCTGCTTATCCTATTTTTGATGGGGTCACACATCACACAATAATAAAACAACTGCATCAATCCCCTCTCAAAATTTCTTTATATGACCTCATCCAAACCTCTGAGTCACATCGTCAAGCCCTCATAGAGGTCCTTCAATCTATTAAGGTTTTACCAAATGACCCCACACCCATAACCTCCATCATTACCCCTCATCATGTTGCATCTCTCACTAGGTCATCTCCTTCCTCTACGCCTCCCCCTACTCGCCAAGTATCCGCCCTCAACTTTTAAGATCAAGAGATCACTCCCTTCTAGTCTGACAACCTTGACCTCACTCTTTTAATCTCCATCCATATTGATAATATATGCATACGATGCATTATGATCAATGGTGGTTCTAGTATTAACATCATCTCTTCCCATGCATATAACCAAATTCACATACTTTCCAATTGCATGCATGGTAACCTAGTCATGCTCCACTCCTTTAATGACACCATGACCTCTACCCTGGGTACCGTCATTCTCCATGCCCGCGTAGGTCCCCGATTTTTCTTGAAACTATGCTATGTCCTAGAAGGAGAGTTCTAGTATAACTTGTTGCTTGGCTAACCTTGGATCCATGACATGGGTTGTGTCCCTTCGAATTTACATCACTGCCTCAAATTTGAAAATGAGGGACATAATTAAACCATCCTTGTTGACTCATCACCTTTCAAGACCTGTAACATGCTATATTGGCCCAATGATGTGCTTGTACCATTCAAGGCATCTAGCACTATCCCTACTTCACCTTCTTCTATAAGCCCATCCACCAAAGCTGGCTTCTCAAAAATATATCATTACAAAATTTGGTTTGGCTTGGAAGAACCCTGAAGGCATCCTCTTGAGATGTGTGATTGAAGATGAAGCTCCCAAAATAATTGCTGATTTACATGGGTGAGTCTGTGGAGGGAATTTTGTTGGGAGGGTTACTACACACAAGATTTTGAGGGCTTGTTATTGGTGGCCAAATCTTTTTAAAGATGTAACTTAGTTGGTTATAATATGTGAGAGTTTTTAGCGTTTCTCCAGAAGAATGAAAGCTTCATGGTCCCTCCCTTTGCATCCTGTATCAATTGAAGCTCCTTTCAAATAATGGGGGCTGGACTTCATTGGTGAAATCTCTGATTCATCAAGTACTAGACACAAATGGATTTTGGTAGCTATAGATTTCTTCACAAAATGGGTGGAAGTAATCCCAAGTAGGAAGGCAATGCACCAAGTTGTAGTGGACTTCATATTGAATCATATCATCTATGGATTTGGAGTGCCAGTCAAGATTGTTGTTGATAATGCCATGAGTTTCAGGGATGGACCTTTAGTGGAAATGTGCAAAAAATATGGAATAAAGTTGACATATGCTTCTAACTATAATCCACAAGGAAATGGATAGGGTGAGTCCAGTAATAAAAACTTTTTGAAGATTATTAAAAAGACTTTGGAATTAAACAAGAAGAAGTGGGGTGAACAACTAAATTTTTTTGTTTGGGATGATAGGATCACTACCAAAAGAGATACTGGTAAAAGCCCATTTGAATTGGTAAATGGAACACAAGCTTTGCTACCCTTATATCTGCAATTGTCTTCATTTCAGTTTATTCAACAACTTGAAGGTCAAAAAATCAGTTCATATGAAGCAAGGATTAATCAAATTGTTGAACTTGATGAAGCAAGAAGAGCATCCAATAAAATATATGTCAAATTGAGAGAGAGAATGAAGAATTTGTTTAATAAGAAGGTAACCCCAAGATCTTTCAGTATTGGAGATCTTGTGTTGTTGTGGGATAGCAAGCATGAAGATAAGGGCAAGCATGGTAAATATGATGCTTTGTGGATGGGCCCATATTCAATTAACATAAGAATTGGTGAGAATACTTTTTTCCTCAAGGAACTACAGAGGGAATTGCTTGAGCTGCCTGTTAATGGAATACATTTGAAGCATTTCTTGGATTGATCCCCAAAACTAAAGTTTGCATATCACTTGTATAGTGTACAGTTTTTTGTTTCTGCTCTATTTTTATTTTTTTGGTCAGTTTTTGGTTTGCCTTTGTGTGCGACAACCCTTTTTGTTGGTTTATCAGTTGGTTTTTTGGATGTTTTTTCTTGTGACTCCATTTTTCCCAATGTTTTGTTGGCACATGGTCTACTTCAGTTCTTGTGGCACTCGCTGGGAGTGCCCATCCCCAAGCTAGAGCCAATGTTGGTGCCTAATATTGAAACAACCCTATTTTGCAAAGGAGATATGCATTTTTTCCCTGATTCTAAGAAAAAATGGTTTTGGGATTCTCATATACTTCTAATTTGACAAAAAACAACTCATTTTTATGTTTGAGTGTTATGTGTTTAGTTCACATTTCCTCCATTTTGCACCATTCTAAAGGAATCCCTAGGTTTACTTTGCGTTTTACCCTAATTTTTCCCGTTTCAAACGCCTCTACCATTTTTTTATTTTTTCCTGGCCTTTGGAGCTCAAAATCATTTGATTTTTACTTATTTTCCCTCAAAAATCCCTTTCCATGGTCGTAAATTGCCTAAAATCACTTTCCATTTGTCACTAGAAATTTTTGTATTTTTTGATGGTCCATACGGGCATCCTTTGCCCGTCAAATTCTAGATCATTTACTTTTACATACATGATCATTTGTGATTAGACAAGGATCGGTGGGTCATTTCTAAAAACTTAATGTTTTTATATTTTTGGAAAAATGTGCAAGTTGCCCCCATAGCTTCGCGGGCCCCAGAGGAGGACATGTGGCAGGTGGGGAGATGGAAAGGCAAAGGAGTTTGATACTTTTTGGTCTTTAGTGAAAAATATTCAAAGTATTAATTTGGACTGCAAACTTGTAGCCAATGGGATGAAGACACGTGTCGGCATCAGAGCACAAAGCAGAAGATGGAGCCTCGGAGGAAAGTTAGAATTTTCACCCATTTTGGAAAAAAGGGAGAAAATCATCAGAATGGACTATGGCCTACCATTGAATTAGAGGGCAACATGTGGTAGGCTCAGAGGTGGGGAGGCAGACCATCGGAAGCAAGTTGCATTTTTAGCCTCTAGTTATCAAAAGGGTAAAATTGTTGAATGGACCCGCGAGTCTGAAAGGAAAAAAGTCAAAATTCATCTGAGGAGTCAATGGTGAAGGAGCAGGTTGGCGAAGGAAATTTTGAAACATTTCCTTTGATGAAATAAGATTAAAATCTGAAATCAGAGTGCTTCCCCTCAGCCAATCATATGAGGACACATGTCCTGCGGGAGGGCAGATCCATAGAGGAAAATTAAAAAACTTTCCTTTGTCTAAAAAGATGCAAAATGTGTAAAATTGAGCTTTGACTCTATATCCAGTCATATTGCACCATGTGTCAGACCCAATCACAAAGTCGGAATGATGGAGGAAATCAAGAAATTTTGTAAATTTTCAAAAAGTTGTAAAAAGGTCAAAAGTGTCCCCGAGGCCCATTTTTTTTCGGATCTACCACGTGGAGGGCTCAGAGTTAAAGATAAGAACAAAATTGATGATAGTTGTGCATTTCACCAATTTAGCTGCCATTTGAGCTTCAGGAAGTTTGGAGATGCATTTTTTGCATCAATTTTCATCAATGTTTTTGCCAATTCATGTCATTTTTGGCCTACAGGGTTTAGAATTAATCAATTTCGGGGTTTCGATTTGTGAATCTAAGGCATTTTTCAAATAAATTTTTACTCTGGTTCATAAAAAAATGTGAATTACCAGATCCAAAGTTGCAGAGTAAAAATTGGGAAGGGAAAAGTTGAAATGATGAAATAAAAGGGATCTACATGCGTGGGAAATGAAAAATGTGCTTCCACTTTGAAGAATGATGAAATTTTTGTAATGATTCACCTTTTGAAAAAACAACTGGAAAATTTTTGCGAGTTTGTTAAATGTCATTTTCCAAATATTATTGTAAAGCAAAGGTGCTTTGAATATTCCACTTATGGAGGGAATATTTGAGATGCAAAGTGACTGAGTGATTGAAAATGTATATATTGCATGAATTTTTCATGTAAAGGGTCGGAGAAACTTAGAATTTTCACAGGAAAATCTAGGAAGAATCCCATTCTCTGAGAAACCACATGAGAACCATTTTAACTCTTTTTTTACATCAAATTTGTGTAATGTTAGGTTGGTTGTAGATCTATGGCCACTAACAAGATCTGATATTGTTCTTATAACATTCCCCTGCTCATAAATTTGGTCATTCTAGATTATTTTGTGTTGTCTCTTGGTAAAATTTGCATTTACTTATGTTTCAGAATGTTTTCAATTTGTGTTTGTGGCTCATGTTATAATCTGGTGTTTGGAATTTCCTTTTGATCATGCAGATCTAATTCAGGTAATAGCTTAGTGGCATTTACAATTCTAGAATCAAAAGATATTTCATCTCATGAAGGGATAAACAAATTTAAAATTCACTTTGCTTTCCTTGATACAGATTTGATTGTAAACCTTTGGGGGTACCTTATGTATGATAGAATAGAAATTTCTGGATGCTTTACTGATTCAATTAACTCAAGATTTTTTGATAAATCATCAGAGATTGTGTGGAAGAGTATAGATCTGGGCTTCCGTTTGATGCACATATCCTGGTTGAAGGAACACCTTAACCTCTTTGAATCATTTCTGTTGTCTGAGTCTTTCAAGTTTTACAAAGGTCCTCAAAGAAGTTGGTAAATTCTGGTTAGTCTTGTCTAAATATCTCCCACCCCAAAATTCATTTCAAATTAATGCATCTCCGACCTATAATACCCTTGCATTGTATTATGTGTCAAAAAAAGAATATAATCCATTTTACAAAAATACACAAAGCAAAATTAGGATCAAAGCATTTCTTTAGTAGCCTTAGCCTTGTCTTGAGAGAATTTCCATCATTTAGTAGTGACAACTCTATTGAGTTTAAATAGTGGGAAATTGATCATGTTTTCTCAAGGCCCATCTCCTTACAATCTGCACAGTACAAGGATATTTTCACCTCCTTCACAAAACGGAGGCTACAATATAGGTTCTCTTACCTTGGTTGATAGGCACAACCTAAAATAATGAGGATTAGATCAAATCCTTATAAGGTGCTACCCACTTCTTAAAAGCCTGAGTGCTAAAAAGTCAGATAAATTACTTCCACCCAACTATAAAACAACATATAAACCATTTATCTACCTCTGAGTGTCTTGTAAAATCCCATGATGTAGCTCAAGTTGTGAAGGAGATTAAATCTGGGTACCAACACCATGCTTGCTCATGCGCGATGACCAACACTAAGAGCAAGTAGTTTATTACATAAATTCATACCATTTGGACTACGAAACTAGATATACCCATGTCAAAAAAACTCTACCTTAGCCTTAGTTTTTGTCGCCACCAAACTCCGCGATTACCTACTCAATCAAAAAACCTTAGTCATTACTAATACTAACCCATTACACTATATGTATGCCAAACCCTATCAACATCAACGTGTCACACGTTGACTTATGCTTCTTGCTGATATCAACCTCAAATTCATTCATCAAAATTCCATCAAGGGCCAAGCTATTGCTGACCAACTGGCTGACGCACCTATTTCCAAATTCAACAATCTAACTTTGATTTCCCAGACGAGTCTACAACTACCCTTTCCCTAGACGAACCTGCTTACCAAATGACACTCTTCTTCGATGGCTCCAAGTGTCAATGTGGGGGTGGGAATGGTGTTATCCTCATTCCTCTTGATGGCAAACCTATGCCTTTGTATTTTAATCTTGATTTTGATTGTACAAACAATATTGCTGAATACGAAGCACTCATATTGGGTCTCTAGGATGCTTATGCCTTAGATGTTAACTCAATCAATATCTTTGGTGATTCTCATTTGGTCATAAACCAAGTCAATGGTATATACTAGTGTCGTAATGAGATAATTCAAAAGTATAAACATCACATAGACATAATTTTGACCAACTTTATACCGTTAAGCACTTCACACCACCCCATGATCTACCAATAAATTTGTAGATGCCGTGGCCTGCTTGGCTTCTCAGATACCTGCTTTACCTGATAACTCTAAAATATTTGTCACAATACAAAGGCTACAATCACCCTCTTATTTACCTCATGAGGTCAACTTCGTTGGAACCATTTCCCCCGACCCACATGACCTTTTGTATAAGCAATATGTAGACTATCTTTCCCTTTCCATTCTACCCGCTGATCTCACTCGTAATGGACAACGTGCCTTTATTAAAAGTGTCTACCATTATGTCATAATGGGTGGTATTCTTTACAAGCGCAACTTCGATGGCATTCTCTTATGATGCCTTACAAGTTCTGAAGTTCCCTACACCATTAAGGAAGTACACAATGGAATTTGTGGAGGTCACTTTAGTGGTTTAGCTGTCGCAACATGCATTCTTCGCCTAGGCTATTATGGGCCAACCATAAACCATGACTGTTGTGATTATGTCAAATGTTGCGTGAAATTCCAGCAACATGCTAATCTCAATCACATACCTAGTCATGCCTTACAGGTCACATGATACCTTTGGCCTTTCTCTCAATGGGGTTTGGATCTTGTTGGTGAGATCAACCCCTATTCTTCACAATGCCACCAATGGATCATAACTGCTACTAAATATTACACTAAATGGGTAGAGGTCATTCTTCTCATTTCTACAAAATTCAAGAAAATATGTGAGTTCATTAACCATCACATCATTTTCCAATTTGGTGCTCCTCATTGTCTTATAACTGATAATGGAAAGCAATTCAAAATAAAAAACACTCCACAAACTATATGAAACTTTTGACATCCAACTTAGTTTCTAATCACCTTATTACCCACAAACCAATGGCCAAGCCAAATCAACCAATAAAACCTTGAACAAAATTCTTATGAAGGTAGTCAACGATATTGGGAAGGATTGGTATACACACATTCCTTTTTCCTTGTGGGCTTATCGCATTAATATTCACACTGCAACTGCTGCCACACCTTTTTCTCTGGTCTACGGTACTGAGGTTGTCTTACCACTCAAAACTCGAGATTCCATCTCTTTGCATCTCACTACAAGACATTTTTAACAATGATGACTTTCAAAAAGATCGTTTGGCACAACTTGAGTTATTAGATGAACGTTGTCTCAATGCTCTTGACCATCTCCAATTCTACCAAAAATGTATCAAATGTGCCAATGAAAAACATGTTCATGAAATGAGCCTTATCAGGTCGATTACCTTGTCTTGAACGAAAATCAACATGTAACCTAAGAGGAGAAAATTAAATGGGGTAAATTTTCTCCTAATTGGCTCGGACCCTATATCATTACCCATTCCTATGGATTAGGTATTTATCATTTGTATTCCCTCGAAGGTAAACCCGAACCCTGAGTCACCTTAATACCTTGCATCTTTGACCAGTTCATTGTTGACATTAAGTCCTATCTCACCTTTTTTCTATTGACTGCTCATCCCTTGAGTGTTATCCACCTTCCATATTACTTGTTTTTTAGGATCCACGACTCAAACAATAATCATGTGACTTCCCATCACCTTTCAGCCTTATTTTCAATATGAGTACCCAAAAATCTACTCATAACATGATTCTCATGGATAATTTATCATCTTCTTCAAAATGGAATCCCATGTTCATTCATCACTCCAAACCACCTCTTTCATAGTTAATATTTGTGTGCTATAGTATTGTCTTCTAAACAAAGAACGTAATCTTCCTCTATAGTCTTTTCCATGAATTAAGCATCCCAAGAAACAAAAATGGATGCAACTCCTTGAGTCAAAACTTCCAGCAAACGATGAATCCCTCAAAAGTGACATCTCTTCACTCTAAATCCCACCACTATAAATAGATTTCTCCCTTGAAGGTCACAGCTATATAAAGTCATTACAAAAATCCAATAATAAATATCTAGAAGCTTCCCGCATCGATCATCTTCACGAATGACCTCAAGGAGATAATATACCCATCCCATATAGACTTCCCTTGCATCAACCAGTCTATTAAAAAACAAAAAAATGAAGAAAAAGTTGAAATTTTCATCATGGACTTGCCTATTTTTGATCTTGGGTTTCTTGTTCTAAAAAACAAATTGTCAATACACTAAGTTACGCTCAGCCGCCCATTCTCACCTCCTTTCCTTTCTAGCCCTAATTTTCTCTGTTACACAAGGGCCTTGCCATAAACGTGAAATTTTCATGGTTATGCAACTTCTCTTCACCCTTACAATGGTCCATTATGGAAAACACCTTTAGGGTCTTACATTCATAAGACCCTCTTAGGTATGGTTCAACTCATTAGGGTTCTTATCAAATTAAGCGGCATCTTTTACCACCTCTTACCATTCACCTTCCTCATTACTTACTGATTATCTATATACAAGACTAGATCCTCGAAACCTATATTTAAAAATCACTTCAACATTGCCTATGACCTAAAATCAATCATGCCTATGACCTAACATTCAACCATTCCTCACACCTACCTACCCATTCCTCTACTTTATCATAATATTACCTAGCTTATGGGAGAACTACATCTTCCTAAGCTCTCTTTTTGTTTGGGACTATGTAGGCAACAGTTTGAGGGCATGGGGCCCTTGGAGGTTAGCTCAACTACTCTTTACCCTAATCAATTACCCCTTTCCCTTTCATATTCACATTCTACCCTAGTTAGTTTCCATTTTATATTAATAACTAGAAATTAAACCAAACAAGCATCAAATAATACACATCTTCATTATATCATCAAATTATTCATTTATCATTTTCACATTTCCAGTATAGTACGTATTTAGAAATTAAAACCATAACCTTATATATACATCACCCATTTCCCCTCCATGGTTACCTACAATTCTGGGACATTACCTCATACATAAACCAACTTGAATCCATCGTGTCTAAACCAACCTGACTCAACCATGCCTATGACCAAATTGACTCCATCATGCCTATAACCTGACTCAAACATGCCTATAACTTGACTCCATCATGCCTATAACCTGACTCAGCCATGCCTAAACATGACCTGACTTAACCATGCCTACCACATGACTCAACCATTCCTATAACCTGACTCCACCATGCCTACACCACACCAATTATTTCATACATCTATACATAACAATTATATGGCTTCCATCATAAGTACATCACCAGCCAATCATCCATCTCATCATAAAAATCTATGTATCCATACAATGTACACTAATGCCAATTAATAATTACAATTATCTCAAGAACTCTCATTATACAACCTCACCATCTTCATCACGTAGGCTAGTATATGATCAAAAATAACAAAAAATATTGTATACATCCTCGCTCATCTTCGACATATAGGCTGGTATATATATATATATATATATATATATCATATATATATATATATGTCAACTATACATAGATATATTGAGGTACATAAATGGTGACTAATCGTAAACCACCACTGTTGGATATCCATCCATATATCATCAGTCACCTTCATCTCCTCCTCCAATGGGGTTCCCTACCAATGTGGTGTCCTACCTCGCCTCGATCTGCCTTCTGGTGGCCACTCACCTGGGGCATGTCCTCCGTAAACTAGTAGCCGCACCCTAACCTTGTCTCGGGGCTCACCATGCCCCCCCATATACTCTCCACCCTATGGGTGTACGAGACCTATTCCTCTCACTCAAGGCCTGCTGTACTCTGTACTCTCCATAGGATAGGACGTCTATCCCTGCGGCCATCAAGCTAATCCTGATAATACCTTACCTCACCTAAGACATCCCTCAACCTAGCTATAGGTACTTATCTGTGGTGGTTCCATCGGTCCTCTGGCCCCCTACACCTATCTCTGTGGGACCATGATCCCGCCCCTACTTGTAAAGTGGGACCCTGCCTCCTGTGCCTACGATGGTGTCATCGACCTCTGACCCTATGCCTATATCTAGGCCTGAAGTTTCATAACCTATGTCTGTGTAGTGGCCAACAAGCCCTATAAAATTGTAATATGCACCTATATGGTGGCTACCTATATCCCATATCTATCTCCACCCTGTGCGGGTACCTATCCCTACAATACTTGGGCCTGTAAAATGGCAACCTGTGCCTCTAAACTTGTCAGCTACCACTACATTATTCCCAACTATGTAATCAGGGTAGCCACCTGCCCCTATAGGGAATCCCTCTACACTGTGATGGTGGCTAAATCTGGCTACCCCCTTCGTGGCAGTACTACTCGTAAATGAGCCTCCCACCACTATCTATATCTATCTGTCATCCTGACATCATCAATTTTCTGGTCTATCACCTGCTCCTCCTTCCCTGTCGGCACTGTCGGTTGTGGTAGAGGTAATGGCCTCTCCACGTAATCACTCCTATATGGTGGGAAGGGTGGGGGTATATCCTGAAGTATCCCAAACTACCATCTGACCCTATCTATGGGTATATCTTGTGCTCTCTTACATGTTACCCCTATATCCATTGGAGCAGCTATAACTCCTGTATCTCCTTAGCCATCTGTCCAAATGATGGGAAACCCACATATAGCCACCAAATGATGTCCACGATGGAAAAATCCTCTAGAAAATGCTTGTAATAGGATACAAAATGAGTTTCCCTGGCTGCTCGGCATTCTCCAATAGTAGGTATCCATTTCCTGTAGCCCACCCTAACTAAACCTAGCTCGAATGCATGAGCCTGGGGCATACCAACTGGGTGCACACACACAATGTGCTCATATGCCCAACAATGACAGTAGGAAAAGTACAACACATGCCAAACCTCCATAGCTATCTATAAGCCCATAACGCTCTATGTATAATTGTACCATGAATGTAGGTGCACCCATGCAAAATGAGGTCTTGTCCTCCACTGTATCATGCAGAACCCCCATCAATGATCATGGTAATCTCCCACCCTCTACATCTAGGCAGTTCAAAACAACAGTATACTGCCTCCATCAGTAACACCACTAGCCTCATCTCCTCCAGATGGGCCCAGTACATATCTCCATAGCTCATACTGGTGCTATGGAACCTCAACTCCGCCAGCCCCTCACCAAACATATTCAACATCAACTCCTCAGATGCCTCTGAGGAGATAGAATGCACCTGCGTCCCCACTATCAGTAATCGCAGGATCCTATACACATCCTCCAGGGTGACTGTGATCTCACCTATCAGGAGATGGAAGGTATTGGTCACCATTTGTCAATGAGGGAAACCATCAAACTCAGCTACTAGACTATACGTGTGGTAGTGTCTGACCCCAATCAGGCTAACCTCTACAATATGGCACCAATCATCAACTGTTGCACTCCCTCGTACCTCCACGAGTAGGGGTGGTACCCTATCTCACATCTATAGCTGATCTCTCACCTGTATCCAAAAAACCATCACATTAATACACCTTGACCATACCCACAATCACCCTTGACACCTCACCTATACCTATTACCCTACCTCTTTTTCCCTCGCAACTTACCTTCTTATCACATGTCCTATCTACCCACCCCAACCCTAACTAATTACCATTCCACCATACCTATTTAAACCTCTCACCCATGTTATTTTTCCATCCACAACATCTTCTTATACCATTACCTATCTCACCCACCCACCCTACCTCCTTTTTTTCCCAGTTTTCTCCAAATAATGACTGGCACCAGTTTAGGTGAGACCGACCACGGTCTAATACAACCGGCATCGGTCACCTCATCTATGACCATTTCTGAATCACACCAACTAACTTCGGACAACTCTTGACCAACGTTAGTCACTGTTGCAGTAACCAAATCCATGACACCCTACCCTATTTCCCCATAAACACACCATTTTACCCTCCTGACCTATCCTTCCCTACCCAAATCCCCCCTTGAATTCATCCCCACCCATCATTCACCTAAATATACCCTTCTCCCTTCCTATTTTACCCATTTTTCATCCCAAATTCAAATTTACCTTTTCCCCCCCAAAACCTATTTACCCCTAACCTAATTTCTCTACACAAATCTACCTACCAAACTAGGAATGGGATTGAATCATACCTCATCACGCTACCGTCTCTTTGGTGGCATGTTAGGCCACTGCACCAGTGGTCCCCCAATCCCTCTCCTACCTCGGCCATCACCAATCGACCTCCTCACCTCCAACCAACTGAATCAATAAAATAGATCTAGTGGACCTACCTATCACCTATTGATCACCCGCTACGAGGCTCACCAACTCATCTCTCTGTCTCTCTTGGTTGCTTTCTACCTTTTCCTCTTTCCTCAGTCATTTTCTCCTATTTGGAAAATTACAAATGATTTTACAAAAAGTGAGAAATTTCTTTTTTAACCACACCCTGACCTGAACGACATCTGATTGTACCTAGACCTGACATCAGTCTTGTGCCATAGCAAACCATGGTCGGTTTCCCTAGACCATCATTGGTTAAGCATGACTGGTGTTGGTTACCTATTTTGGCCCCATGGAAACCCATTACACCTTATCTACTTTCCTACAACCTTTTTCACCTAACCCACCACTGACCCTAACCCTCCACCTCATCCTCCTGACCTCATCATTTATCACCCCACCTCACCATCAGTTGGGGCATATTTCTACCCCTCCCGTGGCCTTACCTACACCACACCTTCTTTTTACCCACACCTGACCTCTTGTACCATGACCTATATGCCTAGACCCGGAACATTGTTAGTGACCTTTGAACCACTATACTCATTATACATTGCAACATGGTTACCCATATTTGTTTAGCCTACCGACCTTACCTTGCCTATTGCCATGTTGTTTATCTTGACCTGACCTTTAGTGTACCAAAACATACCTAAATGTTCCTGCACCTAACTTCTATTGTGTTTCTACACCATATCCTATACCTTGGATACCAGAATCACTTCAACCCTGTTTAGATAGACCTATCGACCTTGGACGATGTAGAGTTTGCAAGATTTTCACTCTGGTACCGTGCCACAGTTTATATGTGTGCATACATTTGACAGTCACTACCTTTGACCCTAGCCCATTTCCTTGTTTTCCCAATTTGACCTTTACCCCATTACCCATTTTTACCTCCACCTACCCTACCCACACCTACCTATATAACCATTGATTAAGTGGATATTCCCATGTCCTCACCCATTGCATCTTGCGATGATGGTACCTATTTTACTCAGCCTAATAGCCTTACCTTGCCTATGGCTCGTGACCCATATCCAAATAAACCTTGACCCTTTTGGATGTACTAGAACCACACCTAAATGTTCTTGCATCTTACCTCATTGAGTTCCCAGACCATATCCTTTACCCTGGATACCGGACCTCAACAACCCTTGTTTGGATGACCTTTATAACCCTAGCTAATGTACATTTGTTATGTTGAGCAACCATGGTATCTCATGGAATTTCACAACGTGTGCATACATCTGAATGCTCTACCTAATCACCCACCCTACCTCTTATAATCACCATACCCTCGACCATCACCTTCTTCACACCTAACCCTATTTTCTCAAACCACCCACCTCCTCATTTTATCAAACCACTCACCACTTCCTTCTCTCACCTCATCGATTCCTAGTTTGAGGGGGATTACCTTCACCCACACTTGGGGAAACATCACCTTCACGAACACATGGGGTAACCACATCTTATTTTTTTCAGCGTCGCTTACCAATACAAGCTACACAACAAAAGGGGAAAAATGTAGACACCAAAATTGGGTCACACTCCCCTTGGTCCCCCGTTGAATAACCAACTCAAACATATTCACCTAACCATGGCCCCTTCCACCCCACATTAATATTAATTTAATTAACTTAATTAAATTAATACCCATCCTCATAATATTCATCATTTAATTACCTTAATTGACCTAATTTCCACCTCACCTAGACACCTCATCCAACCACCTCACCCTAGACCTATTCTTGGCATGTTTCCATAACTAACTAAGACCTAATATTACTTTTCTTAATGAGATAAGATTTAGTCTAACCCTAAAAGCACATGCCTAAGATTTCTCTAACCACATTCCCGCTCATTAGAAGGGAAGCTTCCATTATGATCCGTGAGAATAAACCAACATAGCCCAAGAAATTGGAAAGATCTTCCATTTTTAGTAAACCTAGGGAATCCCTCCTTAACCAACGTTGGTCACCCCTAAACTGACATCGGTCAACTAGGAACCATCGTCGGTTACCATTTATTCACCTTAGCAACCTTTTTTTTGGGTTGGCACATTCTGAGATCAAGGATATGAGAAGAGAGATGCATGCAAGTGGAACCAGAGTCTTTTCACACACCCAGACATCCACAACTAGCACCATGATAGATCCAAAGGTATTGCACTCACGGTGAGCATTCTAAGAAGCATCTACTATGGCACCAAACACCATCCTTCTGACCAAATGATCATCCATTAAGCCAATCATTGGACCTATAACATTGGTAAATATACCTTCTATCACAGCACATTCCCATTTCATTCTATAATAGCCTTGTTATCATTTCTGTTATCAGTTCTATCCATTACATATTCCATTTCCCATAGTCCTACCTACTTAACAAATTCAAAAACCATTTCTCTACCCATTTTATCAGATCACCCATTCTCTATCCCTTTGCTACCTACCTCTGAGTATACCTCAGACATTTCACAGACCTCCCCATCCACCCTTCCATCTTTATCTAACCTCCAGTTCAATCCCCACAATAAGGATCTTATTGAAGTTACTTTCACCTCGACCCTACCGACGCTAGTTACCCATGACATTCTTTGGTCCCTTCTAAACCATCGTTAGTTATACCCAACTAACATCGGTCTCTGTGTTTCATACCTTTTTCCAATAACAGAACCAAGTAACCTTCTACCAAGTGACCTAAAAAACCCATAACCTGACCTTGACCAGTCCAGTACCCTGACACCTACCTACCCTTCAGATATGACTATAGCCTAGCCTGTTATGTTAGATTTTCTTATTGTGCTTGAATGAAATACCTAAATCATATAAACTACAATAGGAATTTTCTTATCTCTGGCATTAAGTTTTTTTAAACAATGGATTGACAACCATCTAGGGAGTATCACACTTCTTGGATCTAGCACACACTAGGCAGTCCACTGTCATATATTATTTAACTCTTCTTTTGTGGTCTTGTTTTCTATTTCAGGTAGTTCCTCCCAGCCAAAAGGAAGCTCTCACAGTCAGCATTGGATTGAGAAGTTAGAACACACGCAACAACCATCAACCGACCACCATAAACATGTATTCCTCCTTGGCCCTTACCCTTATCTGTTTCATCTCAATAACGTAAAGAAACTATATGTTCCAAACATTGCTAAAAATTTACTTTCTGTATATAAAATTTGTCATTCTAGTCAAGGAAAAATAGTGACTTTTACACCACATGGAGCAAAAGTATGAAATTTTTTTGAGCCTCATTCACTGGTTTCTCAGGGTATTGTTGATCATAGTTCTAGACTATATCGCTTTGAGGGTTTTGATGACACTTGTTCTATAGAGACAAGATTGGTTTCTCATGGAGATTCATGAAGTAAGGTTTGGCATGCAAGATTTGGACATCTCAATTACAGATATTTGAAGGAGTTGAGCACTCATGGTATGGTAGATGGTCTTCCTAGAGTTTCTTATCTTGAGGGATTTTGTCATAGTTGTGCATTAGGGAAACAACACTAAGATCCTTTTCCTAAGAATTTTTCTAAGAGAGATTCTTCACCACTTGAGCTTGTGCATAGTGACTTGATGGTTTTTCCTACCCCATCTTTTAATGGAGCTAATTATGCACTTACATTTACTTATAATTTCTTGATGCGTACTTGGATTTATTTTCTCAAGTAAAAAAGTGATATTTTTTCACACTTCAAAGTATTCAAGGCTTTGGTCGAGAAACCATCTTCTAGTAGCATAAAGAACCTGTGTACTAATAATGGGGGGGAGTACTTCAGCAATGAGTTTTCTAAATTTTTGGCAACTCAAGGCATTATTCACCAGCATTGTATTCCTCATACTCCACAACATAATGGCTTAGTAGAAAGGAAGAATATAACTTTGAAGGAAATGGATAACTATGTGATGCATTTTAGAGATTTACCTCCTATCTACTTGGCAGAAGCAGTTAATTGTGCTAACTACATTCAAAATCTCACACCCCATAGAGCACTTGAGCATTTGACTCCAAAGGAAGCTTGGTCAAACACTAAGCTAGATGTCTCATTTTTTCAAGTCTTTGGGAGCCATGTTTGGACCTTTGTGCCAAAGAAGAAAAGGAAAGCTTTGGATAAGAAGAACAAACCCTTGATCTTTGTAGGGTATTGTGAGGACATGAGATCTTATCGAATTCTATATTCTGATACTCATGACGTTCTTTTTTGAGCACATGTTCTGTTTGATGAGTGCTTCACTCCTCATGATTCTTCATCTTATTCCATGCCTCATTTTTCTTCTTCATCTCATCTTGAGGATCCTTTCTTTGAGGAGGTTGATGAGGAGGTTATACATGTCGTTGAGGATTCTATTCCCACTGATGTTGTCACTATGCCTAAGTGGGCTCGTACTATAGTTTTTGAGGTAGCACCTTTCATAGAGTATCTTCCACCCACTAGGCATCATCACGCACATTCTATAGGTTCTGGACTTTTGTGTCAGGCAGTTTTTGAGGATCCACAGTCTTTTTTGAAGGCTCATGGGACACAGGAGTGGGATTATGCGATGGAAGCTGAGTATTCTTCTTTGATGAAGAATCATACTTGGGATTTGGTATCTCTTCCTAAAGGAAGAAATATGGTTAGGTGTAGGTGGGTATATCGAACCAAATACACAGCTGATGGGTTCATGGACAAGTATAAGGCTCGTCTTGTTACAAAGGGTTTTTCACAAGTTAAAGGTATTGATTACTCTAAGACTTTTACACCCGTTGTCAAGATGGATTTTGTATTCCTTATACTTTCTCTTGCTGAATCATAGGTGTGGCATGTATACCAGATGGACGTGAATAGTGCCTTCTTACATGGAGATCTACAAGAAGAAATATACATAGAGCAGTCGACTGGATTTTTTCAAGATTCTTCTCTTCTTTGTAGGCTCTGAAGGTCTCTCTATGGTCTTAAACAAGCCCCTCGGGATTGTTACGAGAAGATGGATTATTTTCTTCCATCTATTGGTTTTGTTTGTTGCCACTCCGATCATATAGTGTATCTCCAACATGTTGGTGAGGATATTTTGATACTTGTCTTGTATGTTGATGATTTGTTACTTACTAGTAGCTCTTCTTCCCACATTCAGAGTATGCAGAGAGATCTTTCTACATAGTTTGACATGACATATCTTGGGCTATTGCATTATTTTCTTGGTTTGTATATTTCTTAAATAGATTCAAGGATTTATTTAAGTAAACAAAAGTACACCCATGATCTTCTTTAGTGCTTTGATATGGATGATTACAAGCCAAGTCCATCTCCTTTTCAGTATGGGGTTACTCTTACCTCCATATGTACCACACCACTTTGTGATTTTACATGTATAGGTAGTTGGTTGGGAGTCTCGTGTACCTGACCCATACTCATCCTGATATCTCATTTGTAGTAGGGCTTATATCTCGGTTTGCACATTCTCCTCATAGTAGTCACTTGTAAGCTGCTAAAAGGATTTTGCGCTATTTGAAGGACACTTCCCACTTTGTAATACACTACACTAGGGGTTCTACTCAATTGGATGAGTATACAAATTCAAATTGGACACGTTCTATTGATGATAGGCATTCCACTTCTAGCTATATTTTATGTCTTGGTTCTTCTCCAGTTTCTTGGGCATGTAAAAGGTAAAAGGCTAATGCACTTTCATCTTCAGAGGTAGAGTATAGGGTAGTAGTTACAGTGAGTCAACAGATTCTTTGGATTTTCCAGTTATTGATATATTTTGGATTCCCATAGAATTCATCGACTGTATTTTGGTGTGACAACCAAAGTGAAATTCACATTTCTCGTAACTCAGTTGAGCACCAACAGACCAAGCATATTGAGATACACATCCACTTCATTCGGTAGCACATTCAGGATGTAGTTATTTTCTTGGAGTACCTTCCGACTCAGCAGTAGGTTGTGGACATATTTACGAAGCCTTTTGCATCACCTTGCTACCTTGAGTTACATGGAATGCTTGAGGTTTTGGAAGTTGTTCTTGGGGGTGTTCATGAGACCATCTTCCTCATTCTTCTTTCTCTTTCCTTATAGCAGGATTCTTTCCTTCTTTTGGTTTGAGATTTGCTCATGGATATATTATACATGAGTACCTCATTGGGCTTATTTTTAGGGACTCATACTGTGAACATGCCACTTCTATTTTGGCCCCTAACTTCACTTGATGGGGGTGTTAGAGTAGGTATTTACCTTAGCTCATGTTCACCTAGGTACTTTATTTACCTTTATTGTATTTATCCTCACCCACTTATGTGTGTGGATATTTATTTTTATTTATTTATATATTATGGAGATATTATCTAGTTGTTAGGTATAGTTATTTCCTTGATCTATGGTATTGACTAGATCCTTGATGTCTAGTTCTCCCCTAAATCTATGTACTTAACTAGTTATTTCCATGATTTATGGCTTGATCTACAACCTTGATTCATTCTTATATTGTTATTCCTTTCCTATATAAGCAAGGCCCATTCTCATTGTATTTCATTGAGTTCCATAATAATATATGATATTGTTTCTCATTTATTTGAAAAGGTTTATGTAAAGTTATTCTAGTGAATTGATTTCATCTTATTGATTGCCATGTTTGATTAGCATCTGTATTCTTGGCTTGGTATGATCTGGTTATCATTCCTTTTATCATTAGTATCAGAGCTCTTTTTCTTGGCATGTGAAAGTGCAAGTAGTGCAAACCTGTTCATGGTTTCTTTTTAGGTTTTTTTTGTGCATGGTTTTTTTAGGTTGTAGACCTCTCTTGCTCAGATACTTGGAAGTTGCAACGATAAGAAAAAATAAATTTCTAAGACTTGATTGGCATCGACAACAGGGTAGTGGAAATCTTGTAGATCTGTGTGTAAGAAGTAGGTGAATAAAAGTATTGATCCATTAAAAACTTGTCTTAGAAAAATCAACTACTAGAGACACCTATGTGGATCAGAGTTTAAACTACCATGTGAAGGAGGAAACAATGGAGTTTAAGAGAAGAACCACTAGATTTTTTTTTTGTTCTGCATTTTCTAATGTTTGGATACTTGCAACCTATATAAGCACACTTTGCCCATTTATTTCCAAGAAGTGTGGAAATGATAAGAAGAGACCAATTTGTTAAGTGTGATTCTTCCTTGAATTTAAGGAGTCAAAATTGAGCAATATTGAATCCATGTCTGCCCCCAAATTATTATTTTTTAATGTTCATCTCTTGAAAGATCCTAATTATGTCACTTTCAAGATGAAGATGTACACCATTATCCTTTTTAAAGACCTTTGGGATCTCGTCATTGGCGTTGTTCTCGTCCCACTAATATAGATGAGAAAATGAAGTATGATAAGGCCGATGCAAAAGACTTGATTTTTATCACTCTCAGCATTTTTGATGAGATGAAACCACACATACGGGATGTGACAACATCAAAGGTAGTGTAGGATACTCTCTCCATCGTCTACAAAGCAAGTAATTTGACAAAGATCTTCCATCTCTAGTCAAATCTTCATATAATGAGTATGCAAGATGGCGAGAAAGTAGTGGAATTCTTATGTCATGTGGCAGAAATACAAGTAGAGATTGGAGTGCTTGAATAAGTGGTGGAAGATAAGAATTTTGTCCCTCTCATATTGCAAGCTCTCCTTCCCATTTCGTTACATTCATCACCACATTGACCATCACAAAAAAAGAGGTGATATTTTATAAACTAGTGAACTTTCTACAGAAGTAAGAATCCATTCAAACAGTGTATGAAGAGTTTGAAGAAAAAGCATTGATATCAAGGTAGCAAAAGATTCATAATCCTCGTAAAGGACAATAACAGAAGAAAACACAAAAAGTAGCTATAAAAAACAATAGAAGCAAAAGTCTCAAAAAACACTTGTACCATGAATAAACATGACACTATGAATTGTTGGTATAATGTCTACACACAATGTAATTCTTTAGAAGAGAGCACATTTGGCCATGGTGATTCACAAAAATCCAAGTGGTGTCCTCTCTAAAAGAAGCAAAATGGACATTCTGTAGCCCATCCAGATGATGACTTAGATGAAGATGTCCCAGGATCAATAAATTTTGATGTACACAAAGATGATGTGGTTTTATTCTCCCAAACATCACAAACATCACATAATTTTTGGTTGATTAACTCTAGCACCAAAAAGCACATGATGGGCGATAGGAAGTTGTTTGATTCATTGAATGATCGACCCATTAGAGATCATGTTAGAATTGAAAACAAAGAGTATGTTGGAAAAGGAATAGTAAATGTCACCAATCCTATCAAGATAAGAATATGTACTCTCAAAAAGGTGCTCTATGTTTTAGGTTTGACCACAAATATCATGTCTATTTCTCAACTATTGAATCACAAGCTCAAGGTGGAGTTTAAGGTTCAGAAAGGCATCAAATATTTTTTGACATCACCATAAGGTACGATACTTGTTAGAGATTTTTTGAAGGATCATATATTTGCATTAGATGCAGTTTCATCCTCTGCAGTTGATTTATCTTCCTCCACAATGGAATCCACTGCACTATGGAATTATTGATATGGGCATATTTCTGATGGCTCTATGTATCATCTCATTTATAAGTAGATTGTATGAGGACTTCCTCATTTATCTAATTCATTATATCTTTTTTCA
Organism: Taxus chinensis; assembly: GCA_019776745.2. Lineage (NCBI taxonomy): Eukaryota > Viridiplantae > Streptophyta > Pinopsida > Cupressales > Taxaceae > Taxus > Taxus chinensis. The sequence goes on from CM034150.1 coordinate 163,682,210, forward strand.
TGGATGTATGACAGGACAACAACATTTGGATCCATTTGAGTTGAGTACATTCCATGCCAAGAATCATCTCGAGGTCATGCATATTGATCTATGTGGACCCTTTCCTGCATCATTATCAAGGATTACATTACTTCTATTTATTCATTGATGAATATTCCCATAAGACATGGGTGTTCTTTCTTTGAAATAAGAGTGAATAATTTTCCAATTTTTAGATCTTTTATAAGTGAGATGTTCAGTAGACCAAAAAGCCCCTTTTTGTCCTCCACTTAGATCAAGGGAGGGAATTCACATAAATAAATTCTTAGAATTATTGAAGGATAATGTCATCACACAACATTTGACTTTCCACTATAATCCCTACATAATGAAATTGTATAATGTCGCAATCAGACAGTCATGGAGATGGTTTGTTGCATTATTTTCATTGCAAAGATGGAGAATAAATTTTAGGAAGAAACGGTCCAAATAGTTGTATATGTTCTGAACCGAGCAGATACAAATATATTACATGACAAGACACTGGAAGAGGTATGGAGTAATCATAAGCATTCGATTTCTCATTTGAGTGTATTTGTCTGTATAGGATATATGCATGTCCTAAATAAGAAGAGGGAGAATATTGATGCAAAAACACTCAAGTGCATATTTTTGGGGTACATTACTACCTCAAAGGCATATCGTCTCATGGATCCTGAGAAAATAAATATTTATGAGAGTAGAGATGTGGTTTATGACGAGTCATCATTTGACTAATTTCCACATAAACAAGATTCAGTAGCAACATCCTCTCATATATTGCTCTCACAGTTAGATGATGAGCATGAGGATTCTTCACACAAGAAATATGAGTTGCAAAGAGATTTTTATTTATCTTGGTACTTTTGAAGAATAATTCTTCACATCAATAGTAACATCAACATCTAAAGTGGGTCCAAAGAAACATGATATAATCCCACCTAAAATATCTTTTAGAAAATTCATCAAGAGTTAGAACGATAAGACAAATGAGAAATGAGGTAAATCTCACACTCACGAGTTCAGTGGTTGATAACACCAAACCTGATACAGTTTGTAAGGCACTTACCTAGCTACAGTGGAAGAATGCCATGGATACAAAATATGAATCGGTTCAGAATTAGACATGAGAATTTGTCGATCTTGCTACAAGAAAGAATTCCATTGGCTACAATTGGATTTTCAAAACAAAATACAGGGCAGGTGGATCTTTTACCAAGTAAAAATCATGACTAGTTACAAAGGGATATACTCAGTAGGAAGGAATTAAATATGAGGGGACCTTTGCACACACTGTGAAGATTAAAGCCATCATATTTTTCTATGCATAGGAAGCACAAAAAGGATGAAAACTTCAGCAAATGGACGTAAAAATTTCTCTCTTGAATGGTGATCTTAAATAAGAAGTATACATGACCCAACTAGAAGGATTTATCGATAAGCATCATCCTCATAAGGTATGCCATCTAATTAAGTATCTTTACAGGCTTAAACAAACACATAGGGTATGGTACATGAAAATATATGATCACCTAGTCCAGCATGGATTCACTCATAGCTCCTCTGATTCAAATTTGTATATCAAAAAGATAGGCATAGAGATTATCATCTTGATTTTGTACATGGATAATCTTGTGATCATAGGGAGTTCAAAAAATCTTTTTGAAGATGTTAAGAATAATTTGAAGAAATCCTTTAACATGAAAAACTTGAGGTTACATATTTAATGTCTTGGCTTGAAGATATGAAAGAAGAAGAATCATATTTCTATCTACCATATGAAATACACCAAGAAACTCCTAGAAAAGTATGACATGTCTTATTGTGAACCTATTTCCACTCCAATGGAAAAATGTTCGCAAATTTCTATATTCCAGGATTTACCTCAAGTAGATGGTACTCACTAAATACAAATTGTTTGGAGTCTCATTTACTTGATGTATATTAGACCAAACCTTTTCTTTGCTATGAGCTATCTTTCTATATTCATGAAGGAGCCGAAGAAATTTCATTGGGTAGAAGTGAAGCATGTGTTGAGGTATGTCCGAGGAATAGTTGACTATGGTTTGGAGTATCATAAGAACTATTAGTTGTTTTCATGAGGATATATAGAATCGGACTATGATAGTTTTTTTTATGTCGGGAAATCAAATACATGTTATATTTTTCATCTTAGGTCTGGGACCTATCTCATGGATTAGTAAGAAGAAAATTGTTGTTGTTCTCTCATCCAATGAGGTAGAGTATCATGTTGCATGAGGAGCTATGTGTGAAGTGATTTGGCTACATCACATTTTTGTTGATATGGGAATTCTGAAATAAAACTTACCCATCATTCATTATGAAAACCAAGGTGCGTTGAAGATTGTGAAAAATATAGTTTCCCATGAGATAAGAAAGCACAATGAGGTCGAATGTCACTACATTCGAGAACAAGTCTTGAACCACCACATCCGGCTCCAATATTGCTTAAGAGATTCTCAGATAGCATATATACTCACCAACTCTCTTGGAAAGGTGAAATTTGAACTATTTTAAGGGTATATTTGTAAACACAATGTAATAAGGGGGAATGTTAGATTAATTTTATATTACATTATTTTTATGTCACTTATGTCTTCGTGGCATATTGATTTCTCTACCTGCCCATCAGTTATCTCCTCCTGTAACCGATTGTGGTTATATATATTTACATGCATTGGTTTGAATTAGGGAAAAATTTAGTGGGGAATATTCATTAATTCACGAATATTCCGGTTTTTTAATATTTAAAATTGGAAAAAAAATATGGTAGGAATTACTACCAAATCGCCTAAATTTTCTCGGTATAAGTTAATATTAGGGGTCAATTTTCTATTAGTGTGAAATTGAAATTCATGATATTCTCCTTTATTGCTACCAGATGACAATAATATATATGTTGTCAGTTGGTAGCATAAAACATGCTACCGACTGACAACATATTTTATGCTACTAGCTAGTAGCATACAAAAATGATACTAGCCAGTAGCATATAAAAATGCTAATGGCCAGTAGCATGCAAATAAACTACTGCCTGGTAGCATTTTTTAGTGATGTCGTTAGATAGAAAAAAAGGTATGGGATTTATTTTGCTTATGCCATAGTTTGGGAGAAAAAATTCCTCATTGAGAGGATCATTTTAACTGCTAACATCAAAAATTTCAAAAAAAAAAATCCATACAAAATTAGCAAAATCTGTAATTTTTCACACAAATTGACTTTTTGGACTTTTTTTCATTACGCCATATTTTGTGAGGATAGATTTCTTGTCAAGCCAGTCATTTTAACTGTTATTGTCAAAAAAAAAAATTCAAATAATTACATATGATTTTAGCTGACATCATATAGTATCAGTGGACAACATATAGTGTTAGTAAAAAAATTCTACCTACCAACACCATTATTAAATGATTTTCCAAACCATTTGAAACCCATTTTATTCATATTCACCATCATTTCGAAAGTCAATTTTCACATATTTTCCAAATATATACAAAAAAAATTTGGGCGGGAAATCTTAAAATTTACCCTTGTTTGAATAAACAATCAATTCATTTTGCTCTTCCTCTCTTCTATCAAATGTAACAAGTATTTCCCAGAGCATTACATTTCCATAAGAAAGAAGATTACAACAGAACTATGACTAATGGAATGCGCATTGCAATGAGAAATTTGGGCTTGAAAACCATGAGCAAATACATTTCGAAATAAGTTAGGCAAAAAATAATTACTAACCTTCTAACCAATATATAATTCCATACTTATGAAAATAACCAATCTACATAACCCAAATGTAAATACTAATGTCCAATGTGATAATTATTGAGAGAGAAAATATATATCAACATCAATTACATTTTATCTAAAACCACAAAATGATTGTCTTGAAATCATTGTAATATAAATATATAGCCTCCCATCTAACTATTAAACAAAACCAACATAACAATTATTTCCCATAGGATTACATTTTCCTAAGAAGGAGGATTACTATATAACTATGAATAATGAGTTTAGATAATGGAATGTGCATAGCAATGAGAAACTTGGGCTTGCAAACCATTGGCACATAGAATTATACCAAAATATAAACAATTCATAAACTTTTAGCCAAAATATACCATTTTGTCATACTTTGCAAATGAATAGTCTACAGATACCAAATTATATAATAATGTCCAATGTGATGGTTATTGAGAGAGTATATATATCAATTACCATTTTTCCAAAACCACAAAATTATTATCCTGAAATCATTATAATGTAAATATATGGCCTCTCATCTAACAAGTATTTTTTAGAGGCTTGTAACACAAATTTGAAGAGTGGAAATAATATTTTCTTGTCAACCATCTCACAACTGCACCAATAGTCAACGAATAGAAATTTATTGTCTTATTAGTATGTTTAGATAAATTGAGCCTCTTGCAATAGTCAAAATTATGTAATTTTTGATATATTTGTGCTCATCACATCTATGTTGATCATACAGATGATACCCAAAGAAATAACTTTAATGTGTTGGTCATACATGTGATACATAATTTAATAGCTTTTACTTACCAAATTCATGCTTTATAGTAAGAATAGCGATAATCATATTCATGTACAACAAATGTTGAGATAATTAGGAGGAAGAAAAAAAGGAAAAGAAGAAGAAGAAGTTGAATCTTGAAATATATACCACATTAGGAATGTGAACATAGATACATATACCACAGTATAAATATACACTCATCAACATTGTTAGGAAATATAGTGTTCACATAGTTTATGGTTTAATATTTACCATATAGTAAGTATTATTTACTTTATATGGTTCTTTAGTTAATAGAATATATTGTTACAACAACATTATATTCTGATTTCTTTATTACACTTGTATTTCTCTACCGGATTATTTTTTAAAATTAATTTTGTATTATTTAGGAAGTTTGTTTTGGCTATATAATAACCAAATACAATATATGAAATCTAATAGAGAAGTGTGAACATTATTTTGTGATTTTATTGTTGAGTATTTTAGTCTTGTTTTCCTTTGCAAAGCTCTACACGATATATCATTTTTGAGAAGCGTGGAGGGACAATACTATCTTGTATTTCCCTTGTGTATGCAAGAAAATTATATGTTTTTGTGTAAACCGTTTTATAAATGTTAGCTTTTCGTGAATATGTTTAATTTATCTGTTAGCATAGATGGAGTGCGTTGTATATCTAGTGCTTTGAGAAAAGATATCTTAGCATAGCACAACCTGTGCCATGCATCTTGGTGAAAATCCTAGCAACATTCCTATGTATATTTACCATCTGGTTTCATATCTCATCCTTATTAGTTTTGTACACTGCATATCATTCTATTACTTTTCAACAAAGGTGAAGATGCGTCACAACATGATCAACAATTGACTGCAATTGCTACTTATTCAATCGTTTTGGTGGTCAAGTTATTTCAGTTTGTGATTGGTTTGAAACCTGTGTTTGGGCCAATTCACTGGGAAAAAAGTAATTCGCAATGCATGCTTTACTACTTTCCACTGTATGTTTTTTAAAGCCATGTACAAGAATATTGCTACGGGCTACCAGCCATCTCGTATCCCAAGTTCGTACATACACACATATTTATACTCATAGAAATCACACCTTTATTACATCCTTGGTTGGCCACGGGTTCAACGAACACAAATAACTTGACATCGATTCTTTAGGCAGGCAAAGTGGTTAAATTTGACCGCCGATAAGACATTTTTTGTGATTTTAGTCGTAAAATATTTACAAATATTTGTAATAACCGTCATATGTAACTTGCATATTTAAAATTTGACCATCATTTTATATGAGATATATATAAAAACCTTGAATAACATGCTATGCGATTGTTGTATTCTGTTTGAGAAATATGTAAAAAATTGATTTCTATATTTGTTTACTATTACGTTTATGTATGGAAAGCATTATCAATACTATGGCTTATTCAAACATCTACCCCATAAATGAGTTTGTATGGAAGAAATGGTTCACATCTTTTTATTATGAACTAAAGGAATATCTTTGATCTACAAATTCATACAACTTTTGTACTGGGTCTGTTAGAAGCTTCATGCCTCGATATCAAGGCATTGAGATATACAAACCTCATGGAAGGTAATGTGCCCGATATCTATCCTATTGCTCATATTCTATTTGAGAAATAGTTGAATAGTCTCCCTTGAAACACTTCACTGTATCGATGGATTATTAATTCCTTTATTAGAACAATTTGGGGAAGCTGAAATCAAAACATATGCTATTGATAAAGATTAGTGGTTTTCTGTGATGGAATTTAACTCGAGTATCTGAGGTACTTGGGTGCAAGTTAATTCGGGGATGGATCTGTCTAGACTTATTTTCCCGTCCAGATTCATTTGTTTGAGATTTTTTTAACTGCTATAGGTAACACTTTAGGGAAATTTTTGGCTACTGAATCAAAAAATGTAGCTCTTGGGCATCAAAAATTATTCTAGAAACAAAAAATGATATGGATACTTGTGTTGATTTCCCTGGACCACTGAGTGAAAGCAAGAGGTCCCTTGATGATAGAACTTGGATACCAGATTAGGTAGTACAAAGAGTTTACATGGAAGTGTATAAAATGCTTTAACTGATTAGTGCATTTAGATTATGATTATCGACTTGAATATAGAAACCAAGTTAAGAGATGTACTAAGAAAAAATGGTAAAATTTTGGGAATGGTCTAATACCTTTACACCTTGTTCTGATATGAATTCTTAGATTCCGATCTTAACTCCGAATCTAAGAAAGTGAATGATCCAAGTTTTACATGAGGAGGGCGCAACAAGTTATATGGGAGAACCATGTGGACTGCCCCAGTGAGAAGGAAACCATAGATCTCAATGACACATATTCCATTCTATGATATCCAATTCATAGATAATGACTCCTAGGACAAATACTTGGAGTTCTGGGAGGTGGATGTATTCGACAGGTATGTGAGTAGAGCATTAGAAAGGGATTTGATTTCTCTGGACCCAACCACAATACCCATGACTAGATTTAGATACAACAAGGAATGCGTCATCAACATTGACATCAGTTGATGGTTTTTGTTCGTTCCAGATAGACATCAAATCTCTGAGACCACTAGAATGAGATATGATTTGAAAAAAATAATATATGAAGACTCCCTATCTTTATCTCCACCAAATGTGGATAGGGTAGGGACACGGTGGTAACCCTCCTTTACCTGTAATCCAAAAAAGGTACCATCAACTAGAACAATCTTTGACATGACATGGGAAGAGTCATCAAATCTAAGCATCAACCTAAGTGTAGGTGTAGATTTGTTTCAAGTTGTTGAGAGAGTCCATGTGTTTTCGTTCAGGGCATCTGACATGGAAAATCCAGCAAATGAAACACAGACCCCTATCGTGGGAGTCAATACACAACATGCCACATCACTCAGCACTGCTGACATGGAAGTCAGCAAAGATTCCATACTTGCAAATGAGATATGAGGTGATTTTCATGCCCGCCCATTTCAAATCTGAAACGTAATGGAGAAATTACATGCGACCTGTTGCTACCCAAATGGACATGGAAATCGTGCATCAATAGATTCTGATGGAGAAAATCATGCCAGATCTAAATGTGATGGATTGAATTCCAATAAGATGTTTTAAATTAATGAAGTGAGCCCCCATATCTTGTGGAATCTCAAAAAATTGGATGGGGATATTTTGAACAGGAATATAACTCCAAATTTTGAGTTACTCTTTGTGGAATTATTATTATGTTTTGATTGATAAGGAAGGTTGAATTTGACCCATGTCCCTATTGTAATAAACTGAGGTAAAGGACCTCTGGATATTAGTCTTGTTAGTTCATTGTATCGAAAGGCCAATAATAAAAAATGACTAAAGTCATCATTCTTGTGTCAACTTGTTTGATGCATCTAGTAAAAATAATAAGCTAACCATATAGAAAGATTATCCCAAAATTACTATCCCACTGTGCGATGGATAAATAATCTTTGATGCATGCCCATTCGTCACCTTTTTGTTATATAAAGAGTTCCTCTTCTTTACTTCTTCTCCACTTTCCAAGGTCAGATGCAATAACCAGTTGCCAGTTCATTGAAATTCTCCGTTAGTAAATCGTCATTTTCTGAGTTACCGAATCCCGGCCAGATTCCAAATATTTACAGATTATTAGTAGACCCCTTTTTATTCCACCTACTACCAAGTGGTTTGTTCTACATATCCTTTGGCTCTTATTCACCCTTCTCTGAAGTCCTTTTTACCACCTGTGTTATGAAAATCTCATATTATCTTTATGAATTCGATTTTTGGTTTAAACAAAATGTCCTATTTAAAAAAACCCAGCCATCTAGGGATGAAGAGTAAATAAACCATGTGCGAATTATAAGCATCATGTTTGATTCTTATGAGTAAGAGGGACACATCAACTATTGTAAATAGACCCATTTTTTGCTATAGGTCTATCATCGAAATGCTCGTCAGTTCTCATATGTCTAGAGCCACACTTGTGGAATGCTGAACATTACCAAATTTATAGATTAATGTCGGTGAGGTATTTCAATTTGCTCAAATAAATTTCCATGCACATTTAGGTATACAAACATAGAACTGAATGTGTTCTATCTAAATCCTCTTTATTAAACTTACCTAGAGCATTTCTGATATCTTCTAGGGCATACCACAGATGTAAGAGGAGATTAGAAAGCCTAACCCAAATCAACAACAAGATACTTAAAGCCACCGAACAATCAGATGTATTCCTGATCTCATAATTTGGAAATCTTGGAGTTAAAAATAGACCCGCATGTCCCCAAAACCAAGGACCACCTATCAAACAACATTGATAATATTCAGATTCCCTAAAATGGACAACAAAGTATCCCTTGGAACAAAGATTAGTTTATAAACAAATGGTTATTGTTCCATGTTTTCAAAGACCCTAACTTGAGTCATATGTGTTCCAGAGGAGGACATGGTCCAAAAGAATTTTAAAACTACCAATCTTTTACCTGCAATCTCGAGATAAATGTGTTGGAAATATTCCATGAGTTCTGGGTTCACGGTGAGTTAAGTTGCAAGGAACAGTCCTTGAATGCTAAATCGACCAGGTAAACACCATGAGTGCATGATTCTTATTTTCCTGGGAATCCGGTGTTCACATCTGTTTATGCCAGTTTGCCTATTTACCGTATAAGAAGTATTATTTACTTACGGGGCTGAGCTAAGCCGTTCATTAGTTAGTAGCCCAATCCCCATATCTGTCTATAACAAAAAAGTCATTGCCCATACCCACATGTCCCAGATGACATGTGAATTTCTATATTGGAACCTGTTATTTGTTATGGGCACGGATCCTATTATGCAGGATTTATCCTAGTCTCCAAGGCTCTGCTCTCCTCTAACGGCCTGAAAACATTCCAAACCCAAGATGTGTAAATAGGGACGAAAGCCTGTATATTTTATTAATGTGAAATTAATCAACCATTACAATGGAGTGACTGCAATATTTATACATATTAGATAACAATATACAAACAAATAAATATGTTGCACAGGTGCAACAATATGCCTGAATACATAAGCTTCCAAAATATCATACAGGAAGCACAAATTGAATAATGATATAATTGTTATAACAACATAACAATTATATCCGTGAATATAATAAGACAAATATGGTTTAATAAAACCATATAACAACAATAATTAAATAATAACAATAGTTAAATAATTAATTATACAATGCATAATTAATTATCCTAACATTCCCCCCCTTAATTTTGCATTGTCTCAAGGGATGAGGAGAGGAACTCTCTGAACAACTCAAACTTGTCACGTGCAAGTGACTTCGTGAAGATATCTACTCTTTGTTCAGCTGTTGGACAAAATTGAAGTTGGATGTTGTGCTTCAACACATGCTTGCGTATGAAATGAACTTGTACCTCAATGTGCTTTGTTCTTTCATGAAACACTAGATTGCGAACAAGTTTGAGAACACCTTCATTTGTCAACATACATGGTGGTTAGTTTGTCCTGTGGTATTCCAAGTCCTTCTAGTATGCGACATGTTAGCCAAATCGCTTCATAGACAGCTTCTCTTGCAGAACGATACTCGACTTCTGTGGAAGAGTGAGAAATGAAGTGTTGTTTCTTGCTTCCCCATGATATTGGTCTAGATCCCATAAAGAATACAAATCCAGAAGTGGATTTTCTATCATCAATGTTACCTGCATGATCTGAATCTGAATATCCAGTCAAGAAGAAGTTGTCGTTCTTCTTGTATTCTAGACCAAGATCCACTGATCCTTTGAGATATCTCAAAATGCACCTTTCTGCTTTCCAATGACAAACTTTGGGTTCCTGCATGAACCTGGATAGATAGCTCACTACAAAGCTGATATCTGGTCTAGTGTAGGTCAGGTAAATGAGACTCCCAATCAACTGCCGATAGAGAGTGGCATTTACCTCAAGAGATGGATCTAAATGAGATAATTGTAATCTGTTCTCCATAGGTGTAGCAATTGGTGTGTAATCCATCATCCTAAATTTCTCAAGCGTTATATTGATATATTTCATCTAAGAAACAAAGATGTGATTCTCTTTTTGCCTTACTTCCAATCCAAGATAATAGTGCATTAGCCCGAGATCTGTCATGTCGAACGATCGATTAAGATCTTTCTTCATTGCATCAATCATCTTCACTGAACTGCCAGTGATGACTAGATCATCGACATAGACAACAACAATCACAATCTCCCCCCCCCCCCCCCTTACTTTTTGAGGTAAATATTGGGATCATATGGATTTATAAAAAATCCATGTTGTATGAGATGCTCATCAATCTTGATGTACCATGCCCAGGGTGCCTGTTTAAGGCCATACAGAGATTTCCTGAGTCTGCATACCTTTGTTTCTTGACCAGGTACTACATATCCCTCAGGTTGAGTCATGTAGACTTCTTCTTGTAAATCTCCATTTAGGAAGGAACTTTTTACATCCATCTGGTGGACTTTCCATCCAAACTGTGTAGCTAGAGAAAAGATCATCCTGATCATTTTGATCTTAGCTGTGGGAGAAAATGTCTCCTTGTAGTCAATGCCTTCTTTTTGTGCATACCCCTTTGCTACAAGTCTTACTTTGTACTTGTCCACTGTCCCATCTACTTTGTACTTTTTTTTGAATATCCATATGCATCAATGGGTTTCTTTCCTGGTGGAAGATCAAAAAGTTGCCAAGTGTTATTCTTCATCGCTGATTGATATTCAGAATCCATGGCATCTTTCCAAGATTTTGACTATAGGGCTTCCTGGACTATAGAGGGCTCATCAGATTCAATAACTCTACTCATCAAAGAAAAGTTAACTTCTTCTCTTGCTTTACTGTGAGTCCGTGGTCTAGGGGTGGATGTATCTAGTGGAGCATCCATTCTTGCATCTCGTAATGTGCTAGTACACCACTTGGGCATACACTGAACTATGTTCCCATGGGTCATGGTTCTATCATATCAACACCATCATCCCCATCCTCACTTTCATCATTTGAGGGAACATCAACTTTAATTTTTACAATTGGTGAAAAATATACATCTGGTGAGTCTGGAGGAGGAGTCTCTGCTTCCTTCTTCTAAAAAAACTCAACATCTCTGCTGATGTAGACTTTTCTCAGTCTTTGGATCCATCAATCTGTACCCAAGAGTCTCTTCATTGTACCCAATGAAGATGAGTTTCTGTGACTTCATGTCCAATTTCTTTCTGTTATACTTAGGTATGTGCATGCTTTCTTTGCACCCGAATACTCTGAGGTGTGCAATAGATGGTTTTCATTTTGACCATGCTTCTTGTGGTGTTACTCTGTTAAGAGAAAAAGTGGGTTCTTTGTTTAACAAATACACTGTTGTCTTTGTTGCTTCTACCCAGAATGTCTTTTCAAGTTCAAAATCATCGATCATGCATCGCACCATTTCCATGATAGTACTATTTCTTCTCTCAACAACACCATTTTGCTACGGTGTGTGTGGAGGAGGCATTTGTCGATGAATCCCGTGAGTTTGTACGTAGTCTCTGAACTCATCACTAGTGTATCCCCCTCCTATCTGAGTGGAGAGTTCTAATGTGATGACTAGTTTCATTCTCAACTACTACTTTGAACTTTTTGAAGGTTTCAAACACTTCACTTTTCTTGCGAAGAAAAAAAATCCACATTTTTCTTGAATAGTCGTCAACACATAGCATGAAGTACTGGAACCTAGAATGACTTGGTTGCATCAGACCGCAAAGATCAGTATGAACCAGATCAAACTTGACCATGAGCTTGATATGTACTCTTCTGGAATGAAGCTCTGTGTTGTTTTCCTACTAGAAAGTGAGGACACTTGTCTGTATCCTTCTGAAGAGATGGTAGCCCATGTACCATATTTTGTCGGTGAAGTGTATCAAGATACTTGAAACTTACATGACCAAGTCACTAATACCACAATTGTGTTGAGGTGGTGTTCTTAGCCACAAGTGCTTGATCGCTCTCTATGAACAAAATCACTTTAGAACATGCGTCCCAACGTTGGAGGCTCTTGCAACTATTTTTGAGCCTTATGATTTATCTTGAATTAAACATGTTTTCTTGTCCAGAATGACTATCAAAGTCAATGTTTAGGTTCTGATCATGGAGTTGACTGACTGAAATCAAATTATTTGTCAACCCGGGGGATATATAAGACATCTGATAGTTTGCAATTGCCTGAACCAAGGGGTAGAGAAATGTTCCCAATCCCCTGAACTATATATGAAGAATCATCTCCCAAATAAAACATGATTTTTCAATGGTGTTTCTCTCATTGAAATAAACCAGCCTCTGTGGCCGAGTCATGTGTCAAGTGGCCCCTCAAATCAACATACCAAACATCACTAGATGATGTGTATGGTTCACTTAATCGAGTAGTGAACAAGAAGTCTTCATCATCAAAATGTTCTTGTTGCTCAACAATATTTCCTTTTTGATGGGGTCTTATTTTCTAGTTCCCATTTTTCTACCCTTGATTGTAGTTATATTGTCCCTTATAAGACTTTTGTTGTGGATGTCTAGAGTTGCTGGACGAACCTTTCTTGTAAGTATTACACCAAAAATATTTTAAGTTGTGTCCTCTTTTACAAATTGGAAATTGTTTCTTCTACTATGTTTGTCTCCATGTTATTGATTCTGATGTTGAGGACTTTTGATAGGAATTAGGTTTTCATTTATCTTTTCCTTTCCATTTTTGATGTGAAGAAATTTCCTTCTCTTCTTCATCATCCTTATTGTGCATTTCTTCCTCTTGTTGTAATAGGTTTACCAGCTTGTCAAAAATAACTGTCGTATATGACACAGCTTAGTGTTGTTGACAAAAATGCGATATGAAGAAGGGAGTGCTATCACAATCATGGGAACAAGATCATAATCTGTGACCACTTCTCCCAAGGCTAGAAGTGAATCCCTCAACTATGTAACTGCTTCTTAAGAATGCTTCAATTTTTTCATTCTGCTTGAACTTTAGTGTATGTAACTGACTCTGTAAATTCAATATGACATTCCTATGCTTTTGGCTTCATACACTATGCGCAATTTATCCCACACTTATTTAGCTATTTTAGCATCTCGAATGTAGGGTTTCACATCATCAGAACACTCCAAACAAGATGATGAGTTTGGCCTTCTGATATACTTTATCAAACTATCATTTTTGTGTTGTATTATGTAGTTGATCTCATTAAACTACCATTCATAGCACGCTAAATATCTTCAAACTTAATTTGTGTCTTGATTTTTGTCTTCCATGCAACATAGTTGTTTCCTCTAAGTAGTTGTGAATCTGGAAGAAAAAATTTGGGGGCATTAGTGCCCATTTTTTAAAAATCACTTACAAGGTTTGGCTCTTATCACTCCAGGTATAAGATCTCCCAATATATATAAACATCAGTCTAATATACCAAACCTTTCTATATACGCACCCTTCAAATATACCCAATGCTGTACATAGAAGAAGCTCTTCCTTTCTATATACCCGATTGGTACGTGAAATAGGCGTGAACATACGTGAAAGAATTCAATACGTGGGTACCAAGACAATACTAAAAGGGGTCTGTGTGATTATTGACATCGGCTTAAATAAATATCCTCATACGCAGCTCATATCTTCGTTATATAATTGGATAATTTCTCAGTTCTGGATTTATGTCGTGTAATCGTTCACAGACAGATGGGATGGCTCATAGTGTGTGCACTGTGACCTTATTACTCCCTCACCGATTTAAAGGGTCAATAGGGTCAATACCCAGACAACATTACTGCAGCTATATTAGGTGTTAGGTGCAAGTAGTAGTCACGACGGGCTTTACCCGTAAGCACTTCCCAGAGGCACCTTATATATCGAAACGATGTGAATGAGATCTAGGATCTCGTGAGTGTTTTAGGGACCAATTTTTTTACTATTTTGTATTACAATTCTCTACTAGTTTCTGAGTAGTTACAATTTTTGCATTTAACTATGGCAACTTGTAAATTAGTACAATATATTGCAGTCATACAATTACATTCAAAAATCTTGGAAAAAAAAATTGAATGGTAGGACAAAAAATTTTGTTTTTGCGGGCCATTGGTGGCCTTATGGAGCCCAATACGGTTTGTTGAGCAAAAAAAACCATAAAAAACTAGCTCAAAATGAATTTTTTAGGTATCCCTCCATTGGCAAAAATGTGCTCATAATGCAAAAATATGCGGAGTGGAGAAAAAAAAGTTCTTCCCCCAAAAATAGGGTTTTTTCTCGCTAAATTTAGTTAGTTATTACTAAATTTTAATTTACCTGACTAAATTTAGTGCAATTCCACTAAAATTACCACCAAATTTGGTAGTGGGGTGAGCGAGGGGGGTTTTACCCCTTGACCTCTCTTAATGAGAAGTGTCTTACAAAAGTCATGCTAGCCACTTGGGTGGCTAAGCTAAACAAGTATGTATGAAGAGCAAACTGTAATTAAACAATTCAAAACTATAAAACCATATCTCTATCAAAAGACCACAGTTTGGGAAAGGTGGTTTTGAGAAAAAAAATCCAGCAAAGAGAAAAAATGACAGGCGGTTTTGGCGAGAATGAAGGTGGGTTTTGGGTGTTTATGGCGCCTTAGATCATGTTTTTTTTCTTCCTTTGAACTTGTAATCTCTTACATTGGTGTATTCAATCCTCCTCAACCTTGATTGCAATCAATAAAGGTGGTTTTGATGAATTTGATGGCAGTTTTGAGGAATTTGATGATGGTATTGCATGGGATGGGTCTGGGAAGTTGTAGAGACAACTCTGGCTCTCCTTTTCTTTCACAAGTTTCTCCAGTGCTCCTTTAACTATGTTGTCAATCCTCCAATATCCTTTCAACCTGCTCTGACACCAAATGTAATTTCACAAACAAAGACGAAAGCCCGTATATTTTATTAATGTGAAATTAATCAACCATTACAATGGAGTGCTATAATATTTATACATAGTGGATAGCAATATACAAACAAATAAATATGTTGCACAAGTGGAACAATATGCCTGAATACATAAGCTTCCAAACTATCATATGGGAAGCACAAATGAATAATGATATAAGTGTTATAATAACATAACAATTATATCCATGTGACTATAATAAGACAAATATAGTTTAATAAAACCATATAACAACAATAATTAAATAATAACAATAGGTAAATAATTAATTATACAATGCATAATTAATTATCCTGCCTATTATTTGGTATGTTCACTTCTTATTATTTAGGAATGTTTTTAGATATATGGTTGTCTACATAATAGCCAAATACAATGTATGAAATATAATAGAGAATTGTGAATATTATTGTGTGAACATCAGATTTATTGTTGAGTATTTTACTGTTGTTTTTATTAACATAGTACCGAATGCGTATTACATTGTAAGTGGTTGTATGTAAATGTTTTCTCCCTATATTTATACGTTCTTTACATTGTAATGTATCATTCAATATTTAATTATTTTTTTCCTTGATCCAACAGTGGTATTATATATTTTGACTAGGGAGCATGGGAATGTGCAGAGAAATGTTGGTATTTCATTGGTTTCATGGACTGTTAAATATCCACTAGAAACTAATGCTTCCCTTCCTATGTGGAAATCTATTTGAGCACTCACATCCTTACCTACAAAGCTTTTCTAGCACTTTTTATTTTTTGGTATATAGTTGTTTTGGAGTGACTTGTAGATTACATTAGAAACATGACAGAAAGGAGAAGACTACCTATTTTGGTAATCAAAGTAGCACAGTAGGATTGTCTAGGATGCAATAGGAGTGTAGATTGTTCCTGAACCTCCCACCACACTTCATCTAGTTCAGAGATATGTCACTCTCCACAAGTTTATGTGTTGTGCTTCCAACATATCAATAATTCAACCAGATTCTAACAACAAACCAAAAAGGGCATTTGGAAAGTACCAAAATATGCTAATAAACCTATGCAAAGACTAGAGATCAACGTGGTAGTATTAGTACACAACGTTGACATCCTTGGATGTGACATACATACTTTAAACAATTCAACATACCTATGTTTAGTGATAAATGTTGATCAAATTTTCCCACTCCTGTTTCAGATTAGTGGAATGGTGGCAAAGAAAATAAACAACTCCAAATGATGAAAGGGTTTAAGACTACCTCTTGATAAGATAATGATGGTGAGGATAAGGGCACAAAGGATCTTCCTTGTGGTGAACTCAATGACCTGCACAACAAAGAGAAACTAAAAATGAAAATGATTAATAGATAGGATAGTGGGTTTCTCGACAATGCCAATCTCGAGAAGTGATAACTTACTAGGAATTGATGTCAACCCACTTTGATAAAATATTAGATAAAATGATGGTGGATAAATGATAGTGAACATGATAGATGCAACAAATAACAAGGTAAAATATAGATCTGAGATATATGCTTTACAAAATCAGATACAAATCTAATAAAAATAAATAATACTAAACCAAACCTGATTGGGTTGATGTTGACCCAAGACTGGAAGATACAATTGACGCCGAATGCAAGAGACTGGATCACAAAATATAGAAAATAGGTCTACAATAGGCTGTGAAACACTAAGAAGGTCTTGGATCTAATGTGGCAATGTTGGAGAAACAGAAAGGATGCAATAAAATTAATAGATCTGATAAATATAGATAAGGTCGATGGTGACTGAGTTGGATCAAAGGTGATTGGTGATGTTGAAGATGAGATCTGGTATGTTAGGTATGCAGAACAAAAATATGAGGGTGTCTAAGATGTTACAAAGAGTGGAAAGTTGATGACATTAAGGGTAGAAGGCAAAAACTAGGGTAGATAAAAATTGGGTCTACAATGACTAATGGTAGATTTAGGGTTTTGGGGAAATGGATGAATGAAAAATAGTTTTGGATAAGGATCAATGATGGAAGATGAATGAAAAGGCTCCAAGGTACCTAGCAGACTTTCAGAACTGATGGAAAAGGGATGATGAAGTAATGATAAGGGCTCCAAGAAAGCAAAGGTGGGACACTAAGCAAGAAGAATACTTCATATATCCTAAAATGGCAGAAAATATCTCCAAATTATCTCCAATTTGATGGTTATAACTACAAAGAAGAAATAAAAATGAAGCAAGAGTCATAAGAAATCTTGAATTCTCAAAATTACATCATTTTATAATATTTTATAAGTAAAGTAAAATGGGTCGGTCAACCCTTAAGAAGCTAAACAAATAATAATTTTATATTCAAAAAATAAATGTAGAGGTGATCTACTTGAAATCAAATAATTCCATGAGTGATCAAAATGAAACCATCCTTTGTGAAGTAAAAAATTTTGTAACTTGATACCCTAGCTACACTAGCGAACATTATCCTTTTGTATGGTGAATTCTTTAGAATGATCCTAAGGTGAAACAAATTGTTAGTTGAATAAATTAACAAGATTTAAGAAGTAGGAGGGATCGGTTTCGAAACCACGCAATCTGTCCCTCAACCATTTGAAAGGTAAATTGTTTTCTTTTGTAAAATCATCCAGCGAAGCCTAAGTAAAATAATTAATAATTACGTATAAAACCTCAAGCTCCAATTAAACCTCAGTAAGAACTAATGATGTCTCAAGGATGAACTCAATTGACCTTCTTCCTTTAACTTTATCCAAGGTACCTCGTAATTTTCTCTTAAGTTGTTGAATGTGAACCCATGTTGTCATATGGGCATGAACAAGTTCTAGTAGTGTAAGTGTTAATAGATGGCCTTGTGAAATTAAATTACCCCTTTCTCTAAACAAACGAATTAAGCAAATGAATGTCATAATAGAGAAGATTAAAATGATTACTTAGTGTAAAAAGAATAAACTTAGCTTGGTAAGATGAATTATATGAATCATACCTTGAGCATCCTTGAAAACGTAAACTAAGAATTGCAAGATGTATTTTTAAAATAAATAATCCTCAAGAATATCTCATTGTGGATGGCCCTAACTGTTAGTGTGTTTTGTGGATGGACCTCTATGTTGTCATGTCAAAAAAAGTGTATTGTCCTTTTGGGTGTCAACGTTTCCGTGCTGACCTTGTGGTCATCCCCGTAACAAGTTGTTCTCAGTGTTAGTTGTATCCTTGGTGATGACATGTGCGTCATGCTACGTGTCAAGCAAGTTAAAAAAAAAAAAAATTATCCTGTCTTTTACCGTGTTGTTCGTGTGTGTGAATTTGTGGGTCATTACAGGCATACTTATAGGGTAGACGATGACCCACATAGATCATCATAGAATGTGGATGGCCCTTGATTTGGGCGGTGGAGATGGTGATTAGCTCTATGCAAAGGGCCCTAAAGATGTATAATTAGGGTTGCAGGCTCTTTAGTTGGGTTAGGGTTGCATATGGAGGATAAAAGGTGGTTTGAGGATAGGAATGCATTACATGATGATAAAGGTTGACCTAGGGATGATAAATGGAGGGTTTATGAAAGATATTATGGAAATGGATGGGCTTAGGGATGATTAAATATGATTAGGGGTATATTAGGGAAGATAAAATAATGATAAGGTTTAAATGGAATAGTGGGAAATTAGGAAATAAATAGGATGTAGGAGGGAAAAAATAGGAATTTGAATAGGAAGGAAGGCACGTGTGTGCAAGATGATGATGAAGGGGAGAAAATATAGGCTGGCGGACAAGCATACCAAAAATTGGTGTCTACATTTTCCCCTTTTTGTCGCAGTTGTTTTTGTTGGGTAAACTATGACACAAAAACTAGAAGTGAGAATGATGATGGTGGAGGTGCTCCCCCTCAAACTAGGGATTGATGACACAAAGAATAATCGATCATGATTTTGAAAGAGATAGATAAAGGAGAAAGGAAAAATATGGAAATAATGAGAAATGATGCCCCAAGTGGAGAGGGAGATGACCATTAATAGAATAAAAATAAAAATAAAGGTAAAACAAAAATATGGCGGTGACCTTGGAATCACTTCGGTAGGTACATAGAACAGCCTACGATGGAGGCAACATTAATGGCTTATGGACCCTATGAGTCAGTAAATATCACTACGAGATGGAGGAAATCCAATGGGATTCCACTCGGATGGATGTGCAAGCCGTGGTACTAAAGATTCAAAGGCAAAAATCAAAAATATGTGCAAACAAATGTGAGGATGGTCAAGACAATGGTTTGACAAAAATGTCAAGGGAAAAAGAGGATGCGATATCCTTCATAAATGAGGAATTGAAAATATGCGTCTGGGTGAGATGAAGATAAAATATGGCCACAATGTTGGACTTGAGATGAAAAAAGGTTTCCCATGAGGTAGTTTGTTCTTCATTGTCTAGTGTGATTTGGTCTTCATGAGATAAGTTTCTCAAAAATTCTCCAATTATAGTAAGTGAAGAAGGTCTACCATTGGATCTTCATAACTATGATTTTTATTCATGTAGGAATCTAGAAACATACTATACTCTTCATCATATAAGTATACATTAGGTTCATCATCCCTATCTTCGCAATGCAGATGATATGTTTCGTAAAATTCTTTATCTAGCAATTCAATCAATGAACATGTGAACAAACCTTGTTCACTTGAGATGAGATCATAGCTTCTTCACTTCTTAATTTTTAGAAAGTTGTTGTGTATGATTAGGAGAAATCCATAGCAGATAAAATATATAGAAACTTGTAGTTGTTGTGTATGATTACAATAAACCCATAACAAATAAAATGGATAAATCATGTTAAATATAGATAAGTAACTTCATTTTCTCTCATATGGAAATGATACTAAAAAAAATGAATATATGGACATCAAATATTACCTCAAAGTACAAGGTCGTTCCTACACCTAAATTGCGCATGTATGTAACACACAATCTATTTACAGATATTCACAAAAAATGTTTGTGTCATTAAAGTATTACATACAGTGGAGATATATTGAAGTGTAAATTATATTACTCATTAATGAGCAACAAATCATGATTTAGAATTGAAGAGCACTAAAACCATAAATTGAAATTTATCTCACTTACTGGTATTATTCACATTCATGAGACTAGAAAAACATATGTATGCACAAAGCTATAACAAACCTTCTCTAAGACCGAGAGAAAAGAGATCACTTTCCATTTATATTCATGTCTCAAGTAATTATATAACTACTTTTTGACCTAAATCAAGTTAAGACTAGACTTGACTCACCCTGAGCCAAGTTCACTTAAGTGACTTTATGAGTTACACATTACAATGTTTAATTAGATCATAAATGAGTTAATTTAATTTTACTTTATGACTTTAAATAGATTCAATTGATTGAAGTTAATTAAGATGGCTCAAAACACATTAATTCATTCAGTATTCAATGGGCCACTTTAATGCCAAATGGGACCCGTATAACCTAGTACAATGGGTAATAGATTTTATCGTCATTTTGAATTTATCTTTTGGATTGACCATGTGGTGTAATTCATGGTATCCTTTTATTTTGATGACATAGGTCCATAACTTGACCATTTGGATAAAACTACAAGTTGTACTTGATCGACTTCAATGTCCAGTTCACAATCTCCCAATTAACTATGATATATATAATTTATACATTTGACATTGTTTTGACTTGATGCGTAAGCATTGGAATGAACTCTTAGTTTGTTTCACAATATCTCCTTTGACTTGGATTTTTATCTTGAATATTTGAGATTGATTTGGAACTTTATACAAATTCTAGAATCTTCATTTCATAATTTGAAAGATTTGGTGTTAAATATGTGACAAAAAAGTTAAATGTTTGATCCCTTTTATGACGTAATTTATAGCTCACTTCTTGAAGGGGGTGTGGGGAGCAACGCCCCCCCACTGCTATTGCAAGGAGCCCAAGGGAGGAAGGGACATGTGACAGAGCCCCTAAAGAAAAAACTAAGAAGTCAATCCCCTATTTCTAGAAAGATGAATTCCACCATATTCCATTTTAGGAAGAAAAATCCTAATGGAATTTTTCCAATTTAATTTTAGGAGGAAGAATCCTAATTGCACTTTTCCAATTACGTGTATTTATCTTTTTAGAGAGCCAAAATAACTCACAACGAGTTCATATGTAAATTTTTCCATCTTGATTTAATAAAAAAAAAGTATATCTTGCATCATGAATTTTTCCTTATATTTGCTAGGATTTTACCACGTAAATATTGTGTTTCATCTCGTATATGTTTTATTTTCTATTATTTTCTTTTATCTCCTTCTCTATTAATCTGATTATTGATTGTTGTGAAGTGTTTGGTTTCCTAACATTGGGCCACTATTACTCCCTTGTGGGTCTTAAAACTTGAGCGCTTTTGCACACCTACTTCATGTTTGATTATGAATCTCGATCCCTCCCATTAATCACTATGGTTTCATTCCAAATCCTACTAAATCTTTCTTGATGGCTTCGATGTAGCTAGCAAACTCTATCAACTTTATTGCACATTATCCATTCATCATCCACTGTGTCTCATAGAATAACTATCTCATAGTCTCATGATAATTTCTCTCATATGGCTCGACACATTTTTTCTTTCACATAGGAAATGGCTCAGGTTTTATCTAATTAGGATCGTTTCTCTCCAATGGCTCGACCTTTATTTCCTTTTTTTCCTTTCACATAGGAAATGGCTCAGGTTTGGTGTCATCTGTGAAATCATGTTCTTCATTCGAATTGTTTTAAAAATTCAATCCTTGAAGTTATTCCATGTCATATTCACTTTATGATACACATCTGATGTCTCGGATCTAGACTACATGTTAGGCGTATCTCAATTTCTACTATTACTCTTTGTTTATTTGCTTTGATAGTTTTGACCTTCTTCATGAGCTGAGTTTGGTTTGATCTAGATTTGTAATTCAGCTGCATGGTTTTGCACTTCAAAATTTCATAGCATCAGAATCACCACAAAAGGTCCCATAGGAGGGTATCGTGAAGGTATCACCCAAATCATTCATGGTGGAATAAAAAGTTGAAACTATTTTGTATGAACCCTTTAACTTGGATAAAATGAGAAAATGCATTGGTCGTCTTTCTTTATCTTACCAAAAGTTATTAACTATGAAATAATGCACTTAATATTGGCTATTTTTTATATATGGTAAGTTTCTAGGTAAAAGAGAGATAATTCAACATCTAATTGTAAAGCTCTAAATTCATTGATTTTCTAAAAAACTATACCAACCAGTAATTGCACTAGAAATGTGCGATGTGAATGCCGAAGGGAAATTCCAATATGAGGTTGATTTTGAGGGAATAAAACATAAAAGAGGAAAATGGTTGTAGAAGAGGGGGTTAGAGGGAGGAGAAGCAATTGGGAGAGGATAATATTGGGTGGAACCATTATGTGGAAGAAAAGTTTTATGATACTTTGATATGTTATGAACAACGTTGAAAAACAAACACAACTAATGCCGAAAGAGTTTAAATATATAAAACTATAGTGTGAAAATCAAGATATTTCATAAACCATCCATGCTTCCAAACGAGAATTTTGACCGACAATTGAAATGGTGTTATGTAAAACATTTTTAAAATGACACTTTAAAGTCATGAAACGTGGGTAGATATAACATGGAAAAAACCAACACTTATAAAGTAATGTCCATCTAGTAAAAGCGTAATAGTAATAACTATTAAAAAAAATTCCTAGCCCTTTTGTGAACCAAGTTTAAGTGATACGTTGTTGAAATAGATTTTCTCAGTTTGTGGAAAAGAATGTTGTCGTAATAAGGAAAAGGAAAAAAGTAAATTTGCAAAGATTCAGGATCATGTCTAGAACAAACCAATATGGAATCCCCTATTTATTTATTTCTTTGGCACAAATCCTTTGGAATTGTTTTTAAGCGTAAGATGTCAGTGATCGATTAAATTTTTCACACATCATGTGTAAGGTTCAAAATTGTGCAAACATGTATACATGATCATTTGCAACAACAACATCTAACAAATATATTTATATATTTATATGTAAAATATACTAATATATATTATCAATAGATAAATATAAAACACAATAAAATGTTATATATTTTATTAATAGTATAAAAGTAATACTATTTAATATTTTTGAAAATAATTGCAAGCTCTAATGTCCATAAGTTTTATGGAAGTTAATTTTGAAATTTTAGATGAAAGCTTCTATTTGGAGTAAAGATGAGAGATAATTCTTTCAATCCACTACTTTCTGACAAGGACTAGAGGGTATTCTATGAAAAATCCAACACCCTAAGAGAGATCATGATTTTAATCACATGTCGGGGATTTTTATGTAAAATATGGATTAGTCTCAATTAACCAAGAGAAAATATAAGAAGATCCTAAAGTTTTTGGAACATCAGTTCAATTGTTAACGATCAATGAAATTTTGAGGTGTGTCGACCAGTCATCAACAGGAAACTCTTGTAAATCTTTGCAGCCATGAAAGAAGCATTTCTCTTCTTTCTTAGCAATTTTTGTGCTACATCGAGCAAAACATCATGCACCATGAAATATATCACACTTCCATCTGAATCCTTAAGAAGTGGCTCTATAAAACAACATTTGTTTAATAGATTGACGAATCTTTGTACTGTTTAGAGAGGACCATGTCCACTCACAACCACTTCTACAAACCATAGGTTCCTAAAATTTTGAGTAAAGATGACTTCTACTTTAGGGAAGGTAGAGAGGTAGAGAAAACATAATTGCAAAGAAATGTCAAAGTATGCTAGAGCATCATAGCTCAACATGCGCTTTTGCAAACTATTCAATGCAAATTTCCATTCATTTAAGTCTTTGACGTCTGTCATCACCTTCCCTATCGCTTTGAGAGCTAAAATAAGGTCTCCATACTCCCTACACACATGCCTCATTACATCATGGTCGATGTTCATCAGTGAAATTCCATGCTAATTGTGTGGAAAATAATGGAAATAAAACAACTACCGGCTATTATCCTCCCACAACTTTTTGAATTAGACATTGGATGCATCTAGAAATCATAATTGTTTGAGCATGTTATTACTTCTATAAGTGGAAATGATGAGGTTTGAGTTGTGGTGTGGAGAGATCATATATTTTCATAGATAGATGTCACTAATTCACACATACACATCATGCAAACTACACATACCATACAATTCAGATGCACAAAAATACACTATTCATAACACATGAGGACATACACATTACAAATTTGATGTTCACTAACCATGTCCATGTCATGCTAATTTGATATGCCTTAGCCATATATGAACAAATACACCATCCGAATCTTAAATGACACATGCCACCATATTGATACTTAGAATGCATGGATAGATGTCACTCATTCACATATACATGTTATGCAAACTATACATACCATGTGACTCAAATGCACATAAATACACTATTCACAACCCATGTCTTTTGATCCCATTACACACAATGACACGCACCATACAAATTTTATGTTCATTAACCATGTGCATGCCATGCTAATTTGATACACCTTAGTCATACATGCATAAATACACCATGACCCGCGATGCACCACCTTATTGTGTAACTTCAACACTCATCAGTGACGCATGTACGCTAACAGACCAAACAACTATTTCATGTTAATTAATGACATACATGTAATTTAATCTTGACACCCGTGAGCACGCACTATGTGTGAATTCAATGAACATTAGCTATATGTATGCCATTCAACCCTGATGTATATGCAATGTAGTACACAATGACAATATACAAAGTAGAAAAAAATAAATAAATACTTACATACATAAATATCATACTAAAAAATACAAATTCATAACAATTAAATAATATAATAATTCTAAAATAAAGAACAATTAACAAATACACAAAAAAACAAATTTGAAATAGTAATAATAAAAAGTATTTCTATTCTATTTATTTTTGAAAACAAAAAAAAAAGTCATAATGTGTAACCAATCTTATATTATTTTAAAACAAACACATCCAATCAAAACATATTTAAAATAAATCTAGTATTGATTAATATCACATCAACATATTTTGTTAAGAGGTGATAGGTATATGTTCCTCATAGGAATTGAGATTTGTCGGGAAAATTCAAAACAGGCTCCCCCCTAAGCCATATTTTTTCATAATAAACTTTGACAATATGGCGAGTGGAAACCTTGGTATCTCAAGTGTTGGTTGAGTAATTAGGGATTGCCTCCTGTCTTTAATTTAGACACTGTCTTGCAATCTTATCATGTTATAAAAAGAAATTATAGCTACAACTGTATAATTTAGGATTAACAAGTTAAGATAATTAATTTATTAAACATCCATTTAAAAAACATATTATGACAAATAAATATAATAATTTTACTTTTAAGTTTTGATTAGTAAGCTGATCATTACTTCAACCTGATCTAGATTGATCTATTAAAAAAGTGTCTCTTTTGTTATGATGGAGAATATAAATCTAATGTAGTTGAATCCCCCCGACTTAGACTTATTTTCTCTTTGATTACAATGTATCTTATATCTCGATCATTTAACTACGTAAATTCATTTTCATTAATTGCCACTCAAGTGTAGAAACCAAATTTGGGTCACACTCCCCTTGGTCCCTTTTTGTTAACTAAGTGCACCATGGCCCCATTATTAATCATTATTAATTATTCACCTTCACATTATTAATTAATTTAATTATTTTAATTAAATTAATTTCACCCTCACATCTCCACCTCACCTTGGACCCATTTTAGGGGCATTTAACTCACAATGATTGAGTCATCACTGAGTCATCATTGAGTTATAACTCCTAGTGCTGAGTTATTAGCTTGACCTAACTAACTAAGACTTCTTCCTAAACCTAAATGGACCTTTTCTAAGTTCTTCCTACCTTCTCTCATGTGAACTCCACTTTCCTAAGCGGACTCAAGGAGAAAGCACACCTAATATGGGAAGATCTTCCCATTTTTGGTAAACATAAGCTTTCCCGCCTTAACAGACGTTGGTTATTCCTCAACCGACACTGGTCACCTAACCATCATCAGTTCCTTTATATACAACTTTGCAACCTTTTACTTGGGTTGGTCATTTTTTAGTTTGGAGAGTTCTATTACATTCAAGCATGAATCAGAGACTTCTCATCATCCAAATGACAGGATATACTCAACTCCAGGCCCAAGCAAACTTTTGATGCTCATCCCAAGGCATTAGAATATTCACAGGGACACTTTGGGAGTATTATCATGGCATTGACCACAAAATCTCTTCATGGATCAACTATAGTCCTCCTTCACCTACCAAATCTGCAAATGCAAGTGAGTATACGTGATTTTCATCATTTTGTACTTGCTTAAAGTGTAGATTCATTACCTCTTTCATTGTACTTTACTTCTTCCTATATTCTTTTATCTCCACCTTCTCACCAATCCATCAATCCAATCACCTACGGGATTTTGGATCTTCTTACTAACCCCCTATGCATTCCTAAGTCTTCTTAACATTATTACGAACCCAACCAATTTTCCTTCATTCTTTGTGCAATTACAGAGAAGATTAAAACTACTTTTATTTAATTACTACCAAATTTCCCCTACCGACATTAGTCACCTTAACTACCATCAATCTCTCCTCTATACCGGCATCGATCATTTTGTTTTTTTCCAAACCTCCACCAAACAACCCATAACTCCACCAAACCCTATCCAGACCTTACCAGATACCCCATTGACCTTACAAAACACCTCTGTGACCTTACCCAATCAGAAACATATCTTTCCTAATGTTATATTAGTTTGTATTTTAATATTTTTCTTAATCTATTGTGTTGTTAACATTTTGAGATACCTAAATCAAATTGTTAGCAATATTACCTTTATTTCTTGTATTTACTTTCCTTAATTTGACAAAAAAAGTGGATTGACAGCCATCTGGGAAGTATCACACTTCCTGGAACTAGCAACCACTAGACAGTCCCCTGTCATTTGTTATTTAATATCATTTGGTGGTCTTGTTTTGTTTCTTATATAGGTCATTCCCCCTAGCCAAAGGGAAACTCTCACATTCACTCTGATCAACTTCTACAACATGTGCATACCATCTACATAACCACATGTATTCCTCCTTGACCGTTACCTTATGTTTTACGCATACTTTGAGGTGAAACATCAATCTTTATTTATTGACATATTGTTGAAGATTCTCTAATTAGCTTGATAATAGAAACATCTAACATCAAATTAATGAGGGTTGTTAAAGCATCAATTGCAATGATGTATGACTTCATGAAAGGAAAATTCAATCAACATAACATCCGAATAACAGAAAAAAAATGATCTCCTTGATAATGATTTTAAGCATAGTAAAATAGTGTTTATGAAAACAAAAACATTTGTCAGCCGATCAACTAGGGGGATTGAAGTATTATTCAACATGATGAAAAAATTAATGTATGGAACTTTAGTAGAAGTAAAATTTGAAGAATAAAATGAAGTTGATATCCTTCATAATGATTTTAAACATGTTACGAGAAGAGATTAGAGTTTAACCATCTAACTTCCTTAATAAGAATTATTTGACAAGAAATAGCTATTTTCTCAATTCCTAGCTATAACTATGAACCATGTGGATCTTGAGTTATATTAAATCCAATTATGATAAAGAAGTTTCCTATGAACCCCCCCAATAATCAAATGGATATACTATTCTCATATTTAGTGGTATTTTTATAGTCTATTATACAAATGTTGATAGTTTTCTAGCTTTAATTTTTAACCTCAATACATATTAACTACAATTACAACTTTTCACTCTTGTTAGTTCTTATTCTAGTTACTACTCAAAAAATTATATTTGGTAGTTGAGAGGACTTTTAAGCTCTTAATTAATTTATATGTTGATAATATGTAATGTCCCCTTTTTTGAATTGATTCATTTTCGAAGAATAAAATGAAGTTGATATCTTTGATAATGATTTTAAACATGCTAAAAAAATAGCTTAGAGTCCAACCATATATCTTCCTTGCTAAGAACTCTTAAACAAGAAATAATTATTTTCTCAATTCTTGGTTATAATTATGAACCATGTGGATCTTGAGTGATATTAAATCCAAATATGATAAAGAAGCTGCCAATGAACCCTGATAATAATCAAACAATTATACTATTCTCATATTTTAGTGGTATTTTTATACTATATTGTACAAATGATGATAGTTTTCTAGCTTTAATTTAATTTTTGTCCTCAATACATATCAAATACAATTATAACTTTTCAGTTTTGTTAGTTCTTTTTCTAATTACTACTCAACAAAAAGTATTTGGTAGTTAAGAGCACTTTTAATCTCTTAATTAATTTATATGTTAATTAAGGTATTTGGTAGCTCAAGCCTTCCATTAGGCACCATTTTTTTGATGGGGACAACATGATACACGCGGTGAGGCTCATGCATGGCCATGTTTCCTACTATTTTTTCCACACTCAAACATTAAATATGACCTCTAGAGGGAGATAATTCTTGTAAGCTAGGAAAAATACACTACTAACAAAGAAGTAAAATACGAATAATCATACCTCCTCCTTCGCGTTCCGTAGAAAACCTCGTAATGGGCTAGGAAACTTGGATTGAGCCCTGATTGTGTGATATGTAGGTGCTTTTCTTTGAGACAAAGCAAGACCTTCCTGCAAAAATGATCCTCTTACTTTGCACCATATGGGAAAAAGGATTATGAGGCTATTTGGGCATTAGGACGAGGCAGAAGGATGTTCTTTGCTCAAATGATGCAAGAACTTAGATATGGCATTCAAGCTTATTCTTTGTGTGCTTAGAGGGGAGGGGTAAGGTTATATTTATAGCCTAGGGGAGTGATTAAATTAGATTAATTTAAGTAATCATGGTTTGAAAATGTGGGAAAGATTAAGTGAGTGGTTTGAAAATGTGGGCAAGATTAGGTGAGTGGTTTGAAAATATGGGCAAGATTAGATGAGTGGGGGCCACGAAGAATGGGTGAGGATTTGAATTATATTTTTAATTTATAAGTGGAGGATTTTAGGTGAGTGGGGACCATGAAGGGTGGGTGAGGATTTGAATTTGAATTTTTAATTCAATAATAGAAAAACATGGAGAGTAATGGCATGTGGTGAGGATTGGGTTATTTTTTGGATTTTGAAATGGATAATTAATGAAATTATATTTGATTAATTCGAAGTGTATATTTGTGGGAAATGAGGAAGGGGAATGAATTGATTTAGGATAGATGTGAAATTAGGGTGTCTTCATTTTCCCCTCTTTGGAAGGGTACTATGAAAGTAGTGTTCTTTCAAAGAAAGTAGACGGTATGGGGGAAGAATTCAATCTAATTTTTAAAGCAAAAGGTAGAGTGAATGTTTGTTGGGGAGGATAGAAAGTGGTGAGTGACGGATGTCATAGTATCCTCGAGGAAAAAAATGTCATGAGAAGATGTAATTATGGATAGATGTGGTGATTCCCCCTCGAGAGGATTGACGAGAATGAAATATATGACAGAACTCTTGAAAAGAAGAGAAATGCATTCTGTGGAGAAGAGACTGGAATAACCGCACGACGTAAATGGAGAAATAATTCAATCAACCTTGAATGCTAGGTGTGAGGGTGAGTGGGAAAGAGAAAAGGGAATGGATAGGATTGGGGGTTGATTACAAGAAGAGTAAGGGAGATAGGGGAGGGGACAAAAAAGAATGAAAGAGGTAGAAATAAGAGAGAGGGATGATAGGGGAAGAAGGGAATGATGAAGGAAAAACAAGGAAAAAATAGGAAAATGACAAAGTAGAAGGTGAAGGGATAAAATAGAGAGATGCGCAAAATGAAGGAAGCAACAGAGATAGTAAAGAGGGATGTGTGAAAGTGAAAGAAATAATAGAGATGAGAAAAGTAGAAAACGGGAAAGGATAAATAAGAAGGAGAAAACGAGGTGGGAGTAAGAGGTGAAATGGATGAAAATGGAAAGAGGATGAAAGAAGAAGTAGAATGGAGAAAAAAAAGAAACTATGAGGGGCAAGGAAAGTGTGAAAATGAGGAGAGAAAATAAGAGAAATAGATATAGAATGAACGAAAAGGTAGGGATGGTAGTGAAACAAAGAAGTGGTCAGAAGAAACGTGAAAATTAGGAGAGAGGAAAGGAAGATAGAATGAATACAAGGAGAAGATTGAAGGAATCGTGTCATTGTGAGGAAGACCAAGGTAAATAATATGGAACGGACCGTATGAAGATGCATGTGGATGGTGGTATGATGAAAAAGATAGGAAAATTCTGAACAACCAGGTTATTGATGGGGAAGTAAGGAGGAAATGTGATGGAAAAAGGGGAAGAAGACGATACAGGGTAAGGGAAATAAGACAAGGGGTGGGAGAGAGAAGAGGATAACAAATAAAATGATGTATAAGGAAGGGAATATAGAAAGGGGGTAATAAGTGGAAAGGGGAACAGTATAAGGAATGTTCAGAGAAGAAAAGAGGGGAGGAATGACATCCATTGGAAAATATGCGGAGATGCATGAAATGAGGATACTAGGATGACGAGAAAATAGAAAAAGGATGTATGATAAATACATTAAAGATATTGAAGAGGGTGAAGAGAAGGTGTAGAGATGGGTAAAAAGTGACAAGAAATGGTGGGATTGAGGGAAAAGAATAGGAGAGAAAAAATAATGGGGGATAGAAGAGGCAATGCCAATGAGGGGATGTTAGGGAAATCCCCTTTATAATGAGTGGTGGGGAAGGGTGAGAGAAAAAATGAAGAAAAGGATAAAGCTAATGAAGATTAGAAAGGGTAACGCCAACAAAGGGATTTTAGGTAAATCCCCCTTACATTGAGTGGTGGGCTTAGAGGAGGGAAGGAATGAAGGGAAACTCTAGAAGGTCCAAGGGAGTGAATGAGGTCGTGCGGAATGAGGATTGATGATTTTTAGGGAAAACTTGTTTACAATTATTAGCGCGGGAAGAGAAGATGATGATGAAAGAATGATATAGGAGTGTTAACAATAATGGCGAATGCGTGTGTGGGTAGAAATGTGGGGGGAATTTGAAAAGATGAAGTGGAAAGAGTAAAGAAAATGGGAGGGATGAGTTGGGACTAGGTGAAAGTGAGGAGAGGATGCAGGTGATGAGGATGAAGAACCAAGACATGAAAATAATGGGAAGAAATAGTATGAAGGATGATGGATCAAGAAGGGGAAAATGGGGGGAAAGAACGTGATTGTAGGTGGAAGAGATTAGATGTATGTTGTAAGAGGATATGTGGAGAAAGGATAATAGTAGGAGGAAAAAGTGGGTAGTAGGAGATACCAGGTGGAAGAAGTGATCAACAAAGTGAATGAAGAATGAGGCGGGGGAGAAGTTCATGATGACAAGTTAAGTGTATGGAGGACCTTGACATAAGATTTTCATGTGACGGAAGTGGTTAAGTGAGATTTCCAAGTGAGCGAAACTAGAGATGACAAGTGGTCAAGAGAGAAGTGGTGTTTGTGAGAATTGAAAAGGAGGTGAAAGGATGTGATAATGGGGAATTCCGAGAAAAAGTGAAGGGTGAAGGGTGCATAGTGATGGGGAAAGGTAAGGAGACATATCATCCTTAAGAGGGACTCTTAAGTGAGATCACCATGCCGGGTGAGTGGTTAAGTAAGATTGCCAAGAAGAGGAGGGTGATAGTGGTGGTAAAAAGATGTGATGATGGGGAATGAAGAGGAAAGATGGATGGTGAGATTGTAGAGTGATGGGTGAGTGTAAGATGACATGTCATGCTTAAAATAATCTCTTAAGTAAGATCGTCATGTTGCTGGAGAGGTTTCGTAGGATCACCTAACTGATAGGGGATGATATACAAGGAGAAAGATAAGATGATATTGGGGACATGGGTGTAATGGTAGGTTGAAGAAGATGATCGTGACAAGAGGTGAGAGAAATAATATGGGGGAAATATGATGGGATGGGGGAAGGCCATAGGGTAGATCAACCTTAAGTAGAAGTCTTAAGTAAGATTGCCATGCGGACGGAATGGTTAAGTGAGATCGCCAAGCTGAAGAAGAAGGATGATGTTAGAGTTGGTGGGAATAGGGTATGACAAAATGGACTGAAGGGGAACCCTCAAGTGAATTTTGCATACTACAAGAGTGTGTAAGTAGGATGACCGTGTAAGTAGGATGACCAGGTATAAAGACGGATTTGGGGAAGGATGAGAAAAGAGTGAGTGAGGTATGCCTAAGTGGTATATGATATGAGATGAGGTGATAATAAGAAAGAAAGGAAACAAAGGAGTGTAACATGAATGGATGAAGGATTATATGTAGTGGAGGGTGGAGAGTGTGAGGGGAATTCTTAATTGAGATGCCCGCGTGGTAAGAGTAATGATGCGAGAATGGGAAGCAAAAGAGGTGGAATGGGAAGACGTGTTTGGTGGTGATTGTTGTTTGATGAGAGGGGAGGTGGTGAAGAAGCTTCTACAGTGGGAAGATCTTAGGGAGAGGGTAAACCTCCACTGAAGATTCCATATAGAAGGGGTTATTAAGTAAGATTGTCAAGCGGGAAGCAAAATGGTGAAAGGAAAGAATACAAATGGGTGAGAGGGGACAAGAATGGTGAGAAGGGTAATATGGGGATAAGTGGTGGAGGAGGAAAAATGAGGAGTGAGGATGAATGGATCAAATACATGGTGATCATGGTGGGGGAGGAGTTGCTGGATAGTGAATGCTACTTGAGAAAGATCGTCAAGTAGGATTCACAAACTGTAACGGTGATCAAGTAGGATTCCCAAACTGGGGAATGTATTAGTATGGGTGAATGGATGGGGTGCAAAGTAAGATGTTGATCATGCAGGAAGATACTCATGTGACAAAAAGTGTCTTAATTTTAATATAGCACATAACAAGATGCATCGTTATATAAAAGATCAGGATGACTAGACTGTAATATACATGATAGCATAGACAGGAGCCATCAAAAAGGTTTGATTCCCCAGTATTATATACAAATGGAAGAGAGCATAGATAGAGGCCATCAAGAAAGTATGATGCCCCAGTATGACATGCAATCAGATAACATAAGAATATTAGAGAGAACACCAGGATACATAAAATCAAGATGCCCCATGTAATATATCAAGATACAAGAAAGCAATTAATAATTTACAACTAATTATGCAACACAAGAACCAATAAACATGTTTCCTTAACGTGTTCCACAGTGAGGATTGATTGGATGTGCCCCCAAGTAGGGGTACAAGGACATAGTAAAGTATTGCGTCATTGTCCGCAAACAAGGAAAGAATGAGAGTCGGATTTGCCCCAAGTGAGGATTCACGCGAGGAGAAGTGGTTTGAATTTGGTAGTCATAAGGTGATTGGATCATTCATTGGGGATAATAGTTCAAAGGTTGAATTGTGTTGGTTATTTTAGAGTTTTTTTTTATTTTGTGGATTTTTTTATTTTTGTTTATTATATATATATATATATATTTTTCTAATATTTTTTGGATTTTGATGATTTTCAAATGTTTCTTATTTTTTTGACGATTTTCAAATGTTTTTAGATTTTTGACGATTTTCAAATGTTTTTAGATTTTTATACTATGATTGGCAATTTATGGACCAGAGTGCAGACTTATTTTTGAGAGGCAATAAACATGGATATTATCCGTATGTACCATGTTCCATGTTGTAACTTATGCTCAGAATAAAAAAAATTCTCTTTCCATTGGTAGGATATGGTGGTGATGATATGATGAAAAGAATTCCAGCTCCATTCTTGACTCCACACAACTAGTAAGATGTGTGGGCTCATCACCGAGAATCAAGAAGGATGTAGGAGGTAGATAATGAATATAGAGACAAATGCTAACAACAATCCCTATGGGAAATTGTGACTCCATTCTTCATAACGGTATTGAACCAGTTTCAAAAATAGATTTCACTTTATGAGTCACATGCTAGACTTAGACAGTTATGTGGCTTGCTGATTGATAA
This sequence comes from Taxus chinensis, assembly GCA_019776745.2. Taxonomy (NCBI): domain Eukaryota; kingdom Viridiplantae; phylum Streptophyta; class Pinopsida; order Cupressales; family Taxaceae; genus Taxus; species Taxus chinensis. Next base: position 163,716,782 of record CM034150.1, read on the forward strand.
GATATGAGGTTAAGGGATAGTTCTCTCTTCACTTAGGCATCTAAATTATGTGTTTGGGGGTTCTATAATTTTTAAGCAATGTAAGATTTTGTATTTTTGAAATTAATCCCTATGCCTTGCCCCATTCTACTAGTGAGAAGCAAGGGCTCATCACCGAAGGAAAAATATAGGTGAGTGAATTCCCTTTTTGTCTTTTGTTTTTGTTTTGTTTTTTTTTTTTTTGGATATTTTGCAATGTTTTTATGATTTTATGAAAATGACCCTCTACGCTTTGCCCCATGCCACTTGTAAGAGGCAAGGATTTATCACCAAAGACAAGACGTAGATGAGTAAGGATGCCTTCCTCCATTCCCAGTCTCACACTACTAGGAAGAAGTGTGGGCTTAACACCAAAGACTATGAAGGATGAAAGATGTGAAAATGAATTATTCATACATTATTGAATTGATGGAATTTTACAATAGCTCTTTGTATTTGGGAAGGAACGTCTACCCCCAATCTCAGCCCCACATGACTAGTAAGACATGAGGGTTCAACATCGAAGACTGAGATGGATGACCAAACGAACTAGGTAAAGAAGTTTAGAGCTTTTTTATGAAAGAGAGAATGTATTTGAAGGGAATATATTACCATCAGTAAGCTTCTAGGTATGACCATAGGTGAAAGTGACTGAAAATGGGAGATATTATAAGAAATATGGTACTCACAAACTTAATAGGATCTATATTAGCACTTGTCTCATGATGATAAATATGAAGATGTGATTTTGATAATAAAAATGTCTACCAATGGAAATAAATAAATTTATTCAGATATAATCAAGACAAAAGGAACAATGTACACTTTGTTGTTTCCCAGAATAGAGAGTGCTTTCAAAAATAGAATTTATTTAAATGGAATACATTCATGGGTTTTTCAAGGACTTGGCCTGTGTCAATGGCTAATTTATAAGCTCCAAACCCAAAATTATCTATGATTTCGTTGGGCTCAAATTTGTCTTGTTTGTCTCGTTCTTTGGTTGTGTTCTTTCGATTTTATTTGAGAATGAAATCATTAACCTTAAATTTTCTAGGTTTGAATTTTTTATGGTAGCTATGCCGTAGTCGATTTTGATATAATGGAAGATGATCTAGGGCATTAATTCATTTTTCATGAAGAAGCTCGAGTTCATTAAGGCGTGAGTGTTGATAATAATTTTTATTGATTACATCTTTGAAGGATATTATGAAGGATGGAAATTCAACCTTGACATGTAAAATAGCTTCCCAACCATAAACAAAGGAGAAGGGAGTGGCTTCAGTAGGTGTGTGATAAGATGTGTGGTGAGCCTAAAGAGTGGGATAGATTTGGTTAATCCAATAGCTTCCATGTGTGTTGACAATGATGGTTTGTATTATTTGGTTTGTTGCTTCTATTTGTCCATTAATTGATTGTTTTGAGGATAGAGTCCCGATTAAAGATGGAAAAGGTTGTGTAAATATATTCCTAGGTATAAGTACCTTGTAGAATGTATGCACGTAGAAGTCTTGACAGGTGAGAATAATTAGTGATGAGATTCCTACAAGATCGATCGTTGAAAGCATGATGGACATGATAGGTTGCATTGTTATAAGTGTCCAAACTTGTTGTGGTTGTGTTTTGACAACAAGGCTAGTGATTTTAGGCATAAGAGACAATATTGGAACAATAGAATCAAACTTAATGGTACCTGTTGATGGAACCTCTTCTATAGTGTCTACAGTAATATCAAGGTTTGAAAGGGAGTATTGAAACGAGGTCAAGGTCTTGTTAGATGTTGGAAGAATGTTGTCACCTAAAATAGTTTCAATATATGTTTGGGTTAAAAGAGAGTCTTGAAATAAGTTCAAGTGCTCAGTAGATGTTGGAAGAATGTTGTTGTCCAAAATAGGTTCAATGTATGTTTGGGCTGAAAGAAAGTCTTGAAATAAGTTCAAGTGCTTAGTAGATGTTGGAAGAATGTTGTTGTCTAAACCAGGTTCAATGTATGCTTGGATTGAAAGAGAGACTTGAAATAAGTTCAAGTGCTCAGTAGATGTTGGAAGAATATTGTTGTCCAAAACAGGTGCAATGTATTTTTGGGTTGAAAGAGAGTCTTGAAATAAGTTCAAGTGCTCAGTAGATGTTGGAAGAATGTTGTTGTCTAAAATAGGTTCAATGTATGTTTGAACTAATGGAAGGAAATTTGAAGAAGATATGGATTGGTTTGGAATTAGAGAGGCTTGACTGTTGTCGTCATGATCTCATGGAATTTCAGTATATATAGGAGTTTCGACAGTAGTCAAATCTTCATGGAAAGTTGTGGTATTGGATGTGTCGTTGGTTATAAGAGCGTTGTCATCAAGTTCTACAAAAATGATGTAGTTGTCAATTAAGTTGTGGATGTAATTCTTAAATCACACACATTTATCTGTGTGATGACCATGAATGCGATGAAAGTCACAGTATGTGTTAGGTTTGTACCAACATGGTTTAGCTTCCCCTTTGACAAATGGTTGTGTAATTGGATATCTTATCAGTTTAGCCTCTTTTATTTGATGAAAAACACTAGAGAGACTTTCTCCAAGGGGGGTAATTTGATGTTGGAATTTACATGAACTGATGTCTTCGTGAGGTTATATGATTGGCATTTTGGGTGATTGTTCACTTATTTGGGTAGCCATATGAGAGAGTTGTGTTGTCATCTTATTAATTTGTTCTAATAATTCATTGTGTGATGTTTTTTATGAATTCATCGTGGTTAAAAGAGAGGGAGAACAGAGAAAAGTGCAATGAAGAACTCAATCTATTGATTGTGATCTTTGTTTTGGCTCAATCGAGTTAACAAGTAAGGTTATAACGAGTAAGCTTAAACAAGATACTTAGGATAAATATCTGATAGCTTAAATAAGTTATAATTAAAATGGTTGAGATTTGGCTTAAACAAGCTCTAGATTGTTGACGGGGAGATTAACCCAAACATGTTAATCGTGATATGGTTGTGATATAACTCAAAATGAGTTATGAAAGGATTTGTGTTGGCTGTGATTTTGATAAATGCAATGGTGAATAGAATAATGAGTGAACTCAAACAAGTCACCCATTATTAGTTTGATATAGCTGGAAACAAGCTATGAAGGATGTTTTGACAATTGGCTATATGTGGAGTGAATGCTAGTCACTCAATATTAGTTGGATATAGCCGAAGACAAGCTATGAAAAATGTATTATTGGCTGAAGTGGGCTAATGAAATTGGTGCGATGTTTTGGTCTGTGTTGTTGGATTATTTGGATGTTTTTGTTTGGTATTGAATTGGTCGAGAACTGATTTTTTTGTGGAACACAACTAGGGTCTGAAATTTTATAATGAACACATTGATATCAGCCAAGTTTTATGATAAAACAATGCTAAACTATTTTTTTTTCAAACAACAAGCAATCATGTGGATTAACTTGTTTTGTCTTATGAGGTAAATTCTTCAGGAATGATCATTGTTTCATGCAATCATATATGCTATGAAATGGTGGATGTAGGCTCTTATTACTCCAAGAAGATGTGTCCTCCAATATACCCTAGTCCTGATATACCTAATTCTGTACGGGGAAAAAATTGGTACGAGGAGCCCTTAGAGCATTGGAGGAGACTCACCAATTCTTACTTGTCTATTTCGGAGTGAATCACCATGTCCTGAACATGTTTTGTGAAAATGTGGAAGGTGATGGAGGGATGAATGTGTATGGTGTCCTTATAACTCCCTGAAGATTTACAGGGACGATGCCTAGGCTTCATTGTTATAGATATTTAGGCATGAATCACATGTGTTGCATGATAGCATTACCTGTAAGTGAAGAGCAGGGGCGAGGTAAATACCGAACACTATGATGAGACTAGCTCTCAAAGTGCAATGCAGATGTAAATGTTGTTGGTGCGTGGTAGTCAAGTCCACGTCACTGGTGTAGCTTTGGTGGTGATGAAATCCACCTTGTCTACGTGTAAAAACAAAATGATAAAGTGATTAAATGCAAGGTTCTTTCCAACTTGAAATAAATCACTAGCAAAAAATAATTATGTACCTGAGTGTACTTTTTTTTTTCGATTTCAGCAATTTTCTTTGAATGGTGGTATTTTTGTGAGATTCTTTTTTGTTTTTGACAATATTCTAGCGACGTGGTTCTGCAAAAAACAAATTAGTAGTTATCCTGCAAATGAAATGTTAAAAAAGTGATCGTGGTTGTTTTTGATTTTCCAAATCGCTCGAAGGCGCAGGAAAAGAGCATACACAACCAACGACCAAACAAATATTAATAATATGAAAATGGAAAATAATGATTGAAATGACAATTGGAAAACAAAGCTAGAGGATCTTGCAATGTTAGAACAAGAAACTAAAAAATTGTGATTGTTTCTAATTTTCCAGATCGCTCGAAGGTGCAGGAAAAGAGCATATGCGGATACAATTAGAATATATATCTTTTTATTTTTTAAATGTTAATAATTATTGCAATTAATCATGATTGTGAAATAGTGATAATGATTATTTTCACAAAAAATAAAAACGATGAAAGAAGAGTGTGAAAATGTTACCTAGAAGTGTTGTCGTGGAAAATTGAAATGTAAGGCAAAAAATTAAAAATTATTTTGCAGAGCCCAGGTGGCCTCACGTTTCTTATTTCTAAGATCACTTTTGAAGTGTGAGGAAAGAGCATACGTGTGAGGTTGTTACATGAATAAAATAAAAAACTATAATTTTGTTGTTTTTTGTTAAAAAGACAGGTGTTAGAAGAAATGAAACCAAAAAAAAATATGTAAGTCTAAATCAAAAAATTATTTTTTCATTGCATAGATCTTTTTGATACCTTTCCATTAAAAAAAATGAAGTCATTCTGAGTTCGGGAGTAAAATTTATGGCTTCCGGAAGATGGGCTATGGTGGCACTCTGAAAGAAAATTTTAAACATGAGAAAAACGTCCCGGGAGCTAGTTTTTTTTATTTTTTGACTTATGTACTTCACCTGAGGAGCTAAAATTTTGACAACAAGGTTAAAAAAGAACAATAAACAAAAATAAAGAGTTAGATCACAAAATGATTGACTAAAATAAAAGAAAAAAATGATTAACTTCCTACAAAGCAGTTAGTTTAGCAAAAGTAAATAAATAAATGAATTTTCCAGATTAGTTGTCCCATGATAGTAAGATGATAAACTAATGACTAGTTCATGTGTTTCTACAGATTACGAGTGAATAGAAAAATCAGAACTAGGAACTAAACACCAAGCACTGAGGAGATCAAAGACATGATGAGCATCATAGTTTCATTGTTGTTATAACCTGCAGATATACCATAAGACACCACACAACAAAAATACTACCCAAAGTGTGAAGGTTAACCAAAGAAGGCCATAAAGAACATAAAAGGAAATAATAATGAACAATAATAAACAAAGAACAGATAAAACCACTAATTGGGAAATTAATGGTAAGAGATTGAAAGTAACCAAGCGTGCCAGAATGTAAGCTAGGAAAAATACAATACTAACAAAGAAGTAAAATACCAATAATCATACCTCCTCCTTTGCATTCTTTAGCAAACCTCATAATGGGCTAGGAAACTTGGATTGAGCCCTGATTGTGTGATATGTAGGTGCTTTTCTTTGAGACAGAGCAAGACCTTCCCGCAACAACGATCCTCTTACTTTGCACTAGATGAGAAAAAGGATTATGAGACTATTTGGGCATTAGGACGAGGTAGAAGGATGTTCTTTGCTTAAAGGATGCAAGAACTTATATATGACATTCAAGCTTATTCTCTGTGTGTTTAGAGGGGAGGGGTAAGGTTGTATTTATAGCCTGGGGGAGTGATTAAATTAGATTAATTTAAGTAATCATGGTTTGAAAATGTGGGCAAGATTAAGTGAGTGGTTTGAAAATGTGGGCAAGATTAGGTGAGTGGTTTGAAAATGTGGGCAAGATTAGGTGAGTGGGGGGCCATGAAGAATGGGTGAGGATTTGAATTATATTTTTAATTTATAAGTGGAGGATTTTAGTTGGGTGGGGACCACAAAGGGTGGGTGAGGATTTGAATTTGAATTTTTAATTCAATGGTAGAAAAACATGGAGAACAATGACATGTGGTGAGGATTGGGTTGTTTTTTAGATTTTGAAATGGATAATTGATCAAATTATATTTGATTAATTCGAAGTGTATTTTTGTGAGAAATGAGAAAGGGGAATTAATTGATTTAAGATAGATGTGAAATTATGGTTTCTACAATTCTATAATGTTATTATCTCCTCATTTTACTATTTACAAATTGATAGATTTGGATCTATATATGTATCTGAAGTGGGTTCAATTGTCTAGATTAGAGGAAACTATTTCTCGTCATTGTTTTGTTTTTTGTATGTAGAAGAAGAAGAAGATTGAGGATTAGGAGGCGTTTCATTATGTTGTAATGTCTACATGTATTGATTTTACTTCTTCTACTTCTAAACACCTACGGTATATGCACTGTAACCTTTACATCACCATTCATGGGGTAGTTTGGCAGTCTAGCTAGTGACGCACTCAAATCATATTATAAAAATAATATGCGGACCAAAAACAAAGGAATCATATCAAAATAAAATATGAATAACGAGAAATAAGGAGATTGTGTCAGTACCATAAGATCTAAATTAAATATATTATGTCCAAGAAGTACGACTGAACCCATATCATCCACCTCCTCGCCCGCTATCATAGTGGAGAAGGCTTCACCCCAACTTGTAGACAACTTCAGCATAAATTTATCCCACATGGTTTTTGGAGTGTTGCAATCTTTTAGATGAAAACATCGACTATCAGAGGCATGTACACCAATGAGCCTCACATGGCTTCATCCATTTTGTTTCAATACACAAATTTCTTATATTCCTTTTGAAATATTATAGGTGTTTCCTTTGATATAGACCACAAACCCTTAGAATGCATTAATTGTAGCATTTTGTGTTTCCATTTGTGATAATTGTGTGGAGTTAAGCGATCAATAACCTTAGATTCATCTATTTTATGGTGCGAAATCTTACAAAAAGTCTAAGAATAAACGAAAATATTTTATAGTCCTTTTGTTTATTACACCGAAGGCGTTCCCCTATGGGAAAGACCCTTCTGGACATTTCTACAATGATGTTAAATTTGACGGTTTAACGGTCATCTGGATGTTTTCATGTTTTTAATTGCCATAAGAGGCTTCAGTCTACACATCGGGGGGTTATTGTTGTGGGTTATTACTTACAAAGGAATGTTGGGATCTTTTGGGTATCGACATTTTCATGATTCTGTAATCTCCATACCTAAACGTAGGTTGGGGCAATCTATCGTTGACATCCAAAAAATAGAAGAGTACAGGGAAGAGGAAGTCACAAAGGGATATTCTCATGATAGTAAAACCTTAAGTCAGGTTTTGCATAGGATGCATGACAGAGGAAGTTTTTGGTAATTTCACCAATGTTTGCAGAAGGTTTCTGGGTAATTTACTAGATTTTGTATACCAAGATCCATTGGTCAACGTGAGGTCTACAACACACGTGATTCAGGGATTGTGAAAATCTTATAATTCCAACAAAATTACAAACCCTGTGAATACTAGCTACCCAATGGAATCTAGTATTAATAATTCTTCTCCTGTGGTAGATAACTAGGTCAGCGAACAGGAAACCAATCAAGGAACTCAAGGGAATTCATGCACCAGAAAAACTGATTTCATTCTTGAAACTGACCATTCTACCATTGATGCAGAAAATAATGGTTCAAAATGACTGAGTGAAGGTATTTTAGGAATTTCCAGAGAAGATCACAGCATCTTGGAATGCAATGATTACAGGATATGTACAAAATGGACATTGTAAGGAAAATCCCTCGACTTTTACCTTCAACAAATAAAACATAGGTAGTAGATATAAAATGCAAACACACCAAAAATACATCCCAAATAATTGAAAACCATTGTGCTGCAAGGAAAAGACAATCCATGGTGTCTTATTTGTATCTTGCAAATAGAAATTATAGGACCATTTCCCCTATATCTGATCTCACTCTCACTTGAATGTCATTCTGATACAGACAATCTAGATAACATTCCTGACATATACTCTGTCACTTGGGGTACTGAAATATCCATAACAAACAAAAAATCTAGAAATCTTTCCTATTGAGAAATAAGGAATGGACTTAAAGTTTGGCATAATTTACTTCTTGCAATTTTATGTTGCCTACACTCATTATTTTCCATAAGAACAACTTTCATTTGCCTCATAACCACATACCCATGAGATCTGATGGATTGCCTTTGGACATCAAGCCTGGTTCCTTACCAGACCATCTTTGAGAATCGTATTATATCTTCCAATACCTACAGTTACTAATGGTTATGTGCACACATTAAATTTCCATTATAATCCAACATGCACAAATACCCCACATACATCATTTGAAGGTTTCTTGAACTGTAAATGTAGAGTAAATGATCACGGTTCAGGGTTACATTAGTGGATTTCTTCAAGATAGAAACTTCCACAAAATAATATAGTTCAGATGTTGAAATCCACAAAATGAATATTCTATTTGAAGTAATTGAAAGCCTGTCACCAAGAGTTTTCTCATTTTCAACGTGGAAATCATGTCTTGCAAGATTTAACTGCATACACTCCATCTGCTTCATGTTTCCCAATGTTCCTTTCAAAATTGTTTCATCATTGCTTTCAAGTGCCAACCTTTTTAATTTTTGAGGGAGGCCAAATAATTAATTTTTATAGAAGTTCTCTTTTTCTCTTATTCTGTCATTTCATGCTCCATGCATTTGAAAAATGAGAAATAACTAGGTATTCAAGAGAGTTCTTGAGCTGTGAGATTCCATAATGTATGGACTCCATATATTCACAATTTCCTATGTTCAAACATTTTAGGAGAGTCATCGTACAAAAGTGGGATGGAACCTGAGTGATAAAGATCAACTATTTGAAGCTTGAAAAGAGCATTGACTAAATTAGGTAGTTTCTTGATGGGAAACTAAATGCTTCAAACATTCTGTGCTTTTTGGCAAGGAGTGGAGAGCAGTCCCTGAAAAATCCAATGCCCTGAGAGAGATCATTTTCCCAATCACCTGTTGGGAAATTTATTTCAAATAAAGATTGCAATGCATTAGAAAGGGTTGGATTTGAGAAGATCCGAATGTGTTTGCACCATTACTCAAACTATTGCGCATCAATTAAAATCTGACCTGTGTCGAATACTCATCAGCTGGAAACTCTTGTAAATATATGTCAACTCAAAAGAAGCATTTCTCTTCTTTCTCAGCATCATGCACCCTAAAATAGGTCACACTTCCATCCATAAATAAACAAAACATATGTATTACCCTAAACAAATAAATCAGATTGAATGGAATTACCCTAAACAAATAAAACCATTGTAAAGAAGCCATCAAATTTTACGAACAAATGTAACTTGCAGAGGCAAGGCCATCCTTGAAGACATTTGTCAATGTCCTCTCAGCATGTGGAAAGTTGGTTGCTTTGGAATAGGGTAAGGAAATTTTTATAAGCCAATTACAGTCTGATGTCATAGTGTCAAATGCTCTCATAGACATGTATATGAAATGTGGGAGCATATAAGAAGTGCACAATTTATTTGACAAAATGCAACATCAAAATGTTGTCTCCTGGACATCTCTAATTGGAGGATATGGTATGCATGGTTGTACAAAAGGGGCCCTCAATGTCTTTGATTAGATGCAACACTCTTTTCAGTAATGTTTCTCTATGATTTGTGATTTTTGTGATGTGGGGGTTTTGATATATGAGGATTTATTTTATTACCAGGGGTTTTATTTATTGGATGCCCTGAGTAATAAAAATTAGAAATAATTTTCGTAGAGAATGTAGAATATATTTCCAATTTAGGTCTCTCTAAGAGATTTGGAGAGGATGAGGAGGTTAAACTCATATCACAACCCTTCACATTTATAGCATATCTTGCTTTTATTTTCTCTTATCAGGTATCTGCACATCAACAATCTTATTGGGGCATACTATTCTGAGCAAGGAGCTACTTCTACTATACTGGCAAGATGGACAACTGAATGGAGTTCTCACCATGGGATGATTTTATAGGAACTGAAAGAATCCCCACTCTTTTGGCCCCAATTGATCATTGCATTTTTTATGGAGATCTGGAATAACTCTTTCCATGGAAGAAGTTAATTGAAATTGAATGCGCCTCATTGAAAAGAAGTGGTCAGAAATAACAAACATTAGACTAGTTGTCATGTCATGTTATGGAAGTTGAAATTTGTAGTAGGACTTTGTGCATGGAACACATGTTTTCTAGTAATATTCGATTAAGGGAATAGATGGCATTAAGGCCAAACAATATTTTTTGAAGCCAACCGAGCATTGGAGTTTTTGATGGATGTCTGAACACAATTTTTCCATGGAATGTTTTCAATGGATTTGAATTTACCACCTCCCTTTTGACTTGGTAGATCTTTGCAGTATTTAATGGATGTCTAAACGATCTTGCTATGGAGTGACTTCATTGACAGTAAATGCATTTTCATGAATAACAAAATCACTCAAGTAGTGGTCACTTCATTCATGGTATTTCCATTATGTGGAAATGTTTTGGAAGTTCAAATCCTTTTGCAATAATCTGCACAGGCAACTCCTTTCACCAATTTTACTTGTTAATGAAAAAAATGACAATAAGCCTAAAATTGTCATCTTTTCCCCCAAGGTATCTTATATGTTATTTAATGGATATCTAGACACAGGTGTTGCTATGGAATGACTCATGGGAATTGAATGCAATCCCAGTGATTGGCATTAGGTAGTAATAACCTTAAAACTCACTGACATGTTATCAGGCTGATCTTAAGCAGGCATTCCATTGGTGTTTGGACTTGTAACATAGGGTAGGTATTTGTAGCTATGATTTACTATGGGGACTTATACTTTTTCTTCCCAAATGGGAACATGATTTCTTAGCATCGAACCCAATCCATCTTTTTCAAAATCTTAAATGTTAAACTAAAGATGATATTTGAGATACTCTAGGCAGTTCCTGTTCTAGGCCTTTGCCATGTATTTCTCATTTACAATGTTATAGTAACTATCAATAAATAACCAATGAGGAAATAATATGTGTAAGACACCTGCTGGTGGTCTTGGTACAGGCCTTACCTGGTCAAGTTTATTGTATGGTTTTTTTTGTTTCTTAGTTAATTAAATTAAGTGATTAGCCTTGTATTTAAAAGCGAGGCAAGGGCTATTAGACACAAGAAAATGTAAAATATGTGAGGTCAAGATAATATCTCTCATTCTTGAATAGGGTATACAAGTGTTGAGAATGCATTGGATGTTTACATTTGTGGATTTTTGACTTGCAGATATTTGAAGTGTGAATTTTCTCAGTTTGTAAAAATATGGAAAGTGGAGAAATAACCATCATCAGGATGGATGATCAGGTCATTTTCAGGCATCTATGCAATTCAATTAGCCTATCTTCATCTTTGCCTATTTAGAACCATATAGTGGGACCTTGTTGGGTTCTCATCTTTAGGGACTTGTTAAATGAAGGTTCACAGAGGCATTTTAAGTATAGATGAGAGCATCATCCAAGTGAATAAAAAAATAGAAAATCTTGAGTGGCAGATAAAATATACATGTTGTTCATATGACCAACTGCTGGAGGGTTCAATTATCAATGATTTTTTTGCATCACATGTTCTCTTGCAATAAATCAATCTTATAACTAAAAGGGAGGGCTACAAAGTTATGTAACTAGCAAGCATTGTAGGTTGGGTTTCTTGGATCATTCAATAATAATATAATTTGGCCTCTTTAAGCACAAATTGCACTAGTTTCAATAATGCAAGTGAGATTGAGATGATAAAGTGGACCAAAGATAGAAGACATAATTTACGTAGAAATAACATGGTTCCTAGAATAGGTGTAGACATGCAGGGTAATTCCCACCTTTTTATTTCCAAATTTCCATTCTTGTCTTCATCATATCTAAGAAATTAAATCTCGTCCAATCAGAAACCTTGACACTGAAAAAATAATAGTAAACCCTGAGTGGAAAATAAAATCTACTTGTCACTCATATGATCATCTACTAGAGGGGACTAAATTGTCAATGATTATTATTATTGATGGACATCGTCATCCTGGGTGTTGATAGAGGAAATCATAATTGCTACCTTGATAGCTAGAGAGGCTTTAAGTTCAAATGTGCATGTAATTTCCACCCTAGGATTCCAAGTCAACTCCAAATATTCATCTCTAAAGTGTCTGTTGCGACGCACAAGTGAATTTTCCTTATTTTTATGTGTGTTGTAACTACCTAGATAACATAACGACTAACATTACAAATAAAAAACTATTTACAATGTTAGTAGTTCTCATTCTTTAAATCTCTCTACAAACTCCACATTACACCAACTTCCTCCTTCAAATAATTAACAAAAGTGACACATGGCCTATAAGAAAGAAAAGTTTCACATTGGTTCCCTACAAGGCCCTTCTCCTCCTTCTGCCCCCTTCTTCATTTCCCCTATTTCTCCTATAATGTTACACTCCCTCAAGTTTAAATTCTTCAACATATCCCCTTTGTCATTGAAAGGATTACAGAGATATCTTGGGTTTAAATTTTTTTCCATCTTCCAATTTTACCATCAATCTAATTTATAATGAAATTGCTGGAATGATTACTCGGTACCGCACCAACTTGCAATACTTTTATTTTCAAATGGCCTCTGTGTTGAGTTTGAAATGGAGGAACATGTGTTGGGCTCCCGTGCATTCTATTGTAGTTACTGATTCCCCTTACAGTCCTATCAAATATACAAGTAAAAAAGGCACACGTACCAACACTTGGAGCAAGAAGAAAGGAGTCAAGGACTACTATCACTCAACCAAAACAACCTGTCATAAATACTACCCTCTACTTTGATAGCACCTCCACTACTACTTTACTCAACACTTCTTGTATCAAAACCAACAGTGCCATTCAAGGGGTATAAAATGTATTCATGTTTAGTGCAAATAATTTTGGCCAAAAAAGGCTACCACTCATGATATAAAATCTACAAATGTACAGAGGTCCTCTTGTATTCATGTTTACTTAAGATCTCATGATATAAGATTTGCAAATGTATATATATGAATTTGTAACAAATTTGAAATTTACAAATAGAACCTTTCAATGTAATGCCTCATCTATATTCCTACACTTACACTATCAATCACACCCCTTATCAACATGTTCACAACAATGCAAAAAAAGATTTTTCAACAAAAAACCAACCCAAAAACCAACGCAACCACCGTCTCAAACACGTTACAACACTAACACAATTTCACCCAAATAATTAACTACCTCCCTAAATCAAAAAACAATACCATTCAACGTTCACATTGCATTGTACACATGTGATTGCTAGTTTATATATTATTATTTCTCTTTTTTTAATTTTTTACCAAAACTTGGGTCACAAAGAATTACTAATTGACCTGGTAGATTTTTTCAAAGAGGATATTATATAACTCCACATAATATTCTAGGTCAAATAGAGTGCTTTTACTTTTGAAGAGGATTTTCAAGGATTTGTTAGCTTATTATTTCTATGTCTTTAATAACCATGTGATCATGCCTCTCATCAATAATTAATCATTCATTAAAATCCGTACAAACAAGTGAAGACAACGGAAGAGTGGATAAACTATTCAAGCGTTGCATCTGCTGCAGGAGTCGATCTGAGTGCAAAGCCACTACAAATGTGAGTGGAATTTTGATGATCTCTGTTTTTCTTCTCTTTTGAAAACATTTGAATTTTGAATCTATCCTTGTTGATTTTTTTTTTGGCAATTTTTTTTTTTTTGTCCTAACACTTACAGTTTTCTACTGTTGTGCGTGATGAAACTATTGCAGACCTTCACATCTCTGGCAGGTCCAAATTGTTGTAGGTCAAAGGTTTTTTTGTTCCAGATCTGACAGAAAGAATTTCAATTGAGCTACAACAATTTCAGATCTGGAACAATAAAGCCTTCGAATGAAGATACATAATTTCAATTGAGCTACAAGAATTTGGACCTGCAAGATATCTTAATGTGTCTTACTAGTTTCAAAATAGAAAATCTTGAGGCAAAATTCACATTAACAGCTCTTACATTTCAGATAATCAAGCTCAAGGTACTGCTCGCAGATCTTTTTCTTCTCTGGATCATTAAGAAATGTGGTCTCAAGGAATGTCATGATTGCAGGATATGCACAAAATGAATTTTTTAAGAAGGCTCTAGGAACTTTCAAGTAACTGCAATAGGTGTAAAGCCTGATCCCACAACCTTTCCAGCATCCTCTCAGCCTGTGCTAAAATGGTAGGTTTGGAACAGCGCATGGACATCAATAAAAGTATATATGATAAAGGAGTTTCTTCAAATATTGTATTTATATATATACCCAATCTGGCAATTGAACCATTCGACAATTGCCTTTTTGTGCAGTAAGTGTGTACTTTTTATTTCAGTGTTAAACATTAATTCTGTCTATTTTTTTCAATTTAAGTTTATTACAATTTTTATCTTTTCATTTCAATGATATTAATATTTTTTTTCCCCTCATTTAGGTTTGTCTTATTTCCCCTAATGTGCAATGTTTTTGGTTGTTGCAAATGAAGTGATAATAGTGATAGATGCTTACATGAATCTATGAGATTAGAGACCACCATATCCAGTGGATCAAACTGTCAATCTATGTAGAGTTTATCCTTCTTCTTTTAAACTCCAAATCTCAAACTCTTCCCTGCAATTGTATGTTTCTTTATATCTTTTATCATTTTTCAATAATTTATCACTTACACTACCCTTGTATCTTTTACCTTTAGTTTTCCTTTTAAATTTTATCCACACTTTTTAATATTAGTTCACTTTCTAAACAAAGGGTCCATGCTTTTTGTGTAGGAAATATATCACATCCAAAGACACAAGCGATCTATGTAAAGTTGGAGAAAATGACTTGAGAGATGAAGGAAGCAGGATATTTTCAGATGTAAGACAATTATTAAATGATGTGGGAGAGGAGGAAAACGATCCATTCCTCTACCACCATAGTGAAAAGTTAGAAATTTCATTTGGTTTGTTAAACATGCCTTATGTAAGAACCTTTGGGTATGCGTTGATTTCCACATTGTAATAAATTTATGTCTAAGATTATTGCAAGAAAAATTGGAGGAGAGATGTAAATTGTTTCCATCATTTTAAATAGGGAGAATGTTCTTATGGAGAGTATTGGTGATGCTAACTATAACAATCTAAAAAATAGGGTTACACTAAATAATGTGCCTTGTATCAGATCTGGAGTAATAATGAATGGATGGTTTTATTTTTCAGTTTCTAGAAAGGTTTTTTTAGTATTTGGCAATCTAGACCATGTTGTTGGCTTCATAAAATTAGATGCATAAAGAGCAATGCAGATCACTGCTTATATACATTGTTGGGGTATAGTCATAGTCCTATTTTATGGTAACACAAGTGTTTCATTGAATTGTTTTAACAAAATATGCATATGTATGTAATGAAAAGATAAAGGAGAGACTAGAAAATAGAATGCGAGGAACACTTCAAGTAAATTGAAAGATGTTTGACAAATACAAAGAGGGAAAGGAGGGATCACAATTATCCTTGCCATTTTGTATAGTTCTTTTGTTTGGATTAATTATACCCTCTTTTGCCTATGTCAATGCAATTATTTGAAATTAAATACACATCCTAGATTTGGTATGTAATTTTACATAAATGTATGAAGATTTTTTGTCATTCATGTTAGATATTTCTAATTTTGTTTCACATCCATTTGTTTAGTGAGATAGCTAATAGATTAGAGAATTTAGAGATATTTTTAAATTTAATTTGATTTCAATATGTTGACTTCTTTTTATGAGACTGGGTTTTTTAAGGACATGGTGGAGGCGCATGGCATTTTCTCATTGGTAGTGCATGAAAAGTGCCTAATGAATTCCTTATTTTATTTTCTCATGTGTTTCAAGGGATAGATCCTTTTATATTTTCATGTGTTTCAAGGGATGGCTCCTTTCATTTTCTATTACATGGAATTGCTAAAATATCAAAAGATCCAAATTCACCTCATGTCAAAAAATATGTTATTGACTTCATCCTAAATAAGCCACAAAAGGATACTTATCAATAACCCTATGAAAATCATCAATAGATTCAAAAAATAATAAATGGTAAAAAGACAATAAACAAATAATACGTACAGGGAAAGAATAATAATATCCCCAATGCACGATGCAACAGTCTCTGAAACCTAAAATCTCCTTTATCTCAATGGAGGATGTCCCTCCTCCTAGTTGTGGTGGCAAAGGTGGATGGGCCTCTGGCCTTGAGTAGGTGGTGGTGGTGGAGGATCTATTTCTCCTTCTATTTATATAAACATGTTCTTGCTCATGGTCTCGACATCAGATCTAAGCTATAACTGATGTTTAGGGATTCTTGGTGGCTTGAATACCTTGCCCCAGAAAATGTTGTGTCTTTCCTTGATCCAGAGCCTCTGAAACAATATTTTCGGGATACTACAACAACTAACATGAAATGCCAAGGAGAAAAGCCCTTCCAAGCTACTAAAAACTCCCCTTCAACTACCTTTGGAGTGCACATGATTGAAAAAATAAATAAATTCATCTAAAATTGTTTGATTTGTTGTTTTTGCGGAGTGTGGTGGGGTCTACCGTAATTAGATTCGTGGATCTCTTAGAAATGGAAGCCTATTATGCAAGATAGAGTGGATATTTACCCATGTGTTAGAGGGTATTTTTATCATGGTTTTTAAGTTACTTGAAGATAGGGATACACATTTTTCTAAGGTTTGGGAACTTCAAAGTCACCTCCTAATTATGAAACCGTGCTACCCATATTTCAATCCTATCATTGAAACCATTAATGTCAAGCTTGTCTGGGTGCATTTTCCTCACCTTCCAGTGTAATTATGGGGATAAAATGTGATTTCTTTTGGAAATGCTTTGGGAAAATTCCTGGATATTGATACCAAAACTAAATTGTACACTCACACTACCTATGCTTTTATTCTAGTAGAAATCGATACCATGATTGATCTCCCGACCTCAATGGAAATTAGGGTTTTGTATAGGATCTAGATCCAACCATTGGAATATGAAGTCTTACCCATCAAATGTACGAAATGCTTTGCTTTGGGTCACTTAGTCTCAGAATGTACAAGTGTAGAGCACAAAGTGAATGAAAAGGTTTCTCATTGGAAATATTCCCAACCTAATATGTTAGTTGTGGGGAGTGATCCAGATGATTCCTTAGAGGATTTAGAGTCGTAAGAAGGTGAGTTTCAACATATGGAGGAAACCCTTATTTCTTCTCCTATGGTGAAGGATGGTCAAGTGTGTTTGACATGCTTCTTGGAATGTTCTTTGTCATTTTTTCTCTTTCCTAGCCTTGGTGTTTAGGTGGTATACTTGTTGGTTTTGTTTTTGGTCTAGGACCATGCTTCACTTTGTTTCTTGTTGTGTTGTGATGCTTATATTTCGGTTGTACATGGTTTGTGATCCTTTCAAAATAGCTCTTTCTTTGTTTTGGCTATCCTTTGGCCTGGCTTCTTTTTATATTAAAGATTTTTTGGTCCCTTCAAAACAAATTCCTTTTTACCTTATCTAAAAAACAAATAATACATACATGGGTAATAACATGACATGTTGAAGAAATTGAAACATTTCTTTTGGAACAAAATTCCATTACAATTTCTTTTTCAAATTAAAAAATTTCAACATATGCCTAAACACATGGCCTTGGGACACCCACATGCATTCACTTACATTATGGTCTCACCCCCATTAGCATTGAGATCATGGTATATTAGGATTTATATATTTTTTCGCATACCAATCTGTTCAACTAATACAAGATCAAGTTTTTGAATAGATGTGACTTTTAGAGTGTTAGAAGTAATTCAAAGGTGAATTGAAGAGTTATGCATAAATTAGATTATTAAGTCATATGGATCTCATTATTTATCAATCACACTTTTTCTTCTCTTTTGGATATAAAATTAAAGAATAAAAAAGCTACACAATCTAAACATATATGAAACATTATAACAAGCGGTGTTGTTCTTTTATTTTGAAAATGTGTTATATACATCCCAATACATTAAAAACATGATACCCAAAAATAATAAATATATATCTCCACCATGATTGATCCAGAAACAATTTTGTTCCTCGTAGCTTTTATCTTGAGTATCTTAGTCACTCGCCCCTACCACATAGATTATTACATCATAGAAATTATAAAAAGTTCTAAAAATATGTCTCAAAATATTCTCTTTACTTTCAGAAATTTTGGGTAACTCCCGATATTATTCACGTTAAATCCATTACTAGTATTAATTCTGTGAGAGCTTTCAAAGTATACTTTATCATGATGCTCCTAAGGTTCATTTGCATGACAATGAAACACATAGTGGGAACCATTCCAATTTTAATTATGATGATGATGACGGTGTAGACCCTAAGCAAGTGGAAATTCCATCTACATTTCATTCACAAAGTTTTGATAAACCTCACCACATTGAGCATTTTATCAATCTTTTTCTCACTGATAAAATTATTTGTAATCAATACTCTAATGAGGAATCTCCTTTTGGGATGTCCCATCCCACATGTTCTGATATTGTCACATCTTCTCTTCCTACATTTGCAATGCCTATATCTATTGCAGCAATTAATACCCCAACCCAAAATATTATTATGACTATTCCTATATAACCAACATTATAAGTAGATCTCTTATATACATTCACAATGGTTCACATTATTCTTCTTCTAACATACACGATCTTAAAACCCTTGTTCACACCTTACAATATTCATTTTACAAATACAACAAGGTGCCTCTAATTATTCTCATGATTCTACTCAATTATTTTCTAACCCAATCACACATGAAGTGAATTTTTATCCTTTTCCTATACATTTTGTTGCTCATAAGCTTCATATTTATGATGTAAATGTGACCATAAAAAGCAACTTCATGCTTTCCATTCCACTTTCTTGGGTTATGCTTACTGTATGCAATGAAAATTTGCAAAAGCTGTGGAATGAGGCTAAAGAACCTCAACACTTTGTTTTACTTAAGTATGCACCATGAGATAAGAGATAAACAAGTGAAATAACTTTGACAAAAACATCAAAAAGTAACATGATAAAGCTACTCTCTACTCTTTTCAAAGCTTAATGAAAGTGAACCTAGTTAGATTTTAAGCAATCAAATTGTGTGTTGTTTGCTCCCAAAAATAGTGAAGAAATCTCTCCAAGTTGGCTACATGGCCAAGCTTTAGATATTCCCTTACTAAATATATTTGGAATGGATGGATGCAAGATGGAGGAGTTCTTAACAATGGAGTATGGCCAAGATCCAAATGTTCTATAGCTTAAAGCTATCAAAAATGATTTTTAATGCCTTTCCAAAGTGTTTGAGAGAGAAGGGATATTTGAAAGGAAATCCTTAGGCTTGTATTTATAGTTTCTGGGTTGGAATAGTTTGGAATTTGGGTGCATGTGGGACTAAAGCTCAAAAATCACTTTTAGATTAGATTAGGATAAACATCCTTTAGGCTTAGCTAAGCTTGGTTTCGGCTAGTTAAAATTTGATTAGAAATTGATTAGAGACTCATTGAGAGTTGGGATGGGTCTAGTTAATCAATTGTGACTGATAGATAGACTACGAAGCTAATAGAAGTGGTTCAGAGAGAACTAGGGTGGTTCTAAATGGTTGAAAGGAGGAATGTTTAGCTAATAAGAGAGATATTAGCCAAATAAGCTGATTATAGGAGGAATACAACTGAAAAAGTGTCATGAATGATCATCTGAGAATGGAACGAAGAATGGGGAATTAACAAAGTGTCATTAATCGGTTGAATTGGAGGAAATGTTAAGTGTAAGCATATTTTAGGTGTCTACACTTACGATAAAACATTACTTACCAAGATCTTTCCTAGGGGTATCAACGAGTTTTATTTACAATGGTTCTATGATCTTCCCTTTTATTTAGTTTGAGCCTTTACCCCTATAGCTAATCATATTATTACAAAATTATCTATCAATATTGGGGGAAATATTTTAAAAGAATTTATACAAAACAACATTTTATCATCCCAAATAAAGTTAAACTTCCTGAATTTTCATGCTTCCTAATACCTAAACTTTATATTGTACAAAATAGGAAAAATTGAAGAGGTATCAAGTGCAAATCCTTCCCAATTGTCACAAAACATTATAATTTATTGTAAAATCCACATGCACAAGAATTTTATAGCTAGAAAACACACCTAGGAGGTGCAAAGGATACCATGAGAGAGGTAGTGAGGTATTCATAGGACAAAGTAGAATGGAAAATAAAATGAATTAAATTGAAGTTTTAGGAAGATGAGAAGAAAGAAATGTGAGAAACCATATCTTGTGAGAGTAAGTAACGGAAATATAACTTCGGTTGTATTGGCGATGTTTCATATGGGGAGTTAATCCATGCATTAACAACAAATATGTACTTCAAGGAAGACATGTATGGCAAGGTATAGTGTGAGGGAGCCATCCCCATATAACTATGAAGATTGATCATAATTGTTTTCAATAAAATAGGATAAATTGGAAAATTACTAGATTTTAAATGCCCCTACATTTATTTTTAAAAGTTCTTGTGAGTGAATTTTTTGTAAAAAAATGGAATTGCCACAGGTGTCATTATTAGTGGTGAAAATAGTATATAATGAATGCTTCCACATTATTTGTGTGCCTGTCATCACCAATCCAGCACTATGATAATTCTTCACCAGGAACTCCTCGTGCTATGATTATTTACTAATGCACAGCCTTTAGTTTGGTGGATGTAATCTGGAAACAAAACAACAATCGAACACAAGAATACCATCGACTATGATAAGACGGAATGATGAAAAATATAAAATATCAAAGTAAATTATAATATTAACATGAAATTGTTACAATCTCACCCATGAGGTACTTCAACAAGACTATGGGAGAAACTTTACAATTACACCTCTTGATGGCTTCTTCAACACACCTTTAACTGATGGCTTCCTTTGCACACTTCCTAAAATATTTCTCACTACTTATTTCTATGATAAATGAGGGAGGGTGGCCTCTCTATTTATAGAACTTCCAGGCTTATCCATCCTATCCCTAAGATAGGATAAGAAATCCACTCTGACGAATCATATTCCATACCTTAACTCTTATCTGTACATGTAAGCTTATCTCTTAAGATAAGATAAACCTTATCATTTTACATGGGTTCAACATTTTTAGACTTTTTACAAATAAAATACACAAAATATTTATGACCTCACTCCTTGTCCTTATTACCAATATAATATTTATAATTCCTAATCATGTAGACCCTAATTACCCAAACTTTGACATTTTAACATTACCGGACCACTTACGACAAGTATTTACTTTTTACAACATTCCTATTGTACTTTGACTGTTACCGTACTCCACATTATTGGAGACACCGTACTGACGGCACCGTTATCTTCTATCAGACGCTACTACTAATTATACTTAACAACATCCTATTCCTAATACATACATTAATGAAATAGAAATTATGGAGGAAAATTTTAGTGTCGACATCTTCCCCCTTCCTAGCTTCTACTCCGTCCTCAGAGTAGACTATTCTGGTGCTTGGAAAATCTTCAACTTGTCGTGGTTGACCCATTTCATAATGGGAGTGCCATCCAATTCCTCCAGTCAGTACGTACCATTTTCATGCACAGCTACTATTTTGTAGGGCCCCATCCATTTTGGAAGAAATTTTCTCTGTCTTGTTTTTTTGTATCTAGAATCATATACTAGAACCAAGTCATTCACATGAAATGGAGACCACCGGATCTTTTGATCAAAGTACTCCTTCTGCTTCATTTTATTCTTATGGCTTGTATCCTTTGCTATTTCCCTCATTTCCTCTAGCAAATGAAGATGTACCAACCTTTCTTTTACTGAATCACTTTCATCCATCCTTTCATTTTTCATAACTCTCACAGTGGGAATATCAAACTCAATAGGAAGAACTGGATCAATGCCATAGGCCAACTGAAATGGGGAGTATCCTGTTGCTGACTTTGATGTTGCCCTATATGCCCACAATGCTGCATGAATCCTTTTATCCCATTTATGTACCTACAAGGCTGCATCTTTTGCTAGAATTTGACACAGCACAAAATTTGTTCATTCCACCTGTCCATTTGTGCTTGGCTTGTATGTTGTTGCATTCCTGTGCTTAATAGAAAACTTATTGACTAGGGCTTCTACCACCTCATTAATGAAGTGGCTTCCTTGATCTGTTACAATTTCTAATGGACAACCAAATCTGGTGACAATGCGTTCATACATGAACCTTGCCACTTCATCCATGGAAGCTGTTTTCAATGGCCTAGCTTCAACCCACTTGGTTAAATAATCTGTGGCAACTACAATATACTTATTTTGGTGTGATGTAGTTGGAAGTGGACCTACAATTTCTATTCCCCACTTTTCAAAGGGACCAAGGGGAAGAATAGGACATAATGGAGCTGATGAAGTCTTACGGTTACCATGTGTTTGACAAATATCACATGTCTTACAATAATTATAACAATCTTTAAAAAGAGTGGGCCAGTGATAACCTGCATCCAATATCCTTCTTGTTGTAAGTTGTCCAGAGAAGTGCCCTCCACATGTACCATTGTGGAATTCTTCTATTAGCTCCTTTCCTTGATCACGTCCAACTGCCCTCTTATACTGTCCATCAGGTCATATTCGAAATAATGCTCCATGCAGAATAGAATATGGATGACTAGCTTGAGTAATCTTTCTCTTAGTCATTGCATTGGCACCATCAGGAAAATTGAATTCATTCAGATAATTCCAAATATCTATGTATTCACTAGGGATTGTGTCAAGGGATAACAATGCTGCATCGGGGAAATCATCATCATCACAAGATGATCCTAAACCATCATAGGCTCGAGAGAGTGCATCTGCATTGACATGCTTCTTTCTTGGCCTATCTATAATATCAAATTCAAACTCTTGTAGAAAAATTATCCATCTTGCTATCCTCCCTGATGGGTTAGGCTTATTTACAATATATTTTAGAGCCTGATGATCTGTTACAACTAGAAATTTTTGTCCTAGCAAGTAATTTCTAAACTTCTTTACAGCAAAAATGATAGCCAAAGCCTCTTTTTCAGTTACAGTATAATTTACCTCAACACTGCTCATTTGTCTGCTCCCAAAGTAAATTGGATGTTCATTCCCATTTTCATCCTTTTGGCTCAAAGTACTTCCTAGTGCTGTATCTGAGGCATCAGTGTACACAATGAATGGCTTGCTCCAATATGGATTCTTCAAAATAGGTGAAGACACCAGGGCTTCCTTCAGTTGTCCAAAAGCTTCATGCGCCTTATTTCTTCTATTAAGAGGAAATGGTAAATCTTTGATTTTTGAAACTTTATCAGGATCAGTACCAATACCATCTCTGGATACAACATGCCCTAACAAAACGCCTTTAGAACATCCAAAGACACACTTTGTAGGGTTTAGTGAGGCTTGTGCTTTATCTAACCTTTGAAATGTTGTCTCCATTTGGTGCAGGTGGTCCAACTTGCTCCCATAGATGCAAAAATCATCCAGAAATACTTTGATGAAGGTCCCAATGTAGGGTTCGAGCACCCTATTCATCAAACGCTAGAATGTTGCTGGAGCATTACACAACCCAAAAGGCATAACTCTATAAGAAAATGTTCCCCAAGGAGTGGTGAATGTGGTCTTCAGCTGATCTTTCTCTGCTATACGAACTTGGTTGTAGCCGCTATATCCATCAACAAAACTATAGCACTCCTGGCCAGCTACTTCGTCCAAGATCTGATCTGAAAATGGAAGAGGGTGATGATCCTTCTTTGTTGCCTTATTGAGCTTCCTGTAATCAACACAAATGCGTAGCTTCCCATTATTTTTTATTGAGAACACAATGGGAGAAACCCATTCTGAATTCTCCACAGCAAATATGAATCCTGCATTAAGCAACTTATCTATTTCTTCTTTTACAGTCTTGGAAAAATTAGGATTCATTCTATATGGCATTTGCTTTATGGGTTTAGCACCATCTACCAGCTCAATACAATGTTCTACCCAACTTACTTGACAGAGTTCCTTGTAATCAAAAGTGAATAGGTGTATGTACCTTCGAAAGAGCTAGAGGTAGGATTCCTTCTCACTCTCCATCACAGCATCACCAATCTTTATTTGTTGGAGACGATCATCAACTTCTTCTTCAGATAATTTTATGGAGTCATGAGTTGGTGTGACTGGCAGGATATCCATGACTGAAACATCCACCTCACTTTCTTCATCTTCAGTGTCCACTTCACTGGTACTAGAGTAATCAGAGGATGTCCAATCATCAGTTTCATCACTTGAATCCACAGGTTCTACTTTATGATGTCGAGGGATCACGTTTATCTTCACCCTCTCTCTACCACATCCAAGTGTCATGAAACCTTCATTCCAGTAGTTTCTTGCATGAACTCTCCTTAGCCATGGTCTTCCCAGTAGCATTGGGTACACAACAGTACCATTTTTCATCACCTGAAAGTCTACCACACATACAACACCCATAACAAATATTGCCACATTTGAAACTACACCTTCTGGTTTAGTTTTTCCCTTATTTAATAACCTTAACATAAGTGTTAAATGGCGATCAATTTTTAAACCCAACATATTCATTACAGACTCGGTCATTCCATTAACTGCAACACCTCCATCAACTAAGACATCATGAATTTAAATACCATTACATAATACCTCAGCTTGTGGAGCATAGGGATCTGCCTCTGCCTCCAAAATAGGGACCTCAACCTCCTTCCTTCTTCGAGCATTGAGTCCACCTTGCAACTCCCGCCTCTTCTCAGAAGACATAGCCAAGAGTTGACCATATGTAATATTTGCAGGCCTTTTGGACAGATCTTCCAAGATGGAGTATGGTCGTTGCCCCTGTGAAATCAGAAAATCCTGCACACCCAACTTTCTTCTCCTATGTTTCTTACTAGTTTCTTCCTTCATCTTCTTAGGATCATTTCCATCTTGATTATCTTTTTCTTTCTTTCTTTTTGTTACAAACACATCTACTTCATTATTTCTGCTCTTATCTACTACATCAAAAGAATTCACAGGTGCTTTTCCTTTATCATTATCTCCTTTACCAGATGTAGAAGCTCTATCTGGACAATTATACTTATAATGACCCCTTTTTTAACAACCATAACAAACAACTTCAGAAATATTTCTTTTTGGACCTCTATCTCCTCCCTGAGAACTAAATTCCTTTCCTTGAAGAAGATTAATAGTTAACTGACCCATCTTTTTGAGCAGATCTTCATACTCAGTAGATGTACTAGGAGAAATATTTGTGCTCACCGGGAGTGGTTGTGGATTCTGGACCAAAGGTGCTGGTGTAGGCTCTACTTTAGCAACAATTTCTTTGGGCTCCTCTTCCATGCTTTCTTCTTGCCTTCTTGCAATCTCCTTTGCTTGTTCAATGGTAGCTGGGCGGTCATACTTCACTCGTTGTCTGATCTCTGGCTTCATCCCAAGAATGAAGTGCTTACAGAGGAGATTATCCACGCCATTCATCAACCCATCCGCTAGTCCTTCCTTCCGGATCTGGGCATCGAGCTTCCTCCTTAGCTCTAGAACACGAGCATGATAATCCCTTATCTTCTCCTTCTCTCCTTGGGATAGCTTTGTGATCTCGATCATGAGATCTGCATATTTCTGTTGTTCACCAAATTCTTCAAGAAAACTTTTAGTTAATAAATCCCATGAATTTTTCACATTATCACCTAGTGTTTCAAACCACCTAAGTGCTGAACCATCCAAAAAGGTAGGAAAGAATTCAGTCCATTGTTCCCTTCTTATGAGGCCATTACAAATACAAGATTTTTTAAACTCTTGAATGAAAGAAAAAGCATCTTCATTAGATTGAGCTGAAGAAACAAGAATCTTTCCCATTTTCAAAAGTAACCACCGTGAAATACCAACCCACAAGTACAATCAACAAGACTTATGTGCACAAATAATTGGAATCACTATACTAGAAAGTGACTTTACACCTTTCTACAGTAAAATAGAAATGACCATGGTAAACTATGGTAAAACTTGACTTACTGCGGTAAAAACTGACTTTACTGTGGTAAACACTATTCACAGTAAAAAGTGAAGTTACTGTGGTAAATACTATTCACAGTAAAAAGTGACTTTACTACGGTAAATACTATTCCAGCAAAAATGACTTTGTCATGGTAACTACTATTCACGGTAAAAATGACTTTACCATGGTAACTACTATGCACAGTAAAAACAAGGTTATCCTCCAATTGATTTTTGACTAAGTGGGAATATCTCTCCAGAAAATCCACCAACGAGGAATGGTCCCGACAACGGAACCAAAATGTCATCACCAATCCGGCACTATGATAATTCTTCACCAAGAACTCCTCGTGCTATGATTCTTTACTAATGCATAGCCTTTAGTTTGGTGGATGTAATCTGGAAACAAAACAACAACCGAACACAAGAATACCATCGACTATGATAAGACAGAATGATGACAAATCTGAAATATCAAAGTAAATTATAATATTAACATGAAATTGTTACAATCTCACCCATGAGGTACTTCAACAAGACTATGGGAGAAACTTTACAATTACACCTCTTGATGGCTTCTTCAACACACCTTTAACTGATGGCTTCCTTTGCACACTTCCTACAATATTTCTCACTACTTCTTTCTATGCTAAATGAGGGGGGGTGGCCTCTCTATTTATAGAACTTCCAGGCTTATCCATCTTATCTCTAAGATAGGATAAGAAATCTACTCTGACGAATCATATTCCATACCTTAACTCTTATCTGTACATGTAAGCTTATCTCTTAAGATAAGATAAACCTTATCATTTTACATGGGTTCCACATTTTTAGACTTTTTACAAATAAAATACACAAAATATTTATGACCTCACTTCTTGTCCTTATTACCAATATAATATTTCTAATTCATAATCATGTAGACCCTAATTACCCAAAATTTGACATTTTAACATTATCGGACCACTTACGACAAGTATTTACTTTTTACAACATTCCTATTGTACTTTGACTGTTACCGTACTCCACATTATTGGCGACACCGTACTGACGGCGCCGTTATCTTCTATCAGACGCTACTACTAATTATACTTAACAACATCCTATTCCTAATACATACATTAATGAAATAGAAATTATGGAGGAAAATTTTAGTGTCAACATGCCCTTCTCACCCATACATAATGAATTGAGGTTCTCTATTGTAGTTTTTGTGTCATCGAAAAATAATGTCATAATAATTCATTCAGCTAATGTGTTGTCCAACGAATACCCTTGCATTTGTCATAATTTGTCACAAATACATAAATCAATGTTAAAAATGTTCTAAAAAAATTTAGTAAGTACATAAATCAACAAAGTTAGTATCAAAATTTGCATTGTCGAGATGAGTATTAGTGCAAACTATTAATACCTAAAATGTAATCAGGAATACGATTAATTTACACGGAACTAAAGTGTTGATATTGAATTCATATTATTAGTTTTGTAAATTACTTATGTGAATGTTAGTCATAATTGTATTTTCATATAAGTTGTAGAAATTGGAACGTCAAATAGTAAAGGAGAAAGTAGAAAATCAATCATTAATATACTAGATGTTGTGCCTTAAATTCTTGGAATATTATGTTGAAAAATCATAGTGGACAAATTTGGCACACCAAATGAATATCTTTTTGTATTTGCAAGTAAAAAAAATCAAATATTTCTTGTAGAGACAAAAATGCATCATTTTCAGACATGATGGACAACCATCATGAATTTGATACATTGTTTAGGGGAATAGTTCAACTAATGATAGACATGTAGATGGGAACCTATATATTTTGTATGTATTGTGAGCATTTCATAATTGCATCTCTTCAACCAACTTCCACATGCTTAAGTCATATTTTTATCTGTTGGCATTATTATTGTTGGGATCTTAAAACATGACTTAACATTGCTCTTATTTATATATTAATAATTGATAAGAACAATTGTCTTATTTAATGTAACACTTGTTGAGTATTAGATCTATGTTAGTAGCATCCAACTTAAAAACCCTTATTTATTAATTATTTTATAAATTATTAGGATTTCTGAAAATATATTATGATGTGTTTTTATAACATAAGTGTTAAATAATTACAACTAATTTATTTTGTAAAAATACTGAAAATAAAAGATACTTCATATTAGAATAAAATTCAACAGATAATATAAGGGTAGACACAAAGTCAATAACTTTAAATATTATTAATACAATATGCGTTGGATATATCGACACGTAGGGAATATTAACTCTCAACATATAACCAATCAGAAACATTTCTTTGGTTATTGCAAAATTTAAAATACGAAAGCATTATTTACAAAATTGAATGTTCAATCTTGGTCAATGGTTCGAAAGGAAAAAATTATGTACACATATTCATTACCCCAATAACTTATGTCATTATGAATTGAATACATTTTTTAGGGGGTATTTCAACTATTGAATAACATGGGAATGGGAACCCCTATATTTTCTATATCTTGCGAGCTTTTCATGATCGTATCGCTTAAGCTAATCCCCACACTTAAGTTGTAAATCCACTACTTGTGTTGTTATCATTAGGATTTGAACACACAACTTGGTATTTCTCTTATTCGTATGTTTATAATTGATAGGAGTGAGTGTTCTATTTAATGTAATGTTGTTTTAGTTTTAGATGTCTTAATAGCCGCCAACTTCAAAAATCTTACTTTATAACACCTTTGTAATATTGCAGGATTGCTGCAATTACATCATGTATTTTAACAACATAAGTGTTACACTAATATAGCCAAAAAATGTAAACACAAAGAAAATAGAAGATAATTCATAATAGAAAAACATGGTATATAAAGAAACTGTCAATTTATTTGTTCTCAATATTTGTGGAAGGCATATACAGTTCTGGAACAACAAAACCTTTGAATGAAGAGACAAAAAATAATTTCAATTGAGCTACAAAAATTTGGACCTATGAAAGATGCTAATGTGTCATATTGGTTTTAACAGATAAAATCTCAAGGAAAACGTTGCATTAAGAGCTCTTACATTTTAAATAATCAAGCTCAGGGTTCTACTCACCTGCATCAACCTCAAGATGGCACAATCATGAAGGTACCATGTGAATCTTATCCTTCAACAATGTTATCATGTCCTAGAAATGAATTGGATGATGGTTGTCATAACTATCTAATGATGGAAGAAAATGTATAAATCAACTAGTCAAGATTCAAGCATCAATATCCAAAGGAACTATTAAAGGTGGTGCAAGCCCTCACAATTATATGATAATATCATGTCATTTTCAACCTCGCATTCCTGCCACATACCCCAACCCTGGAATATTATACAATGATGATACTCTATCACAACAAATTCTTTTATTTCAACATCGTTTTATGTCATGTTCACCACATGACAATAACATTAATCAAAAAAATATTGGTACGTATTAAGTCTAATTTTAACTGTCCCTTTTAATGTAGAATTTTGTAAATCATAGTGGTCATTTCATGGATGACTCCTTCCCTACACTCATTGAAGATGAAAATAACTTTAGCAACGCTATGCAGTGCCTTGAAATTTTTTGTTTAGCTTCAGGATTTTCCATTCAATGGTGTAAAACAAAAAGTTATAGACAGTCCTTCCTCCTCGCATCCCCATGGCTGGCTATGTATGATTGGAAGATGCTCAACCATGAAGAAATGTTCAAATTTATTTGTATTCACTTTTCCTTTTAATATTATCTTCTAGAGCTTTGGAAGAATGTCATGCAGTGGGTGGCTCGAAATTTTGAATACTAGATTACTAAGTCATTGTCCTTAGCGGGAAAATTTCAGATCTTCTCTAAAAATTTTGAAGCCACACACTCAACAAGGTATCGGTGGAGGTTGAGGTAAGACTCTTTAGGAGGAATGATAGCGTAAGATTTCTAGAGGGGGAATTAGAGAAAAAGAATGAAGAAATCATTGAGAAAAACAAGGATGTACAGTAAGAGGAGTTGATCAGTGCACAGTTAAGGCACAAAATAAGGGAGGAGAAGGAAAAAGTATGTGAGGTATATAAAAAGATAGAGAAGATTACAAATGATATTATCTTGAAGAATCCAAACCTTACCCTACCTAAGCAAAAATACGAGTCAACCTTGTAATGATTGGAAGACTTAACTTGTATCCTCACCATGGAGAGACAGCCACTCGCTTTAGAATCAACATAAGAGGCACTGGCATGCAAGAAGAAGGAAGAAAGGATGAAAATAAGGGAAATAATAACTTATTATTCCAAACTCCTTTCCATTGTACAGATCATCATATGAATGGACGAGGTCATGTATGATAATTGCATTGATAGGGATAGGGTAACAAGTATGCTAGTTGCTGCACATGAGGTGGATATAAAAGAATTCCTAGAAAAAAACAAAGGAAATAGGGTGGAGTGGGATAAAATCCTAGCTGAAGTTGAGAAGAAAATGGAAGCAATCTAAACCTTGTGGGGTTCAGTTAAAAATTGGCTTAAGGAGTTGTACCCCCAAGTCACTCACAGAATGGATGCGCTAGATGACCTTAGCAAGAAGTAGGAAGGGATTGTAGATACATTGAACGCTAAGTTTGATGAATTGATTTTTTAATAGGTGAGTGCTCTAGTGCATGACTTACTTCAAATGTGGGGTGAAGTGGATGCCTGGGAGAAGATTGAGGCAAAAATGAGGAAGGAGTTCCCACTCCTCTTGCAACAATAGAAAAATTCTTCATTCTTCATTCTTTCATTCTTTATTCAAAGTGTCTGAGTTCCACCATTCTTTATTTCTTTGGAGAGACAAGATGTTTCCGAGGATGGAGAACAAGCTTAGTGTGGGGTGATGTTGGGCCTCAAAATATTGGCTAATTACCAAATGGCATGTGCACGCACAGGACCAGTAAGAGGAAGTGCACTCAGGGATAAACATGCAAGGAAAAGGTTTTAGAAGGGTTTATGAGAAACCAGGGCATGTGTGGAAGGAATAACAAATGTTTAATGGACTTAGCCGTTTTTAGCATTCCAAGAGGCACTTGGGGAAAAACATGACCTGACTAGGCATGGGGAATGGATAAGGTGCCATCCTAGAACCTTGGTGGTCAAGGAAAGGATATTCCACAAGGGGAATATTCCTAGGAAGACATCATTACAGAGAGTAGAGAGCTCGAAATAGAATAATCATGCACCATTGGAGGACCACATTGACACTTGGCATGTGATCTGTTCAAGAGAGAAGGCATGGTAGTGGGTGCTAAACCTATATATAGAGATGCTCTAGAGCAAGGAAAAAAACAACCCAATAGATATAGAAGGTGTGGAATCGGGAGGGGATGCATCAAGAGTATGATGCTACAGTAATTCTAGGATTTAGAGCATTAGTGCCAAGGGTTTTAAGGAATGTAATAGGCCTCTTTATGGCATTAGAGTTTATAATAAGGGATGAACTAGGAGGGCATAACTTGGACTTCTGATATATGAGTTAGATCTTTGTCTTGAGATATTTGGTCTGATACGACAATTTTGAATGTAATGTGGTTACTGAAACCATGATCAATATAAATATATGGCTCTATTCAAAATATCTTGTTCATGGGTGGAAACTCAAGTGTCATTTCTTCATATTATGAATCAGATTTGTTCTTCATAATCCATGTTGTGTTATTTCTCTTGTTTTCATACATGGGTATAAGGATATGATAGATCATATTGTGATTTTACATGAATATCTACGTCTTTGTAACTAATCCTCTAACAATGGTAAGAACTACTCACAATTCTCACATAAAGGAGGGGATCAATGGCCGCACATGCCTCAATTGAGTGCCCAGTGCCCATTGGGTGATAGGCCGATGCACATAAGGTTAGAAGTTTGTAGGTGGATAAAAATGACTACATCTTGGTTCTGTTACCAAGGACCTCTTTTCGAAGCTATTGTGAGAATGATCTATGATGACTGAGTACTTGACCTTGGAAAGTGTTGAAGCATGGTTTAAAAGCATGAAGGATGATTTTTCTCAGAGATTTAGTATTGGAACTGAGTTTGATGCAGGTAAATGGGTAGAAGAAAACCTATATCATGAGTTATATGAGACCTTCTTTTTCTAATTTCCAGGAGAATTGTATGAATGGATTTCGACATATGCATCTAGATCAAGCTAGTACTATAGATCTCACTTGTGTACCCAAGATGAATATCAAAGGCTACAGGATGTTAATCTAACTTGGACACGTGTTGTTGATCACTGGTGAAGAAGAGTGGTCACTAGTTATACCCTGGAATACGCTATTTCTACATATTCTTTTCCAGAGGTTGTTGAGTTTGACTTCTTAAGGGAACATAGAGGATCATTTTTACACACTATCCCATTAGATATGAAGATATTAATCATTACACTATATTTAGAAGCATTCCCTATGGCCGAATAAGATTATTTTAGGCATTGGTTGAGGAAGCTAGGGTGGAGGAAGACTACGGACCTTGCGGCGGAAAAGGAGAGGGAAGAGAGATGACTCAAGTAAAGTGACGCACATGAAAGGGAGTTGACTAGACAACACGAGGTTGTATGAGTGATGGATATATGGAGGAAGACATTGTGGGAAGGGATTTAGGTTCACGTGGAGGATGTGGAGCCTGAGCAATCTGTGCTACCCCATCTTGGTAAGAATGGGAGAGAGACCACATCAGCTTCTGATGAGATTTTTTTGCTCGGAGAAAGGAGAGCCTCCAGCATGCATATAAACCCACCTAGTGACTATCCGTTGGTGCTTAGATTTCCAAACCAAGAAACAAGTGTTGCTAACCCAGTTGGTATCGGTGGAAGTGACCAATCTACACCTAGGAGATATAAATTTTCATTTGGCATATCTATGGTTGCACAATCATTCCTTTTGTTTGAAGGAATACTATCTAGAACAACATTTGGGCAAAGTGTGAGTACACAAAACTTAGGTATCACGTCTAGAAGTGGCGTGGGACACACATCTGGTAGTGGTGCAATATCACAAACTATCAGCACATAGTTCAACGCAACATTGGGGACATTATACACAACCAATTTAGGACCCTTACCAGCCACATGAGGTGGATTTGGTGGAATAGGAGCTAGAGGACCTAGTTAACTTGGTGGATTTGGAGGATCAAGAGGAATATGACCTGGTGGATCTAGTGGATCTGGTGGTGGAGGTAACACCGTAGGAAATCAAGGTTTTGGATCCGGTGGATAAGGGCCTCAACTACCACAACAAGTATTTTTCAATATTTATTTGCATATACTAGATTATAAGGGTGTTAATGATGTTGTAGAGCATGTACACAAGTGTGAACTACTATGGCATGCAAAGGGGATCACTACCCCGAAGAGGAAGGTAAGTCAGTTTACAACAATGTTGCAAGGGTGCACACATAGTTAGTATCATAAGTATGGCCCCCATCTGAAAATGGTAGATTACACCGTAGTGTGGAATGCCTTCTTGGATAAATTTCATATCCCTAAGTTTGAACAAAAGAGAATTAGTGTGCTATAGGAGATCCAGAAAGGTATGGCAGAGAGTGTGCAGGAATACGACACACATTTCAAAACTCTCTTATCAAAACTATCTTATGATATTCATCCTTCTCAACATGCTCAATAGTTTTTTGGAGGGTTGATAACACCTTTTAGGAGAGCACTTTTACACAAGACTTTCACAGACCCGCATGAGGCCTTGGAGGTTATCCTGCGCACTAAGGCTATTGGAAGTTTGGATACCAATGTTATCCCTTTCCTTGAGGCTCAGATTATTGTAATGGCTAAGTAGTTGGAAAATCTATCTGTGAACTCGGTGCATAAGACTCACAGTGGTCTATGGTGCACAAATTGTGAGGTAGAGGGAGATACAAAGGACAGTTGTCCCTAGAGATCAGTACGTGTCATGACAGTGGAATGTGAAATTTTCCACAGAGATCATGATGTAAGTAAGTGCCCACTACTGTAGCGTGTGATCCGTAAAAATGTGTCTTGTTATTGCAATATTTTATCCTCTACTACCCATGACACCAAGGATTGTAGAATGATCGACCAAATAAAAAATTCCATTGATATTAGTGTGTGCCTGACTAGCCTTGCAAGTAGTTCTAAGGATAATGGTCACCTCTATTAAGGGTGCACAGATGGATAGGAACATGGAAGAGGTTTCTAAGGAGGATTTTATGGTAACTGCAGTGGAGGAAGAAGTGAGTTCCCATGTGGAACCTATTACAACTTTGGATCTATGGAGTACTACAAGCGTGAATGTCATGATCTATTGTAATGCTCGTGGTGTGGAAAGAAGCATAAGTATGAGGAGTGCCTAGAGCTATTTGAGCATACTAGCAAGCAACATCAAAAATAAAAAGGCGTCGTGATGGTAAGCATAAATAAGCCTACCTCATAATGGATGCCAAGGGTGGCACACGAATCAAAACTAGAGCTTTTACTGGTGACAACACGATCTAAGGTTATATGCATCGAGGAGATGCCAAGGTAGAAACTGTTGGTTACTAGAGAAGAGTTGATACATGGGAAGTATTTGGACCCTACTGGTTAGAAAGAGGTGTATCACAAGACCATGGATGTAATTCAAAGTCTACAAGGAGAGATCCAATGCATGAAGGAGTAGTTAAGGAAGTTAGAGAAAAGAAAGAACGTTGAGGCTCCACAAAGGGATCTGAATGAGGTCAGGGAAGTATGCAAAATGTTGAGGTAAGATAATATCATTCCCTTGCTAGGAGAATGGTTATGGGAGAAGGTACTGCATGCCAATGTAGAGCGCGAGAGGTAGGTTCTGTGTGCTATCCTTCCTGCCGACAACCTTGTCTATGATAAGAAGATTACCCTAGATGCTTTTGTGGATGGGTGGCTCTTAAGTAATATTCTAATTGACAAGGGTACAGAAGTTAATGTCTTCACTCTAGATGCATGCCATCAAATGGGAATGCCCCATTACAACTATCTTCGAATGTGTTGTATATGGCTAACAAGATAAAGGTGATTCCCATTGGTGTCTTGAAGGATGTTGTTATCAGTATCCAAGGGGAAAATTTTACTGGGGATTTCAATGTCTTGGAACTAGCTGAGGTAGCCAAATTTCTAGCATTGTTTGGGTGCCCCTGGTGTTATAAGAACAATGATGACCTACGGTTTAACAAGGGGTACATTAGTTTTGAAAACAAGAAGGAACGGGTTATCATCCCCTTGACAGATGGAAAGTAAACACCCTATACTGACCCCTTGGAAAAGGAAGTTCTTGACAAGATCTATGTGCAATTTATCAGGGACCCTAAGGTGATTCATCCTATGGAAGGATCCATCCAGTTTGAGGATGCTCAGTCTATGAGTGATACAACTAGTGTGGCATGTGATAATTGGGTGCATGAGACTTATGAGTTAATTGGATGATAGTTAAGAGGATATGTGACAAGAGTGATAAAGGCGTGCTCAGTCAAGCAACTAGGAGGAAAGAAGTTTCCACATTACTCTGGAGGAGCCAACTGTTTCACCATTTTCTTTACATTTTTGGAATGTGATGAAACAGATAAGGGTAAGGGACAAG
Organism: Taxus chinensis; assembly: GCA_019776745.2. Classification (NCBI taxonomy): domain Eukaryota; kingdom Viridiplantae; phylum Streptophyta; class Pinopsida; order Cupressales; family Taxaceae; genus Taxus; species Taxus chinensis. The sequence continues at coordinate 163,752,674 of CM034150.1, forward strand.
GAGGAATACCTATTGTGTTGGTTTGGAGGTTGATGCACGCATTCTGACTTTTCGATCCGATGCTGACTATGAGAGCTTCCTTTTGGCTAGGAGGAACTACCTGAAATAGAAAACAAGACAACCAAAGAAGAGTTAAATAATATATGAGAGTGGACTACCAAGTGCATGCTAGAACGAGGAAGTGTGATACTCCCTAGAAGGTTATCAATCCATTATTTTTATAAAACAAATATGAAATAACTAAAATGCGTACATAAATGAATCTAGTGATAGTATTATAATTTGGGTACCTCAGACCACTATCAGCATCGATCTAATTAAATAATAAAACTATGCAGGTCAAGGCCTTCAGGTTAGCTTTTACGTTGGTCAGATGGTCTGCAGGTCACAAACAAGGTCTTAGCAGGGTTGGGTGAGGTGTTTGTGGTTGTTTTTGATAGGCGGTTGGTTTCTAGTATACATAGTATTGGTAAACACAGAGACTGACATCAGTCAAGGTATGACCGATCACGGTTAGGAAGAACCAACGACGGTTATGGGTAATCGGCATCGGTTGAGGTGGGATGATAATATTCAATAAAATTTACTAATGGGGCTAGAGCTGAGGTTAGGAAGAGATGATAGAGGGCCAAACGAGGTGTATGGGGATCTTAGGGATACTTAGAAATGTGTAGAGGTCAGGTATAGGTGGTTTTATGGTGTGGCTAGAGGAATGTTTGGGTTTACAAGTAAGTAAATGGTAGGGGAATGAGGGTGCAAGTGGAAACTAATAACAGCAATAGAAGAACCCAATAGACTAAAGTGGAAATAGATGATGCACGTAAAGAGTGTACTTAATGGTGTTTCAGGTCTAATGGCTATGTGGTGGTGATGATTGGTTGGTGGGATGGAGCTTGGTGTAGTAGTGATGCTTCCTAGAATGTCACCGTGAGTGCAATACTTCTGGATCTGTCCTGGTTTTGGCTATGGATGTCTGTAGGTATGAAAAGGCTCTGGTTCTTCTTACATGTAATTCTCTCCTCATCTGCTTAATCTCAAAATGTGCCAACCCAAAAAGAAGGTTTCTAAGGTGAATAAATAGTAACCAAAGATGGTTCTTGGTTGACCGACGTCAGTTTTGTGATGACCGGCATCGGTTAAGGTGGGATTCCCTAGGTTTACTAAAAATTGAAAATCTTACATTATTTGGGTCAGGTTCATTCCTTTATCTATGGATCAGAATGGACGTTACATTTTTATGAGTGGGAAGGTGGTTATAGGAATAATGGGCCTTGATTTTAGGGTTGAAACAATTCTTATTCATTAATGGAAACATGTTATGAATAGGTCTATGGTGAGGTGTCTAGGTGAGGTGTCCAACATTTTAATTAAAGTAATTAAATTAATAATGGGGTGAGGATGGATATTAATTTAATTGTAAATAATTAAATTAATATTAATGTGGGGTATAAGGTTCATGGTTACGTGAATGTGTTTAAGTTGGTTATTCGAAAGGGGACCAAGAGGAGTGCGACCCAATTTTGGTGTCTACATTTTACCCCTTTTTGTCACATGGCTTGTATTGGTAAGTGACACTGACAAAAATAGGAAATGGTTTTGTCAAGTCTAAGTGAAGGTGGTGTTGTCCCAAGCATGGGTGAAGGTAATCCCCCTTAAACTAGGAACCGATGAGGTGAGAAAATAAAGCGGTGAGTGGTTTGATAAAATGAGGAGATGGGAAAAGGAAGATCAGTGGGTGCATTGGCTGAAGGTAAAAGGTCAAATTGGGTAAATATGTAAATGGGTTAGGGTCAAAGGTAGTGGTAGTTGAACGCACGCATTTGTTGGAAACTGTAACACGGTACCAAGTTTAGAAGCTTTCAAACTTTACGTTGGCTAAGAATGATAGGTCTATCCAAATATGGTTGAAGTGATTCCAGTATCCAAGGTATATTATATGGTGTAGAAACATGACAGAGGTCAGTATGTAGGGACGTTTAGGCATTTTCTGGTACACCAAAGGTAAAGTAAGGATAAATAGCACAACAATAGGAAATGTAAGGCCGGTAGGCTGAAAAACATAGGTAACCACATCATAAGGAACAACAAGTACGAAGGGTCAAAGGTCACAAAAATTGGTTCAAGTCAAGGTATATAGGTAACAACACGGGTAAGGAAAAGGTATACGTAAAATAACAACTCCTAATATGCATGAAATCCAATGTAGGGGTAGGTTGGGTTTGTAGGTATGGTTAAATGGGTGTCCAGGATGATAAAAAGGGGCATGTTCACGAATGGTGGCAGGTAAAAGGTAGCTTAGCAAGACCAAATAATTTGTAGGTTGGACCGATGCCAGTTAAAGGGTGACCGATGTTGGTTGGCTAGGGTACAAATAGGACTGGCATCGGTCAGATCGGGCTGGGTGTATAAAACAAAAATTATGTATTTTTCAGAATCATTTTTGTATTGTACCGTTGGAGAAAATGATAGATTCATTTGAATCTGGTGCTTTTTGAGAGGGATAGTACAAGGGACAATACCTGGCTTAGGTGGAGAGATTCGATTGGTGAGAGGAGCTAGGTAGAAGGGTCCACAAAATCGGGGAGCAATTTGATTAGTAGATAGATTCGAGGTAGATTTCAGCATGATTAGAGGAGGGAAAGGGTTCGGGTGGACCACTAGTGTAGTAGAAAGACGTGCCCCAAAGGAGACGACATTGTGATGGGGTAAGATCTAATCTAATTCCTCGTTTGTTAGGTAGATCTGTTTATAGAAATCAGGTTAGGGTAAAATGGGTTATTGGGGGGAAAGATTAAATTTTAATTTTGGAAGAAAATGGGTGAAATAGGAATGGAGGGAGGTGTATTTAGGTGAACGAGGTTTGGGGAGGGGTTGAGGGGGGATTTGGGTAGGAATGGGTTGGTACGTAGGGAGAAATGGAGAATTTTGAGAGAAAAAAGGGCAGGTTTTTTTGCAGATTTTTGCCGTGACAGTGACTATCGTTGGTCAAGGGTTGGCCAACGTTGGTGGGAGTTAGCCAGCATCGGTCATGGATGGGGTGACCAATGCCAATTTTGGGAGACCGGTGCCAGCTAAGGAGAACTGATGCTAGTCATCGTTGAGAGGAAAATGAGCCAGGAGATGAGTAAGGGTGGTTGGGTGAGATAGGAAGGTATCGTTGAATAAAAAATAGGCAAGGTAAGAATTATAGGTGAAGGGTCAAGGGTGACTGTGGGCATGGTCAAGGTTTAGTAATGTTAAGGTTTGTTTGTTGCAGGTGAGGGACCAGTTACGGATGTGGGATAGGGTACCTCCCCTATTAGTAGTAGTACGTGGGAGCGTGATAGTAGAGAAGTGGCAACATGTGGCCAAGGTAGGCCTGATTGGGGTTAGACACTATTGACACGAAATCTGGGAGCCAAGTTTAATGGTCACCCTCATCGACAGATGGCGTGTACATGTATTTGTTAGCAATGTAAAAAGAGTTAGAACTAACACCTAGTAGTCCTAAAACAAAGCTAAATCAAATTAATGCACCATCATGCTTAGAGCTTAAGAAAAACTAATCTACTAACATTCTTGCATTAGAACATGAAAAATTATTCAAACTAATGCTTAGAGCTTAAGAAAAACTAATCTACTAACATTCTTGCATTAGAACATGAAAAAATATTCAAACTAACATGTTAATCCATTAATATCTATCTCTATTGAAGGTTAATCAAATCAAATGAAGCTATTTAGATCCTTAGCAATCAAAGGTTTTATTGTATGTTTGAATCCCAAGGTTTTAAAGAATGGAGTCTTGTCAATCCATGGCTACAAGACCATTTGACATATCCCCATATGACTTCAAAACTTGGATGGATGAATACAAGAAAGGAAAGTAGCTAGCCTCTCCAATGAAGAATGTTCCAAGATGATAAAGTGGCTATAGTGTATTTACTATATGTTCACTTTTGTTTTTCAAGGAATAGGTGTAAGTGTAAAGGTAGGAGGAGGGATATTTATATAGCCCAATGGATAGAGGAATTTCTACATCCCTTTGTATGTGGGATAATAGAGATGTTGAGTTAGTTGTGTATAAGGGGGTTTTAGAAAGGGTTGAGTTAATTTTAGGAGAGTTTAATTTGTCCTTTAGTGACTCATGGGGATAAAGGGGGTTTATTAATTAACCAAAGTGATTAATTAATAGGTGTGCAAGCTTATAAATCTTTTTAGAGGAATATTAGCATGATTTAGACTATAGAAGGGAATTAAATCAACTAAATAATTATTTATTAAATTAATGAAAGGGGAAGCTAAGTAATTAATAATAATTAATTGGTCTAGATAAAAGGAAGGATTAATTAACGAAAGGTTTTTAATTATGGTATTTGTTGAATAGAAGACTTAATTAATTAACACAATGTAATTAATTAATGATGATAGGGGATAAGATGAGCCCTATTGGCGATATGTCACTAATTTGTGGGAAAGGGGATAATTAGCACAATTTAAGTATTTAAATTGTTTAGGCTAAATTATAGGTGTCTACATTTGTCCCTCTTTGGGGTGGTGTAAGTGACACCACTTCAAAGATAGTAGACGGATAAAATTTTGAAGGGGTACAAGAAAAATTACTAGAAGTGAGAGATGCCCCCTTGAGTGTCGATGGGGTGATGACGGAAGACAATCGACGATTGAAAAAGGTGTGAAAGGGATAGAAGACAGGAGATGGGTAGGATGCCCCAGGTGTAGTGGAAGAATAGTGTTGATAGGAGGGTGATGTAGAAGAAATATGGGGGAGAAGAGAGAAGAAATAGATTTCATCCTTTGCATTGAAACAACTGTATTGTCATCATATTGCCAACGATCTACGTCATCAGTCATTATTAAAAATATAAGCATACGACAAAAGTAGGATGACATGAAAAGCCATACTATGAGATATTTTCCATTGCTGAAACACCCACTCAATGGAGCATACAAAAATCAATGCAATATGAGAAGGAAACAAACTCATTTAACAGGGAAAACAAGTATGAACACACATATTCCAACTAACAACAGTCAAGATGGTTGTACAAATGTTTTGTTATCAAGCTAAAGATTTCCACATGGTCATGATTGATGACAAGGGTTAAAAATGATGCCTTGAGCAAGGATACATGTAGGGGAAATGATGATGGACACCGGGTCCAAGGATAAGGTGTTTTATGCAACGAAACAACACCATGAAATTAGATGTGCCCCAAAGTACAGACGAAGCAAGCAAACTAGCTTTATGATTGGTTATGAATATGATGATCCACAAGTCGTGTGATCGGTGAAAATGTGAAAATTTCCAGTGGGATATGGAAATAATACCATGTGCAAGACACAATTTTCAGCCGCTATAAGAGGGTTTACCTATTATTGTAGGTTTTATAATGTTTAGGATTTTGTTGGAAAATTTTAATTTGTTTTTTGGATTTTAGATGGATATATAATTTTTTTTTGCTTTTTCAAATTGTCGAAATTGCTAGATGTGGGATGTGTAGAAGAATGTAGAAGAATTAGTATGAATCACCTAGATGCAAGAAATATGACCTAGGGGAAGAAAGAAGAAGTAAGCAACAAATAATGTCCCCGTATAATAGAAAAATTAATAAAATAATTATTTAATAAAAATAATTATTCGATGGGGTGTGTAGAGGAAGGAAATTGCCTAGGAGCAATAAAATTGTCCTAGTGAGAAGAAAAGGGTACTGTACCAGATGGCAAAAAATGCCCCAGTACGATGAAAAATAATTATTTAATTAAAATAATTATTGATAACGAATAGAAGAGAAAACAGTGGTAGAAAAAGGCTTCAAGTACCACGGCCGGTGAAAAATGGCTTGATATACCCCACCCAGGGGGTAAATCACCGTGACCAATACATTTGTTACCGAACACTACCAAATTTTTACCACGAGACCCTGATAGTAACGAGGGCGATGGTGAGAGCACAAGACCACCTGAGACATGCTAACATAGTTCGGGGGTACGACCGGTATGCTTATGATGGCATCTTTGTGAGTAGCTTAACCCTCTTTCTCAATTATTGGGATTAATGCACTTAATTAATGCTAGAATAGGGGGGTTATATTAGGGTATGGCACAGGTTTTCATGCGCAGGGGTTTAGGTGTCCTAATGGTGGCGTAGGCACCAAGAGGTATGTATGTGCATGTGCATACGCCTTCAATGCATGCACGTTCCCATGCACCAAAATGATAGCGCACACACCACATATACACACATGTGTGCATGCGCAAGAACACAAAATGGTGTAACCGCCCTTAGGTGGATGTGCCCACATGCACACACCAAAAATAGAACACCCACACCATGGGGTGTACACATTCCCTAAAGGGCACGTAGGCACATAGAATAGATGAATGAGAGAAGAAAAATGCTAAAAAGAATGACACTTAGAAGAAAATGAAGATTTGTAGAAAAATCTTAAAGAATGACAGGCATGACTTAGAAGAAATGTTAGTAGCTTACACACGGAATACTACAAACGTGAGATCAAAACACCCATATAGAGGATATAGGGGGAGAATGCGCTGATGAGATTGGTGCGTGATGGCGATACTATTGGAGGTAGGGGGCCTAGGCCCTATTGCTCAGATGCCCTCCATCACACTGGACCATGGTCTACTGCTTGCATTGATTAAGCGGTGGCACAGCAAGAGCCAGTGTTTTAGGCTCCTGGTAGGAGAGATGACCATTACCTTAGAGGATGTATGGCAGATCCTACACGTACCTATTGTAGCCTCAATGATTTATTACATGAGTGACCTTGGGCAGATTAGGGCAGCGATTAGTTACTTGTTTGACTGTGATGAGATACCCCATGATGACATGATAGTTTTGTTGCATGAGTGTATAGCTGATCCAACATTGCACCAAGGGCCACTTTACATTATGGCACTTATCAGTGGGGTTTTTCTCACTAATAATATAGGGACATTCTTTTCGATGGGTTTGATGATGTTGGTACATGAAGTATTCAATGGCAAGTGATACTACTGGGGCCAGTGCATATTGGCACATCTATAGTGGGATCTACATTTAATTACCTACCATTGTTAGAATATGGTGAGGCCAGCCTCCCTACTATAGATTTTGTCTCAGGATCACATAGCAATCAAGCACCCTATAGGTGCATTTCATGCGCAAGACCTAGAGGAACCGACATACATGGCTTGGGTTTCTGTAGGTGATGACATATGAGGGAACCTAGGCAGCATGTACCATTATAAATGAGAGTTCAACGAGCTACTAGATAGAGATATTATATGGAGGCCTCACAAGCATATACAGTGGCCAAGGACGGAGCAGATTTCAGTGTTTGTGTAGTGTAGCACTTTCTTCTTGGTAGCTGCAACTACATCATAGAGTTGTATAGGGTAGACTGATGTCACCGACAGTTGGGTAGGGTGCATGGGGTTCCACAGCCAGATTTTTGGTATGCCCACCAATATGTAGAGAGGTAGATTATGGGGCCACATATAGAGGTGGCTCGAGCTAGGGCTATCTTTTCATAGGTGGTATCATAGGCATGGGACCCAACCTGAAATATTAGAGACTCGGGTACTATAGCCAACTACATGGATTGGTATGCCACTATTTTACCTTAGCACCTAACCATTCCAGATGAGGCATGGGAAGTAGGCGCTCAGCCTCCACAAGAGCTTCCCTACAAGGGTGACGAGGGGGAGGGTACAACAGCCCATGACCCAGATGATCCATTTGAAGGGTAGCCACATGATGGGCAGGGACAGAGGCAGCAGGGGCTAGTACAGGAACATGCATAGGGTCCCAGGATTAGATTACAAGATCAGGGACATGCCTCTAGAAAGGTACAAGGACAGATATAGGGATAGGCCCCTGTGGTCCAGTCAGTGGTACAGATAGCCACCATACAGCAGTAGCTGCATCAGGTTACAAAAGAGACAAATCAGGCTTGATCTCATATTTTGGCAGTGACAGCAGAGCGGGACCAATCCAAAGCCCAAGTCAGTTAGGGAGGAGATGGATCTTCTCACTTTCATCAGATACGGTAGATGGCAACCCAAATGACCTAGGTGACGAGCCTACTACAGCAAACGCAGGCTTAGCTACAACCCATGATACTGGATAGATATCGAATGAGGGCAGATCGCGTAGTGGGTTAGGCCGAGGTTACCTGACTATCAACAGATATAACATCCTTTCAACACACAGATGGGACAGTAGTGATAGCTCGCACTCATAGAGACTTTGCTATAGTAGATGGCTGATCTTCTTATTACCAATCCTTGTATTATGATGTTGTTTTGGCTTAGCGGCAGGCACCTTCGTATAGCCAGCAGTCAAGTAGAGTGACAAGGTCAGAGAGGCCTTAGGCCTCGGTGGAGAAGCCATAGGGGCAGCCTATAGGGCTACCCAGCTCACAGCCTACGGGTCCTCCATGAGGTAGACAAGAAAACCCATCTAAGGGATCCAATCATCCTTGATTGATCAGTGTATTGATACATTTACCTCTTGAAGAAGGCTATGAGCATCCTGTTCTTGATGTACAACATTATTTATGTATGAAATTCTTTGATATATTCCTCTGATTAAGGTAGTAGCATTCTTTGATCGATGTATAACATTTTTGATGTACACCTCAGATGAAGGCATTTTTGATGTATTTATTATGCATATCTTTGTTGAGACATACATACTACACATGTATATATATATATATATGGACATTTTTTACATGACACGTGTTATGAGATGATGGATGTTATTTTTCTTTTAATTGATTACATGGATTTATGGATGTGTAATGATGTTATCTGATTTGATTTAACATTTATATATATCCTGATATTTGATGCATCGCATGCACTTTGATTTTTAGATGATAGATCTGCAGATGATATTAAATGTATGGCTCATGTGATGTGCTACATTTAGTGGATGGGATGATATGATGATATTGGTGTGGGGGGGATAGATTTTGATATTTGTGATCCCTCTTGCCCCCATTTGATGATATGACATGTGATGATTATCTTAGCATTCATGTATGATGTATACTTAGCTTTTTATTTATATGATGTATAGATGATGTTAGATGTGATGGTATTGATGGAAATATGATGATGTGATAAAAAAATGATGCACATGCAACAAGAAAACACAATAAAATGCTAACAAAGAACACAATGAATCAACACAACAATGTACCACTACACCCCAGCATGCAAAAACACACTTTAATACACACAAGTAAGAATAGATCTAATCTAACCAAGAAAAGATGAATCCTCAGAAAGTATGTGTAAGCAATAAACTATACAAATTCACAATCATGAAGCAACTATACCTGCAAACAAACAAATAAAGAAACAAGATAACGGAAGTAAACTAAAGTCAATGTTTTTTGTAAGATTGCTTTGTGAAACAATTTTCTATTGTTTTGATTTTTGTGAAACAATTTTCTATTGTTTGGGTTTTCTAACATTTTTGAATGTTTTTTTGTGTTTTTCTAAGATTTTTGATTTTTTTTTTTGTGTTTTTCTAAGATTTTTGAATGTTATTTTTGTGTTTTTTTAACATTTTTGAATGTTTTTTTTGTATTTTTCTAAGATTTTTGAATGTTTTTAAAGATTTTTAAATGTTTTTTTGTGTTTTTGTAACATTTTTGAATGTTTTTTTGTATTTTTCTAAGCTTTTTGAATTTTTTTGTGTTTTTCTAATATTTTTGAATATTTTTGTTGTGTTTTTCTAAGATTTTTGAATGTTTTTTTTTTTCCAACATTTTTGAAGCTATGCATAGGTAACCAAGAAAGCGTGGATGCCCCCAGCGTTAGATAAGGAATATACAAGTGAAAGTGCCACATACTTATAAACAGGATGGTAAAGTTGTAGAAGTGCCCCCAACGTGAGATGATGAATACATAAAAACTATCCCTTCATAGACGAACAATAGGAGAAAAAGCTGGATCAAGGCTTGGCAAGAATAGGCTCACATGGAATCTCAGATGTGGCTACGGAACTAGCCCTAGGCTAAGTAAAATTACCCTCCAGATGCAAGATGCTTGTGAACAACGAATCCTCCCCAGGCACCAGAAACTAGTTTTCACACAAGGAACTATCCAAAGTGCCATAATTGTGTGGTTTTCACTTATGGATGACCTGTTTTCTCTTTTTTTATTATTTTTACTCTATTTTTGGTTTGATTTTCTGATTTTCACACCATGTTTAAGCATAAAACCGCTTAAGGTGCATGGCATTCATGGGCTCATGGAGCTCACCACCATTGGGGTGGGCAAGTTTGTATGCTCCTATGCCATATTTGGCAACAATGACGTAAGGTCCTAACCAATGTGGTTCGAACTTTCCTTTCTTCTCTCTTTCTTCGCTTGTGTTGAACTGATTTTCTTTCATGACCAAATCACCAACCTCAAACTGACGAGGTATGATTATTTTATTGTAATTGTGAGAAACTATGTTCTGATACACTTTAAGATGATTTAGGGCATGGATGTGCTTCTCATCCAGGAGTTCTAACTCTGTCAGTCTAACCACTCTACAATCCTCATCCTTGTCCAAATAATCCCTAAGAGAGATTCATAGGGAAGGAAGTTCGATTTCTAATGGGATGATAGATTCCATTCCAAATACTAGGGAATATGGTGTCACACCAGTAGGAGTGCAAATAGAGATCCTGTAAGCCCAAAGAGTTGGGTGAATTTGTAAATTCCAATTGCAACATGTCTGTCTTACCATCTTTTCTATGATTCGAACCAAATTCTTGTTAGTGGCCTCGGCTTGTCCATTGCCTTGGGGTAATATAATGTAGACCACTTTAATCTTATTTAAAACTGATGACAGAGATCTTTCACGATCTTATTCTTGAACGATTTTTCGTTCTCAGTAACTATGGCTGCAGGAATGTCTTACCAGTAAATAAGATGATTCATGATCAACTTTGAGATCTGAGAACCCATTACATAGGTCAAAAGGACAACTTCCACCCACTTGGTAAAATATTCAGTAGCTGTAATGATGTGGGTATGACCATAGGAAAGAAGTAGGGGTAAGCTTCCCTATTAAATCAAGTCCCCATTTGGAAAATGGCCATGGGGTCTTGATGGGTTGTAATGGTTGTGATGGGAAATGGATGAAATTTCCATACTTCTGACAGAGTACACACTTCTGTACATAGTTATAACAGTCAGTTTCCATGGTAGGCCAATAGTTTCCTAATCTCAACAATTTCTTTGCTAGAACCATCCCATTTTTGTGGGCTCCACATACCCCTTCATGCACCTCTTTAATTGCTTGGACTGACTCTATCTTATCAAGACAACATAACAGATTCCCATTGTAGCCATGATGATAGAGTGTACCTCCTAAAAGGGTATAACGAGATATCTGGTGGATAAGGATTTGTTTCTTGGAATGGGAGATGTCAGGAGGGAACATGTGTTATCTTTAAGGTAAGTGAAAATGGATTCATACCATGGGGAATTGGGACCAACAACATCAGAAGCCACATAGGATTCTTGACATATCATACGTAGGTTGCAGTAGATTTTCAACAAAGAAAGGCATATCTTTACTTTCCAGTGGAATGCGTAGCATAGAACCTATAGTTTCCATAGCGTCTGTAGATTCTGTTTTGTGCTCTTGGAATCTGTTCAAACATGATACACACAAAATAATCTTTCAAAGTTTCAGACCAACTTCTTGTAAGGGATGAGCTTCTCATCTTTGAATTTGTACTCATCATTGGCTATGTTTGATGATTAACTGCGAGTCACCGACATGATTTTAACATGATGGATGTCCCATTTAATTGCAAGCTTCATCCCAACAATGAGCACGTGCATTACTCTACAATATTATTCATGCAGGGAAAACCAAGGTTGAAAAGCCTGAGGTATGGGGTTTCTAGAAGGATTAATTAGTACCACACCTACCCCTAAACCATGAAAAGTAAAATATCCATCAAAGTGTACTTGCCACATGATGGATTCCTCAATGTACAGTAATGAAGCATCTGGAAAATCTAGATTCATAGGTTCTGTTCCTTGTAAAGGTGCTTCTGCTAACTAATTAGCAAGTACCTGTCCCTTGAATGATTTTTGGTGCACAAACTCGATGTCAATTTCACTCAGTGGAATGATCTAATTATCCATTCTACCAGTGAGGGCGGGTATTAGGCAACATGTATTTGAGCGGGTCAAATTTTGATGTATGCTACGTTTTAGCATTTAACAGGTAATGGCTGAAGTTTTTGAAAGAGTAAAAAATACAGCCAAACAAGCTTTTTCAATTAGAGGATAGTTGAGCTCATAAGAGATGAGAGCTATGACTAAGACAATATATTGATTTTTATTTGTGGCCGAGGTCATACTGGGTGAGCAACACACCAATAGCAAATTGAGTGGCAGAAATATATAACAAGAGTGTCTCACCGGGAGTTGGGGGCATGAGGACAGGTGGATTAGCCAAGTATTGCTTAAGCAAGGTGAAGTCCTGTTGTTGCTTTGGTCCCCAGATAAAGGCATTATCATTTTTTAGTAGATGAGTGAATGAATGACATTTATCCGCAAGTTAGGAGATGAAGCAGCGAATAGCCTATATCTTTCCTTGCAAGTTGCGCAGTTGTTTAATGTTTTTAGGAGGAGGCATTTCAGTAATAGCAGTAACTTTAGCAGGGTCTACCTTAATTCCTCTTCATGATACAATGAAACTGAGAAAATTTCCAGATATCACACCAAACACACATTTCTTTGGTTTTAAACAGACATTGTACTCTTGCAAGTTTTTGAAGATACGCCACAAAATAGTAGGGTGATATTCCCTTGTCTTGGATTTCCCAAGTATATCATCTACATAGTCTTCCATGATATCATGGATCATATCATGAAAAATCATATTCATTTCCCTTTGATAGGTAGCTCCTATGTTTTTAAGGCTAAATGGAATTACCTGATTATAGAAAGTACCTCGGGGAGTAATGAAGGCCATCTTGTGTTGATCTTCATTAGCTATCTTGATCTGATTGTAGCCTGAAAAGCCATCCATAAGAGATATAATTTCATACCTATAGTTGAATCAACAATCATATCGATATTAGGAAACAAAAAATCATCCTTTGGGCACGCCTTATTTATGTCTCTGAAATTGCTACAGATTTTGATCCCAACAAGGTTTCTTCTATACATGGACAATGTTTGATATCCATTTGGAGTAACCAATGGTCAAATGAATCTTGCCATGAATAATCTTTCTAACTCTTCCAAAACTTGGAGAGCCACCCTCGGGTTCATTTTTCTAAGCTTTTGCTTGATAGGAATGGTGTCTGCATGTAAAACTAAGTTGTGCACTACCAAAGTTGGGTCCAAGCCTAGCATATCCTTATAGGACCATGCGAACACATATATAAATTCCCTCAGTTGCATGGTGAATGTTTTTTGTTCTCGTGCTGAGAGAGAAGCTCCCAACTTGACTATTTTCAGATAATCTTTTGTGCCAATGTTTACATCGATAGTCTCTTCGACCAGTAACTTTGAAAAATCCTCCATACATGTAGGATCGGGAGGAAGGTTGAGATATTTGTCCAAGGATGTCTCTACGAGATTTTCATCCTTGGTGTGGTCACTTTTATTGTCCTTCGATTTTTTCACATGTTTTTCTGCCAGAGCCTCAAAGAGGTTTTCAATGTGTGCAACTTGAACTTTGAATATTCTCAAGGATTTTCATTCGGAACTTTTGCCCTCTTTTTTTCTTAAATTTTGCTGACCACGAAGCTCAACTTCCTCTCTGAATTAGGTGTAGGTATCTAAGTCAATGTAGAAACCCTTTTTGTGATCTCTAATGGGGATTGTATCCCGAATGCCCATGAATACTGCAATGGACTTCATCATTTTCAAATATATCTAGTGGCACATGACGTTTTTGGTCCCATTCGACAAGGCAAGGGTAAACAAGATCAATTTTAGGTTCAGTAGGGGTTATGGTGAGGACATAGGTATTCATGAATAGGTTCGTGGAGGCAAGATCCTCGCATCGGTTACAGTGGGAATCTGTATCGCTATCTAAATAGTTAGAGCTATCTTTGCATTCAGAATAGGTAGCATCTTGATCATTAGGGTGCGACACATAGGGTCAAATACTGATGCCATATCTTTCTATCTTAAAATGTGGGAGAGGAACTCATTCTCACTGTCCTTGCTCATTCCTTTCACATCCTATACCTTTGTAGCCCATGGAATACATCATTCGGCTAGATTTCTCATACTCAGGGGTTTGGTAGCAAGTTGGCTGAGTATCTTTCGGGACCCAAGTCGTAGGTGGATCCAATAATTTCTCTTCAGCCAACAATCCTCCAGGTAAGAATGACTGAATAGTTTGCTCATCTCTAGGCCGTCTAAAATGATAGTTGGGTCGGTCTCTAGTTTTAGGTGACAATGAGAAGTCTGAAACTAAAAGGGCTTTTTACACATTATACTCCCCACAACCATATTCCAGAACCTTCATCTCCCATAAATCAAAAGGGGAAGTTGATGTAGAGGAATCATGGATGCAAGAACTAAGGGAATTTGAATCTATTCAGGACTCCATAGCTTTGGATTTAAGAGGGACAACTATATTAGTAGAGGGACATGTATAGGCACCCTTACGCGCACAAAACTATTAAGATCTCTGAAGTGAGCGAAGGGCTTCTGGATCTCCTTGTATCATGACTATTTTCTCCTCATTTTTTAGTTTGATGCATTAATGGAATGTTGATGGCATGAGATGCATGGCATGAATCCATGGTCGGCCTAGAAAAATATTGTATGGGAGTTCCAAGTCTAGGACATGAAACTTCATGTGATGAAAAGTGGGTCTGACTTCCATGGGTAATGTGATTGTGCCATCTGACTCTCTTTCCATGTTGTGGTAAGTGGTTATGGTAATCATGTGGGAATTGACGTCTTCTTCGGTATGTACCAATTGATTAACTAATTTCAATGTGTATATATTCAATCCTGATCCATTTTCCACAAGAACCCGTTTTATTTTTTTGGCGGGTAACGAATAGCTCAATATAAAAGGGGAGATTATGCATAGGATCTTCAATAGGGATCTCCCTATGATTAAAGGAAATGTGCTCAGTTGGTACAATATTTTCTACCACAACCTAAAGATGCGTAGGATCTACTTCTAGTGGCACTCCTGACCCCTGAAGAGTTTGGTACAAAATGTCCTTATGTACATTTAATATTTTGAGAAGATCCAAGATTGAAATCTTGGCAGATGTCTTCTCAAGTTGTTCTAAGAGGTTGTACCTACCATTTTTCTGGGTTGACGGAGATGGTTTCAAGAATCATGAGGTGGGAACACCTTGTTACCGTAGTAAAATCCTTTCCCTTGATTCGAATGGTCTTCACATGGTCACTAGGAGTGTGGATACATCTAATGAGTGAATCATAATGATTATTGTCCTTATTGGTGCATAGATAATTCACCGCTTTATAACTCTGGGATGAATCTCCTTGATCTGGCTTTGGTTCCTCTGACTTACCATGCTTAGGGAATGGTTCTTTGTATATCCCCATCTTTTCATTAGGCGTCTGGGTTTTTTCTGGGTTGTCCACTTCTATCTCCCCATTTTTTATGAGTTCTTGGATGTAGTGACGAAGTCATAGACATTTGTATGTTTTGTGTCCCTTGACATGATGTAATTCACAATATTCATGCTCTTTGTACCATGATGGTTTTGGAGCATTGTCATCAAAGGGTTGTGTCATGGGATAATTCACCATGTGAGCGGCATCCAATTGTTTCAATATGACCAACAAAGGCTTGTTGAGAGGAGTGAACATTGAACATTTAGGTGGTGGTTAAATAGGTCCTTTGGTTAGTTTAAAAGGTTGACCAGCTTGAACCATTTGCATGCACGTTTGGAATTTGTGATCCCATCTCCCACCACGTTCTTGTTTTTGTTGAATATTTTCAGCTTTTCCATAGGTTTAACGGTTTGGCTATTTTAGAGTTTGATTTAAGAGTTCCTTTGGAAATAAGGGCTTTCTCTATTTGAATTTCCTTTTCAATAACCTCCTCGAAAGTGCGAACATAATGCATTTAAAGGTGGAAAGTGATGTCTAGCTTTAGATTGAGCACAAAGATACTGACAAGCTGCTTTTTAGAGAATGTATAGGGGAACTGACTAGCTATCCCTCTCCATCTTTGTAGGAAGCTAGAAAATGTTTCATTGGGATGTTGTTTAGTTCCACACAAGTCTTCCATGGTTATGTCACTTTCTATATTGTACCAGAAGTGTCATACAAATCTTTTTGCTAGTTCAGGCCATGTAAAGATAGACCCTCGAGGTAAGCGAGTAAACTATTCTAATGCTTGGCCTCCTAGAATCTTTGGAAAGAGTCGTATGAGGTAGTTGTCACTGTAGGCCACTTCTTGGCATGCAATATAAAAATATTTTATGTGGTCTTGTGGGTCACCCTTCCCTCTGTTTTTGTCAAATTTCGGCATGTCAAAATTTTTAGGAAAAGGTTGAAGTGTCATAGTTTTGTCAAATGGATAGGGACATAGCTCTTCATATTGATATTTTACTGCTATTTCCCACAGTACTCTCTTAGAGGCTTGTAAGTGTTTCCCTCATGGATTTCATTTCTTGAGTGAGTAATTGTTCTTTGGTAGGAGATGTAGGGATATATACATGATGATGCTCCATATTGTCTTCTCCTTGATTTTCTCTATGAAGTTCATTGATTTTGACCTTAGGCTTTGTGTTTTGGACATTCTTGTTCATTTATTTTTGTACATGAGAGGTTAACAAGGCCAATTGTCGAATAAGGTTGCTAATTTGTTGCTAAGGTTCCTCTTTTCATTCATACTATGGAGGTTGTTACACATTTTCGTGTTCGATTATGACTTTATGTGGTAATTTAATGAAAGGTATTCTATATCCCACTACATTTTCATTTCCCACGTTGGAGGTAGAAGCATGTCCATGTGTTAAAATATCATCCATGTTGATAAGAGTTTGCTCCTCGTCATTAGCATCATTTGTAGGTGGGATTGTTTCTTGTTCACTAGCCATTTTGGCTCCCAATTCTACAACTTGTGCCAGCACCCTATCCTTCTTTCTAAAAATGAATTCATCTAACAAGGTGGGGTTGAAGTCAAATTCCACATGTGGGGATTCCAACTCGTCACCACTATGATCTATCATGTCTTCTACCTCTTTTTCTACAGAAAATAAAGGCCCAAGATCATGGCCAATAAAAGGGTTTGACCCTTGTTTGTTTGAGGCTTCCCAATTTTGTGCTTGTTGTGTTTCTAATGTTTTCTTTTTGAGCCCTAATCATGTTTTAGGAGCCATGAAGCATAATAGTTTCACTAAGGTATCTGTGAATGTGTTCAATGATTTGTTATCGAACCTAAGTGAAATGTAAAAAGAATGTCAAGAATAGGAATGAGTATAATGAATGTTAAAGTACCAATGTGATAAAGTGATAACCTAAAAAAATGCACAAGTCAACAGTGATGTAATGTTTGGTACCAATCCTATCAATCGAATGAATTACTTCCTAGGTTTATTTCAAAAAGGTAGTCAATTTCGTAAGATAATTAACAAGATGTCCGTACTTATGTCAAGTTCAAGGACATGAACAAGGTGTAAGTAATAACAAGAAGTTAATGTGACCTCCTAATGAGGTATACTAGAAGCAAGCCCAAATTCAATTAATACCTATATCCCAAAAAGTTGTAGTTACAATTGTGAGTGACACAACAATGTCACCAACATATGTTAACCAAAATTTGCGAGAAAGTAAGGTATTGATATGAAGATGATATTGATATAACACACACAAGTGGTAACACGTAGCACTTTTAAAAATCGAGGTAGTAATGGAATCAAACTAAAAGCTTATAGTATAACTAGGAATTGTTAAAATATGTATAGTGTAACCTTACAATGCAGATATTTAGTTCAAGTTTACAAGAAACAAGATGTAAATACCAAAATTGTAGTGATATGATATAAACAAGTTAACCTTTCCGAGGAAGTTCAAGATGATGAACCAAGCCTAACTATGATGATGATCCTGACATGTGTATCAAGATCACAAAAGATACCAATGTTATGAATATGTCTCCACACACTTTAGATGTTTAACTTACCCATCCACAAACATGGATGTCCATAAATGGACAAAAAAGTGGCAGAAACAATCAATTGATAAAGCAAAGGTAGTCACTTTTCTGTTGATCAACAAAGTGTCAAATTGTTTTGAAGGAAATACATTAAAATGGGGGTGAAAAATGTTGTCTTTACTTCGACAGAGTTTCACCTCACCTTAAGGAAATTAAAAAAAAATAAGAAAAATTAATTCTTCCCATGTTTCGTGATGAATGATGTCTCACAATTCAAAACTATTTTGAAATGGTCAAAGTGGGCTCCTATCCAAAGTTATCTTTCTAGGTGGCTCTCTCAACTAGGTGTTACAAAGCTGTCTTAAGCGAGCTCAATTTACCCAAAAAGTTGCAATGACTAATTTAGGAGCATCTCAGCTTTACTTTACCCCCTTCAAGCATAGTAGGCAACTAGTGCATCTAGTGTACTATCACTGGGGTCTCCATAAGGACAACCGGTAATGCTAACTCACAAGGAACAGCTAGTCAAGTAGGTTGTGCGGAACACTTCCCGTTTCGACCACAAGGTTCCCTCTTACATGGACTACTTTGGGGTTCCTAGTACCACCCCCATTGTTGTAGCTTAAGGCTTATGCCAAAGGGGTTATGTCCTAGTTTTAAGCAAACAAGACATACCCTTATCTAAACCTGCAAATGCAGTCGACCCATGCAACAATGTTTTAAGCAAACCTACACAGAAACTGTATTAGTAGTTTGATTTTGTTTCGATTCCACATTTCTTTGACAATCATGTGTTTTGGTTTTGCACAATGGGTTAGTGATTTTCTATAAAGAGAATAAAAATCATTTCTAATTCTCAAGATCATCCAAGGATGTAAGAGAGGAGCATACGTGACGTTTTTTAGAATTCAAAAAATTTCTGAATGGAAAACAATTAATTCAAACACACCAATTTAACTCATTTCTGCTCGATTAAGAGATTCTCAAATATTTCAAAGTGCACCATTTATGTCTGAAATTAATCCACAACAATCAAGTTGTCACTATCAAAGGTATCCCACCTTGTGCACCATTTAATTGGCCTAATATTGTTGATATCTATACACCGGTCATGGCATTTAGGCCTCATTTTCCTCTCAAGTCTAAAGCTACTTCGACACCTATCTCTCCTATCTGCACACAACCTACATCACAACCATTTTCGACTCATTGATCCATTAGCCCACCTCATAAGCCTAACTCCCCTATTTGGGAAGCCTATTCATATAGGTTTTCTCCATCTCCTTCACCACATAGGCCTCTTTCAGATACACATAGTTACTATCCTATACCACCAATATTATAGCATTGTTACATGTATGTCTACTTGGATATCGAGTGGAGGGCCTCTCCCTTTACTATTGTTGTATATCCTATTATTCCTTACACATATTTTGGGGCATAATTCTTTCTTTCCACCCTCCATTGCTATCAACTATCTTTAGTGGCTACTATCACACTTCATGCTCTGTGCTTCATGATTAGTCTTTCTTAACACTCCTACACCTTTAGTACACACATTATATTGTCATTACCCAATGAGGCACTCTAGTGCTACGGTTCACACTTGACTATTGAGGGATCAAATCTTTCATGAACCTCACATCATCTACACACTTCACACTTTGTGCTTCATGATATATCTTTCTAGCATCTACTCATACGCACTACACTCATTACCTGATGCCACACTCTTGTTATATGGTTCATTTTTATTATTATTTATGGTTCCTATAAATGAACCTCATCTCACATACCTATGATGGGGGGAAACACAACTCCTTCCATGCTCACATATAGTATAGTGTCCCATCACACTCACCCTACATTTTCATATATTGGTTGCATTTTATCTTTATTTATTATACCACTTACATGTTGTACTTTACTTATTATGGTAGTTAGATACTCATTATGTCATTATCTTGTTATATATACACACATGCATGTTCACTTAGTCTTTGAAAGTGAATGCAGATATCCTACAAGATCTTCACATGATGTAACGATGCTTGACACTGTATCTTTTACCAAATCCACTAAGGTTCCTAGGGGAATTTACTTTCACTACTCTCACATTGTACACATCAAGTTTTATCGTTACATTATTCACTACTTCTCATTATAGTTACTTTACTTTTCACTGATCTACACACACTTTTAGACACTCTTTATCTTTCTAACATGCTAACGGATGCTTCATGTGTTGCAATTTTCTTACATGATCTATAGAACCATGGCTATCTGTCACATGTTTTCTTACTATTGCTTAATATTTCTTCCTATTGTTTTTTATTATTTGTAGGATATGCCCTATGTATTTCTTGATCATTGTTTTCTTGCTTATGGTCGCTTCATCCCTTATTGTCTTCTGACATTATGAGTGATGTCCCATGTATGAAACCCAATTTTTACATTCCATATTTTCTTCTTACTTTCTTGTTACATTATCTTACATTGCATGCTAACTTATTTTTGCTAACTTTTGTTATTAAGTTACTTTGTTTGCATGTGTCTTGGTTTCTACCATGTACATCCCCTACCGCTGCAAGTATCCACTTTAGATCATCTTTAGGTCCTCTCTTTTGGGTTGTATTATCCTATAGTCATTGCATGCAATCTAAATGAGGGAGGAATCTATTGGGTGAACAAATCACCCCTATAATAGCACAAATATTTGGCACAACGTAGTAAAATATAGCATTGAAATAATATAGTCTCAGAATTGGTCCATAATAAAAATTGGATTAAAAAAACAAAGCACACACTAGTGCCCAATCTTGGATAGTAGTGACATGTGTATGTTCCCCCCTGAGTGATAATGTCCTAGGGGAAAACATAGTCATTTTCTCAGTACAAAACAATTCACAGTAGGTATTCAGAGTAGTTCTCCAGTAGCAGGCAACTCACCTCCAGGTACATAATTCAACTTATAAGTTGCAATCAATTACAAATCAGAACTAATCAGGAACAATTTGAAACTAATTGTAATGTGTAATCTGCAGTGGAACTTTGAGAAGCAGTGATTGGAAGGAGGGAAAAAGGACTAGACCTCTCTCGCATCCAACTCTTCTCCTGTGATGTGAGATCACCCAAATAACTCGCAATGTGGATTGAGATTACCCAAAAAAATAACCGGCTTGGCGTGAGATCACCTAAAAAACTTGCCCTTCACAAAAATTCAGGACATCTTTTTATCCTTTACACTCTTAGACATCAAGTGCAAACTTTCCTTTGATTACTACTTTTTCACACTTTTACATTCTTATGCATACTTTACTCATATTTTTAAAATACATGACTTTGAGCTAATATTTCACTCTTATTTTATAGGCAATTTTATTAATACACAAGATCAGCTTACTTCATCAAACACAAGATTCTAGCAACACATTTTATGCATAAGCTTCACCCCTAGGGTCACTTTCCTTTCCTAGTCTCCACCTGAACACATTTAGGTGATCACTTCACGATGCACTTGTCCACTTGGCATGCTATGGGGGGATACACACTTTTCTATAGGATCATAAATTAACATTTCTTCTATCTACTTTATGTTAGGTCGATTATTCACTCAAAAACATAAAGTGGATGTGGGCAAAATGTGGAGAGTAAAAAAATGTATTTTGCACTTGGGTAGGGTTTTTGTATAGGTCCCAAACAGTATGCTATCAATTTACACGATTGGCCTAAGCAAGAAAATTAGCCGGTAATTGACAACTCAGGGTCTTTGCCAATTTTTCTTTGTCGGTTCTGGCTACTTTATTATCTTTATGCATCTGTTACTCCTGACAACATGGTTGACTGAGTTTTATTGGGTTTTTAAGGCTTCTGACACTGGTGCCTAGTTTAAACAGTAATGTCAAGGTGCTTCTAGGTGAACTCATGGGAATGTGGGCATGTTCATGTCCTTATAATGTTATCTTTTACCTACCCTTACAGATAGGCGCATTTTACTTCTCAATTAATTTATGCTCTTGTTATGGTTTGGAGTGGCAACAGTTGTCAGGTATTGTAAAATTCAAGGGTAACGGGATCATGTAAATACATAGTTATGAGTTTCAAAATGAGGGGCCTCATAACTAGCACTATTGTGTGCATGGTTTAATTTAGCAAAGTCAAGAAAGTTATAACTAACACCTAGTAGTCCTATAACCAAAGTAAATCAAATTAAATGCACCATCATGCTTAGAGCTTAAGAAAAACTAATCTACTAACATCCTTGAATTAGAACATGAAAAAATATTCAAACTAACATGTTAATCCATTAATCTCTATCTCTATTGAATGATAAAAATGAAATGAACCTACTTAGATCCTTAGCAATAAAAGGTTTGATTGTATGTTTGAATCCCAAGATTTTCAAGAATGGAGTCTTGTCAATCCATGGCTACAAGACCATTTGACATATCCCCATATAACTTCAAAACTTGGATGGATGAATACAAGAAATGAAAGTAGGTAGCTTCTCCAATGAAGAATGGTCCAAGATGACAAATGGCTATAGCTTATTTGCTTTTACTCACTTTTGTTTCTCAAGGACTAGGTGTAGGTGTAAAGGTAGGAGGAGGTCTCTTTATATATCCCAATGGATAGAGGAATATCTACATCCCTTTGTATGTGGAATAATAGAAATGTTGAGTTAGTTGTGGATA